>CANTUZ010000008.1:29283351-29913205 GCA_947846985.1 Fratercula arctica
TACTGGTAGAACAACGCTGTCGCCAGCAGCGGGAACTATGAAACTGGAAAGCAGAACAGTCCTGGAGCTGGTGAACCATACATTTACTAACACAGTCTTCGGTACATATTTCTTTACATTTCCATGAAGTAAAAGCACTAGTTTGCAAAGGCTTCATGTGATTAGAAAGAGAAGCATTTGGGTTCTGTTGCTGCTGTCCATGCATTTAATCACTAAATCGAAGTTAAAACCACACCAGTGACCTAGGATAGGAGAGAAGGGCAGGGGTAAGGGATTCTCACAGCAGAGATTCTTAATGAGTAGCTAAATGTGACCTCATTCCTTTAGAAGTCTCCTTTACCACCAAATTTTGTGTGCTACGGAATGGCAGTCCAGTCTCAAAGAAGAGGTGTTACATTTATTGCTTTTTAAAGATCACATCAGACTTTTGAAAGTAAAATATCTTCAATATAATCTTATCAGATCTCCACTGAAACCAAGATCTAACATAATTACTTCTCCTCCAAACCTTGTAGCAAGGCACTCTGGGGAGTGTTTATACACATCAGTGGTGGCTGTCCTTTACCACCAGCAATAATGCTTGAGCTATGCTTATATGAAATGTTATGAAAGGCACAGAAAAGTTACCTAGACTCTGTCTCTGCTGACCTCATCACCTGTACAAAAGGCACCATCACAGCGAACATAACAGCAAACAAAAGAAACATATAAAGCTGACTGAACAGCTTAGGAGGGAGGAAAAAAAAAAGTTATTTGTAATCCATAACAAGCTCATAGCAACAAGATGACATACTAATTTACTAGCTGCTTTACACTGTGCAGTCCCTAAAACTAGAGTAAACAGTGCATCAAAGGAATGATACTTGGCTATTCATTTTCTCACCAAGCAATTCTAATTTACAAATGTAGAGGTGGTTTTGTTTTTTAAACTGTATTCCCCCAAGAAATGCCAGCAATAATAAAAGAGAACAAAAAATGCCAACATTGCTATTTCCCAACTTTTAGTAGCTCAAAGTTTGACTCAAAGGTTTGATTTAGCAGCTATGCCCTAATGCCAGCTGACTGCTTAAAGTTTGCCCCCCTGCCTATGATTTTCTTTATATCTTTTCAATCACGCAGCATCTTCCTCTTGGAAGCTGAGGACCTCATGAAACCAGAACTGTTGCCACTAACATCCACTCCATATTCAAAGACATTTCCAGCTTGAAGGAGTTTATCTGTTACCACTGGATTTATTTTATGCTAAATATCCTTCTTCCAGAGTCCCTTTCACTTACTTATTAGACTTTGGGAAAAGTGTCATAGGAAGTTGCTGTCATTTAATTTAAAACTTACAGATATCATACATTGTGGAGGCTTTGCGACTTTTCCGTTCAAGAGAGAAAGTTTCCCAATTTACACACTTTTCTGAAAGTAAAATATTTGAGGCTTAGAGGTACTGAATTTTCCCCAAGTCCCCAGAAAAAAAACTAAATACAGGTTTCCCACCTTACACTTCTGTGCCTTCACACAGATGCATGGATCACGTTCCCCCTCTATCTGCTTAATCACTCAATACAAAGCCGGCTTTCAACCTTCTGAGGAGATTCCTCCTTCTCCAAACATTACTGCAGTTCTCACCACCACTGAGACACAGAGAAGCAGCAGATTCACATCCATCATCTTAGACGTGTTCACCGTAGTGCTGGGTAAAGCAGTGTTGTTGCCTTGTAGAGACTTGCACGGGCTATTTCTCATGCCCTAGACCACTACACAGCCTCCCTGAGTTCTCTTTCAGTATTAAATCATCACCAGCTTCTTCCATCATCTGAACAGCTGACCCAAAATGCTTTAAGCTTTCCTATTTCCAAGCTGACAATTTTTAACCCCCTTGTTCTCTCTCTGCTCTTCATACTAGGCCCCCCTTTGCCATCTGCAGAGCTCCGGCTCACACACACAGACCCTTCTCCTCCTCCAGGCACTACTGCAAGCCATAGGAGGACTTCAGATCTATTTTCTGACAGAGAGCATTCGGGGGCTTGTCTTTTGCAATCAAAAGCCAGCCTCCTGGCAGAAAAGAGAGCTTGGATTAGACAGGAGAAAGAATATCTGTTTAAAAAGCCTTAGCTTTGTCTCATCTTGCTATAGCTCTCATCATCAATACACCTCTCAGGCTTCTCAAAACACAGTTCTGGGCCACCTTGAGACAAGAAATAAGTACACCCTTGTTTTCACACAGCTGTAGCGAGCCCTAAACAACCACAGCAGCAATGCTCAGGAGCTCTGCAGACTTGTTGCCTCTACCAGGTCTCCCCATACCAGAGACTACTTTATTTAAAGGCAAAAGAAATTTTAAGGTTAAAACATCCGGGTTTCTTAAGCCATTTCTTGGTTTTGAGAGGAACTGGCAAAAAACAAACTTATCTACAGTAGTTTGTTGAGGAATTTAAATTAGATCTGGGCCTTATCCAAGTGCAGCCATTAGAGAGCACCACACTTCCTCGTCTGTACATGTTGGGGAGAGGAAAGCCAACAGGACAGGCACAGTGCAGAAACTCCCTGAATCCATGTTCTCCTTGTGAGCCTCAAAAGGGTTCCCCCATCCCAACAGAGCATCTGTCCCAGGCAAGTTAATACTAGATAGCTTGAAAATAAATAGATTAACACCTACACCTGCTCTACCCAGTATGCAAAAGCTTTTTGCTGCTTCACTTGCCTGGAGCACCCCGACAGAAGAAGCAGGTCTGACGCTAGCAGAGAGCGAACCAGACACCTTATGCACAGCTTCCCTGTTTCATACATGGTTTCATCTCTTCTGCAGACTCACAGAAGAAAGGCTGTAAAGAGGCAATACAAAAGCCAGCTTGCATCTACTCCAGATAGGACTCAAACCTCTTGCTCCAGGCAACGAACCACTCCTATGTCCAAATCACTACCTCTATTTTTCTGCAAAAGGAACTCCTTTTATGCATATATAAAGTAATTAGCGTACCGTTTCTCCCCTAATGAAGTGCAGCCTTCCAGGTTCTCCAATCTCATCCAGAACACAAAAAAACCCAAGACCTCTCCTTCTTTCCCAAAGGAGCACTACTGGGATCCAGAACAATCAATCAATCAATAAATAAATGGAAACAAACCAACCAAACCAGAAAGACTTGCCAAACTAAAGCAAAAAGACTCACCTCAGCAAGAAAAATAGGCATGGCATGGCATTGCTGTGCTCCTGACAGACTGCTTCTCCCCTGCCGAACTCCCATCAGGCTCTAGCCAGCCCATTAGCAGGCAATTTAAAAGTTCACAGGTGCTAAAATCGTAAGGATCAGAGTATTCTGGGTATCTTGGTGTGGCAAAACCCTGCAGCGGGGTGAGAGTTTGCTTCAGGCAGAAGAGGTGAAATGCTTTAATCAAACTAACTTTAAGAAAAACCTTACTAGCTCAAAAATTTTTATTTTTATTATGCAAAATTTAAAGCCACTGATAGTTTGTTTGCATTCTGCCTCTAAACTGGTTAGTACAATCTGGGCATTTCTGTAGTTGATCTTCATTTTCCCTGAGTTGTTGCCTGGAACACACGCTCATGACCAGCCATGCACCTTGGTACGGTTGTGTTCCGACCAAGTTTTTGGGATTTTGTGGGGTTTCTTTATATCTTTCAAGTGCTCACTATGCAGAATGGGGTGAGGAAAAAATTTACTTTTGTTTCAAGTTGAAACTTACCTTCTGTTATGATTCCAGATGCTGAAAGCAAGTTATAGAATAACAGTATTTTTCAGTTTGAGACAAAAAGTTAATAAAAGCATTGATTTCTATCTTAATCACCTTTGCTTGGACAAAGCCGAATTCTTGAAGAAAAAGAGGGATTTTGGTTAAAAAGTGTTTTTACCTGCTTTGGTTTACAGGGTATTGCTGGGAATTTGAGCTGAAAAGATGTGGGAAGAATATGCTTTATGAAACAAAGAATGATAATGAGGAAAATACACTGCTGGGTTACAGATGCAGGTGGTTTTAACAGTTGATACTAATAAAGCATTTCTCAGGACTTCTTCTATTGCCTTGTTCTGGCTCTACAGGGCAGGACAAGTGAAGGAAGAACAGTTGTCCACAGAGATGCTTTTGACCTTTAACTTCCACCCAGGAGGTGCTGGATTATGCCAGTGAAGTCTTCAGGCTAAGCTGTATCCCAGGGCTTCTCAGCAGGATAGGCTAGGAGGAATACTGATTCAGCACATCCAATTTTAGATGTGGTTTGCATTGTCATTTCCAGGTTTTTCGTATCATAGCATCATGTTTATCCACACAATGCTCACGAGATCTGAACTGAATTACATTATACCCTGCTGGGTGGTTATTATTTGAATTTATACCAATGAGAAATAGTTTGAAAAGTATAATGGGAAATGATTCTTATAACTCATCTGCTAAAAATAAAAAAAATTAGGATGACTAAAAGTGACTGAGAATTTAGCCAATTTTACAAACTTTGTCCAAAAAGAGGAAAATTACTGGAAATACCAAAAGTTTCCAGATTTTAGTTTCGAAGCAGCATTTTCCTTTGAGACAGACTTTCGAAAGAAACTAACTAAAGAGGGGCAAATAGACAAAATGCTACAAAATCCTAGAACAGTGGGCATGGAAGACTTCTTGAACTGAATTATCTGAGCTTGATCTGAAGAACTGGAGTCCCAAAATAAAAAAAATATACACTATGAGCCTCCCAGGATAGTTAGCAGTCCACCCAGTACAACAGGTTTGTGAGGTCAGGCTCACATGCTGTTGAATCGCTCTCCGCTGCACACAGAGGATGGGTGCCCCTTTTCCCCAGGTGTCACAGCCACCCCAGCTCCCCGTAGATGTGCTGGTGGCATAAAGCAGAAGGAACATTTGCCTTTGAAGGAGGAGGCACCAGGCGAAGTCAGGAGAGCCCATCTCAGAGGCAGGCAGTTTCTGCTGTGAGAAGAAACATAACTTTTTTCTTCACCAGACCGGCCCTTTTATGAAACAATTTGAGACCTTTTTAACTGCCTTTGTGGCAAAAGGACACAGCTGCAGGTCTGAGAGGGAAAACTGAAAAGCTGTCAGATTCCTCAATGCACTTGCTCCTGTGGCCCCCTGGGCCTTGCTCACAAATCCAATTGAGCAAGGAGACCTCCCCGTGGGTGCTGGTGGGCTCTGGGCCAGGTTGAGGCCAGATAAAGCAACTTGTCTTTCTGTTCAGACACTTGAGCAGCAAGAGACAAATGTGAGTGGGAAACCAAATTTCCTCTGGTAAAAGATTATAAAAAACCTTCTAAATCAAGACGAGAACAGTTAGAAGATGACTCCCCCACCCCAGAAGAGGAAATACGGGAAAAAAAGGCTAAAATAAGTTTAAGAGATCCCAAATTAATTTTTCAGTTTGTCACACCAGCTGCCAGTCACTCCAGCGTGACAGTGTCCCCAAGCCAGGGCAAACAGACTGCCAGAGGCCACAGACAGAGGTAAGGAAAGAGCTACTTGCAAACCTCATTCCCCAGCACCTTGCCAAAAAATGCATGGATCTCAAAAGGAGGGCAGTCATGCAGGTTGACAGGGACAGATTTGTCTACCAGTGTGGCTGATTCAAGAACTGACAGAAATTACGAAGTCCCAGAAACTGTTTCGGATCTGTTGAATCAGCCTTTACCAATGAAAAAAAAAAAAAGATGTTGTGCTGGGTAATTTTTCACTAACTCTAGTTGCATGATACAGCTAATCAGGTGGTGGGGTGGTCATTATTACCATGGGCACTTAATTTTGGCATATTACACAGGAAGCACAGTAGAGACTAGTAGGAAGAGTGCTGGAGACTTTGTCCCACACGCTGTTATACACCTGGAGCGCTAACACATGAATACTTCAGTAGTGGGATAACACCAATTCCTACAGAGAGAATGTGGGCAGAGATCCCACAAGTTATGCCTAAAGAGGAGCTGATTAGAGATGCCAAGTTTTGTCCGTGTGTAAATTTACAGTTGGTGGCATTTCCACTGTAAGTGCCATTGTCAAGATTTTAGGATTGGATTGCAAAAAAAAAAAGCATTTGACTGAAACTTGCCATTCAACTTCTCATCATCAGAGTAAAATACCATACTGTACCAAGAATGAAAAGAGAGAGAGAGAGAGAAAACAACAACATTTAGCAGGTTTTAAAATTATGCAGATATTTTTAATGGCTTTGGAGTATTCAGACACTCACTCATATGTCAGAAAACAGATTTGATTTATAGGAATGACATTTGGCAGAGCAATTAATCCATACTATGTTCTAATCATGTTTGGTACAAGGAGAGGAAAAAAAAGTCAAACTTAGGTTTAAAGCTGACTGTGCCAGGAATTATTTTCAAAGAAGGCTCAGGAGGGTTTTTAGTAAGCTCAAGGACAAAATCTGGTCTTTGTTTCCTTCCACACTCTACCACCCAACACAAGAGGAAGACTGCATCCTATTTTATAGTTGAAAATCAACAATTAAATCTTCTTGCCTCCACTGGAGGTGAAATGGGAATCTGGACCTGTTCGGTTACTAAGCAGATAAACCCTCCT
The DNA here is from genome assembly GCA_947846985.1 of Fratercula arctica. Taxonomy (NCBI): domain Eukaryota; kingdom Metazoa; phylum Chordata; class Aves; order Charadriiformes; family Alcidae; genus Fratercula; species Fratercula arctica. Next base: position 29,289,889 of record CANTUZ010000008.1, read on the forward strand.
TCCCACATTATATCTCAGCCCCAGTGAGATTGTCTAAAGGAAATCTTGGGAGGGAAACTACGGGTGGTTCATCAAAAAAAATCAAGGTTTCATCTGGCAGAGCAGGGATTTGCCTTTGCATGAGTGCCCTTTGGTCCGATTTGGTTTTCCTGGAATGAAACTTTCAGCTGTCTCCCATTTTGTCCATCTCAGAAACATTTCTTGAGATGGAAAAGTTCAACTTTCCACCTGGCACTGCTTAGATCTGCACTGCCAGAGCACTGACATTCGGCTACAGGGGCTCTCATGCCACAGAGAACAGTGCTGCTGCTCAGGCACCTGCTGCAGCTTCCACTACAGCAGAGGTCCAGGCCCAAGGGGGGCCCGCTCTGCAGCTTCCCTCCTGGGTGCAGAGTGGGACCTTCTTGTCTCGGGCCCTGGGACCTAAGTACTCCCAGAAGGGGTATTGTGCTGGAACTCTACAAGATCACCTGAGAGGGCATGGCCGAATTGCTCAGTTGCCAGCAGCTGTCCTTGCTCCTCTAGGTATACCCGTGGCTGCTGACACCTTCCTTGTGCTGTGCTGGTTTTGTATAAGCATGAGCCTCTGTTTCTTTTATTCCCATTTGAATCGCTGATATTGAATTCTGCAGAGAGGAAAAACAACCCTGTGTTTCTCATCCGGTGTGACAGACATGACCATTAAGAAAAGCTTCTCTGACAAATCCATTATAGAATACAAGAGCGAGCACTACATGGTAGTTTTCACTTACGGGCTTTGCAGAAGCTGTGAGTTAGCTCACACAGTAACTGCACCATGTCTAACACAGCACTAGTGCCAGTTTGCTGGGAGAAATCTCTCTTAAAGCCTATTTTGTCTGAGATCTCTCAGAATTAAATCTGATAGCTGTTCCACAACATATCAGTGCTAGATCTGTACTTGAGTTTGTACCATGAGCTGCTCTCCAGTGGTTAGGCATTCACCAACAAATCAAAAAATCTAACACTTAATTTGATTTCCCTGTTGTTGGGGTTTTTTTAATTATAATTTTTAAAACCAGACTTCCTCCCTCCACTAACTCTATTAACTCTCCTTCACACCCCATCTCCAGAAACTCCTGCTTAATTTAGTCACAGATGAAAACACATTCCTCTACACTCCTTCTAGGATAGCTTTAAAAACCCAAGGTTATACTTTAAGAGAAATAAATAATTATTTTAGCAGATTGGTTTTAACACCTGCTACGAAGATTGCAAAACCATTCACATTCTACCTACAACTCAATTTTCTCACACTCATAACCCAGAAAATATTTGCCTCTGGGTTTAATAGCTTCCATATTCTTTTCTGTCTGAAGATGTATCATTAAATATTATTACTACTGGAGGTATGTTTGGGCAATGTCTTTCAGCCGTATTTGAATTAAAGGAAGAGAGAAGAAAAATTCTGACCAGATGCACTATTTTTGGAAGATGAGTACAAAAACCAGCTGGCCTGAGCTAGCTTCTACTGAAAATTATACCTCTAGGAAAGAGTAAGGTAGGAGAGAAAAGTTCAAAGGCACTCAGGAGTGACTTTTGGTCCTGGTGTAGGAGCCACTGACTTTCTCTTGCAGCCAAACAAGGCCTCAGCCCTTTGCAGGTTTGTTCCAGCTCCATCACCCAGCTGTACTGGCCCAGCAAGCCAAAGAGTGCTTAGGGCAGTCTGCACAGTGAGATTATAGCTCTTTCAGGGAAAATGGTATACCCCAGCACCCATCAAAAAACAGAGTAAAATACAATACAATAAAATATCGGCATTAGGAACTACAGGGAAAAAAATCATAGACAAAACTATTGATCTTTTGACTTGTCGTTCTTGCCACAAATACAACAGCACTCTGCAATGGTTTTTCCTTGCTGGCACATACAGGCCTCTGCCACAAATGCTGCTTTTGCAGCATGAGCTGGTGGGCTGTGTAAAGCCAATTGGAGCTGTAAGAGGGGAACCTCTCCACCCTTTAAACTCAGTACAGACCCCTCTCTCAAAGGAGCTCTATGCAGGCAAAACCTCCTACCTACAGGGACTCCCATGGGTGTTAATGGTGAGTTTCTCTCCAACACACACATATGAGCTTCCTCATTGCCATTCCTGAGCAACTTGTACATTTTCCTTTGACAAATCTACCCTCAAAACTCTTCTGTGCTGTCTCATGCCTGCTAGAGAAGGAAGAAGGGGTTAGGCCAGGTGCTGAGGCTGCTCCTCAGGCTCCCCAGGCTCTGCCCCACACCAGCTGGTGGGTAAGGGCACCCACGCAAGTGCCCCAAGGCTGCCACCCTTGGGTGACCTGCTAGCAGGCCCAGCCTGGAGTGGGGCTGCTGCCTCCACGGTACAGAAACTGACGGTTGCGTCCAGTCTTTCTATTGTCTTTCTGGTGGAAAAATTCCTGCCTGTCCAGATGTTGCTCTCTGAGTGTCAAGGGCAGTCCTGCGCTTGCTTTGCCCCTTTCCCAGCAGCCGGCCTTTATTTGAGCACTGACTTTGATCTCGGCATGGTGCTGTGAGCCGCTCCACTTTTGCTACGTGAAGCCAGCTTGAGGATGGGTTACCCGAGGCATGAATTCACAGATGACTTTTAGCACAAATAGTCTGACACAAAAAAACCCCACAAAATAAAATTATGGAATAATACCAAACATGGCATTTCAAGTCCCCTGTCTTTTCCAGGGGAGCATCTCAGGCTGTTACACTCCCACACAAGTTAGTCAGATAAAATTGGAACAGATAAAGATCCCAAACCAAGCAATATTTCATGTGCAAGTATGAGGCCTGATCCAGTGCTCAGCTGAGTCAAGACAAAGACACCTATTTGCTTTCCTAGGCCACTGTAAGCATGCTTTTGCCAGAACACAGGGTTGGATTTACACATTTTCATAGATAACATGATATTTTGCTATGAAAACTTTCCATTATACCTGCCTGAAGCTTTATCTCCTAGATTTACTATTAATCAGTGCTTTTTCCCTGCACTGACAGACAGTCAGTGTCTGAGGAGTCATTATTTCTCATACAAGTACATAAAACTGGTGTTTCAGGTTTGATGTTACAACTGCTCACTGTCACCTTGGTATCTGCTGCTGCCAGTTATTCCCTCCACAAACTCTTTGTCAGAACGCTTACGGTTTTGCTGGAAGGCTTTCAAGTTCTCTTTGTGAGTTGAAATCCACATCACAGACAGGCATACGGGCATGCACACATACTGCTTTAAATATCATAAACAAATGATACCACAAGCCTTTTCAAAGCATCTTAAAGAGCTCTTCTCTTTCATAGGATAATGTATATGGATTTTTCTGAGGATGCCTTATGCACTGTTTTTGGTTGAGTTCTTTTTAATAATAGGAAATAGGTGTTTCCTCAGTGCCTGAATTTTGAAATCTGGAGTGTGGGTTCTTCAGTAGATGTGGCAGCATGTGGGTATTCTCTCCTGTTTTTAGAACTCAAGTTGCTATAACAACCCACAGCATCTGTTCAACCCACTACCTAAGCGGCCTTTTTTTTCTTTTTTTTTTCTTTTTTTGTTTTTTTCTTTCCTTTGGGTCTCCTATTCTTCTGAAGTCAAGTGCTTTGCTTTGATTTTTATTTAAGGAGATGGCTTATGCTCCAATGTCTATATGCAGAATGAGCTGAAAGAAGACAAAATCTGTGCTGAAAAGATCACAGTTTTTGGAGAGTATCTGGCTGAGTGGGATGAGTTCAGGGCTGGGCCCTGTTCCTGCTGAAGTGAAGATTCACCGGCTCCTGCTGCGAGCCTGAAATTCACTGCCATGGCTTGTGAAAGTGTGGGTTTCTCTGTTGAATGACAGTGATGGACAGTGAATGAAGTGATGGACACTACCAAGGAGCCACTGGCAGAACAAGAGCCAACAGATGGACAATCTGTATAACTGGCTCTGTATAATTATTGTTTCCTCCTTATCAACCGCTTTCTTCTCTTCTGGAGAAATTTTTTATTTTTATTGAAATGGATTTTTTGCAGATGGGGGGGTGGTGGTGGTGGGGAGATAAGAGAGAGATTTTTTTTTTTTTTCATTCATACCAGAGCAGCAATGCCATACAGGCAATGAGGTTTTGATATCCCACCCTCCTCCATGGGTTAGCTGCCCAAGTTTCAAGCTTCAGTGTACAGCACTGCCTCTGAACAGGAGAAGCTCATCACTGCTAGAGTCCCTGGCTGCAGTGTATGGGGGAAGGTGTAGACCAACTACCAAGTCCTATGCACAGAAGAGAATGGGAACATAGTTACAGTTCCATGAAGTAGGCAGGACACCGGCTTCAATAGGAATATTTCTGTTTTAGGATGAGATGTTTTATCTGTGAGTTTTCAAAAATAATTAGGATTTTCTATCCATACAAATCACTTTCAATAAAATCTGTTTTCCACAAAAAAGTGCTTTCCACAGTCCAGCCCCAAAACACTGCTACTTTCAATCAGCAGATAGCAGCGCTGGGCATATGCAGATCTGTCCAGCCCCCATAGTAATGGCTTGTCAGAAAGTGGGAAAGGAGATGACATTTCTTAGGGGCATCAGTCCAAGCATGATGAGAGCCAAGCGGCTCTCGGACCAGAAGGAGCAGTCCTGGGGGACAGGAGAAGGCTCAGAGCTTGGGAACAGCGTAAGCCTCCAGAGAGGTCTGTCCTCCCACAGTCTCTCCTTTCTCCTGTGCCACCATTAGACCTAATCTTAATCTTCACTTGCATCTAGATACATAGCAATACCCATACCTACTAAGGAGAGCCTGACATAGGCAAGGTGTCCTTCACCTCACATAAGGACTTTCAGGGCTAACCATAAGTAATCCAGTGCCATGAAAGCTCCCACGAGGGGCAAGCAACCTGGTTTCCCATTTGTCTCAGGAAGCACGAGATAATTTTCTCTGAAATCACACCTTTCTCCTTCAAAGCTTCTGTGTATATTTGGTAACTTTTACATATGCCATTTCTGTATGACAGCCACAGCTCCCACCTGGAGTTTTGCAACATTGTCCACATGTTACCTTTCCTGCAGGATATAAATGTGTGACTGATACTATTTTTGCACTACAGAGAGAAAATGAGAGGAAAAGAAAGCAGAAGGAATGAAGTTGCATGCCAACTGCCAAACTGGGGCTCACCTTGCGCTGCAGAAAAGAGAATGCAGAAGAGTCACCTTTCCCCTTTACCTTGCAAATGCACAGGGACAGGGTCTCTCTCTCTGGGCACAGGGATGAACACCATGCTGAGCTGACAGCAGCCCTGTTGCTGGTCAGGCTCTTGAGGAGACACATCTGAACTGGCCCACCTCACCCCCAGCAGGTAGCACTGGCCTCTGAGGCTCGGCAGCTACCATGCAGTGATACTTGGGCTGTGCTGAGGAATGTGGCAGATCACAAAGCAGGGCAAGAGAAACCAGGACCCGGTCACCTTGCCATCAAAGAACTATTCACATTCAGCCTCTTTACTGCTTATGCTGCTGTGTTCCCCCCTTGCTCTGCACGAGATAGATAGACAGACAGATTGCATTTCCTCCAGTTCCTTGGGAGAAATTATGTGCGTTGTTTTTATTTTCTCCCCTAACACTTTCTGATGAGACCTGTCAACACAGCTGCCCCTCAGACAGCCTCCAGTTCCCCAGGCCAAGACCCCTGCAAGAAAAAGCTTCACTGTGGAGCTCGGCCAGCCCAGGAAGAAGTGTCCTGCAAGGCTGAGGGTGCTGCCAAAATGGGAGCATGAAAACCAGTGCAGGATAGGCAGCAGCACTGAGTGTGGACATTCATTCATCACCAGTTGTCAACAGCCTTGGCACTAGCAGTACCCCGTTTTTTTTCCTGTAGCCTGAAGGCAAAAAACACGTGAGCATCCTCTCTGTGATTCCAGCAGGATCCCTGTAGAAATGGTTGGAAAGAAGTGGAGCTGCACTGCAGCACTTGTAGAGATCATGTAACCCAAAATAAAAGTGGGAAAGGTGACCTCGGGGAAAATTTCAGTGTTCAGGCAGGAGCCATATGTAAGAACCTATACAGTGGCTCCAGATCAAGAGCCCAAGAGTGACTGCAGATAGATTTATCCTGCAAATACTTCCTAGTGACACCAGCATCACAGTGCAGCACGTGAATCCTCACCTTTGGAGACAACCATGCACAAATACTCCTGAGAACTACAAAACTGGGCCAAGAACTGAAACTATTTCCAACATGCATATGTTTGGTTCTGCTTTGTAGGATCATGACTCCCTTTTAATCTTGTTCAGTCTTGCCCTGGGTTGTGGTAAATCAGCATAGGTTAGCCTTGCTTTGCTAGTTTACATCATCTGAGGACCTGGTATTCAGCATAAAGGACATTCGATAAACCGTTACAATGTTCCCAAAGATTGGTTATTGGAAAGGCAGGAATCTCAAGATTAGTCTAGTGGAAAACACAGACACACATAAATTTTTTCCTGCACACTTATTTGACTTGCACTCTGAGAAATGTTAGTGTGACCAAAAGATAACATCTGAATATTTTAAATGGACAAATTATTTCTATTCTATTTTACCAAGAGTTTTTCTTACTGAATAGAAGCAGGAAAGAGACCACGTAGGCATCTGTTCATCCAGCAATTTTCTCTAAATCCCAGGATTAATAGACTACTACTATGAAGTCTGAGCAGGAGATAATATAGCCAGAGTCAGACTTTATTGTAACTTAATCCTCCAATCACAGTAACATGATCTGACCCAAAGCCTTCATTCCTGGGTGTAGGTTATAAACAAATGAAATAAAGATTTATTTCATTGTAGACATGGCAGTTTCAATCACAAATGACTAAGGTTCCTTAAGAAAAGTCCAGTAAACAATGTTTTGAAATCTACATTTTCAAGCTTTATTTCAAACTTTAATACTAGATTTTCATCTCTATTCTGATGATAGAGTTTGAATCCAGACAAGTCTACCAATCTTCTGGTCATATCTCTGCATTGATACTTAGAAATCATAGATCTAAAATGACAGTTCTCCACCTTTTACTATGCTGAACTAAAATCCTGATGACAAACATCCTGATCAGTATGGCTGTTCTCTAAATTAGGATCCAGAACTGGGGCTCAAATCCACTGGGTGTCTCCGGAGGTCACACTGGCTGCAGGGGAAGGTGTTCCACTGTGACAATCAGGCAAAATTACAAATCCCCCTGAACATATTGAGTGTTTGGTACTTTGATACCATTTTGAGCTCTTAGCAGTAGGGTTCAGTGGCATTAAAACCTGGACTCCTCCACATATGTAATCAGCACTGACAGCTTATTAAGTAATTCTTCTGCAACCCAGCAAGGTGAACATAAGAGATTGCCTGTGTTCCTTGGGTAGGTTGGGACCAAACACAGACCAAGCGATGTTTAAAGGTATTTTCATCAGGCAGCATTTCCAGCTGTACCACTAACACTGTTCAAAATGGAAAGCAATTCTCTTCCTGGCACCATTTCAGAAGATTTAAAATGCATCATTTTAATTACTGCCTGACAAATAATCCTGGAATGCTAGCTAGGAAGTTTGCAGTGCAGACAAAGATATATTATCATCACACTGGTATACTGAACTTTTTATGATGTCTAATATCTCTAGGTTATAAATGAGTGAAAGCATCCTTTGCCACTGGCAGAGTACAGCCCTCTAGCACACAAACTGAAGGTTCAAACAGTGTGACACAGCTATAAGCCCAAGGTCATTTTGTGGTAAAGCAGTCTAGAAAAGTTGCCAAATCTGTCTTCAGACTACTCTTGATCACTTTGGATGGTGGTTTCATTCGGTCTTTTCAGAAATTCATAGAATTCCTTGACACTAAATTAACTCTTCGCAGTTCTGTTTTTGTTACAGGGAGACTGCCTAATTTCAGGAAGATCGGGGTTTCCTTTATCAAGCCCACACCTAGATCCATATCTCTTTCTAGCAGCAGAGCTCAATTCAAACTTCTTCAGAGGTCTGAATAATTCATTCTTTTCCCCCTCCCCAGGTTTCTGGCAGCAACTGAGATCTCCACGTTCCAAAATAACAACAGGAACTTTGTCCTCCTCATACACACAGCCCCGCTGTGGCAGTTCAGGGCGTGCAGAGACTTCACTGGGCTGCAGATATGCCTGCTTTGGCTTTTGTTTGAGGAAACTCCCAGGCCAACTTCTCTAAGCATTGCCTGTCACTCGTATGAGGTGCACTCAACACGCAGAGTTGATTTAAAGCCAAAGCCTAAGTGAGTTCAAGTGAACAAGTGTGATTCACATGTCAAGAGATCAAAAGAAGTTTCAAGTGGGAAGAGCAGCCATTAGGAGAGGTAAGAAAGTAAAGACAGACTAAAACCCCCCATGCATCTGCAATGCCTATACAGTCATGAACTGAACTGAATAATGTAATTGAAAATTTTGCTAACTGCCATCTGTAGACACCTCTGGCAGTAACTGCTTATCACCCGGGCTAGCAATGTGGACTGATTTCATGGTATTCGATTAATTTAAGCCCCCTCCCCCTTTTTTTTTTCCTTCTTTTCTTCTAAGAAATAGCTATTTGACATAAACATCTTTGTTTGGCATATCGCTAGGAGATCTGCTGCTAATTATAATGCTGAACCCAGATGCTGGTGGCGGAAATTAATCTACGTCCTGCGTAGTTTGTTGGGCTTGTTTTAGTAGGTTTGCCAAATATTTAGTGAAACCCTCATATGACTTTTATTATCTAGAGATAGATATTAAAGGGCCAAATACTGTTCTTATTCTTACTGGTGTAAACCTAGACAGCTCCATGGAAAGAAATAAATATAGTCACATTACTATGGATTTACATGATGTTAGTCTAGATTTACCGTACTGTAAAACCTCAACAGTGGAACTAGGAATCTAAACCCAAATACTCCATCACCTGGGCTCTTCTCTTAGCTGAAAAACACAGTTTTGATCCTGAGCAAAATGCCAGTATTCAACATGTATTTTGCTACAGTGGTATACAGAAATCACTTTTATTTTGCAAGTTGGCTACAGAAAACACCTATGGAATAATTGGCATCAAAATGACTCTGTTCAGAGAAGTAAAAGTATTTAATTACAAAACAGCTCAAGCTATGAGCTGCTCCAGGGGCAAAGGACCTCAGTTGCCTGCTTGGCTCACCTGAGTTTCCCACAGCACACTGGAGAAAGGCTGCTGTGCAGGCAGGGCAACCCCAAGGCGAGTACACTTTGCTAATCTCCCTTTTTCCCACCCATTTTTACAACATAATATTTTCCTGTTGCAAAACTGGAAGGTGGGGAACCATGAAAATAAGTGGTATTTCCCACACAGAAAACAAATGTAAGCTTTCAGCTTTAAGCTTTAAACTAACTAAAAACCAACCAACCAACCAACAAAAAAACCCCAACCTTTAAACCAAAAATTCCCAAAGTCAGCGTTTCCCCAAAGGAAGTAAATCTATGTTGTGAAAAGTGTATTTTCATGTGAAACAAAACTGACAGAAAATTTCCCACCCTGCTTGCAGACAAAACTGAGTAAGCCAGAAGAGCATCCCTGTATGCCAGCTGACATTTAAGGCAGTAGTATCATTTAAGTAATACAGACCTAAAGACAGGAAATTTCCTAGGGAAAACAATGAAAACCCTGCTGAGAGATGATCACCTCTGGTACAATGAATGGCTATTAACCCCAGCTGGTCATCATTTGCAGGAAATGCCATAGCCCTCAAGTGAGGCAATGATTTTAGAAAGAAAACAGATATTTATAAAGTAATAATATAAGTTTTTAATTTAAATAGATTATGTGGCTTCATCTATGGCATTTACAGTGCATTGTTAATTGTAGTTACCCTTTTAGAAAGCCACTTTTCAGAGAAGCACTGGGTCCTATGATTATGTGCATGAAACAGGCTGCTGCTATCAGAAGGGGTAAAGGGAAGGGAGCTTTGCAGCAAGACCCCTGACAGTAAGACAAGATTTCCCATTTCGTGGAACAGGCTGTGGAGCCCAACTCACAAGTTAAGAGATCCTCAGGGATCCATGTAGATCAAAGTAATTTACAGGAGCCTGAGGCTAGCTGTACAAACCGAGCAAAGTCCAGTTCTCAGCCTGACAGTAATTGAGTGGGACAGATTTAAGGGAAAACAAGTTCCTGCTTTGTGCAGTATTTGTAAGGCCTCCACGGTTTGTTCCTACCCAGGTACAGTAAGCAGCAGCAGAGCAAGATCTCTGTTGAGGGGATCCTCTTTTATTGCAGATTTGAAGATACTGCCACCAAATAAATCACTTCAGAACATTTATTTTCTCTCGTACATCCTTTTGTTCTGATATTCTCTGTGGAGCTGTTGGCCACCTGAGTTTGCTCTACATTTTGCCCAGACTACACAGGTTTAATTTTCAAGTGTCTTTTCCAAGCCAGGAGGGGCAGAAGAAATTTGCTACATTAGTAGGTAGGTTAAGTATATTTCCATGCAGCAACAAATGCTTATCCTTCTTGACAGACGCGTCTGGAGTAGCAGAGGCTACGCTCACCTTTGATGTGGGTTTGGAAAGCTCCAGTGCTTTGTGTACTCTTTTGGGCTAAAGCAAACACAACATAATTTGCCTTTCTGCAGTGTGGTTCCAACTCAAGCTAGAATTTGGCAAAGCAAAACAATGCTAATAAAGCAAGTGTGAAGGAAGTCCAAATATTCATGATTTGCATGGCAATATCTTCTACACTCCTTTGGACACTAGAGTAAAAATGGGACCTTAGACTTGCATTATTCTGCTAGAAGCCCAGCTACACATCACAGGTCCCCTGTCAGCACTACCCAGAAACCAGCGTTTAACCTTGCTTTCCAAAGGAAGGCCTTCAGCTAACACCTTGTGCAGCGCTCACAAGATAAGCCTTTCTCCCCACACAGGGATCTGAGGGACAGAGGTTTTGACCAGAACACCTCTGAGGACAGTGGTAAGAGCACAGAAGCCCCAGACCATTCTAATGTACACCCCATACATTCATTAATGGAGTCAGGGTATAGAGGGTGCAGTTTACAAACCAGTCCAGTTCCCAGTCTAAAGGGAAAGAAAGACCTGGAGACAGCACAACTTCTCCCTTCTGAACTGCAACAGGGTTTCCAGAATCACAGAAATCACAGCAGAAATGTGGTTGCCATACATTTAAGAAACTGACTTCAGGTGGGCAACCTGCTCTGACAGATTTTGCATTAACACAGCAAACTGTACTTTCTAACACTTCACACCAAAAAGCAGGTGCATGCATACATGCACAAGCAGCAAACCAGGACTCCAAACCCTGATCCAGTTGGAGCTCAATCCAAGGAAGCATGGGATACTGCCAGGGTTCGAACATGAGGCTTGGCTCCAGAAAGGATGGGAACCACTAGACGACACACTTCTTTGGCACAGGTGGAGCCCAACCCCAGAGATCTGGAAGACAACCAAGTACAGACAAGCCACTACAGCCGGCATTCAACACAGCTTCACACAAGCGTCCTCCTGTAACCTTCTAGCTTTACAATCATTTGCACAGTGAAACGGCAGCAGCAAAATGCAATGTGAACAAGAGTAATACTTTCAGAAATCAGTGTGATATATGTCCGTGTAGAATAATTCTTCATACAGGTAAATGTTGTCCAGTTATTCTTGTGGTGTACTTTTGATTGTCATTCAGTCCACAACAAATGCTATCAGTGTAGTAAGCTAATAGAATTGAAATGTTAACTGAGATTATCGATAGTGCCCTGTATCTAGTCCATTATAATCTCTGCCTAGAGATTGTGGAGTTCATAATAGCTAGCAATAAAATAGTTTAGTCCATAAAGAAGGAAGATAACCACTGCACGTACACTTTGCTTAAAAGTACTCAATGAGTTAAAATTTCTAAATATACAATGCTTATTCCAACTAATATGGCATTATTGTTTCATAAAGAGTTCCTTGCACTGTCCTTTTAGTTACAAATTCTGTTTTTTCAAGGACAACCTAATACAGAGTCATTTAAATTGCTGACATTTATATCTCTAATAAACTGTAACCTGATAATCAGGGACTATAAAGGATAATTTTCTCTCTTGCATTACCACAGAGGAGCCGTAAAAGTACAAAATCCACAGAACTGTGTGTACCTAGTCCTAATGGCAAACACAGGGCCTCTTCCTTCTGGCCTCAGCAAAACCTGATAGACTGGGCGCCTGAACAAAAAGACTAAACAGTTGTTCCACTCAAATATTTACTCATACTTCCGCCTTTCTCAAACCAGATGCCAGACTCCTGCTGCCTCTTCACTTTCAAGAGTATTTGGCTCTTTGCTTTAATTCTTCTTGTGCTCTGTATGAGCAGAAATACCCGGTGCAGTTCGTGCCCGCTGTCACATTTACACCAGGAAGGGACTGGGAGAAGAGCTGCCGCTTCTGTTTTACGAGAGTTCGGCGGGCGTTGGCACGTACATACACAAAGTGGCTCTTTTACTTCCTCCTCAAGACATATAGTTTATTGACTTATTTATTATGCCTTTCTTTTACTTAGGGTGGACAGGAACACCCTGTTTAGATTCACTTTTATACAGAAATTCAGCAGCAGCAGGGCAACTACGGTTCCTTGTGCTAATACTATGAGAACACAAGGACAGCCTCACTGAGCTTACACAGTGCCCCAGGCAGACCAGGGATGCTTCTCCAAACATTAATTTAAATGCCATAAATTCTACATCAGGCAGATGAAAACCTACTGGTACAATTTGCTTTGTCCACCTCATTTCCACTTACCCTGACTGCTAGCCATCAACACCATTTTCCCCACACCTGTCTAGCTTCTCCTTTCTCTTCCTTTTCTCACCTCTCTTTTCCCCTTCCCTTTCTGTTGGCTAAATTCAAGCTATAGGATGAATTTATGAAAAGAGGAAAATATTGTGAGGAAAATACGTTGTGAAGCCACGACAGGTTTGATAGCAAACAAGGCACATCCCTGCCTTGAGCCAGGAACATGCTCCTGCTAATATGGAGGGAACAGTGTTGCTGTCAGGGCATCTGTGGGGAGCACAGACTCTCCCATGTGCTACCTCCCAAGAGATGGAAACAGCCTTACTCTGATACCAGATTCTCCTGGCCTTTCCCTTTTTTAAAGGGCAAGGAAAAGAGAGGCCCATGTACAAGCAGTATAAATAAATCCAAACAGAGAGGTAATTAGACTGTCTTTGCAACAATACAAAGAACAGCAAAAACACAAGTCTTTGGTAATAAGTGACATTTTTGGTCTTGAATAGATTATATGTGCTATGGAATTGAAAGTCAACATTTTCCTTCCATTTGTTTGCTTAGATTTCTCTTACAATGGAACCGCTTTTAATAGCTAATCACAGTCACCACATCCAAGGAAGAGTGCAAGTCTTCTTGGCCTACAAGTCTTTAGCTCTGCGAGGTGGCAGCTGCATGAAAGATTTCAGAGAGAGGCTGGACCCAGTTGAGGTACATCAGGGACACTGGGGACAGCTGCAGTTCTAGGTACCTTTGCTACAAAACACTCCAGAATCAAGGGCTCTGGGATCCACAGCCATCTATGAAGCCAATAGCTAAGGCCTCTTTCATTGCAATTTTTGTTACCCATGGTTTTATTGGTTCTCCACAGCAATGCCAATAAGTATTCATTTTGTTTCCTCTTTGTATCATTCAATGCCAACGGATCTCTACTCAGTCGTTATTTTCTCTGGCACCCAGAAAGGTATGCGGAGCTCAGGTCCACAGGCTATGTGCACTCATTTACACCAGAGCAAAACAGATGGAAATCACTTCAGGATCAGGATGGCATTCAGTACCTGCTTGCTCCACTGCGGGCAACCACCCCCCTTCAGCCAGATGCAGTGCAATGGTGATTCCAGCCTCAGGCCTTTAAAAGGCTGCAGCTCTGCTCTGTCCCTATCCCTTGCCAACAAGGCTGTCTATAAAGTTTTCAGCAAGACGCATTTATTGAAACTCTGAGGGAATCAAGGATTCATTAAATTCCCCATCAGATGTAAAATACATTTTGTATGGTCCTCTAAAGGAAATTTCTGCAATAAGGTTAAAAAAAGTCAATGCCAAATATTTCAGAGGAATAATGTTTATAGATAGAGACTGATTTCCTTCTCCCTGATGGAGCTACAGCCATACAGAGTCAGTGTAAGCCAAAGCAGAATCAGGTTCTGGCTAATTTTAACATACTGCACTGCTGAACCACTAACTAGGTGTGGCAAAGTGGGTGGAAAAGCGATTAGTAGCAAACAAATAATTTTGGCTACCTGGGAGTTAGGAACTCAGGAAAGAGAGAAAAATGGAGAGAAGACATCAAGCACAACCAATCCCATTAAATGGGTCAGAGTTTAGGAATGCAAAAAGCTTGTCATATCCTTTTAATTATGAGGGTAAGTTTAAGAATAAAAGACAAAATTGCAGCTGAAAAAACACCTCACTTAAATACCAAGTGATAGTTATGTGTCCTGCATCTTACACAAATAAACATTTCTAAGGTGGAATATATATATAAAATACCATCAGAGACTCAGTAATGATTTTTTTAAAACTTCTGACCCATGGATCATTCTGTTCCTAAGAATGTATTCTAGGCGTGAAAAGTCACTTTGTAAACACATTATGATTTTACAAAGGTTGTGTGTTGCAGCAGAAGCATTCTCCAGTCAAGCAAAAGAGCAAGACCAATCTGTAGAATTCCCCAGGTACAGTCATCCTGTCCACAGCCACAGCATCTCTCAGTGGGCCTTCAGAGGTGGACTAAATAACATGGCACAACACACATGCCCCACTAACATCAGGGCCCATTATTTAGCCTTCCCCTTTCCATGTTCTGGATCCCATTTCTGCTTATGCTAGTATCAATAGACACTAATGAAAAGCCCTCTTCTCCACAACTTGACTCCCTCACTTTCCAGGCTACCCAGGCAGACATAACGCACCCAGCTAACATGGGAGTCGTGTTACTAGGAACTGCAGCTTTGGGTCTTCAATGCTGTTCTGAACAGTTTCTTTTGATGCTCAGAGTTTTGTAATTTTGAAGTCTGGCCTCAAGGGGGAGATGCCAGAGTTAAGGATCTTCATTGATCAGCATGTACACATTGTAATAGTCTTAAAATTCTGGTAGTCCCAAATTGCATTGTCAAGATAATCCTTCCCCTACGATTTCCCTTAGCCTTTGAGCTGTGCTTTCAGTGACAACTCACAGTGACGTTCTGCCAGCTGGAACCTGACCATTGCTCTTGAAATACAAATTCAGATCAGTGAGTTGGTCCCAGTCAATTCCACAAGCCAAATCTGAAACCCATCCTTGTCGCTGGGAGCCCAGAACTGATCCTGTTGCCTGGAAGAGATCTTTGAATCAAGAACACACTGATTATAGGAATGTCCAGTGCTTTGCAGGATCATACCCTTGGTTTCCATTAATTTGCAGTGCATCTTTCCAGGCACAGCTAAAATAGCTGTGTTGAGAAATCCACTCAGTTTTCCAGTTTGGATAAAAATGTAAGCTATTTGGTATCCTGCTCTCAGCAGCATGAACATCAAACCAAACCTGTCTCAGCTAAGTTGACCTAAACTCTCTGCTTTTTCTTACGGCTGGCTCCCCATGGCGCATTTGTCTTTGTCATCAGGATAAGCTTGGTGCCATGCACTTCATGCCGTCTATACCACAGGGCAACATATTTACATTGTTTACAAACCAGAAAATATTTGCAGCATTCATTTCATCAGGGTGTTCACATGCTCCACATTTCTAATTGTAGCTCATGCATGCTCCTCAAACCACCAGGCTGCTTTGAGGAGCCTGGGATAATATGGAAGTTCCCTGGCTCAAGCTGAGGTAAAAAAAAAAACTATGATCAGTTTTCAGATAAATTCACCAAAGTGGTACACATTAGGTCAGCAGTACATTGAGAATATTACTGTATGTAATTTTGTTACTGAATGTGAGGAGGAGTACAGACACATGTAGTTTCTAGGCGTGCAGGAAGGCAGGTGTGCAGCTGATGAACCAAGGTGGATCAGTGGATAACAAACAAAGCCTTACATGTATTCAGGAGCTCTAGTTCAAGTACAACATCTCTGCATCAAGAGAATACATTCAAGATGCAAGGTGGACACTGCTGGGTCAGTCAGCAGCCTATCTCAGAACTCGTGACACTTAAGTGGGCTTCAGGGACAGAAAATTCTGACAGTTGAGGCTGAGTTTGGTTCAAGCCTGACCTCATCCTTTACCAGAAGCTGGACTTTATCCTGGCCATTTACTATGGCAAAGACATGTTCCTTCCTTTCAAATTATGGCCACATGGGAAGACCAGCTGTCAAACGTCCTTTTCCAAGGGAAGAGGATTCTTCTGAAGCATCTTAAAGTTATGGGCAATTGTATTGCCTCCTGTATGTCTGTCTAATGTCCCTTTCCCTTAAATGTAAATCTGTGCTGTAACCATGACTCATATTTTTACACAGCTCAGGTATCCATAAGCAAATACTTGAAGCATTTGTACATTTGTGCTCTAAAACCAGTCTGACTTGCCTAGATTTTGCATCATATAAAAAGCTCAGCATTGGATCTAGCTCTGGCATAACACACAGATTTGGTGGGGAGGAGATTAGCAGGTAAATCAGGGGGTTAATATTCTGGTGCTCTTCCAGCAGCCCCCTGCAGAACAGTCAGTCTTTCTCTAAACAAAACCAAAAGGGGGGCAGCGCACGCTGCTGGCAGCAGCGCACACCACTGGAGGTGCCCTCTCATTCCCCCACAGAGAGTAACGAGGCATCACACTGCAGGGTAAGACCAGTGCTGGTAGGAAGGTGGCCTCTGCCCAGCAGGTCCCATGCTGCTCCCAGCCTGTGCGTACAGGCACACTCCCTGTATCCGTGGCACACTCCTGTGTGTGCTGCATCTCTTGGCGTCCAATGCGCATGGTGAGGACTGGTAAAGCAGCCAAGCAAAGGAAGTCTCAGTACAGTATCACTTGTCCATTCAAGCTCTCCACAGATATTAATGGGACAGATGGAATATGTGATTGGGCTCTAAGTGATCCAGCTCCTACTGGCTCAAACTGGATCTTGAAGATAACATATACAGACAATAAACTCTGTAACTCTAAAGGAAATTTACAAATCAACAGAGAATTTTGCTGAACAAAGCCAAGTTATTAGACATTTGCAAAGGCCTAAGCTCACCTAAAGGCACAAAGAACTCAAGAAAGTATCAAAAAAGTTATACGGGGAAAGAGAGAGAATAAAATAAATTCCCCTAATGTACCACAAATATCAACCACCACACACTACCTACAAACCATATGTTTTTCCCATCTGTTCTGTTATCTTCAACTAAATTTAGAGTATTTGGGCTATCAGAAGAATTGTAAAGCCTGAGTTGGGCAGGATTATAAAACCTAGGTGTTATTACACTTTAAAAGACATTTTCCCCTCCCCCTACCACACCAGGCACAAGATTGTACATTTCTCTTGCTGCCTCCTGGTTCTGGTAATACAGAGGATGCTGTGCTTGTTCTCAGCTGCAGTAAGTGGCAGGGCATCCCCAGTCCCTCAACAAAAGAATAGTTCCTCCGTCTTTCTGTTTTTCCTCTCTCTTCCCCATCCTCCTCTCTAGGTAAGTCAAAGAGAGGAGTGCGGAGGCTGAGGCTGCAGGGCCACTTCCTGCAGTGCTGTGAACCAGCAAAACCCATGTAAGTCAGCGGGGAACTCCTAGTTCTGCCTCAGTGGGGGCCAGCTCTCTGGGGCAGGGCTCCACGAGCACCACTTGAATTCTCCAGCTGCTGAGCCAGAGTTTCAAATTTGAACCAACAGGGGTTGTAGATCAGTGGTGTGTTCATGCAAAGGTAGTGCAGGAAAAGGACTGGGGCAGGAGAGCAATGGTTTGCTTCAAAACATATGGGAAGTGGAGGTCTCCTTGGGAAGGAAACGAGGCCCCTTAAGTGATCACTAGCATCATGAAATGAAAAAGGCACCTTGCCTTCCCCACTGTCCAGCTGCATCATAAGCCAGAGAGCACTGTGGGCTGCTTTTACCCTAGCATGGAGCCTCCTTCCACAGACTGCATGCCACTGTCACTGAGGAAGCCAAGAGCTTTTTAGGTGGTCTAAGAAAAAGCACTTTTAAACACAGCCTGGACAATCTACCCCTTCGCTGCTAATCCGACAGCCAGTCTTTTAGGAAGAGCTCAGCATGCTGGATATTTAAGCTCCTTAAAAATAGAGCCCTAGTCTTGGGGGCCACATTTCTAAGAGGTGTTTTCGACTGTGTGCTTCCATCCATGGCATGCTAGCTCTCTCCTGCATGTGCAGCAACAGTGCTTTTAAGAGTGTGTACACACAGAGAGAAACTGCTTGCAAAAACCCAACCCTGACTGTCAAGTCAAATAACAGCCATTCACACTGAACTCTACCCGCTTTGTGCACAAGACTCTCCAGTTTGTGCATGGCTTGCAGTAGCTGTCTACCTCTCAGCACCTCCATCCAGAAAGCAACACGACTCACACAGCTCCAAAAGTCTTCTAGGAAGCCCACAAATAAGTACAGTGGGGAAGGTTCCAGTTTGGTTTTTCACTTGCAAAGGATTACTGTAAGTGGAACGATTTTCTGCGCAGGAGGTCTTTAAAGAGTGTGCAGAATTCCAATAGGTGTCTCATTAATGCCAAGTCGTGGAGCAAATGGTGCTGCACTCCTGCTGTCTGGTCCACCTGCCCGTTGCCAAGTGGTTCTCTCCAGCATTGCCTCAACCTGCTGACTACCAGGTGATGGTCTCCTGCCACCTCCACCCCTGCTGCGGAACCAGTGCTGCCTCCAGGATGTTCTCTCGTTTGCTTAAAGAGATGATTTCTGAAACATGCTAAAGCTCAGTGTCAGTCCCTGGGAGAGTCCAGCTCCCCCTCTGTCCTTAAACAGTGCGTATGGAGGATGTGCTCGCACAGCACCATCTCCCTTCTGCTTTCCAGGGTGGATGGCAGATTGTGATGCAATTTTCCTCCCAGTCCCTCTGTATTCATGACTTTTACCTGTCGTAATCAGCAGTCATTTCCAAGCCTGCCACTGCCACAGAAGAGGCAGATGAGTTCAGAAAGGAGCAAGAAGTGCCGTTTCTTCCTTACAAACGTTGCTGCACAGAACAGGACTGTACGTATCAATTTGAACTGCACCTTTTTTTTATTAAAAAAAAAAAGTTTTTTCAGTAAAGAGAAGGACTTGCATCAGGGACTGCCATGTACAGGAAAGTAGCAGCAGGCTACAGAGCCAGTCCCTTCCCTTTCCTTCTCATAATATTCAAGCAAGTCTGGGCCAGGTGGAGCACCAAACAGCCTAGAGTGCCTGGGAGAGTGCTAATTAAAGCATGCAGGCAATGTGGGTGCAAATTCCACTAGACAGTGATTTCTCTGGCTTTTACTATGAATAGAGCTGTGTAAACAATACAGTTCGGAGTTCAGTGGCTAAGCAGAAATATTAAAAAATTAATTTTTAAAATAAACAGGAGCAGACCTTCTTAAGAGTTTTCTTGATGAAAAAAAATTTTATCGTTATTTATCCCTTTCAGAAAAATCACCTAAGTTTAAAAAAAAAAAAAAAAGAAACCACTCTTTCAAAACTTTCTGTCTGTACTTTTTTCTAGATAGAACAGAAAAAAAATACACCAGATCATAAATTTGAGTTTGGAACCTTGAATCACCACTGCAGAAAAAGTGTCTATCTCATTACAAATGCCCCAACCTGAAATGCTTCTGGAAGTGCAAAGAAGGTTGTTTTTTTTTTCATATAGGTATAACTATATGGACATAATACAAAATATTTCAACCCTTATAGCCAAAACCATTCATCGAATTTGGTTTGAATTAATAGTTGGCTTTGATTGCTCCAAAATTGCATTTGGTGCAAATGAAACTGATTAGGTAAAAATAATTAATACAGTTTTTTAGGCAAGTTGTTTGTCTTTCAATAGCTTTATATTCAATACTGCATTCAGTGCTGTGTAACAAACATACTAAGCTTACAGAAACTGTTCCATTCTTCAGATCTTCCTAAAATCTCATTAGTAGGGTTGGGTCCTTTTCCCCTAGACATATTCCCTGTAATAACTCTAAATATGAGTCCAAATTCCATCCTTTGTAATGTCTATGTAGGGCTGATGAAAGGCAATCCCACAGCCAACAGAAGATATTCTCAAGAAAGGCAGAATTCTGTTCATCTTTATCCAAGGAAGAGTGCAGAGGGTTACCAAATACATCTTCGCTTTTGTAAAGCAAAGAAATCCGGTCTGGAACTGACAAATGCAAATCTGTGAGCCCTATAATGCCATTTGGAGAAAGTAACTTTTAGAGCAGAGCAGACCGTGGAAGCCACTCATGTTTGGAGGAAATCAAAACTTTTATTCCAAAGTTAATCCAGGATTTCAGAAATTCTTTTGTATATAAGACATGAAAGAGATCATTGTACAGGATAAGCAAAGATAAGATTTTGCACAAGGGCAAAAATGCAGGCCTGCCACACCAGGATTTAGAAGCAGGTCTACTGCTACATTCATCCATCTACACGTTCAGGAGTGCACATATATACATGTGCAATGCACACATGCAGGCGTGCTCACTCACTCTCTTCATCTGAAATCTGCTTCAACTCACAATTACTGGCCTTAAGTAAAGGAACGTGCTGCTGATGTCGCAAGGCAGGACAGTTGGTCTGTGATCAACCAGCCAGCCAGAACGAACAACACCACTGGGGATGCACAGTTTTGCCTTTTCCCACATTGAATGGAGCATTAACTTTAAAGTCTATGATCCCTTAAATCTTTAACAATAATTAATAGGAGAAAGATGACTAATATTTGTGTTTGCCCTTAAACCTGCTCTTGAGGGAGAGAATAAAAGCTTGAAGAAAGTGACATTTTGTGCAAGCAAAGTCAACAATATTAGTTATTCCTGAATTGGTTTGTCTTAACTCCAGTGTTAATGCTTTACTTGGCCTCTGCTCCTAAGTGGATTGCATTTAGCACTTCAGTTCCTAGAGCATGAAATATTTCACTGCATAGGTCTCCCTGTGCTAACCAGAACAACCTGAGGGCTGCAGCAGTATCTGCCAGTTGCCATGGGCTACTGCAGCTCTGAGGAACTGTCACAACTCAATGAAAATCATCTCACACGCTCCAGTCCTGGATCCCAGGCCTTGAGCTTGTGGCCTCCAGAGTGCCCCCAGAGCTGGGGTATGGGACCCTGCAGGAAAACCAACACACCAGGTGGAGTGACACTTTCCTAGCCAAAGGGAAGACTCACATATATTATTTCTAGGTGTTAGCTTCCACATTGACCTCAGTGAGTCAATATTTCACTTCGGAAAGTTTGTTTCCTTCAGACATAAGTAGTGTGATGGATTTTTTTTTTTCCTCCAGTCAAGATCAATGTGTCCTATTCTGACAAGTGAATTTACAATATGAGGACTCCATGTTCACATCCTCTCCAATGTGCCACCTCAGGGAAAACTGATAAAAATTAGAAAGTTGTTCTTTCACACCAGCCAGAGGCCTGATGGGCAAAACCACGTTTCTTCCATCCTGTGAGTAATAGCCATACCAAGAGAGGCTGCACAAATAGAGAGAGAGTTGAGAGACTAAGCCAGTATAAAAGACAAACTCTCCAGTTTCTCTTGGTCAGCTTTAAACAACCCATGGAAAGAAAGCTGGCAAAGTAAACAAGTTTTCCTAAGCTTTCACTGCAGATGCACACAAGGCCCTTTTAAGATGCCTCCATGTTTACCAGATCCTGGCATTGCTTTGTGCATGCCAGTATGCAAAGCCAGGTCAGCAAACCCCAAGCACTGCTCGCTCTTGAGCCAGGTATGGCAGGCAGTGACAATTTATTCAAGTGTCCCACAGAGATCATAGAAAAGTTGGGCCGATATAGGAATGCCCTGTGGTAAGAAGATTTTCCCATATCCAGCTCTGCTGAGTGCTCTGCACCAACAGCACAATCTAAAGTTACCCCAAAACAAGGAGAGCCTGGGCCAGAAAGCACGGAGCTAGCAATTGCATTCTGCATTCCCTCTGTCCCCTAGCCAGGCAAACTTGCAACCTCATTCAAGAACAGGATGAGCCTCATAACCCAGATAATGGCCAGATGAGCAAGCTAGTCCTGGAGTCCAGCCCAAATTTCAAGGATCTGAATTTCCTTTGGAATTTTGAAGCCCACAAATTTCTTGTTAACCTTGTGGTGTTTTAGACATCATTTTATGCCAGGCTGCCATTTAAAAAATATTTAAATGAGTGTAGGAAAAGAAAAATTTCATTAGATTTTGTCTGACAACTTCAAATTCAGATTTGCTCCAATAACGGAGCAAAACCGAGATGGAAAACGAGTGTCCCTTATTTCAGGAGAGCTCCCTGTAAGGGCCTGATCCAAAAGCCACTAAGCTAAATGGGGGTCCTTGGATTAGGTTCTTAACAAGTTTCAGATGCTCAGTCATTTCCATCAGTCATTTGCAGAGATGGGAATGAACTTCAAAGTGTTTGATGTAGAACTGAACTTCCAAGACTGGATCTGAACATCCTGGGACTTGTAGGTATGTTTCCAATCATCTGCAGATGCAGCCTGCAATGAAAGGAAACAGATCCCTAAAGGTTCTGTATTTTGCAGACAGAAAGGTCAAAAAAAATGTTTTGTGTGCAGGAGATGGTCAGTTCATTCTCCCACTGATTCTTATCAAACCTTCACACAAGCCAGCTGTGAACCACAAAGACAGGAGCCAAACTACTGGAATTTAATGGCTCATTCTCCAAAATGTATTGGCTCATAAACTTACACTGTGTTCTCATTCAGTGTTAATTTACTTTAACAATAAACTTATTGTGACTTGTATTCCCACTTCAAAGAGAGTTTTTATGTGGCAAATGGGAGGGGCATAAGTGGGAGTTTTCCTCTGGTTAATAAAACAAAGATACAGTAAGGTGAAGGAAAAAAAGCTCAGTAATTATCCTCCATAGGGTGTAAGGCTATAAAATAGCAGTGCCTCAAATTATTTGCAGACATGTCCACATTTGAGAGAAATAAAATCTTTCAGAGGATAACACACCTGTGCCATGGGTAATTGCCCTCACTTGCAAATCAGAACTGGCCCAACAGATGTTTATTCCACCACACACAGCCAGCAGAAACAGTAGGAAAAGTCTTTGCCCCTTTGCAGCAGTGGAAAATGATTGAATACACCATAAGTTGGTACAAATCAGCTTTGCCTGTACCTCTTCCTACAGCGGCTCCTTCAGCACAGAAAGCTGATCATCCCTTGACAGGATAGGCAAAGATGTGAGCCAACCCAGAGGCTGCCTGGGAGGTGGGCAAGAGTCAGAGAGAACAAGAAAGTAAACTGCATCTATGAGAGGCTGTCAACAGCCAGGGACATGCAGGGAGAGCAGCCTTGAGGTGCACAGGTAAGAGGCAGGCAGGTGGAAGAGGGCTCCGGCATACCTGTGAGACCCCAACAAGCCCCAGCACAGAGCCCTGGTAGCAGAGCTGCCACAGTGATTGCTGAGGGAGGACCAGCCCACTCCAGAGTCAGAACAACTTAGACCCAGCAGCCTGAGCTTAAGACAAACTGGCACGTGGGCATTTTTGAACCACTGTCCAGGGTTTACCAGCAGGGTTTACAACCCCATCCCAAAATGCATGGCTGGGCTAGCCTTGCCACAGCCCTGCAATACTGCAACATGCTAAAGGATGGATCCCTAAAGGCATCTGGGGCCTCGCTCTCATTGATTTAGCTCAAAAAAACCCCATGAGTGTCTGTGAAGAACTGGCTCTAGCATCTGCCCTTTCTGTTGTTCTGTCCTTAGCAAAAGCATTTTGCTTTCCTTTCTATTCCTAAGCAGTCCCAGATTCCTCCCATGGCACCACTTGATTCAATCCAACCACTCCTGGAGTACAACGTCTCCCCAACATTATCAAAGACTCTACTCTGGAAGAGCTGTTTGTGGGATGTTGGAAAGGACAAGGTCAGCCTGACTTCCACCCTATATACCACAGCTGCCTGGAAAAATGATGACTAAAACAATTGCTCTTGAAAAAGATCAATATAATTTTGTTCAAACCAAAATGTTTGGGGAAACATGTCGATTATGATAAAACTGTAATGGGGAAAATAGTCCAAACATTCCATTGCAATCATATCATATAGTTAATGCTACAGTAAATATTTATATTGACCCTTTGTAGCCATGCATTGCATATTTAGTATGACTATTACATTTAACATTAAATCAAATAGAACAATTTCTAGGAAAATAATCAGCATTTCCCCAAATGTGCTTCACATAAGATGCTGAGATTTTCATTTTTCAGTTCAATTACAAATGAATTCTAGTTTTTAAACACTTATGACTTCCTGCCAGTGAGGAACTTTGGCTCCTCACCACCAACAGTCCAAAGTTGTAATAGTTCACTGGAATCACTGGTACACCTCCAGCCTCTTACTCCCGTGAAAGTGACTGGCCGACAGTCCACCAAACAGGTTATCACAGAGCAAAGCTGGCTGCTTCAGCACAGAGCAGACATGCTCAGCACATCAGAAGTGAAGAGTCAAAGACAGCACTACCTGCCAGAGCCTGCCCCTCGCACACCTCTCAGTCTGTCAAATGGCTTCTCATCATGCTTAGGCAATTGGAGGCTTGTGTTTGACACAAGGCAATTTTTTCCTATTTTTTCTAGTTTATTGGTCTGTCCCTGAAGATATTACTGTTCCCTTTCTACCTGCTGAACAGCCGGTGATCTCCATCTTGCATGTGTCACATACATTTACATATGTTACTAAAAACAACCCCATTTTACCAAAGTGCACTGGGAGACACATCACTCAAAGCACCATGTCAAGTCATAACCTCAGCAGCACAGGCCAGGGACCAGGAGTGTGGTGGCAGCTAGAAAGACATCACCTCTGAAGTGTGTTAGACCTACCATATATGGCACATGTTTAATGGACAATTAATTTGTTGTGCTTGCTCTGCAGCTGAAGTCCCTGCTTACAAGCTCGAGCTCTTGAGGCAGGGAGCTTCTTGCTGTGCCCCACAGCTATACAAATGTGCCATTAGAGAAGTCTGCCTGAAGAAAAGGTTTCAATATTTTTTGCACAGCTGCCATCTACCTTTCTTAAGCATGACACTCATTTAACTATATCTCTACCTATCTAAAGTATATATCTATAACTATCTATCTATAGAAAGTGTATATATCCATTATCATCATGTAGACAGCAAAATACTTCTGGGATTTTGTATCTGTTTCTAGCCTTAATGGGGGACAAACACATAAAGGTGTTTGATCAGAGGCACTAAAAGCATGTTTAGAGCAAACACTTAAAGAGTAGTCATTGAAGACAGCCACATTGTCTTTCCTAAGAGCCCATCACTCTTTCTTCCTCTTCCTTTCCTTCTAGTTGACTTCAAGCAATTAATTTCTGAAATGCCAAGCATATTTTCCTCCATCACTCAAATCCACGTGTTGCCTGGTGTAACCATCCTCATTTTCTCATCAGAAATGCTCTAACTGACCCTGCTTTGCACAGGTAGGTTGGACTAGATGGTCTCAGGAGGTCCCTTCCAGCCTCAACTGTTTCCCATCCCAATAAAACCAAACCGATGTGGCAGAAAAATCTAAACAATAAACATAGTTACTTCCAAAGGAACAAACTCTGTTCTTCCTACTTCATTCACACCCTGTTACTGCACCCTTTTCCCGAATATCCCCCAGTACTTAGTACAGTCGAAACCTAATGCATATCTATCAGCTGGATGCAAATGGGAATCTTGCCAAAATATTTAGCAGGAGTCTTGCAATATTTGTCAAGCATCTTACAGCACCAACTGTGAGTCAGGTGAACATGGGAGAATTTTAACTTACGTTTGTTTGAAGCACACATTGGTAAGCTGTCCCAATCACTGGAGAGGGGGCAGTGCTTAAACCAGAAGTCCAGCGCACCTGGAAAAACAGGAATCAGAAGGCATTTGAGGGGCTTTAACTCTAAAGTCTCATAATTTTTAAGACTCTGTTTTGGCGTGCACGAATTTTAGTTTACCAATAGCTGGGCTCGAGAATATTGATATTATCAACTGACAATGGTTTTGAACATTATAATATAAAATAAATAGCTTTCCCTTATAACTGTAATTTTCATATATTACATACAGTACATGTTATAAAATATTTCAACTGGATTAGGAAATTTAGGACTCAAAGTGTGCCGAAAAAAAAAGACGTAGTTAATTTCCTAGTATTTTCAGGATAATTTGAGCAGCTTCTTTTCTCCTCTTGATTCACCAATGGACTGTGACTATGTTGAGACCCCACAAATCTAGTACCCTAGAGGGGATTTCTGATGAAACTGCATATATGCAATGGTTTGGGGAATCCCAGATCTGCTCTGGCCACACTGAAGGTTGACAACTGCCTTCCAGATTTTTCCAAATCCTACTTTCTTTCCTCTCCTGAATAAAATGTCACTAGTGACAAAGAAAAGCACGCCTCTATGCTACCTTAGATGCTCTTGAAAACAACAAGTCTCAGATGCTCTTGAAAACAATAAGCAGTAGGGATGCTGAGGAAGGCAGTTAAGATGTCATTTTATCAAGAGAATTTGTCTGCAATGGTCTACACTGACCATGAAATGATATTGCACATTATTTTCCTTTCTATCTGCACTTCCTACTAATCATGACAATCTACAGGGAAGAGAGCTTTAATAATGTTATTATCCCAACTTTTGTGTTTTCTTAGGAAGTTAGAAATAACCAAATTGAAAGCCTCAAAACAACTGGTATTTCAACTGTTATTTCAGCCCAAAAAACACGTGGCCTGTTTTCTCCATTAGCAATGATGGGAGAACTGAGTTAACTTAAAATCACCATTCTAATCAAGAATTTCCCTAAAAGGGTTCACAGTCTTTTGCTGTTTCTGGCACAAATGGATTAATAGCGCTACCCAGCTGACCTGCAGTCTGTACTGCAGAATTTCTACGGTTTCTATTCCTCCTTGCTGGTCTCAAAAACTGAGACACCAGTGCTATGAGTGCTGTAGTGAGTATCCTCTCCTATGTTCATTGCCTCTGCATGCATTTGGCAAAATAGACGCTACTGCATATTTAATGTCCTGGAGTCACATAGCCCATGGATTACCTTCTAGCACCATGCCCCAAGCACATCACAGGAACAAGCACTATAAGCAGCAGGGATGAAGCAGCTCCTAACTGAAGCGGCTCCCTCTCAAACAAGGATGCTGAGCCAGGGAATCGATCTAGCCTGTTTTGTCCCCAAATTACTGTAGTCATCAGGGGCTAAATGCCTTCCCCCCCAAGCTCAAGCAACTGCATCTTTGCCTGACAGCTCTGCTACATGAATACAGCCTGTACTTCCCACCTGGTTGTGGCCAGCACATTCTCCTTGCTGGCATGCAGCTGCTCACTCACCCCTGCCAGCACCCACTGGCAGTTGCGACTGCAGCCATGAGGCACAATGGCTGGGATTTAGGGCAGTGAGTTACCACAGGCAGCAGAAGGAGCACCTTAGGGTGCAGCTCAGGTGCTGACATGGCTTCACCCACACTCACTTGGTAAATGGAGATGCACTGTGCTCAGGTTTTTTTCTTGTTCTCACTCACCCTGTAAAAAAATGCTTATGTTTTTTTTTTCCCCCAGGAAGGTGCATGCCACTGTGCGTGTAAGATGGCAGAAAGGCTTTTGCACCTCTGTTCCGGCAGCTCACCCTGGTCTGACTTGGTTATGCATCCCACACTTCTGTTGTTGCTGGTTCTCCATGGCTTTGATGTTATGGTTCCTGTGCCATTGGGGTGCGTTGGCCTGAGCAGAGGACCATCAAGAGTTCCTTAATCTGGCAAATGAAAAAGGGATGACTTAAAGGAGGTGTTACCGATACTTCTACCAGCTCTCTGGAGTGAAGACAGCAGAGCATGCAATCAAGGGGCTTTCCAAGGTAAGCAACAGTTTACCACTGGCAGCTCCAATCCAGGGAGCACAGCCTTCCGCAATAAAGAAGAGGCAATGGCTGTATTCATGTTGCCCTGCTGCTGACTGTGCTCCCCTATGCTATCACTCTGTTAAGTGTGCTAAGAAGCTGTAGCTAATGATGTACATAATGATGTGCACACATGCTTTTTCCCTCAGCACAGGTATATCCTGAGGTGCCCTGTGTACCTCAGTTTCTCTGTAAATATAACCTATCTGTAACAGTTCTTCCCTATACCATACTTAAAACCAAAAGGTGCAGAGAGGGCAGGAAATGAGGGGTGTAGGAGTACAGCAGTGACATGTTCTACAGCTGACCCAGGAAATCCAGGATAAAGGTATGAACCACCACTGACTGACAAAATTAGCTTATATGTTCAGACCTAATGATTAAGACTACAAGAAAAAAAGAAGGCATTGTAGTAATGTAACAACCCCATTTTCTAACATATTTGCCACTTCCACAGAAAGCTTTATCTAGCGATACAAGAAATAGGTGCTCTTTCTAGGAAAGGTCTAGCAGCAAAGGCAAATTGTGTCTTTGCCATTTAAAAAGACATGCTGTCCATAGGAGGAGAGGTGAGAGCTTGTTGTACCATTAGGTGAACATTTATTTGCTGCATCTTTAAACTCTGGCACACTGTATCAGAAGACACCCCAACCTACCTGGGTCTCCAGTGTCAAGTACGCAGCCTCCTAGTTAATGAGTTACTTAATACCTCATAAAGTGCCCCCTAGGCTCCCCTCAAACCATAACCATTCCCATGCAGCAAACCAAGCACAGAGCACACTTACAGGTGTTTTTTATATCAAATGTCAGAAAGCAGAAGAAAGACTGTGCTAAGATGCAATAGATAAATTCTTGATACTTGTTGAGGTGTGGGGAGAGAAGATGGGCATCCTGTCTGCCTGTTAGGGGACAGGCCCTTCTAGACTGCTCTTTCATTTGGTCACTAAAATGTGGAGAGATAATAAAATTGTAATCACCCCATAACACTTCAGCCCAAGCTTTACACCAGAATCCTTCTACTGAGCTAAACACAGTTTCTATTTTCCTGGATGTTAGGCACAGCCATTGGTAGCACACACAGACCGCAGCAGGAGGTGAGCACAGCACAAGGTAAGCTTGGTTTCCTCCAGATCAAAGGGCACAATCCATTGGCACCATAACCCCAGCTAAAGTGTCTGGATGGACTTTGAAATGTGCCAGAAAACATGAAAGTTTGCAAATTAACTTTTATGTTACTTCCCTCTCTGCTGGTGTAGAGTGCATTAAACGCTACCATGGAGTGTGTCATAGAGCATACTCGATGGAGGACATTTAATGTTAACATCTGTACTTACGGGGTCACTGGCAATAACAAGTGGTTATCTAAGTGACTTGATGACCCAAGCCTCTAGCACAAAGGTTGCTCTTTCTTTTATATTTGTGGTTATGTCCTACTACTAATACATGTGTTTCTTTCCTCATACACAAATCCTCACTAAGAAATTTATTAAGGCTAGAGTATCTGATCAATAGTAGAATATAGTGCAGAATATAGAACTATAAAAAAATGAATGAGTAAGAATTTGAAACTATTTAGCATATACTCTTAGGGAGTTATCATTCTATCCTAAAGGGTTTTATTCCAAGGAGGGTTTTGGTCTAAATGAGTATTTTGCACATAGTGACTTACAGATATGCAATGTATGCCTAAGCTAGTATACCAAAAAATGAATGAAAACTTAGCAGGGAATACAGTGCAATTATTGGAAGAAGGTTTTCCAGACAACTGTGATTACAACAGTTACTTTAGATTTATAAAATACTTCAAGAGTCAACATTTCCTCACAGTGCATCTTTGCTATATTTCATAGATTCAGCACTGCATGCAAAGCATACATTACAAATGATGCATGCTCATGAGCAAGTAGCTTGTATGTAAACCTATGTAAACATCGGTTCTCTGAACACATGCACTATATCTGTGCTTGCAGGCACAGTTTGCAGTATCCAACGTTCCTTAACTTTCTGAAGATCTATGGGCCTTTTTAACAAGAGAATTAAATACCCTCTTCAGTAATAATCTCTCCTTCCCCCCAGCTTTCTGGAGAATTTTGTTGATTTTTTTATTATTATTTTTGCAGCCAAGCGGTAAAATGCATACAGTTAAGGCAGTATTAAGGTGGCTTTTGTCTTCTTCCTTTGTTTCCACAAGAACAAGCTTCATTGACCCAAGATCCTTCAAAGCATTATCACTTCATCCCCATTAGTATGCATGGCTGTTCTGCTCAAGATGCAGAGGCGGCCTCCAGGGCTAGGCATTTCAGCATGATGCCAGCAATGACATCATCCCCCAGTGATCCTTCGCAAGAACCTCATAAGTTTGGATTGGGCTGAGGAGATCTGGATGAGTGCTGGTGTGTGGTCAGGCAGAGCTTTCCAAGAACAAGGCAGAATACTGTCCCACCGCAGGCTCACGGGAGCACAGCATCCTGTATCTCTGCAAATGCAGCCCCAGAGGCTGAGTGCATCCACTTGGAGAAGCACGTGCCTCTGGTACAGCTCCCAGGACCCACTATTTACTTCTTCTGCATGGGACTGTTCTAACACTCACACTTTTAGGTTTCTTTTACCGTTGCGGTGACAAAGATTGTCTAGAGACAACCAGTTACTTACTGACCTCTGATCCCACACCTAACTGCCTGTGCTTTATACCCACACCAACCCAGGCCAAGCTGTGGGTGTGCAGGCCCATGGGAAGCCCCACTTCCAGTCCTGCGAGGCTGCAGAGTGGAAGGGGTAACTGAGCTGAGCTGGTGGAGGTCTGCAGAACCTCACCATGCAGGGTGGCATTTGCCAAGGAAAAGAAGCAGGTTGACTTTAAAAGCATCACAATGCCTTTAACCAAGTTGACAGAATGGGAAGAACGAAAAAGAAAACAAATTCAAGGGAAATTTCATTTGATCTGGAAATTATTAATATTTGAGACAATAAAGACAGACCCCCTGAATACTATTTGCATAGAATCCCTCATCAGAGCCAAACCACACTTTAAAAGGACTTCATCTCGAAAGAGCACTGCCGAATTGAAACAGAACTACTACCATGACTAGAGGGTTGTGGTGCCAAAAGATGTCAGATTGAACACGAAACAGAATTTTCATTCTTTTGTGTACTCCATAAATATTAACAACTTGACACCCCATAATGAAAGCAAAATGCACTTAAGCACGGGCAGAAAAACCAAACTAGCCAACCATTCTTCTTTCAGGATTACAATTGGAAATTAGTTGTAGAGGTCAGAGTTTTCCAGCATCACTGTAGGTTGGGATTAACTCCATGGACATTGTGAGTGCACAAGAGGCGAATGTGGCCTTGTGTGGTGCAAGAGGATTGCAAACACCAGCAAACAGCCACCCCATCCTTACAGCCCTTTGCTGGATGGAAGCAGCTGCCAAATCCTTAAGTCAGCCAACTGGCCTCAGCCACTGCTTGAGGCCAACAAGCAGAGGAGAGAGGTGCAGCACAGGGCTACAGCACCCAGCTGGCCTACTGAGGACCCTTCCTGAAGCAGCCTAACACCTGCTGTGGCCAAGAGGCACAGCATCACCCCCTCGCCATCCCTCAGATGTGCTGACAGTTTGCGAGTCACACAAGGAAGAAACTTCAGTGGTTAGGCAAGAAGTGACAGGGAAAGCACAGCAGCCAGGATTTGCTGCAATGCATTGCTTTGATTCATATCAGTTGAGCATTTGCCTACCAATTCTCACTTTGCTCATTTATCTGATGGAAGGATCTGTATGTCTTTAGGAAAAAAGAAGTAGCTGTACCTAATCTCATCAATTAAATCAGAAAAGAAGTTTTTTGTATTGGTCCCCATGCTCATCAAAAAAGGTAGGACATCATCCTCTAGGCAAGAACTTCCACCCTCCAAGACATGCAACAAAAAAGAAGTACTAACTAATTTTAGGGGAAGAAAAAAAAAAAAGAAAAAAGAAAAAAGCAAGAAGGTAGACTCTAGCTGGTCTGTTTGGGTTTGACTTGGAATATCCACAAAGTGTGGGATGTTCTGAATTCTGTGTTTTGCTCCAGGCACCTCTCAACAAAAAACTTTTCTATATATCCCTTGGAGAGAGCTGAAGAGGGTGGGAAATTGCCTCTGTGTGTGGAAAGTAGTGGGGAATAGAAATAGGGAAATATTTGTTTCAATTATTTGCCCCCCCCAGCAAAAGCTTTTGCACACACTATCGGGAAAGAAACATTTATAAATATTGAGGTTATTGCCCAACAAAG
The DNA here is from genome assembly GCA_947846985.1 of Fratercula arctica. NCBI lineage: Eukaryota > Metazoa > Chordata > Aves > Charadriiformes > Alcidae > Fratercula > Fratercula arctica. The sequence continues at coordinate 29,322,152 of CANTUZ010000008.1, forward strand.
TGGAAGCCAGTTCTAGCACTGAGAAGGGCACAAGTTGCTAAAAGATAGCTCTGTAATACCTTGCTGCTCCTCTTAAAAATAAAATAAATTAAAAAAGCAGAACATTGTTACTATCACATTTACCAGTGCTCCACATATTTTCTTTCACCAATTTTAAAGCCAACTTCAGGAGCTCAAATGAAAATTAAAGGGGCAATGGTGCATCAGGCAATAAGAGTATTCCCCAACCAATCACAAATATTTCAACTTTTGACTCCTTCAGGCTTTGCAAGTCCCCAGAGAGCCTTTTGAATGCCTGCCCTTTGCTTACCACAGTTTCACTAGTTGTGTCTGAGGCAGGAGCAAGCTAACCTCACTGAAGGCTCTGGACACCAAGATGAATAATAGCCTGGCTAAAGGAAAGCTCCTTTTTGATAGTGAGGGGTATACATGAATGCTTTGCCTGCAAGCTCCTGTTGCAGGGATTGGAGCCTGCTTGAGCTCAGAGGTGTAATGCTTCCACATCCTCCTCCCGTGCCAGAGGAAGGCACTGTGCAGTCTGTTACTTAAACAGCTTGTTCATGATTTATTATTGTATAGGAACAGAGTAGTCTTAGGTATATTTCTCAACTTCAAACTATGTGTTAGAAACACACAGGAGAGACAGTCCCAACCTCAAAGAAACATAGAAGACAAAGAATTCTGTTGTTTCTAGCATTAAGTGAAGTCTGTTTAAAGCCTAGGGAACCCAGCAAGAAGCTCTGTGGGGAGATATTTCTGCAACAAGTCCGTAGAAATTATTTGGGGCACCAAATACTGCTATCATCCTGGCTCCTTCTTAGCGTAACCTTGAAACAGTCTCCTTACCCATACCACCAAACACAGCCCACAGGAGCACCTCCTGTACAAGTCCCAGAACCTCCTGAAGGGAACACAGTACTGCCTGGGAAGTCCTATCATCTCCTACTGAGACGAATTGTATTTTTGTGCTCTGGTAAATACAAACTGTGGGTGTACCTCCCTCAAGGAAGGGTTAGAGCTCTGCAATGCTCCTAATCTCTAAATTGTTTAGGTAATCTCATTTGACTTTGCTGATAGATCAGGAATGTATTTTGCAGAATCATTTACTGATTGCCCATTTCATTCTTTTTGAAGTATTCCCAGAAAGGTGAAGAAAGGACAGGGACTTTTGTTCTATATTGTCTTTTCTCCACCTGCAACCATTAAGATATTTGGCTTTAGGTCTTGTTCAAATCTCCTCTCCCAGTGAAAGAGGGTAATTACTCCCTCTGCCTCTTGCTGCCCACCACTGCCCTTTCTACTCCTCCAACAGCTGCTTTAGAAGAACAAGAAGCAGCAGCTGCTATGGGAGCATACAGGGACCAGTGACACCTGACAGAGGTAATTAACACCAATGCTTCTGGAAGAGGCACACAAGCCACCTCTTGCACCATCACCCTTTTAAAACTGCCACAACAATGCTCTGTGCTGCCCCAGTTGCCTGTACGACATACTTACAGCGTTTTACCAATTCCAGAAAGAGTTTCACCAGGCCAACCTACATTTAAGACCCAAAAAACCAACCACCACTGCCAAAAACCCAAAAGACAGAAAACGAGCTGTAGAGGATTTTGCCAAGGTTATGCAGGTACTTTACTGCCCAGCCAGCAATACATTCAGGTTAGGAGGTTCTATCTTAACCTCAGTCACTGGACCCCAGCAGCCTGTCCTAGCCAGCAGATGCTGGTACCATTCCTAGGGCTCAGGATGACTTGATTGAACTTTTATGTAAAAGTATATAAGAACAATATAAACACATTTTGTATAAGAGAGAAATGTGTGTGCTTTTAAGTTAGCTTGTTCCACTAACATAGGCTATTGAACAGCCCCACCTGCACATGGGGAAGGCAGCAACAGCCAGGTGCGTGTGTAGGAGAAGGGAAGGATGAAGCAGGGAGGTAAAAACAGGAACAAGTAGCTGACTGCAACACGAGGATGTAGGGAGGAGGAAAGAGGACAGACCCTCTTAACATGGCTCAGCAGCAGACAGGGCTGATCTGTGTCACTGCTGCTGAAGCTACTGTGAAGTGGAAAGGCAATTCAATTCCAGTGCTGCAGGTGGGGATCCTGTAATCCTACCACCACCAAGCTTCACTCCTCAGGGGCTTCCTGCAAGCTGCTGAGCCTACACAAATCTGGCATTCACCTGAGCGTGTCTGGCAGCCTGATATGGGCTGCCTATGCTGTGACTGCCATAGCATTTCACTGGGAACGAATGGGAGCCTGAAAGAGTGGAAAAGGAAAAAGCAGCCTGTTATCCTTGGGAAGGGAAAAAAAACCCCATCGTGGTCCACCTCACTGCCATCTGCTGATATACAAGTAGCCTGTCTGGAGAAGGGCAAGGATTTACAGTAGCCCCGAGAGTGGTCAGACCGCAAACTTGTTGGGGAGCACCAGCTGAGGGGCAGAGTCCCCAGCACCACTTCATGAGTTTAATTCAATTATCTAATTTGGGTTTGAAAGAGGCTTTTTGAAACATGCTAAAGCCCAAGCTGAAAGTTTAGAGCTCCCAAGGTGACATCTTTGGCTGTGACAAGGAAGCCAAGATGGCGTGTGCTCAGGGACAGCAGGCCTACAGCAGAGCAGGAAGCACCTCCTCTTGAAAAGGGGAGCCCCATTGAGAGGGAATACTTAAATACTCAGTGCCTGTGGTTTGGTCTGCAGCAAAAGCCACGGGGGGATCTCCTCAGGTCTTTGTATAACACTCTACAGTTTAATGATACATATTCTTGTATCATTAAATCTTCTGTCTGCTTAGTTGCAGATACTAGCTAAGCACTCCCCTGGAAAACCTATGGTGTTATGTACCCAAATATTTGAAATTCAGGACATTGGTCACTTAAGTCCCATAGGACCCAGGTCAGGAGTGCATTCTCAATTTCTACCTATTTTCACTTTTATACATGTGCTTAAAATGACTGAATACCACTGGATTACAAGTGTCACTGAAAAGTGTGTTAATTATGCTTCCACTGAACTGGCCTTAGATAATCCCAGTTTTTTACCAGAGGAAATTTAAGTAAATCAATTAAAAAAAAATATGAAACCTTTAAAATAGATATACAGTTAAATTATTCTGTTGAACCTTTTGATATGTACTAAAAATACCACATTTAAAAAGAAACCACAATTTTGCTAATTTAATTTAAACCAGCCATGAAAACAAAGGATTTAACTGCAGAGCAGTTAATGATTTCAATAAAAAAAACCCTAGCTGTTTACATGTTAGACACAGAGACTTTTCCTGGCCCCTTTTAGCTGTCCATACAATACATCGTTAAGTTAACACTTAATAACACCAGATTAATATATAACAGAGAGGGTATATTGCAGCCTCATTTGCTCTATTTAGCAAGTTCTATTAAATTCTGTTTTTCTCCCTTAGAAGATTGTAAATATACCAATGTTCCCTTTTGAGAATGCAAGTCTGAAGTGCAACTTAATATAAGCAAGTCACTTGACAAGTAATTTGTGACCCCCAATTTGAAATCACATTAAAAGTACCTATTCCGCTAAACGGGGGATCTGAGGCCAACTGCATCATGAAGCAGAAGAGCGTGTTAGTTGCCCACTTCCCCCCTCTCCCCAAGCCTGTGAGCCTCACCAAGAGCCAGGCTAGTCCCACACAAACACTGCTGACCATGAACTGAAGAAACGCTACCTGCAGCCCTTGGCTTCCTGATGAATATGGCTGTGCCGGCTGGCACTTTGGGGAATCTGTCTCTTGCCAGTTCATGGTGACGTCTGGCGGACGTTATACAACTCCTGTACCAAGAAGCACTCTGATATACTGAAGCTGCTATGAGTTGCTGAGGGCTACAGCACACATCTGCCAGACAATGGGCAACTCTAACATGGACTAACGTAATAACAGCCTCCCACTTCTCCGCATGGGAAGTGGACAGCAGAAAACTCCAAAACAGAGTTTGAAGCAGAGGTTTTCCAAAAGATCTGTAAAGGAGATAATGGCTCAGGCTACTGGGGATGCACAAGGACCCTTGACACAGAGGGAGGGACTTGCCTTTGTAACAGAACTATCTTTGTTCAACAGCAGCCTAAAGGTCTGTGCAAGGAGCCAGGCACCTAGTGGGACGGCTTACGGAGCGACCCAGGAGTATCTGTGCTGGAGGGAGTGCAAGGGCACATCCATCATCCACACACAGAGTTAGATCATATCAGCAAGTCAGATACAGGGTTGTAGATGGGACCTCACCAAACTCTCCATTGTTTCTTACTGTCCTTTTAACCATCTCCTCAGACTGTGTTGATTTCCCACATCCCCTTCCCAAACCAGAAAGGCCATAGGAGCTGAATACTGCCACATCTGCACTAAGGACTACTGCACTGCAGATGTGTCCCCCAGCCACTGCACTCACCTAGAAATCACACTGCAGCTGATTAGGACTACCCTGCCCTGAGCAAGTAGAGGTGCTTCCCTGGCTCAGTGGAAGAGGAGCTACAAACGTGTCTAGGTTTGAGCAGCAAGGAGAAAGTACTCCTGCTAGTGCATTTCTTACAGTGCTGACTGACACTCAGTGCTTTGGGGAGGGTGGGGGGTGCATTGTAGCTCCTCCACTGGGGTCCAAACTCTTTCAAAGGACTTTTTATTGCAAACCACTTAGTGCCTCAGATTCTTACCTGAACTCCCACAGAACATAGGCGCCTCAGACATGAAGCTTAGTTCAGGTCCAGCTCTGACATGTATACATTTTTACCAGTTGTTCAAGGAATAATGTAATAAATTATAGCAATTCAGCAGCAATTGAGCATGCATTCTTACACAATATATTATAATAAACACAAATGAAGAGATAATTTCTAGACATATCTTTTCTTTCTAAATCACAAACATTTGTGATATGTTCTAAATAAGGTGAATTGATACAGCTGCAACATTACCAGAGCTGTTATGCGTCTTACTGAGGTTTGGCCAGAAAAGCCTGAAATTTTCCTGTGTTAGGAAGAGCATGGAAAGCCTCTGTGTGCTTTAATTCCAGGTGGCTATACTATAAGTGTCAAGTACAATTGAGCATCCACTGATGTACAGCTACACAAACCACAGGAACACAGTGGCCAGCAGGTCAAGGGGAGGTCATTCTCCCCCTCTACTCTGCACTGGTGAGACCACAACTGGAATACTGTGTCCAGTTCTGGACTCCCCAGTTCAAGAGAGACAGGGAACTACTGGAGAGAGTCCAGCGTAGGGCAACAAAGATGATTGAGGGACTGGAGCATCTCCCTCATGAGGAAAGGCTGAGAGAGCTGGGACTCTTTAGCCTGGAGAAGAGAAGGCTGAGGGGAGACCTTATTAATGTTTACAAGTATCTAAAGGGTGGGTTTAAGGAGGATGGAGCCAGACTCTTTTCAGTGGTTCCCAGTAACAGGACGAGGGGTAACAGGCACAAGCTGGAACATAGGAAGTTCTGAAAAAAAATCTGAGGAAAAAACTTCTTTATGGTGAGGGTGACAGAGCACTGGAACAGGCTGCCCAGGGAGGTTGTGGAGTCGCCTTCTCTTGAGACTTTCAAGACCTGCCTGGATGCAGTCATGAGTAATGTGCTCTAGGCAATCCTGCTTTAGCAGGGGAGTTGGACTAGGTGATCTCTAGAGGTCCCTTCCAACTCTGAAAAATTCTGTGATTCCATGATTCCATGAACACAAAACATTTCTAGGCCCAACTCTCCACCACCAAGTTGCACTAGGCAAAGATGAGGAATGTCTGCACAGGAAATTCAAGTTCAGGGCAGATACCCAAGGTCACTAGGGAGCTGAAGCAGTGCTGCCACACCAGCAGGGCACTCTGCGCAAGCTAATTAGTTGGTCTACAAAGAATTAAGACAGCTCAGCTGCTCCCAGGGCAAGCGCCCACTTGAAGCTAGCTCCAGCTAGCTGCGCAGTACATCTGTTTAAACGCCAGGCTTCCAGATTGCTTGCAGGTCATCTGGACTGTAACTAGCATACACAAAGCAAAAGCACAGAGAAGCCAAGCTTTTCATTACAATTGCATTGTCTCCCTTCAGAGGACTTTACCAGCTATACTGGTTTTGGCTGGGATAGAGTTAATGTTCTTCATAGTAGCTTGTATCATGCTATGTTTTGGATTTGTGATTAAAACAGTGTTTCCACTGCACCCATGATAGCCCACTGGTTACTCACCCTTCCTGAGTACAGGCCTGCTGAAGAAAAGCTGTCCCAGCTAGAGCATCTCAAAGGATTTGTTTGCCCCAGAGATTCCCTGCTGTCCTCAGATGAAGTTTAAGCATTCCTCCCCTTTGCAGGTGCTACCAGTAAAAACCATCTCCACTTCCCTATACACACAGCACTTACACTGAGATCCATCTCTCTAGAAACTATTACACACAGCACATAATTTAACAGGGATGCTGTAGATTTAATAAGACACTGATTATACACAATTGCAGAGGATATCCAACTATAATATTGATATAGGGTGGATCACAGGACTACAAAGTTGCAGAGACATTCCATAATCAATTGGCATTTAACATTACAGCTTGCTGGCTTACAGGATCTGTCAAATGCATAATTGGGAGCTTTAATTAAAGGACTACCTGCAGCTTTGTAAAGAGCTAAAGACCAAGAGCCTGCAACAACTGAAGAGAGATGAGGTTTGTCACGTTCTTATTACCCTCGGATACACTATGAGCAGTGGTCACGTGCTAATTACAGGTCTCCTGCAACAGCACACTGAGCAGTTTTCCAGACTGGCGTCTCCACTGCAACCTGAGCCAAATTGCAGTTTATCAGACTCTGACGGTTAACTTTGCCTCTGCTGGAGATGTCTCCACACCTCACGCTCAGTTCTTGGGAACTGTAATATTTTATGTTTCAGGCACTTAATAAGTCCTATAAAGGATACATTGATGAAGTTGTTGCTCCTCCTAGATGCCTGTGTTGAGGCACCATACCCAGAGCAAATCTTATCTTGTGTAGGCTAAATGAGCAACAGTATTAGTAGTGCCAATAGAACACAGGTAATCATGTTGTTCAGAGCACCTGCATTTGGGGTGAGGAAAGCTGAGATCCTGATGGGTCACTTCCCAGCTGCAGGGGCACTCATACAACTTGTGGCTGCCAACTTTTGACAACTACATAGAAAGGATTTGTGGAGAAGGGATCAAAAGGCAGTGGAAGCTGAAACAGCTGCAAAGGCTGGTGACTGGAACGTTCCCTGATGTAGGTGGAAAATGTAAGAATCACTTCTTTCGGACTGAGCTTTAGCCCTGTTCTACTATAGTCCCATGGAAGAGCTTACTGTCAACCAGGGCATTAGCTGCTTGAAATACACACCTTGCATTTCTCCCCACTCATTTGTTCTTTTGCAGCTATCCCCAGTTCCGCTGCCTAGGTACCCAGTAAGGTCATATAAGATAAGGAAGGTAGAGATTTATCCTTTAAGAGATTAGTGGATTTTTCCACTATCTCTGTACTGACCCTTCTCCCCATATTTCTCTAAAGCTGGAAATGCAGTGTCCTGCCAAGATCCTGTCCCGTTATACAAACACTGTTCAGTCAGGTCTTGCCCTGCCGATAAAATAGCAGTTGCATTACAGGATGGATGACAGGATATGTCTATGGTTGTGCTGGGGAAACATGGGCTTCAGTACACCACTCGCTGATAAGCAGCATGCAAAATACGCGACAGCAGCACAAGGACATTGGACAAGGCACACTATTCAAGCTGAGCCCTGGTCGGGGAAAACCAGAACACATTCCTCCCCATGGCATCTTCAGGAAGGGGGCAAGGTGGGGCAATGCCAGACTGGTGGCCAGCTGCAACAACCCTGGGTGGTGTTTCCCTTTCCTCAGTTCTAATGCGGCAACATTGCCAGCACTGGGCACAAAAGATCCTTCTGTGAGGCCAGAAAGCTTGCTGTGCTTTGCAAGTTAGCTTGATTTTACACAAGGGAATGTGCAAAAGTCCCTTCAAATGGCTGTTGAGCCTCCAGAGCTAATACAAAGTAACAGCTTTTCAGGCTGTTTATTGCACTCTGCCACCCTAAAACATGTCTACCTTTTGCTAACAGTAATAATTTATCATGTTTAGAGAGGTGCCTGCAGTTTATTGTAGTATCTCATATAAGTTAAAGGTGCTATTTGCTATGAACTCTGGTGGTGTCTCTGAAAGCATTTTTGTTCAGTTCCTTTTCCAGAGAGCAGAAATCCTAAATTCTCTGCATTTGGCATTGCGTGATGTGTCAGAGGAAGAAAGACTGAATCCTAATATATAAAACAATGATTATACATTCATTTACCAGTGGAAGTTACATATTAACAACTGTTAATATACAAATACAACTGAATAGCTAATTCTCTCTTTTCTTGGTTTTCAGCTCAGTCCACACAACTCTAAGCACTTGTGAGCTAATTCTAAAAGGATCCACAAAAGATCCTCTCAGAAAAGCAAACAAACCATGTCAAATTTCAGTCAGGATCCACAGCTCTCCAGAAAAAGGAGAAAAGCCACTACTCTACATTAATAAAGAATAGAACCGAGTCTGTCTAATCAGGGCTCATCTTGCATATTACTATGTACACTAAACCTACTGTTTATATTACAGATGTACTGAGAGCCTGTAGTTCTGACCATTGCACATTTGGAGGCATAGGGGTTTAAACTTTAAGCAGTTGTAGAACAAAGTTAATCTCACTCTGGAGCTAAAAAATTAATATAAGCAAGACTCTTTCATATCAGAAATCCGTCACATGTTTGTTATTACATGAACCCTCCAGAATATTTTCTAGCAGAAATACTTGGCACAGTAAAAGAGTTTCAATGTGTTTGTTCAGTTAAAAAAAAAAAAAAAAATCAAGCTAAGATCGCAAGGCTAGTGATGCAGTCATATCCCCGAATATAACCCAAGACTCAGACAAACCAGTAGTGGGAGGACCCATATATACTTAGTGACTAGGTTGTCAGCGTGAAAACCTCAAGTGGGTTGTAAGTGTAGGGTTGACTGTCTTTGGTTTTTTTATATTTGCTGATTCAGCTCTGACGATCAAGGGATGTTGTTGTTCAATTTGACTAAGCAGACAAAATCAACTGATTTCATATTTATTTCGATTTTATTTTCCTTATCACAATCCATTTGGCTGATAACTAGGCCTGGCAAGAAGTGCTGGCATTTTCTTTAATAATCATCTTCTCCAAATATGATCTCTCTCATTTTCAACACCCTTGAAACCAGACACAGACAAAACCAGACGTGCACAAAAGAGATCCCAACTATGTCCTCTGCATGCCATGCAAAGCCAGCACTAACGACACTTGGTCCACAAGAGGGACTGGTATGCTAGTGTCAATTGCCAAATGCACTGCCAAAGAGATCAATAATTTTGAAGTTTGTTTGTTTGTGGAAGTTGGTTTTGTTTGTTTGGTTTTTGGTTTTTTTTTTAATGTCAGTTAAGTGACAAAACTCTTCACACCATGTTTTCCTTCAAGCCTGGCTGTATGCCACGTTGGCCTTGTCCACAGTTATCGGTCACTATTAATCAAAACCAGCTCCTCTTCCTTTTCCCCTTCTTTCAGAAAACCTTGCCCTTAAATGGGTTTGATGCCATTTTCAGAGGGCCAGTTCAAGAAAGTAAGGACTAGATTATTTTTATTTTATTTTATTTATTTAAAGGTCTAATGCTATTTTGAAAGTTCATAAGCAGTCAGAAGTGACATCTCTTTTCTAACATATATTCCTAACCATAAATGGTGCACACTCAGCATTGGTCTTTTTTCCTTTTCCCGCTGAATCAATAGTCAGAATTCTGTTGACCCTAATGCAAATTGAATTTGGCAAGTACTGTGAAAGCCTCAAAGTAGAGCAATTTAGAAGTTAGATGAAACCATGAGAATCTCCTGGATTTCAGGATTAAAAGCAACACAGGACTCTTCACCTTGCTCCTTTTTCCCCGTTTATGGCCAGCATTGCCTGGGCCTCTCAGATAGAGTCCACCTCTGCAAAGCAAACAGATACAGTACAGGGCTACAGAAGTCAGATTGCCTGCCTAGGCTCTGCTGCTTTCCAAAGGCTCTCTCACCTTCCTACACAGTATGAAAAAATAATAATAATAAGGCACTGTTTTGATAGAGACAAAATGCTTGTTCAAATAGTTCTGCTAATTTCACAAAGATGCATGATAATGTTTCGCATATGGCTCTGTGCCTTTTAATAACAGAAATTGAACACACATTTCAAGACACAAGTTTTGTTGATATGCTGCTGATAGTCCAGAGTAACTGTTTGCCTTGTGGTTTTAATTATTCTAAAGACAGCCCAGGGATCATTTACCCAGAGCTAATGGGTTTATGGGCTCTTGAAGAAGCATGATAAGCCCACAGATGTGGCAGTGAATGGCATGGGGGTCAGAGCTACCATGGGGCCCTATACTCTGGAGGAAGAGAAGGTGGTAGGGAAGGGTTTATCCTGCAGCCTTGGGCCTCTTAATTATCACATGGCTGTTAGGATAGTTGTACTCTGTGTAAACATTCCTGTTTTCTCTGGAGGGGACTCTGATCTTGAGACCACAGTCCACAGCCCCAAAAGCCAGTTCCTGGCTTCACAGCAGCATACCCAAGAACAGGGCTGGACTACTTGTGCCAGACAGCAGTCCCTGACAGTCACTCTCCCTGCTCCCCCCTCAAAGGGCTAGGAACTTGTCCACCTGTGCTAGCCAGTCTCTAATACAGCCAAAATACATTAGGAGACCACAGCTGTTCTGCTGTCCCCATGCACGTGCCTACCTTGCCAACACCTCACACCAGCCCTGAGCCTGTTTGAGCTAGGATGGAAGTTGGGCAGCTGGAAGAGGACAGGCTGCAACTAGTTACCATTAAGTCCTGTGCCAGGAACTAGACCAAGATGGTGACAATGTTGTGCCATTAGCCGCATTAGGGGGTGTGGGGGGATAAGGGCCTGTAGCTCACATGTTTATGAGCAGGGAGCACGCCTGGGCCTCTCCAGAGCAAGAGGGACCGCCTCTCCCATGGCTGCAAATTCCCAGTTACAGTGCTTCTACTTGGATAGCAAATTTGGAGGGTTTTGAACTCCATCAGGATATTTTAGGCCCAACTCTCACTTAACACTGATCTAGCACAAAGTCACTGGCACTATTCCTGGATCACACCAGTAAAAAAGGTGAGTAAGAATCTGGCCCCTTCTATACAGGCTCTGTTACACAATGTTAAGCATCATTTCTTTTAGAACACTACCTGTTAATCATTCTAGACAAAGACTCATATTTTAGCGATTAAACATAACCAATTTATTGTATAAGCCCTAGAAATATCTTGAAGGCAGAGGACTACTTTATCCATAACATGCAAAATACAGGCAGAAAATGCGGGAAGCTGTAGGAGGTAGAAGCCAACAGTATTTCAGGTTTCAGAGTTAGCAAGAGATTTAAAGTGCCTGAAAATGCAACAGGTTGATTCTCCCTGCACTGGCAGAAAGTAGGAGGCCAGCAGCTTCACAGACACCAACACAGCCACCCCTCCTGTCAGGGGCAAAAGGAGAACCAGGCCTCCCAGCTGCAAAGAAATCTTTGCAGTTGATGTGGACTTTAAGGAGGAGATCAGGCCTGCCACATTAGAAGTTTCTCCTTCTTTGCAAGAGACCCTATCAATTTTGCAGAGGTTTTCAGCCCATTATCACATTACAGGTAGACAGTTGTCATAAAGCATTAGATCTAAGCGAGGCTGACAGCATAACTGCAGGCTAGCTCCAGGCTTGGCAGTCTGTGCAGCACCTGCAGGCACAGGACCAGAGTGCTCCATCAAGAGACAGGCTGGTGTAATCTGCTGTGAATCACTTTGAATTGCTGCCCTTAATTGACAGGGCACTCAAGACCTGGCCTGCTATGTAGACAAAAGCCTCAAAGTACTAGCACACACACACTCTCTTGCCAGCAACCTCCTTACCCTCAGATAATAAACTGCTCGAGACCCATCTTTTTTTTTACTAAAGTAAGAGCTCTGTATTTTGTTCTGCTCCTTCATCACTGCAGGCTCAGCACCATCACAAGAATAAGCAAGAATAATGTTTCTCCTGAGAATTGTTGAGGGGGTGGGGGGAGGGGCGGACAGTCAACATGCTGCAACCCTGAGGAAAGGGAGAGCGCACACACATTTCAAATAGCATCAGTCCAGACCCTGGAAAAGTGCTCAACTGGCATCAAAGTGCTATGGGACAGCAACTAACTCCCACAAGGCTCTCGGGGTGAAATAGCAACTGTTTCTCTCTCTGGGGATACCAGCATCCTGATGCATCATACAGGTTTCACAGCATCTTTTCTTATAAAGTACGTGAGGGAAAACACATCCAGACTATACAGACAGCAGAGGACAGAAGTCATGACTGTCATCCTTGCACTCCACCATGAGCCTAATCCTGCTCCCTCCAAGCATTTGCTAGAGATTTAAATAGGTAGATGCCAAAACTTCCTTGGCCAGGTGAGGAGGATTCCTTTTTTACTGCTGCTGTCTCAAGTCACCTCCAAAGCAAACTTTCACTTCCTTGTGTCCCAAGCTAAGGTGTGAGCCGCACACCTCCTTTGATTTCAAGGTTTGTTGTTCTCATTGATGTCAGAATTTTAATGGACTTTTAGACCCAAATTCTTATTTATGCTGTGCTGAAAGCATCAAGAAACTGAAACTGAAAGTGCTTAAATGCCTAGCCCCTGTGCTGCCAATAGAGGATGTAGAGAGGCCAGAAAAAAAAAGGCAATTCAGGCCTTAGAGGCCCCTTAGCTATCTCAGTTTTTTAATTGAAGTTCCAAAAACGCTTTCTGAAAAGATTCGGGGGCAACATTGAGACTATGCTGGGGGCAAGGGCATTCTGGCTGTTGAGCCAAGTCCCCTCTCTGCCACAGATGCAGTTGTTTGCTTCCTGGTGAGAAGCCAGCTGAAAGAAAAGCCATAAAAAGATCACATGGCTGAAGAAGCAGTTTCCATGACCAGACAAACTCTTCTCCTTATTCTTTTCAAGTCTGCAGGGCCCAGACTACAGTACCTGGCCAGACCAACAGCAGCTTGCTCAGAGACACAGCATCTACCTAGTGCTGCATCCTGCACCAGCTCTGCCTCTCTCAGCATCCCCAGGTACCAGCCCAACCTCTTCAGCAGTTTTTTAGTCCCGCATGTTCATTTCAAGGACTGATTTGTAAGAGGGACCACCAGCAACAAATGTCAGATCTGGTTTAGGACTTGGTTTGAAGGCATTTAGATAGAAAAATAATTGCACAGGGATGTGGTTTACTCTGGAGAAATAAAGGCTGTGTTTAAATATCTGAAATTCCTGGTGACTCTAATAATTGCAGCCTCCGCCTCAATAAAATGCACAAATAATGTTATTGAAACATTTCCAATCAAAAGGTATTATTTTTGGTTTAAAACAAATGCAGTAGTCAGTATTTAAAAGGAAGACGTCTGGGCGGGCTTACCTCTATTTCAAGGGAAGAGAAAACTACTGGAACGTTGGTTTAGTCTCTCTTTCTCTGTTTTTATAGCCTTCTTATTACAACATTAGAACCTTCATACAGTTCCTCTGTTGCTTTTTCTAACCACATGGAGAGTAGATCTACAATCATGCACTGAAGAGGTTTTATTACATTAAGGTGTGCTTAAGAGCTTGACTTGGTAAGCCACCACATCCCTAGAGAAGCACTATCTCTGCAGGAGCTGAGCATCCTCAGTGGCATACTGAGTCAGCCTAATAGGCACCAGCATTGCTCCAAGCATGGCTACTCTACCAGTCTAGTAGACACCAAATGAATTTAGGAACTTAAGAGCCCCCTGCCAATTTTGACTTGGAGGATCACAGGGCTACATGCCAATGCTTGTAGGTTCAGGACTATATTTTCAGTGGCATCTTGACACTTCAAGATGCAGCCAGGCACCTACTAGTAACTCTCAGAAGGCATAAGCTGGTAAAGTGCCCACCTGCAGCCTTAAGTTCTTAAATACCAAGTGCCTGTATCTCTTCTGAAAAGAGAGCTCAGGATCCTCAGCACTCTTGGAATTTTGCCTTGAGCTCTCTGCTGACCTGCATTGCTCACATGAGCAAAGTCAGATGCATCTCAGAAAACTGGTAGAAATTGGGCCAGTGTTTCATGATTCATGTGCCTATAGGATTAGCTATAATTAGCATCTTCAAGTAAGACAATAACTGTATCATGCTAGTGCACTCCATGAATGCATTATCAGCACATATGGAAGACATTTATTACTATAAATATTCGGGCACTTGATAGTTATCCAAAAATATAAAATCAGGTTAATCATTCTATCCTATAATCCCTGGCAAGAGATTTGAACTCAGGTTTTTCTGGCTTAGTTTAAGGTTTTACATATACGATCACTTCTGCCAGCTGGCAGCACTAAAATCTTAGGCTGAAATAGTTCTCCAGCAGCCAAATCTATCTGCACAGTAACGTCACAGAGCTTAGCTTTTTGCAAGCCATATACTACCTAAAGATGTCTTGCTGTTGCACAGAGCTATGAGAGTTTATGTAGGACAGGTAGAAGAATTATTTTTCTTTTCAGAGTTAATCGTTAATATCTCTCAGGGAAATAAACAACTGAGGCTATTGTCTTATTTCCAAAGGCTGCCCTCGGGCAAGTGAAATAGTAGTTTCATTTGCCACATAATACAAGGGCAACTATACTGTCCCCACATGCATATGTGTAAAACTGTTTCCAAAAATAAGCTGGAAGAGGAAGTCTCTAAAGAATGTGTAGCTACCCATCAGAGCAAAGGCACAGGAGAATAAACTAACAAACTTCCCTTTAAAAAAAACAACCACTCAGCAACATAAGCACCAGTAGTTATTCAACTCCCAGTAAAACAGCACACCATCCTTGGACTCATCAATGCAATAAAATTCAATGACCATTTTACAGTCTCCTATTAGGTGTCATAAAAGCCTCAAGACCCGTGTATTCTTCTCCAGCCCTGCTCTTCAAGGGAAACTACTGGGGTTTCAGTGCACTCAGGTCCATGATTTGTGAAGCTACAGCAAATACAGGCCCACCCTCAGTTCCTGGACCTGTCTCAGTTCACCTGCACCATCAGCCACGTGTTTAAGATGAAGACGCTTCTCAGATACCAAATACTGAAAGGCCTGGCCATGGCTTATGAGCCCCGTCCCAGCTCTGCATAACACACAGGTCTGGGGACAGGACAGCTAATTTCACAGGACACAGACTCAGAGTCAAAAAAAGCACTAATGGATCAGTGCCAGCCCAGCACAGAGGCAGCCCAGGCACCCCTGCAGTGAGCTTCTGGAACTGGGAGGCTGGCGCAGAGCCAGCCCAGGGCTCTGCAGGACCCGCACGCAGCTAAAGCCTCCAGCAGGAGCCAAGCTGACTCTTTGCAGAGGCTCTGCGACACATCTGTGCCCCAGCCTTCTGTGCACCCCAGAGTGGACATACTACCCAAGTTATTGCATCACCCATCAGCTTATGGCCAACTGACAGGAACCAGAATAGCTGGTGGGATCTTGTTACAAAAAGAGATCACAAAAGAAGACAGCAACTAGTAGCTGAACACAGTGATGCTGGTGTCTGGGATGGAAATTCCCCCAGTCACATAGAGCTATTCAAGTGTTTGGCTTTAAAATAAAATGATATCTTTTTTTCTGAATGTTGTCAACTTGATATCCCCAAGGAACAAAACTTCCCTGTACCACCACAGTACAGGTGCCAAGTAGGTAAAATGCCCCATCTTTGAGCTATGTGCTCAATACAAAGTTTCTGCAGTACATAACATAACATAACATAACGCCTCTCCCTTCATTGGGAAACCTCAAATAACCTGTTCAAGGAGGTTCAAGTTTCCCCTTCCTAGTCTTCACCTACTCCACAGCTTACAGACTCATCACCACCACCTTACACACTTGCTCAGGAAGCCAGTCAGGCTCCCCCTCCTTACCCTGGCTGCTTCCAGGGTGAACCCACCAGCATGCTCCTCTTCTGCAGCCATTCCTGCTTCTCCATCAGAAGGCTCTGGGTAGCTCACTCTCCCCTGCTTGCTGTGCCATGTGAGCACATACCCAAAAGCTGCAGAGTTCTTTGCCCAGGAGACCACCTCTTTCTCTTGCCTTGCATGACCCTCTCCTCCAAAGTCCTTCCCCACCTACTAATTAAAAGAGAGCCCTCTTAAACTCCACAGCAAGGCAGTGGGCTGAGCTAGCCAAACCCCCTCACAAACACACCTTGAAGCATTTATACAAATGGCCCCATCCCACACACCCACTTGGGTCAGGTCCCAGAGCTGAGTGAACCCCTCTCTGGCCTGGTAGCTGCTGCCCTAAAACACCTCCAACTCACAATTCAAGCAATGTGCCTCTCCCTGCACACCTTACCACTGTGTTTTGGGCAGCAGGAACAAAATAACCATGGCAGTACATTGCAAGTTCCTTAGCTCAATCTGGAAGGCTGGATCACCAGCTGGATGTTGCAGTGGTTGATATATTCATTTACACGGCCATATATGCAGTATATACAACATTCCACCCCATACATGCATTTGCTAGACAATATGCTTTATTTATCCATAGAACCTTAACTAACATTGCATCACAGAAAAGAAACAATTTGCAGAGGGTGAGTGCCTGTTAATCATAAGCTAAAGGGGAAAGGAAAAATTTTAAGTGAGATATAAAGGGAGGAAGTGACTCAGTGGGTGGGAGGGAGGGGACAAGCGTTCCAGACAGATGGGACATGAATAACTTTTCCGTCTCCCTCTCTCTCTTCTCTCCCAAGTCTTGCAGGAACTGCTGTGTTGAAATAGTCAGTCATTAACTATTTGATGAGGTTTTAAAATTTGAACTGAATTCTCTGAATGTAACCAACTATTATTACAGGGCCTGCATCACAGCAATGCAAGTGTTGTGAGCCCTTTGGCAAGCCATAGCGGTGAAGGCAAGACTGAGCACTCTGTAGGAAAAGCCACTAAATGGCGTCAGCTGCTTAGCTCTGCATAGCCCTGGTAATGCCCAAGGAATCAGACCAGTAGTAATTAGTGAGTTTGCAGACCAACTGTGACCAAGCAACAGGGCATCCATCCACGCAGCTGGCAAAAAAGCTGATGTTCAGGCTCTGCTGGCGTTGCTCAGCCTGCAGGAGAACCAGGCCCCAGTATGCACCAGGCAAAGGTCATGCTGGAGGAAATGATTGTGGTCCTCCAAAAAGCCTCTCACTTTGGCTGTCCTCCTGCAGTGCAGTCCCTGGGGCAGGTTCTTCCACATAACAGCATCCACCTTTTCAGAGGGCTGGGGCACAGGCAAAAATGCCCTTTGGTGCCAGTTCAAGGGCAGGATTCAGACTGTGAGCGCTAATAAGTTTCCCTACTGCCCATGGGGAACCTCTCCTGCTCAGTCCGCCTTATGCTACACAAGCAGGCTCTAAGAAAACCTGAATGAAGCATTTCCCTTCCTGGATGCCAAAGGCTAATTGACCAGCACAAGACCTGCTGAACTTGGTGGAACCAGGGTGGATATAATCACTCAAGAGAGCCAATAACCAATTAACTGAATGGCTTCAGCAGTTTTGAGGTCTGCCTCTTTATTCAAGAGCAAAACAAAGATCAATTTCTTAATAAGCTTTGTAATATCTGCTATTCCTTCCCTCTCATTATTATTATTAGCATTGCAGCAGTGTTTTGTGCATGTAATGAAAGAGTAAGACAAGGTCTGGAACAGCCTGGGTGGTAGAGAAGGAGTGGGCAGAGTCTCAAGCCAAAAAAACATATATACATACCTATGCATAACAGGAAGGCTGTACAAGTCCTCCGCAACACAGGTCCACCAAGTCATGAGGGGATTCTTACCACAAAGTAAAGATCCTGCCCCTGCTGATCACTTTTACCTGTTTATCAAAATTTTTGGACAAGGAAAAGTGAATATTCTTGTTTACAGTCACATAGTGTGGGAGTGTTGAGGCTTGGCCCAGTCTCCTCAGCACCACCACAATGGCCATGGGCTCACCCTAGCCAGTTGCTGCCAGTGGGAGACAGTTACTGATAGGGTGTGGCAGCCACTGTGCTGCTTGCTAGCCCTGACACAGTGACAGCGTGTGGCAGGCAGGGCACAAGCACATGCTCCCTTCTGCCACTGAGGACACTGATGTCTGGCAGAGGGCTGGGGCAGGTAATACCTTCATCTGCCACTGCCACATCCGCCAAAACCCAGAGAGAGGTGTTCCTCAAATCCCATCATTGTATTGCCCTGCAGTTCCCCTATGTGTTTTGCTTTTGAAATTGCAGGTTCCTACTCTCTCTGCAGCTACATCACCAGCTGAAATCACTTTCCCTTTGTCAGAAAGCCTCTGGCACTCCTTGCAGTCTTCTCTCTTGCAGTAAGGCAAGAAACAGCAGAGAAATGTACAAATTCTTCCCTGCCTCCCAATTCCTCCTTTTCTCCTCCCCTGAAATCAGAGCCACTTGGAGATAATGATCTCACCCATGAAGATACAAACAGCATGGTCTACATTTTTCAGCATCTCCCACATACACCGTCATATGTTATCAGGCAGCCTTCTGGTGAAAATGCGGGTTTCCCTTTTGGATGCATGACCCTGTGTGGCCCTGAGAAAGCCCTCTCCACAACAGCAGCAGCAAGACTTGCCTTAATTTCTCTTGTGTGTGTTTTAGCTGAGAGTGTTTTACCAGACTGCACAACAAGAAAAACATTGCAGAAGAGGTCTCTGAAGGAGAAACTGAGAACTCAGAGGAAGGGGATGATGCTCAAAGCCCTTTTTTTAAGGAGCTGTAGCTGGATAATTGTCCAAGACAGACTGGCTTGTTGACTTTCTCACAGTACAGGGCTGTTTAATTGATTTTAGCCTGTAACTAAACATATACTTCTTTCAATATAATGAACAGCAATGCTACAATACTGCTCTCCTAATGTAAATTGATCCATTACAGATGAGTGTTTAGATCAATGTGTGGTGTCCTGATTGGAAATAAAACTGTTTGCTCAAGACCGCTATAAAGACAATGGGCACTGATAGATGATATTTATGTGACAAAGAATGGCTCTTAAAAAGGAGATTGCCAAGACCACGTCCCTCAATTACGAAACCAACATTCACCCAGCAGCCACACAGGTATTTTTAAAGACAACAAGAAAGAAGAAAAGATCCCAAGGCCTTTGAGATAAAACACATAAGGCACTAGAACAGCAGAGGGCCTTGTCAAAGGCCGAGAGCGCTTCTTGGCCATACACAGTGACAGCAGAAGTCAGCCAGAGGAACAAAAGCATCCACTAAAATGTCATGGGCCAAATCCTATGGCTTTAAATGGATGGGAGGCCTGAAGATGCCCCTAAAGCCTTGTGAGTTTATAGCAACAGACACTTCCTAGGTTTTTCATTTCTAGTGCTCCCTTGAAGCAGCACCACACGGCCCTGTTCGGCATGGTGAGCAAGGGACTAAAAAAGGTAATGGAAGAGGCCTGCCTCCCTCTTTTCAGTGGGGACTGTCCCCAGCCAGGGCAAAGCTGAGGTCTCAGCAGGCTGGCTCAGGTGGGCTTACGTCTCTCAGCCCCACAGTCCTGCTCACTTTCCAGCATGGAAACTTACTGTCAGCTCCAGGCATGCTGGTGTGGGGGCCATGGCTGCCGGGACAGGGTAGCCAGTGCTCATGGTCATGTAGGACTGAATGATGCTATTTATCCACCCACATTATACTGGGGTTCGTTTCCTGCAGAGAGCAGCTGGCCTTACTGGGTAATTGTACCAAGGTCTGTGTCCTATATACTCACAATCCATGTTTTGTCATCTCTGTATATTTAGAGAAAAGTTAATCACTCCAGTTTTACCTTCCAAGTCAGTTGTGATTAATATATGTGCTTCTCTTGCTGGTAGCTGTTAGTCGTGGTCTTTCATTACCTCACTCGCATGCGGCATTTTTGTTTTCTCCCTTTTGTGCCGAGGAAGTTTTCTAAGAGCTGGAGTATGGGCTTGCCTTCGCACTGGATTGTGTCCCAGCCATTCATTACTGGGGCAGCTGCAAACATTTCTCTTTCTTCTAGGGACAAGCTTTGCCTGTGAAGCATGCCGCCAGAGCCCATCAGGGCGCTTGGTGGGACAGGACTGTGCCTACACCACCACATGAGGCCTGGCGGCCTCATGCCGGGGGACCCCCAGCTCTGCAGGCAGGAGACCTGGGTAGAGTAGACCCATACCTACCCCAGGGAACCCCCTCCCATGACAGGGAGGACTCTGGCAGCAATGGGGGTGGGTGGTCCCAGCACCATGGCCTCCATGGGTGATTGACATGACTAAAGTGGCCACCAGGGGTACTAAGATGACCGTCAGGGGTGCTAAAATGGCCGCCACAGAGCCCACCACACCACCTCAGCCATGAGCTCACCCCATCCACCCTGGCACTTCCCCATCCCATTGGCTGGGGCACCTGCAGCACCTCTCCTGATTGGCTGTGCCTGCAGCCCATCTCAGTAGCACGGGGAAGCTGCTGGCAGGGCAGGCAGTGTGAGGGGGCGCAGGCACCCATGGGCTGCCTTGGGATTGTCAGACCATTGGGCTGAAGGCAGGTTCCACCTTGCTGGCAGCCCAGGCTCTGGAAGGCCTTATGTTGTCCTTAAATGACTTTGGTGTAAGAGTGGGAGCACGTGGGCAGCCCCAGTGGCTCCAGAGCCGCGTGGACCCACTGACGTGTGAGGAGCCGCTGGATGGCCGAGGCCTGTGGTGACAGGCATGAGATGGCATGGTTCAGGGCCAGGGCCTGCAGCCCTGTACTGGACAGGCAAGCACTGGAAACAACCGGCTTGCCTGACATCTCAGTACCAGCCGGCCACAGATGTCCATGATGGGACAGGGCCGAGCTGGCTCGGTGCAGTGATGCTCAGCTTGCAGGAGGTACAGTTGCTGTCTATGAATATATTGGGTGATGGGTGGCCAGAGGTCAGGAGGGGACGCTGGGTGGGGGAAACTAAATGAAAGGACAATGTTGACACAGAACAAATGATGCTAAATGGCTTGTGAAAATAGATCCATTAAGGGAATGATATTCTGCAACAGCCTTTAGATACAAATAGAGGAGAAAAATAGCCTTTAAATACAAACAGAGGAGACTTGGTCTGTTTGTGAAACCAATGGCTGGATCCTGTGTTGGAGGACTGCATTTGCTGGTCATGTCCTACTCCACTTTCTTTGCAAGAGTCTCCTTCATGTCCATGAGACCAATCTGCTGTGTCTTGTTCTCCCCTGAGGGGTAACACATGCCAAACACTTCTTCTGGTCATCTCTGATCATAAACAGCTGAGACTGTGATGAGTGTAGCATGTGCTTTCGTCGCATGGTAAAGATGGATCAGGGCTGTGTGAGCAAGGAATAGTCTGTTAAGGCAAGGGGAGCTGGTGCCTCTCCTCTCAAAGACAAGGGCATGTGCTCCTACCTCTCAAGTCTATTTGTAAGGAACCTGTCTGTGGACATCGTGGTGGTTGTTGCCACTCAGTCACTGCTGCTTATGCTCAGGTTGCTCAATTGTTTCAACCCAGGAGCAGATGTCCTGTGGCTGTGACAGAGCAGCTCTGTCGCTCTCAACATCATGCGGGCTTATGCAACCTTGAATGCTATCCCTACAGCAGCCTCTTTCTCCGACTTCCATCCTTATAAAAGAAAAGCAAAGTAACAAAATAGGACAGAGTGTCTTTGCACAACTGTGGACAAAATGGCTCAGCTGAGTTTCAGGTGTCTGAGAAGGGCACAACATTACCTCCAGTAGCATTTCATGCTACCTTAATAGCTCTACAGTGCACAGCAAAATGCGATGTGAAACAGATGAGAAGAACTGCAGTAGAAAATAACTTTTCTAGGAGTGGTTGCCCTTTGGGGTAATGCCAGCATTTAACTTTGTACTTCACAGTCCTACCGTGGCATAATATCTTTATCAATGATCTGGATGAGGGGGTTGAGTGCACCCTCAGTAAGTTTGCAGATGACACCAAGCTAGGTGGGAGTGTTGATCTGCTTGAGGGAAGGAAGACTCTACAGAGGGACCTGGACAGGCTGGATCGATGGGCCAAGGTCAATTGTGTGAGGTTTAATAAGGCCAAGTGCCAGGTCCTGCATTTCGGTCACAACAACCCCAAGCAACGCTATAGGCTTGGGGAAGAGTGGCTAGAAAGCTGCCCAGCAGAAAAGGACCTGGGGGTGCTGGTGGACAGGCAGCTTAACGTGAGCCAGCAGTGTGCCCGGGTGGTCAAGAAGGCCAACAGCATTCTGGCTTGCATCAGGAATAGCGTGGCCAGCAGGAGTAGGGAAGGGATCGTGCCTCTGTACTCGGCATCAGTGAGGCCTCACCTCGAGTACTGTGTTCAGTTCTGGGCCCCTCTGTACAAGAGGGACATTGAAGTGCTGGAGCGTGTCCAGAGGAGAGCTACCAAGCTGGTGAGGGGTCTGGAGACCAAGTCATATGAGGAGAGGCTGAGGGAACTGGGCATGTTTAGTTTGGAGAAGAAGAGGCTGAGGGGAGACCTCATTGCCCTTGACAACTCCCTGAAAGGAGATTGTAGAGAGTTGGCCTCTTCTCCCAGGTGAAGTAATGACAGGACCAGAGGAAATGGTCTGAAGTTGCGTCAGGGGAGGTTTAGATTAGATATTAGGAAGAATTACTTTACTGAAAGAGTGGTCAGGCACTGGAACAGCCTGCCCAGGGAGGTGGTTGAGTCACCATCCCTAGAGGTATTTAAGAAACGTGTAGATTTGGCACTTCAGGGCATGCTCTAGTGGCAGAGATTGTAGGGGGTTTTTTTGTGTGTGTATGGTTGGACTGGATGATCTCATGATTTCCAACCATGAAGATTCTATAATTCTATGAAGCACATCCATTCAAACATGAGCTTTATAGACCTGTGGCACATGGGTTAAGAAACAGGCAGGCACAGGCCTGCTGACAACACCTCAGCAAGGCTGAGACCGGCATCTTCCTCTGAAGAGGTCCACGCAGGGGATGTTATATTTCTCTAGCTCTTCTTGTCTCAGAAGTGTTGTGGTCCACGCATGCGCACTTTGTGTTTGGCTGGCACTTTCCATCCTGAAGGAGTCAGTCCCTCAGAAAGCCCCAGGTTGAAAGTTGCACCCAGAGTCACCCAGAGAGGAGACACTGGCCAGTGGCACATTTAGTCTGGTGGTGTAATGGGAGTAGGTCTGGAAACCTCCCCACACCTACAGCATGGGGCCCTCAGAGCCACTCGCCGTGGTCCTCCACAGGCACACTAATCCTTGATCTCGCTTTGGTAGCTCAGATCAGCCTCATTCTTAGTGGCTATTGCCTGCTTCACCACAGCTGTTGCCAGCAGGGGAGCTGATCTGGGTCTCAGCCAGGTAAACTCCTAAAAAGAGGATGCACACCAGGCCCTGTCAGTGCCAGAGGCATGAAGTGCTTTCAAACGTTGCCCCAGAACTACAAAATCTCCTTCTATTATTCTTGCTCGAGTGTGAAAACGTTGCATGAGACAAAGGAGAAATTCTCTTCTCATCTTCCCTTGCCAATATCTTTCTTGTTTTTGGATCTCTGAGCTACCTCATTGAGCAAAACCATATGTTTTGCTTCAGTAGGGCTCCGATTTTTGTCTGAAGGCATCTGACCCATCCCTCAGGGTGCAGGAGCCCTAACTATGCTGACCCAGGTACCTTGCTATTCATGCTGGTCCCATAGTCCCTGCTCTTACAGCAGCCCTACAGTTCTTGGTGTTGGGAGGAGCTGTTCCTCTCCTGTACCTCATCTGGTAAGAATTTGCTACTGAACACTACCTGCATTTCTGTTCTTGCAAATTGCACTGTTGATTAAGATTGGTCATAAAAATAAAGTCTCTTTTCTGAGAGCATTCCATTGGAGATCTTCACCCCATGAAGATGAAAGATGAGATGAAAAGCTACAATTATGTAGCATATATGCAGAATAAAACTACGTATCTTAAACAGTGACAGGTAGTATCTGTGAATATTCAAGGTTCGCAAGCAGCAAATAGCCTTTTTAATAAAAAGCTTCTTTTTCTGTTATCTTGATGCACTCTCAGAATGAGTACAAGGAGGAACTCTGTCACTAGCCAAAGCAGATCTTTACTTGAAATAGCTACAATTGGCCTCAGTTGAACACTAAGGCCTCAATTCAAGAAAATTCATCTGATCAGAACAGCTACTTTAGAGGGAAACAAACCATCCCTCAGTATCTGATATTTTCACCCAGAAGAGAAAAGCCTAACAAAAAACAAAACCAGGAAGGGAAAGCCAGACAAATTCCACTTAGAATATGGTACCTATTTACCACGGACAGAAACCACCATTCAAACAAACTACTGAGGGCAACAGTAGATTTTCCAGCTCCTGAGGTCTTCAAATCAAGACCAGACCCTTTCTGAAGGGTAAGTTACACCACTCCTCTTGGGAGAAACCGGCTTTAGCTCCTGAAACACTAACACAGGACAGAGGGGATAACTCTTGCCTTGAGCTCGTGCTGCCTTGCAGACGGAGGCAGCAGTTGCAGGACTGGAGTGCGATGTGCCTGCTGTGTGCATAGGACCCCCGGCAGAGGTGAGATGCTCAGCAGCAGGGCAGCCTTTCAAGCAGCCAAACCAGCCAAGGGAACTGCAGCCACAGCCCACCAGCTCAGCATGTGAGCCTCGCCTGGCCTCCCACCACTTTTATTCCCCCTAGCTCCAGTGAACCATGCCCACAGTTGATCAAGACCAGCATTTGGCCATCAGCAACCACAGATTTTGGAAGGAGGGGAAAGCCTGCAGAAATCTGCGCTTGAACTGCTGCTGTCTCTCCCTCACCCATGGCATCTTTTTGCCTGAGGTAGGGCTGACTCACTCACAGCACGCTCTCTGGTTGGCAAGCTCCCTGCTGTCTGCACCACAGCCAAGGAGTGAGCACACAGGTTTCCAGCCATCGCAGTGAGATGGGGCTTTCGCACTCTTGAACTGTTTATATGTGAGCAAAATGAAGGCAATCTTGGCAGGGATGCCAGAGCCAGCTCTTTCCATCCTTGCTACCGTGAACTTTTCCAAAGGGTGGCCTGCATTTGCCATTCCCTGTTGGCTTTGTCACATTGCCTGCTCCCCAAGTCTCAGGCTGCCAGCATCTCTCCCCTGGATGACTTGGCTCTTGTTATTTTGTGTTAAAACCGATATGTTTTTTTAATGGCTATAAATAAGTTAAAACTGCATCTTTAATTAATCACTGCACTTTATATTGTAAGTGGAGATTTTTTGTAATGACTCGTTTATGATTTTAAGATGCCATTTGCTTACTGTCAAATATATCTAGCTTTTGTCCCTTCATGTTTAACAGCTTCAGGATAGAAACAAATTTTCATCAATGAAGGATTCTAATCCGTTTAGTCTAGAGCAAATAATTGGTTACTAAGTAAGCAGGAAGAGATTGAGCAGATACTTTTATCTAAGCAGCAATGAACTTCAGGCAATAGGCAGTATGTTCATAATCTTAAAACCATTTTAAACTAATCTTAAAATGTTTATTTTTCACTCGCACAGGTTTGAAATTGGAAATACATATGTCTGGATGACTAAACAAGAACAACAAATAGGAGCAGCAGCATGTAAAGTATAGAGAAGTAGAAGCATTAATAGAAATATTTCTGCTATAGCAGCTATTAAGTGATTTTTTTACTGTTTGGAAGAAGAACCCATATGTTTATAGGATTTTTACCCCCAATTAAAATATGTATATGTGTGTGTGTGTGTGTGATCTTCTAAATATTATTTAGCTACACACACACAGAGCCATATACAAAATTGTCTATCAGTGAAGTGAGAGTTGTTTCTCTTTTTGTTTCTTGTCCCACTGGCAGGCAGAAAAAGACACCCAATCCAACACCATCAGCATCTTCACAGCATCTGCCCGGAGCACGGGCGCAGCTTCCCAGGCCAGTTGATGCCCTCTGTCACCTCCCACACCCATGAAGACCAGCGAAACCCCAGCCTGGCCTGCCTGCCTTGTGCATCGGGGCTGTGCCCACAGTCCAGAACAGAAGTAGCTCACCAGCACCAGGCTCCAGGTGTTCTGAGTTATGGCCCTTTCCTGATACAAACAGGCTGCATCTCTGGCGTGGAGATGGTTTGTTAAATTTGCCCGTGCCAGCTGATTGTTCCCATGGAAGGGGCACAGGAAGCCCAGGACCCCCTCAGCGGTGAGTGTAGGGAGAGCAGTTGTGCAACCCAGCGAACAGCACTCAGCCAAATGCCGTTGTGCATAGCTTCCACGTGCCCATACATTCCCTGAGCAGACAGAAAGACGCTTGTTTTCATTTGGTCTCAGATTAAATCCAAGTGACAAGCAGGTGGCTAGATATCCAAAGATGTGGTTATTTTCCCCCCTCCCTTATTTTTTTTCTCAAGAGAGTGCATAAATATTTTAGATACAATGTAAATAAGCCACAAAAAGAAGAACTATTGCATTGGAACTACAGAAAAAATAAGAAATGCTTTAAGAATTGCTCTACCTCAATTCCTAGACGACTCAAGTCTGACGTGCAGTATATGATCTGTCTGCTAGGATTGAATCCAGGCACTCACCACTTTGTCAGCTTAAGAATTTTGAGCAATTTTTTCCATTTATCTGTATTCTCCCCAAAATCACTTCACACATTTCTCAGATACATCAATCCTTCCGGCATTCCTCTAGACACTCAGTAGGATGCCCTGCTATAAATATAATAAAGCCTTTTATTATGTCCATTAACCATGGACATGTGTGCTCCAAAAGTTTCCTGACACGCAGTCATTTGTGGCTTTTTAATTATAAACAGAAAAAAATCTACCAGCAAAAGAAGACAGCAGACTGGAAGTGGATTTTTATGTGTGTGTTTTGAGTATGTTCTCTGACAGGCTGATGGCACCCACACCCTCCTCCTGATCCCAAGAGTCAGAGACTCTCTGTGTGTGCACATACGTGTACATACTTTTTTTTTTTTAATGCACACTTATGTACATAAAAACGTAAAATGTGTTACTAGCACAACCGATCAGTCTCGGGTGATACAGATTTGTCGGCTGTGCCGACCCCAGGGGGCTTATGCAGGTTTTCAAACCCCAGTAACACCCATCAACTCTTTTTTCAATATGCAGATATGCCCCCTCCATTTTGCAGACCTTGTTCCACTTGAACTCAGTAGAAAAGAAAAAAGACCCAGTAAATTACTTGACAAATTAAGTCATATTTATTGAATGCGTTTTATTTCAACAACCAAAAAATTCTAACAGCCTAACAATGCACATAAGTTAAAAATTAATTATCACTTAGTGATAACAAAGATAAAGTTGATTTACATGGAAAAAAGAACATTTACAATATGTTAATCCTTATTCACATTGTTGATACCGCAATAAAACACAATTTGTTTTTTTTTTACTTTTTATTTCACAAAAAAGGCGGAAAATTGTGCTTTGTTAAGAGGCACTACAAGAAAAGTTTCTTTCTCCAAATAGATATTATATGATGGATATTGAATAAATAGACATATATGCATTGTAATTCGCAAAGTTCTGGCAAGACCACAGGCTAAAATGCCCACAGATTCACTTAGAACCACTGCAAAATTGGCAGTGAAATTAAAAATAAAAAGGCAAGACTCAGCATTGAAAAAATACCTAATAAAATTTTTGGTTGAAGTGTAAAAGATACCAAATGTTGATGCCATCATCAGATGAACAACCTTACGTAGCCTGGCAAAATTCAGTTTCCTTTCAAATGTATGGAGTGATTTCAGCTACAGGATAAGAAGACACTTTTGAAAGAGTAGCTCTGAGAGAAACATAAAGCAGCGGCCGTTGAAATTCTGATTAAAGCTGCAGCATACTACAGAAATAAAGGATGAAGAGCAAAAGGGGCATTAAGTAAGCAACCCACCATCATTTTGCAAATGTATATGAAATTTATGTGGAGATACTCTTACATTTCAAACAGTTTGGAAAAAAAATCCCTTAAAAACTCCAGAGGTTACTGAGCAGCTAGAATTAGCTTGTATTGCAACGTCTTCTCCCTGTATATTGTCTGTTCTGAGTAAGTATCTACACATAGAGGTTTGTTTTTCATTTTTAACTCCTACCTTTTATACCTTTCAAATATATAAATAGTATTAACAGTTATATTACATTGCCTGGTGTAGTAAACAGAAAGTAACTTTCAAAGTGATATTGCATGAGGTCTTTGTCAAGGTTACATGAAAAGCCCATGTGAAAAAAGGAAGAAAAAAGCCAGAAGCCTTGTTGGTAGGGTTACGATTTCGGTTTGAACAGGTGTCTGAAATCAATCCAGCTGCATGAGTAGCAAAGGTGAGGTCTTGTCTCGCAAATCACTGCAGGGAAGTGAAAAGTAAATGCTACTTGGTGTCTCTTTCGACACGATGCCTCAGGATGGGCGGACGCTATAGTAGATTGCAGCTTTAGTGCTCATGCCATCGAAGAGTCAGTCGGTATTAGCTCTGCTTTATGCGGTGTGGCTGCTAGCTAGGGCACTGCGGAACCCTGTGGGCTGCAGCCTGGGGGAACCCGTGGCTGAAAACACTTCATTTCACTGGCACAAAACACGTTAGACGGAGGAAGCCCAGCTAAACCAGAAACACGGGGGAGGCTGGCGAGAAGGGCGAACGGGAAGTCAGCAACGCAAACCCTCGGGCTGTCAGCAATTTACCTGGATGGGATTGTTGGGATTGTGCCATTTTGTGTCCCAATGTAACTTTACACTTGTGTGTGTGTGTTTCACCTCAGTATAAACAAAAAGCAACAACAAGAAGGAAGCTTATAAATTTTAAGATCTGAAACAGAGAACAGGTAAATAAAATCCACAGTAAAATGTGGTTCATAGTATGAATTCCATACATCAAATCTCAACACATTATCTTTCTTCTCTTTCTATAAAGACCTCGTTAGCGGACAAGTCTTCTATGCACTGAATTACAGTTTTAGTCATTTTGAATCCCATGAAAATTCATCTGTTCACTACGGAAAGGAGACTGTCTGGAGAGTGGAACATGCTGTATCCTTTTAAGTGTGCATTGTGTTTAAAGTACTTTAACTTACTAGTTTTCTTTTTAAGGTGCCCTGATTTGTTTTTCCGTTTTCTCTCTTTTTTTCCTCTTTTCTTTTTTTGGCAGTGTTGATTTACGTCTTTAAATACATACCTCAAAAATTACCCATCAAGTTGCCAGATAGGAAGCCATATAATAATGAAAAAAAAAAAAAAATCAGGGATAAACATAGAAAATAAATAGGAATTCAAAAATAGTCACCACACCCTGAGAGCAGGCGGCAGTTTATCAAAAAGCCAAAGCAACTCATTGTGAAGTGGTTTTAATACATAAACAAGTCTCATCTTTAAAGAACTCATTTCACAGTCTATACTTTCAGGTTGTAAAGTTCCGTCCCATGCAATTTTAATATATATATATATTATGTAAATATATATATATACACACAAAGTTGTAAATTTTCCTTCATTGATTTCATAGGACTTTTTCTTCCCATTTACTTGCTAGATGTCCCTTTCATAAGTGCAAGATTAATGAAGGCATAATCCTATGTGATTACGATTACTTCAGTCAAATGTAGGAAGTGTAACACTCGAGTGTCTGTGTCAAGGCGATGTCTGATCGGGCAATGATGAATTCATTCAGTTTGCACATGGATCATGCGCAATGCAAACAAACAAACAAAAAGTAAAAAGAGGAAAAAATTAAAAATAAAAACAGAAAATCCTTGGAGCAATGTATTGCTTTCTGCACTCCTATCTCACATTATCTCTGGTCGATGTCCGCTGGAGCCGCCTTGCTTTTGTCGGGGTTCTCCTCCTCAGGCTCCACTTTGTACATTTCCTCAGAGCCCTCCTCGCTGTCGTTCTCCTCTGACTCCGTCAGCAGCTCCTCATCCTTGTACTCTGCCACGTCAACCACTGTTCCCAAATGCTCTTTTAGCTTGCCATGGTGCTTTACGTGGTAACGTTGGTTCTGGAAGAATTTGATGATGGTGTGTTTGGGGAGATCCAGCTGAGCAGACAGGGTGTGGATGGCTTCCTGATCAGGGTAGAGACCCACGTCATGGATAAAGCTTTGAAGGATACCTAGAGCTTCCAAGGAGATCTTGGTACGGGATCTTGGCTTTTTGGCACAACTGTCCTCAGCGGGTGGAGGAGGAGCCTCTTCTCTAGGTGGGGAATTCTCCTTGGCAGGCTGGGACTGCTGTCTGTGCAGTACCTGCAAGATCAAACAGAAACTTCATGTACATGCTGACCCCCTCGGTGCTTGAGATAAGGGCACTTGTACAGGGCTTTACACAGGGTCTGCTTTGTTTTGTGGAAGAAAAGTATGAATTAATATTCATTTTCCATTACCTTTCTCACCTGTAAGATAGCTGCGCCAGTAACTACAGACTGAAAGGAGAAAGTGATATAAAAGGCAAACGATATAAAATAAATATAAACCCACAAAATAAATAAGAAATACAAAATGCAAGTAATTAAAAGAAATACGAAGCAGCCAAAATAAAAATTAAGTCAAAAGGTCTCGTGGTCATGATGACTGCCCAGCTGTGCCGTGTCAGACAAGTTATTCTCCCACTTTGCTCCTCTTCCCCCTCCTTGTTTCATCTCATCTTTTTATGTTAGGGACTCTCACCTTTTCTACAAGATGCCAAGTACCACAAAGGCCTAGTCACGCGTGGGGTTATCAGGTGCTGCTTTGTCATGAATAATGATTTGGCATTAAAATCCATCACAGCTGCTTTATGGAAGAAAAAAAATAAAGAAGTGCAGAGACCTGTTAAGATTTCCCTTCTATGAAGAGTGGCATCGTAGCCAGGTCAGTTGCTTCACTGAGCTGGCTTTAATGTGTCTCTCGAACAGATTTCTCTGTATTACATCTGCATTAATTTCACTAGTTGAGGAGGTCTGAGTTCAAATAATTATAGCCCTCCATTCTGAGAAACCCTCTGGGCAAACGCGTTTTTCAGTCTTGTAACAGATTTGCACCAGTAGTATCTCCTTTTCGGTAAATATAAAGAAAGTATATGTAGGTCTTAATCCTCCTAACAGCCACTTAAAATGACTAAGAAAGGGCCTTGTGCAGCCCTTATTCCAGGGGAAAAAATACCTGCTCTGAATTGTTAGAAATACAGAGGAGCTCCACATGATTTCTTTAAAACCAAATCTATACAAGAGAGATTACAGGCAAAAATCCCCTACAGGATTGAGGGCCGTATTTGCCCAGAGGTTTCTTCAGATGCAGGGAAATAATTATTAGAACTCAACACTACAGAGCTAACAAAATCAATATGGATAAATATTTCCTTCCACAAACAAGAGTGAACGCTGGCTCTTCACCCAAGAAGAAAAAGTCTTTGCTGCAAACTAACATCCAGAAAATCAACCCTACATTAAAGTTCTCTAAAGGGAAAAAAATAAGGATAAATAATGAAAATGTGCTGAGAACCTGCACTGAATTTTACACACATACCGAGCTCCCAGTAAAATGCCACACTAGTCAAGTTATTACAGGAAGAGGGAAGTCTACTGCGGAATATCAGCCTGTTATGCAAATAAATAAAAAGGCTCTGTGCCGAAGAGGCCTTTATTCACTTCCTTCATCAAACGTTGCTGTCATAGTAATTTATAACATCAGCAATCTCCAATCACAGTTTTTGAAAAGCACATCGAAGTCCCCAGCCGCTGCCCACCGCACACGTGTGGCTGAGGAGCTGAACCTGGAGGAGATGTGGTGAAAACGACCCAACCTGCAGCCTGGCCAAGGAACTGCCTTTCTTCTGCTGCCCCTGATGCAGGGGACGGCACTCGGCCAGCCCAGAGGGGCTACACCTCCAGCTCAGCACCACTTATGGCAGCAGGACCCAGCCCCACGTCCCCAGAGCCTCGATGAGCAGCGGGCGCCTGTGTGAGGGTGTGCATGTGCAGACACACAACTGCATGTCCCACGGCTGCCGCTGCCGCAGAGCGATGCTCGTGACAGTGGTGGAAAGCACCTGAGCGAGGAGGCAGCTTCACGGCAGCTCCACACTGTCAGCTAAAAGCAGGTGTCACCCCAGGCAGGGCTTGCCACGCTCCTGGCAAGAGCTGCTGGTGGGCAGAAGCGCTGCAAATGTTTCTCGGTGCCAATAGATCCATTTTCCTCTCAAGCATGTAAATACTCAGGGTGTCATAGATGTGGAGCTAACCAAGGAGCTGGGGGAAAGGAGTAGCTGAAATGGAAATGACGGGTATTCTGGTTTATCTTTTATTACCTCTCTTGTAATAAAAAAGCGTAACATTCTAATGAGCTGAATCGCTCAGCTGCTCTTTGAGGATTGTTTTTTGTCCATGGGTTGTTTTCAAAGAGAAAGACTGATGTTTCCAAATAGACAGGTTACAGACAAGGGTCAGATCCGTACCTACATCGTCAGGG
Source organism: Fratercula arctica (assembly GCA_947846985.1). NCBI lineage: Eukaryota > Metazoa > Chordata > Aves > Charadriiformes > Alcidae > Fratercula > Fratercula arctica. Next base: position 29,354,640 of record CANTUZ010000008.1, read on the forward strand.
AGCACTGAAAGCAGCAGAGCTGGGATCGCTGACACCAGCCAGGGACCCAGCCCCATCAATTTGTCAAACAGCCCCTACCTACGTTATCTCCCCTGTTGTGCCCTCTGGTTCTGTCCCCTGACACGGTAAGGCCCAGAGCAGTCAAAAATAAAATGATTTAATACCACAAATAAACTGCCTGGGAATTTACAGACAGCGTCATATGAAAAGCCTCAAATAGCATTGCTAATCAGAAGCTGAATTCAAGTAGCAGCTAACCGAGATAGAAACACATCCAGAAAGAGTGTGAATTACTCAGTTCATTCTGTTGGAGTTGGAAGTAGGCTTTTTTTTCCTTTTCAGTTGACAAATAGCATGAGAAATGATCCAGCCTGAAAAATGTTACAAGACTTCCAATCAAATATAATGATGAAAAAAATCCAACAACACAGGATCAGCAGCAGTAAAATGTTTAATTTGAAGGAGATGAAGAGATGCCTACAGCATCTATAAAGCAATCAACCAAAGAGAGGGCTGAGAGCGGGAGGGAAAGAATAATTTCACTTAACCCTTCCTTTGCTGGAGTGACCTCTCCATCCTCTCGAGAAAACACAAAATTCAGGGGTTATCAGTGTAAAATATTAGAAAGAGACTGTAATTTTTTTTTACTTACTCTTTTCCTAAATAACACAAAACCCTAAAGTCAATCTTATAAAACAGATAAATCTCATGATTTCACTAACTTCTGGGAGCTTGCTCTGGATTCCCAGTGGCATTAACAAAGGATTTCAGCAACACAACATTACCCATATACAGAGACACGGACAGATGTGCAGATGTGCAGAATTTCCTTCAGGTTTCACCTGTGATCAGTTTTGTATTTCCTTCTCTTAATATGGGCTATTTAATACAAAAAAGCATGCTCTTCTATGGGAAACAGATCAACTGTTGAGACATACGATACAAAATCTAAATTACCTTTTTGTTAAATATTTGTTTTGAACTACATTTGTAAAACACACTGGCCGATTTGGACAATTTGCTTACTTCATGTCCGGCTCTGCACGCCGCAGCCTCATAGAGGAAACTACCAGTTTCATATTTTCTGATTTTGGGGTCATTATTATGCTCTTAAATCTGCAGGTAAAATTTCCACTGGCTTCACACACTGCTGTGCACACTCTGCCATAACACTTTGGTTTTGGGTCAGTGCTGCTCTGCTTTTGTACTGCAGAGAAGGAAACCTCACTGATGTTCCGTGATTAAAGTACAGGCTGCAGCACATCTTCCAGTGCAGATAAACCCCCCAAATGATGGTCTGACCTACCACAAAACACCAGGCCTATGGTGGGCTTCAGAGAGAAGGGATAAAAACGACGGCCACACTCAAGCTTTCCTTTTCCCAAGAAAACTGGCGCTGGACTCGGAAGGGTGCACATCCCAGCACAGGTGCACTGTGCCCTCCTTTCCCACTCCCCTCTCCTTCCTCCCTGCCCTTCCCCACCGCTCCCTGGCCACAGGTGGGGCAGCTTCCTCCTCCTCCTCCTCCTCCACAGCCCCCACCATCTGGACCTGACTTCCCTTCCCCTGCCTCCCTCCTCACTGACTCCCCATCTACTTTCAAATCAAATGTGAAGATATAGATTTCCTTCCATGCCCAAAGGACTTATTTTTTCCATCCCTTCAAGAGATTTCATTTTTAAACTCCACAGGCATGGCTGCATTCTCAGCGCTTCAGAACAGAGCGGATTTGGAAGATGTTGTTTTACGAAGGTTTGTTCAGGTAGACTTTAACCTCACAGACAAACTTATTTTTTCAAACAAATTAACCAGCCCTGGTAGAAAACTTGCAAGAAAATGAATATGATGGAAGTTGACTTTAAAAGATAAAGTGACTGGTCTTAAATCGCACTGTACTGAAATATGATTTGAAGGCCACAATGAAAACCAGCTGGAAGCCATGTGTAAAATATAATAGTACATGCCTACAGGGAAGGAAGTGAGATATTGAATGATTAAGTTTAGGAGAATATATAATGTAGTGTATCATTACAGGAGTGATCAGGATTACTTGTAATAAGCTAGGGGTTTGTGGTCTTTCTAAAATCCAAAGCCAAGAATTATTGGGGGGAAGGGATCACCGCACTGTTTTACACGTATCTGCTCCCCCCGTCTCGGGACGCTCCTGCTGGAGAAACCAGACTTGGGCAGACTGGGGCAGCTGCGCTCCCACAGAAAAGAGAGGTGAGCGAACCCAAACTGAATGATGAACGTCATGTAATTGCCGTCTGTGTCTGTACTGTATTTAATTTTGGCTGGATTCACTATCCCGCTGATGTTTGTTTCCATTTCCACCCACTTTCTAGCTAGAACTAGACACGTGAAAATGGTGCGTGGCGCAGGGGAGCCAAGCAGGACGCCTGAGCAGGGTACACACACGCCCTCGGGCACCAACTGCAGCGAGGCACCGGCTGACAACACCCGCCCCAGGAAATGCCACCTTTCCTTGCCTAAACAGCCGTTGCAGTGGATTAGAAACAGGAACTGCATTTCTACATGAAAACCCTGAGCTGTTTTGTTCCGTAGTGTGGTTCTGCTCTTCCCTTTGCAGACAGGATTAGTCATGTGAGCTCCTTTCCCACAGGTTTTGCTGAGATGATGAGGTGCCCCTTGCTATGAGAAACACCAAAAATGTTATGTTTTTGGAAAACAAGACTGTGCATTTGCAACAGAGACTGCCCTTGTTGAACAGACACCACCTTCCTCTGGGCACTGACAGGTACCTCGAGTGGCGTGTGCCGGCCAGTACCGATTCCCATAACCCAAACCCACACGGAGCAGAGTGGAATGGATTGGCCTTCTCTCCTCCACAGTGGGAAGGGGTCTCACTTTTCAGCTTTTCTTCACATTTGCATTGCTCTCGTAGCCAGCCATGACACTGTGTCACAACAAGGACTTTTATGCCAAAGCATGCAAGTTTTTAGCCAGCTTAAATAGCCCAAAATAAAAGCCAGAGAGAATGCCTGCACTTTAAAAAATGTAGGTTCAGTTGCTCTGTTTGGTCCGTCTAACACTGGCCATCTATTACATCCCTTACAAGCATTCAAGAGGAGTCAGCAGGATTTACCACTAAAAAGGATTCACTGGGTACTTCATCTAAGCAAGCCCGATGGACAAGCTCCTTCCCAATGACCAGCTGAAGTCAAAGGGAGGGCAGAGGACAAGCCTAAACAAGGTGTTCAGCTGCATTTGACGGAGACATGTAGCTGGAATATGCAACACTTCACCTCGGAAAGCTGAGAGCTGCCGGGCAGTGCCTACCTATCACGTTAAGAGTTTACTTAAGAGACAACCTCCATCACCTTGCAAAGATACCTTATACCTAGAAGGAGGCACCGACTGTCCCTCTTAGCAGATTTTACAGGAATAATCTCCGGGAAATTATCTGTTCAAACAACCAACCTCACACTCGCCACTCCCAGTCTCTCGCAGCTTATCCTTGTATCCAGAAATGTGCAAGAAGAGGACACAGCAAGCTGCTGCCACGAACAGGCTTGCACCCTGACAGCCTCCCGGTCCAGGGCTCGCAGGGGTAAGAGCATTAATTAGACACAATCACTGTGCCAAGACACTTTACAGGTTTCCTAGGAATGTCTGTACAAGAAACTGTAGCAGAAGTTACAATTTGCACCTGTGTTCATTTCTTTCCTCTTAAAAATGTGGTTGTTGTTAGACTACTCTTCCCCCCCCCCCCCCCCCCCTTGCAAAAATATATTCATTCAGGTAAACACTGCAGCACTAGTCACAGCTCCAAACGAAGTATTTTCTTTGGGCTCATTCTCACTGTGGTGATTTCACACCTTGACACCATAAAGCTGTGTTAAAGACTGTGGTTTAGTTTCCTTGCTTTTCTTGGATTATACAGTATCCTAAGGTCAAAACTCAGGAAAATCCAAAACTGTTATTAAAAAAGAAAAAGTATCTATGAAGTGATGACAAATTGCAGACTACAGGTGTTAGATTACATTTTGACTCCAGGCAGGTTTAATATACTTTAGTTTCCTTTTACAATTGCCCTTAGCAGGTAGTGTTATCGGTAAGGGATTTAAAAAAAATATATGGTACTCAATAAAAGAAGACCGTGTCAAAAGAAATCAATATGAGCGTGCAAAATGGTAGGAAGTCTGACATGGGTAAATATGTTCACTTTCACCCAACTTCAGTCTGAGCTTCTTTTAATTTTGTAGTTCAAATGTTAGCCGCACATGCTGTGCATTTTCCAATGCAGGTTGGTAATTGCTTCACAAAAGTAAACACCCTTATTAGAGATAATTATAATACATGTTTGTGATATGATGTACCCCGTCTCATGCAAGCCACACCAAATCAGCCAACCGGAGCTGGTGGCTGCAACAACTTGTAACCCAGCAGCCCTGGGTCCTGTTCAGCTGCAAAGACAAAGCAGTCACACAGTGAAAAAAGCCCACCACCAAATATTCACCCTTTATCTGCTACTGACCACCACTGGAGCCAGAATATTGGATCAGACAAACCTCAAGCCCTAAACCTTTCAGCTCTGAGGTACAAGTCACTCTCTGAGCCACGCAAAAGGGGCATCAGAGAGAACTATGAGGAGAGAAATGAGTTCCACGGGGAATCTGAAGTCAAAGGCAAGTTTGGTTTCCAGGCTGGAATGTGAGCTGGTTGAAGCAATTCAAGTCAACATCTTTGGAGCACACTCGCCACATGCTTCCCTTTGCTTTAAGGCGGTCGCCTTGCTTAAGGGCAGGAAATAGGCAGTGATCTGAAAACATGGCAAGACACTGAACAAACGCCCAGTCTCTGAAAGCGCGGCCCCATCCTGCAATCCTTCTCCAGGGCCAAACTCTCAAAATCGGTCAAAGAGGTGACTAAAAAGACAACAGGAAGAAAGAAAAAAAAATCAAAAAACAACAAAACCTTCAGTTGTGCATTGCTTTGGCCACCCCATGCAAAGTAATAAGCATCAGCAAAATGCAATTAATCTCGAGTTGAAGGCAGGGGGAAGGTGTCTCCTCCCCCCCCAGCACACACTGCTCCCATTAATGCTAACAGGAGCTTAGCTTGCATCAAAGAGCAAATACACCACAAAACATTTTTAAGAGCTATCATCACTGGAGATAAAATATAAATTACAGCCTGATTACACTGCGCTGCTAAGAGGCTACATGTGCAGCGTGGCTCGCAGTGACAACTGGAGATGACCAGATAACTTCTGGACAGCTCTAAGGTTACCCTAAACCATCTGTGCAGAGGAATCTTTCCTTGTCTTTGCTTTCCTTTCAAGAAGCCGTGGCACTGCTGTCTGCACAGTTGTTTGAAGAATGTTTACAAATCAGCTTGACAAAGAGGAAAAAAAATTCTGCCATCACTTGACCACAATCATGATCTTATTCTTCAGTAATGCGTGGTTTATTTCCCTTTCCTGATCTCTGTTAATAGACAGCACGTGCCTACACAATAGCCACTATTTTGTCTGTATAATGTTAAAAAAATAAATCACAAAACTCTGACAATGCAGAGCAGTGTCCCGGTGTTTCCTGGGGTAACGGCTCTCCCTTGAACGCTAACTCAACTCTTCCCACAAAAGCACAGGCACAACTTTCATTGCTGTGCAAGTGCCTGAGAACTGGCTGATTTTATGGGGTAGCACAAATGAGCTCATGCTGATGAACGTTAGTGGATTAGCTCTGAATTTCCCATCTTTGGCTGGTTTAAGCCAGATTCTTAGGTTTTGTGCACAGTAACTGTGGCCAGCAGTGGATATCCCTTTCTCAAATACCTGGCTGCAGCCTGGGAGGGTTGTCAACAGCTACTGCTCAGCCCACAGGTGGAGCCAGCACATACCTACCGCATAAATACGCAACAGGCCAGATTCATTCCGGCTTCTGCTGGCACAAACCAGGGTGCTGGTGACAGAGAGGCCGATGTGGCCAGGAAGCATTGCACAACGCCACTGCAGACTCTCTCCTGAAGGCATTGGTGATGGATGGCTCCATTGTCTGGGGATGGGGCATGGCCAGCACAGCTGGCATGGGGGCTGGCTTCCTGCATCCTCCGGCAGGCAGGCAGGACTCTGCCAGCCTCGAAGAAGCCATGCAAGCTTCTCCTGCCTGTAACCTGCGGTAGCAAGGCAGCCTCCCCTTGCAAGGGAAAAAGCAACAGCCCCGTAAAGGTTCACGCTGCCCTTCTGCGTGAAGATGCTAAATGGAGTCCCACTCAAGTGGGACTTCCAACATCTGTGTGCGCATCGAGGGCCACAATACCTTCCAGTTAATGCTCACCTTCTTCAAAACAAGGCCATGAGCTTTGTGGGACTCTGACTTGCCCCTTCTGTGCTTTCTCTTGCAGCCCTGGCAAGGCACGCTGGGGTGCTATGGCACGCAGAGCCCGGCTTGGCAGTTTCCAAATAGAGCCTGAGCTTGGTTGTGGCTGGAGGGAGGGTCTGTCAAAGATTTCGGGTCGATTCTGAGTTTCCCCATCCCAACCCTGACAATCCTAATTAGAGCTGGCAGAATGCCACAGGAACTAAGGAAGCAACAAAAGGCTTTTTGGTTTGCTTTTCTGCAGACAAAATACTTCTGGTATCCTCTGCACTTTCTTGTTTAATTAACACTACACATGTTCTCCTTTTCTTTCGAAAATCAGAAGAGTCTTTGTGGGCAGTGTGAGCACGATCTTCCCGTACAAGCCCCAACCTAGAGCCATGCTTAAGGCCAAGCTTGAAACCCCTAACTATGGTGGCACGAATGGCGCCACTATAATCATGTTGTTTTCCAGTTACTCAGATCAGGAGGAGTCACTGCATTATTTCAGGAAGGATATGTTTGGATTAGACACTGGATTCTGGGGGGAGAGGTTGGGGGGTAGTTATTTGTCCCCTCAAACTGTTTTAGGTCCTTACAGATGGCTATTTGGGGTTCCAGGAATACCCAACTGTACTGCTAATTTTTACAATGGGGGCAGTTAGAAGCCAGAAGAACCTGACTGTTATGGTTAGTGAAAATAGTACATTTGTGCTGATAAAACACTACTCAGCATGTTTTTTGCTTTCTAGATGTAACCACCAATGCACTTAATAACAGGACTTGAGCAAACTATACTGTGTGAATCAAACACATAAAAGTATAAAGATTCCTTTTTTTAGAAAGCAAGTCTTAAAAAGTGCATTATAATCAACTACCATGGTAAAAGGCAAAATATCCAGCATTACCACACACGCAACTGGCATAACGTGCTTTATTATACCCTTAGCTTGAAACTGGGTAAATAAAAATCAAATGACCAAAGTACAGTCTCCCGCACAGATTAGGGCGCTGAGGACAGGAGGCCTCGGAGAATTAGATCTGAAAGACTTTGTCTTCCTGGTTACACTCTGGAAAAGGTGGACACATCTGGAAAACCGAGGAAGCTATGCCAGTGTTACTGCTCTCTGTCTCACTGCTCTGACCAGAACCTATTTTATAGGTTCTGGGTGCTGGAAGAAAAAGCCTTTACGGAAAGTAAACAGCACCTGCAGTTTATATTCACAGTACTGGAAAATATGCAGTTGTGGAAAATATGCAGTTGTTCATTTTTAATAAAATGGTTTAATATATGGCCAGCAGGCAGTATTAGGACAAAGCAGAGGATGACACTGTTATGGCCCTGGGATGCATCCCTGGCTTTGCTGCTGCCTGCTGTGGGGAGCTCTGTGGACGGCTCAGCCCGTGGCTGGCCACACACACATCATCGCAGGGGTGAGCTCACGCCTAACACACGCCTGCAGCCTGCGTAGGTCTGCGTGCGAGGAGCCCCGGGCATTTGCTAGAAATGCAAAACTCCATTCTTTGCTTCATTAAGATTAGGATTGTGTGGCATTTTTCAGTCAAACATCTTTATTTCCGTCAAAAATGTCGACTGAGTGACATCAAAGTATTGCCTAAATAAAGTCTACTTTGCCAAGCTGTTTGCCTGGGGCGGCGGGGGGGTGGATATTCCGACAAAGTTCAAGCAGCTGTTTAGGCATTTTGCATGAAACAGCATATTCTGGTTGCTTTTATTCAGAACAACTTCTGCTCTTCAAATTCTTCCTATTTTCCTTTAAAGCATTATGTTGCTCTAAACTGCCGCAAACCTTTTTTTTTTTTTAACTGAAAATAATAATTTAAAAAGCACCAATATATTTTTTTCTGTCAGTATTTCAGAAATGTCAGCAACCCCTTACGCTCAAGCACTTCTATAGCTCTAGGCTGTACCACCCAAGGAACAGAAGCTCACAGCCATCTATCTACCCACCTACCTCCTTCACTGTCAGATTTACAAAGGGTTGTACTGATGGGAGCTCTGAAAGAATGAAACGTAATGCAGTTTATAAAAGGAGCTGGATGCGAATCTTTCCTATCTCAAAATCCAATAAAGCTTATGATTTTTATTGCATGTGGGAGTCCTTTGGTCTATGTAATACTGATTAGCAGCTTGGTCAGTAAGTCTGATAAAACCAGAAAGTACTTTCAAATATATTCTGGCCAGAGAGACCTGGGAATGAAGCGTGCGTGTTGCAGCTGACGGCCCCAGGGGCACACATGTACCTTGGGATTTCTTCCTTGGTTCTGCTCCATCTTGCTATGGTTTTGTTCCATTCTCTCCAGAAAGAATGACTCCAAGCCTCTCTTACCCTTTGAATCTTCCCGGCAAGGAGGCGTCATCTCAAAACTATTCCCCCTTACCTTTCCAACACGCATGAACCCAAAAAATATACAACCTGCTTCAGTCAGGGCTCCAGACTGGACTTTAATCGATCCCAAACAGAGCAGCGCAGCGTTCTTAATCCTGATCTCATTTAAACAAGGGAACACCAGGAATAACATTACTCCAAGTCAGCAACGCTTCCCCGGTGCTAATCAGGCCATTAAAAAGGCATAAGCAGTTTGTCTGACACAGAGGGACAAAGACAACCACAGAAATGAATCAAAACCAGGGAAAAATTAGAGATTAAAAGTAATAATACTCCTTTCAGCAAACCACAGCCTGAATGCGTAAGTGGCTAAAAGACACAATCACTGCAAGATCTAGAGACAAAAAAAGGTCTCCTGACTGAATGAAAAGTAAATTAAACTAGCTCTGGTAGAGGAGCGTTCCCCTCACAGGGCAGTACTCTCTGCCACCGGGAAACCCAGACCCCTTTGCTGCGCATTTGGGCTGCCACAGGTGATCCCCCTGGCCTCGCTCAAGGAAAACACACACGCTCAAAGTCAACAGTTGGAGGGAAAGGAAAAAAAACCCAAACACAGCAGGCTTGCTAGAAGAGCTTTCCATGGAGGTTCCCTCCCGACATGAGCAGATGGTTTCCAGTTAGTCAGGGTCAGGGACTGCCCATGTGGTTTCCTGCCTGCTCGCCTTTGTAGCTTATCTAGGTCTCATCAAGATACGCAGTCCGAAAAAATTAGAATGGCTAAGTACAGAAATTAGGGAAACTAAATACAAATGAGCCTTGGTTTGCACTTGTGCAGGCAAGCAGGGGCGTGTGTGCCCGCGGGCGGGATGAACACAGCGGTGCCAACCCCTCTGCCGGGGCAGCCACGTCGGGCGGCGGCACACCTCATCTGCCCCGGCCAGGACTTGTCCATGCCGCTCTGCCTGCCCAGGCACCAAAGCTGTGCCTAAAAAGCCACTCTGGGAAGCAGCTCGGCTGCTTTGAAAATACCCCCGACATCGGTTGACAACCCTGCCTGCGTTGGCTGTGTGCCGGCAGGCCAGCTCCACAGCGTACGCCCAGCCCCGCTGGCAGCCCTCGGAGGGGTGGCACACGCTCTGCACCTCAACGTGTTTTGCAAAGCTGCGGGCAGACGCCGGCTCTTGCAATGCCGTGCATGGCAGCGAAGCAAAAATCCGACCAGGAACGTATGCACAAGCTACCATATGGAAAGGGCATTCTCAAATTAAACCCTGAAACCCAGATGAGATCTGAGCGAAGGACAGTTTCACTTAAAGGAAATCTCTGAGGTCAACCAGCAATTAACTGAAAGGTTCTGATTGAATACGCTATTGACTGCGCTCACATCAGACAGCTTCCTGTTTATTATACCTCATGGGCTGTCTAGGTGCCAAGACATCAAACTGTCAATAATCTATTAATACTAAACAGCTCCTCCCTCCTCATTCCCCCATGCAAATACTCTCAGGCTGAGAAACTGCACTAAAAAGATGGAAATTTTTGAAGTGAGATGGCAATGAGCTTTTTAGGGTATTTCTTCGCTTGGTTCCAGCTGAAAGTACAGCAACATTCATAAACAATATAACACGCAGTCTATAACTACATGGAAAAAATTGTGTTAAAAAAAATCAGACATGATTGAGACCATATCCTGAAATCTGGCTTTCTTTTCCAAGCCATCTTTAAACAGTCTAAGTTAAATTTAATTAACAATTTACAACAAGGAGAGAGAAGTTATTTAAAGAGAGGCCTACAGGTCCTGAACATTCAGTGTCTGGGAAACAGTTGTATATAAAAAAAAAGTTTTAATGAATTTAATAGAGAAAAGCACTTTAATTAAATGCTGTCAAAGAGGATTGTATTAATGACTGCACACAAAGGAATTTAAAGCAAGCCAAGTATATTTAGCAAATAGGAAGTAGGCTTTCAGAGGCTGCAACTATTTATGTTTCTGCCATTGCAATGCATCTAGGAGATCGCGTTGCCAATTGAAAGCAGTTATGTTATTAGATATGATTTTATTTATTATGGATTATTAAAATTTCAAATGCTGCAGGGAATACATTTATTTCACTTCAAAAATGAAAGAACAATGATATTTCCTGCTTGTTCAGTAGGAGGAAAAATAGAAGAGGAAATAAATAATAAATAATAATAATAACTTAGCACTTAACTAGTGAAGTGCTGTCCAGACAGATCTTTTTATGAGGCCTGTTGAGTCCTGGAATTTTAGTGTGTCTCTTTCTTTCTGCTACAACTGGATGGATTCGCAGTTGCTACCGCAGCTTCCCTCAACACAGCATGGAAAGAGGAGCCAGCTCTTACTCCTCATGGGCAGGATACAACTCCTCACTCTATCCTGTGGTAGCACAAGGGACTTCTGCCATACTCTGGTATGTTTCAAATCTAAAAATTCCCAAAATCCCCATACCAAGGTTTTCCAGACCTAACCAAGAGACTTAGCCACACAGGTCTCACAAAAGCCCCTAACAGCTATGGGTCTGCGTTAAGCCTTTTTGCAGAACGTGCTCGTCTTCCTCAACACCCATGTGATGGGACTTGTGGCAGGGGGCTCTTCACAGTCCTCCCTGCCTGCGTGCCTTGGATTCAAATGCAGCACATCAAATGGGCACGGCCTAAAAAGAGCATAATGTAGAGATCCAAATCATAAATTTGAGAAAAAGCAACTAGAAAATTCGAGGGTGTCAACGTTATTTTGTACTATGATGGTACAAATAGCATGAAACTAAATTTAATCCAAACTGCAAACCGAGGAATGTTTTTTGACAAAGTTAATGAGACGGCTGGTTTGTAATATCCAGGATATGTTCTGTGATTTACCACATCCTTTTTGCCATATGTAATGGTAAGACATTAATAATGATTTTAGAAGTTTCAAACTTCTTATAAGGTCCAGAGGCACCTTCTACGTGCTTGTTTGCCTTGGTTTCTGAACACCAAGTCAGTTAGGCACCATGATGTGAGTTAGTCCCAAATTACTGGTTTTAAAATGTATTTATTTGTACTCAACGTAAGATTTGTACCTTCTAGTTTGAAACATGAAGAAGTGAGTAGAACTGCGTGAAAAGACAGTGGAAAGGAGGCACAAGGGGATCCCTGCTTCCTTTTACAAGGTGAGAAGCATCATAAATGGTGAAGTTCCATTTTCTAAATACATTATCTGATTTTTGTTTAAGACTTTTATTAAAGTCATGTGTGATGTGTATTGAGAATGTAGCCTTTGTTGTTCCACAGCTAGGGATCTTGCAAACAGCTTCGCTTTGTCTGTGCCAAGATATTTTGGAATATTCTTTGAAACACTGTAAGCATGGATGACTGTGAGAAAAAATATGTGCTACTGTACTTCTGGATACTTGATGTGTGAGAATAGTGCATACACACGGAAACATTTCCTGTTTCAATCTGCAATTCCTGTAAAAGTCCATACAAGCATGGAACAATATACACAGCGTACTAACCCTGAAAAAAACCTATCCCTGCACATATTACAGTCTCTGGGTATTTCCAACCATTCAGGGGAGGGGAAAAAAAAAAGAAAAAAAAGTCCACACCAATGAATTTCCAAAAAGACTGGCCCGGGGTAAGGAGACCGAGCATCTCTGCCCTGCTCTGTCACAGCTTAACTCCCAGCACTGCCCAGAAGCTGCACAATTTCCTTGGGGGATGCTGTGAAACACAGGAGGAAAAGCAGCTCGCTCGCTCTCAGAGATATTTGAGGGACAAGCAGTGCTCTCTGGTAGCACAATACAATCTTGTTTCCCTCCCCATGTAACTTTTACAATGGCCTGTCTGCACAGAAAGGCCAGCTGCAATGATCCAGGGCCCTAACTTTATCCTAAGATTTCTGTGAGGAGCCCAGGAATAAAATGTTCTGTATGGCCAGAAGCCTATACACATTTACACATCTCTAAAGCCTGGTATTATCATTTGCGTACAAGTGCAAGGGACAGGGAGTATTTAGGGAGCACTAAAATTAAGTTTAAAAGGCCAATATTTTTAACTGCAAAAATTTTCAAATGTAAATGGAACAGAGGCTCATCTAGTGGCTTTTCAGCCTTCAAGATTTGCCTGCTGCCAGCCAGCAAGCAATTCAAAGGTTATGTGAATTTAAAGAGCTTTATTTAGTAATCTTGCTCTAGATGTTTGCCCATCCTCAACCTACTACAACTCTTTACAACACTGGCGGCTTAACATTTACGAGAGGGCCAAGACTGGAAGAAATGAGGGCTAAATCTGCTCAAATGGTATATGAAAGGCAAAAGGTTCAGACAACAGTGACTCGTCAGAGCAACATCAACAGAAACCACTACCCTGCCAATTACTGCCAACTCTCCACAGTGCTAAATCTGCACATTCAGATTTTAAGCAAAGTTTTTGCCTGAAGCATCCCCCTGCAGAAGCCAGGGCAGCCGGAGCAGAGCTGCTCTGGGGCAGCACGAGCCACTGTCTGCCTCGAAGGGGGCAGCCCGTTCTGCATGACAGCACAGGCGTCCTGTCCAGACATCCCAGGGATGGCCTTTACCTCCGCCGCACTGTCAGTACCCTCACAGTCGTCTTTGTTGTAAGAAGCTGGTGAAGGAAAACACCACAGGGCTCCCTCGCTTAAGAGTCCCACTTCATTCTTGCCCTGTCCTCGGTTGATCCTGGACCAAATGAAAGCTGTCCCGGAGCAGGTGGCATTAAGGTGGCCTCACAGTTCCAGGAGTCTGAACAAATAGGGAAAGGATGTACTACTTTGACAAGACTACACTTGCCACCTTAGAAAAAAAACCAAAACTATCCACTTTACTTGATCTCCCATTTCTAGGGTTAAATGGAACAGTACTAAACCTAAACTAATTTCAGAACAGAAGCAGTTTTCGTTTAATTGGAAGTACACTCCCCACTATCATTTCAAGGGGAATCGCAGGCTTAAAGTTAATAAAAATCAGCAGCACTTTTCAGCCACATTAGATATCCACACTAAACAGAAACAGCTGAGAAGGCGCAGTAGGCAGGTTTGCCTACAGCAGTCAAAGCTCAGCGGCTTTCCACGGCAATTGTGGTAACTATCAATCACAAGAAGCTCTATCGGACACCTCTGAGTTAAATGTAAAGTTGAATGTTGTCTGATATGTGCTCCTGTTGCCTTTGTCAAACCACCTGCAAGGCTCCTGAGCTACTGTGGCCCATCAGGAAAACGGTGTGCACCAAAAGGAAGGAAAACCAGAGCGCACAAACACAGCTTTTGTTCCAAAACGCAGCGTGTCTGGCTGCAGGGCACAGGTACTGGAGCAGTATGAGAAGGCAGTTCAGAAGTGGAAGAGAGTTTTGCGTCTGCTGCTTCCTTCCAAGAGAGAGTGTCCCTTACCCCACTCAAAAGCAGACATACACACAATAGAGATAAATGCCGAATAAGCGGCATTTGCAATATATATTGCCTTCAGCTTTAACACTGCACAGAAATAGAAGTTACATAGTTTGAGATTTTTTTCAGTGGTCTTTGAATGGTTTAGATTGAAAGGAGATACCGAAATTGACTGGTATTGTCTAATTTTTATAACAGAGAGAGAATGGAACTCCAGATAACGTAATGACTGAGGAAGACAGATATTCTCCACTCACAAAATTCACAGTTCTCGTTCTGACATACATTTCCCCCTGTAGTTCTAAATCAAAGACAAAATAAATACTCCAACTGCAACCCACCCAAACCAAATCTCTGGGATTTTTGAATGGAATGGATAAACCTGCGATACAAATATCTCTAAAAGCCCATCTGGGCTTGCTGAGCACCAGTCCTGATGCCCCTGTCTGAGCAGACATCACATCCAGTCATGGAATAAGGAGCTGGGGGAATCAAACAGCAGTAGGTACTGACCATCTATGGTCTCTCTTTTGGGTGCAGAGAAAGGATCAAAAAGCAAAACTATCAGGGTGCATCCATTAAGAAAGAATCACAGGGCACACCATCCCCACAAAAAAAAATTGTCTAGGTAAAACAGTAAGCACCAAAGTCACAGAGTTAGAATGGTTTGGGAAAGCAATGTTTGTCCAAGTCTCCCAGACAACTCAGTCCGCATTTCCAGTATGTGAAATGCCCTGCTGTAACCCCCACAAACACAGCAAAAGCCCACTGTGCACATCATCCTATAGATCATTAAGCACACCATGCTCCCCTATGGAATAACACAGTTTTGCTTCACTTACCATCTATGATTGCCTAAGTATTATTAATTAATATTCTTTTTTAAGTAAAGATATTGTAAGTCTCACTGTTTTTTCCATCTGCGTGCTATGCATTGCGTGACCCATGAACTCTAAGACGTTGTTTAGAATCATATATTTCATTAGGAAGCACTACTGTGGTATTCATTCCCCTCTCTATTACTTCTAGAAAGAGAATATGAAATCAGTTTCATTGGATTGCCATCGCCACTTGCTTTGACCCATTTTTACGAGGGCTCCGTGTTCTGCTGTTTTGTATTTCATTGTCATTTCTAAAATATTTGTTCCCTTCCATCCCTCACAGAATGACAAAATTAGTATTTCATTTACTTCTGTGGTATGTTATTTTCCGCATATTTAAAGAGAGACCACAATGTTTGCAGTGAGCACACAATACAAAAGAGCTTTCCTACAGCTTTCTGCTATGCCTTCTTTTATTTACTAACGTTCCTCCGTGATTTACAACCTGAGCTAGTATAAATTGCCAGATTTGTCTCAATCAAAGCTTCAGAGAAAAAAAGGGGGGAGGGACATCATCTTACAAAAAGTGACAAAAGTAACAGTGTATCAGAAAGCATGCGAAAACCATTCCTGTTTCTTTAAAGTCAACATTTGGCTGCTCTTAAATCAATATGTAGCTACCAGCTTCAGCAGAAAATGAAAGGCAAGGTTTCCCTGCTCTCTGAACAGGGGCACTTCGCTGCAGTGGTGGCTCGTTGCTCCAGAGAACCGGCTTATCCACCCCAACACTCCAGAGACAACAGCTTGATGCATCGTTTTCCCAACTGAGACAGGTTTCTCTGCCCCAGCAATTAACAATGAATTAGCACTATATTAAAGTGCCAGGCAAGATGGTTATTCTCCAGAGTGGTCACCTTGGACACAGCAGACGAATAGTGGGAGAACGGAGAGAAATTAGATTTACTGTGTCCCAGCATGTCTGTAACAAACACCGAATCCCTGGCTGGCAACGGGAAGCGGCTGTAGGCACTTCTCAGCGTTAACACTCCAGAAAGGTCCAACGGCAGTGAACAGCCTGGGAATGGTGGGATTTAGCAGGGGATGGAAAGTAAGACAGGGTCCCCTCATCTCGGCAGAGCAGGAAGCTAAACACAGCAGCACGTACTTTGCACGCAGGCTGTCCCACAGACCTACATGAGAGCCAGGCCAGGCCAGATCAAAGGTCCAGCCAGGATCCCACATCTGACAGTGGTGGAAGAGGCTGAGAACAAGGCAAAAAATATAATAACGCTTCCCGGCATACCCTCCCACCCTCCAGGAACCTGTGGCTCAGGCACTCTGTAAATCAGAGGTGGTGTCCTTGTGGTACCCAGCTAGCAACAACCTCGTAGGTCTTTTCTTCAGTCCTACCGCAGCACTTTGTGATGACACCACATTGCACAGAACAGCAAGGAGAAAGACCCACTTAGTGCACACCTGAATTTCCTTAAAAACCAAGCTCAGCCTGCACGCACAGCAACATGTAGGTGTAGCGTGGATGCTCTGCAAGCAGCATGTGGAGGAAAATCCACACTCGGGCACGTCCATATGGTCACACACGGTGCTGCCAGAGAACACAGCCATGTCACAGAGCTCCACAGGGCTCACATTTTATGACTCCTCAGCACAATAACAAATAAATCAAGTGTGCAGGGAGGAATTTCTTGTGCACTGAGCTTCCACTATAGACATTTTTCATTTCAGAAACAGGAAAATATTTGATTAAATGGATTAATATATGGCTGATGCAAAAAATCTAATGGAAGAGAGAAAAAAATGAAAATGTTTCTTTTTAAAGCCCTGAACCTAAAGCTAAACAGTGAGGTACAGGCTAGTAATACCAAAGTGAGGGCAAGAACCTGCCACAAAATGAACAACAATCCCTTAAACATCAAGTTGTGTCCAAATGATCTTCTACAGCACTACAACTGCCCCACTGCGCACACCCTGCTGTAGGAGGACAGAAACCATACCCGGCCTTGGGGTGATTCCCTCTTGGAAGGTGTGCCCAACCCTGTAATCGGCAAGTGAACTACACAAAAACCATCACAAAGAAACCTTTGCCATTTCCAAGAAGCCATACTGGGGAAAAGGATGAAATCTATCTATCCATTCTCTTTTGCCTGGTCACGCCTCTTGTGATGATAGCCAGGATTTTCTTCCCAGTCCTTCAGTCTGACAGAGGGGCGTCCCCAGCCCAGAGAGGGCTCGATCGTGGTGTCAGGGAGATCCGGCAGCAGCACGGGGCAGCCTGTTTTCAAGGCTCTCCCAGTCTCACAGCTGGAGGAGCAGGAGACTCAAGCATCAGACACCTGTTACCCATACACACGTCAAACCCATCACAGCAGAGAGAAAGGTGGGGTGGGCACAGAGAGAGAGAGAAGAGGTAGAGCCTCCTGCCTGCTTCGGTGTTCCAGAACTGCACCCGCTGTTATTCACAGTGCTGCTACTTGTATTTTCTTTAAAGGACTGTCATCTTGACACCAAGGCTGCAGGTAAGGGCTCGACTTACAGTGCACTTTTTACTAGCAAAGCCTGCAAAGCAAAGTAGGTCGGTGACTGCAGCTCTCGGATGTTTCCACCCCCTGCTAAAATGCAGCCAGGCATCGTGGCAGACATTCTGCACCCGCCACTGCTCTGAGAAGGAAATGAGAGTTGCTTTCCCACTGGACACTATCGAGGGAATTTCAGATAGGCAGAATGTAATTACTTGGCCTGGAGTTCGGCCAGGAGCGGGGCCCGAGACCCCTACCCTTATGTAAAGTGTCACAGAATCTCCAATGACTGCAAGTGTGAGGACCTCAGCTTTACATCTCTGGCTGCTGTCACTGCTTCTTCATGGCTAATTACCTAATAGTGACCCTTGCAGCAAAGCCAAAAAACGAACCTTGCTGCTTGAAACAATTCAAGTCCCAGAGACCGAAAGCTACACAAAAATTGCTTGGTGCGGGCTATCTTTTGACAGTAGGGAGCAGGTGGATGGCAAGCCTCCTGTGTCTTGCACTGGTAGCGTGCCACTCAGAAACCTACTGGGGTTTTTGGATGGGCAAACATAGCTTTAAAATACAGCACCCCCAAAACACAAGCCTACTGTATCAACTGTATACCAGGGTCTCCAGAGTTTTGCTGTGTGTAGTTGCCAGCTGGTTCCATTTATTTTTCTTCATTTTTCATATTTTGACTGTAATAAATAATTAATCCATGGCTTTGTAACTTGCTGACAAATACAAATGCATCGCATTCCAACGCAGTGTAACGTGTCACTCACAAGAGCCAACCTGCACGATGCAGAAAAGTGATGTGCAGAAGGCTTTGGAAAGTAGGCTAATCATCAAGGTCACCCACAAGAGCTCAGGGAAACTTTTTCTTCAAACTGTCCCTTAGAGGATATTCCTGCTTGCTGTGTGCACCAGAACTGGGTTAATAAGTTCAAATCTACACAGGTCTAGTCATCTTCCCACGTGAGCTCGACCTTCTTTTGCAGCTCCTTGCCTCCAAGATCCCCCAAACTTTTGGGAACATGGAAAACAAAACTTGGAACATTAATTACTTAGAGCACTTCCCCTACTTAATAGCTGTGAGAATCTGAACCCCAGGAAATGCATTTTTTCTTCTAGGCAAAGACCAAATGGGAAGCAAGGAGGAAGTCGGTAGCAGAAGAGACAAAGGCGACTGAACTAGGCAATAATTAAACTGGGTGAGAACAACGTGTTTCAGAAGCGGCAGGACTACAAGACAGAAAAACCTCCCGTCTTTGAAAAAAGGTGACTAGATAGTTGGCATCAGTGCTAGCAGCAGCAGAACAAGAGCAGTGACAAAGAATAGAGGCTGAATGCCAAGGTTCACAGCAAGAGTAGCAAAGCAGTGCAAGCCATCATCAAACGACAACGGGGAGAGCAAAGGTGGGAGGAGGAACTGTGAGATTATCAGAGTCACGCAATGGGATCAGGTGAATGGCACCGAGCGCCAGTGGCGATCCGAAAGGATGGTCTGCTGTGGAAGGTGTCACCTCAGCTTTTTAGATTGAAAAAACATCTCTTGGGCCTCTCTTGACCATCAGCAGATGTCTGGGTTTGTGACATGCATCACTAGTTATTAGGAACACACATAAGGCTGATTTTCTCTTCTGACTGAAGCTGGAACTGCAAAGATGAAAAATCCTGTAGTATTTTCACTTCATTTTCCTTACACATATTTGTATCTATTTATTTCTCATTCTGTTAAGACCTGAGACAAGGATAGAACAAAGATGCACAAACTAAAAATTCATACTGGTCACAAAGGTTGTAGAGAGGAGCAAAACAGTCCTGGGGAAGGTGTGAAATGAAGGCCTGCTGCCTGCAAAACACTCATCGTGGTCATTTTAGAAGTACTTTTAAAAGTTTCAGTGAATACAAAAAAACTACTTCTCCATGTTACTTTCTTCAAAGCCCCTGTGTTACCCATGCATGGACAAACTTTCTTTCCTACCGTCCTACTTTTCCTGAAGGGTTATCTGTCTCCTTCGAACAAAAGCAAACGTACAGCTGCAGTTGCCCGTTGCCCACTGTTGGGAGGGGGTATCAGGGGTGCTCAGGTTCTGTGAGAAGGAGCAAGTGACCAATTCCCCACTCCTGTTCTGCTTCCTAAATAACCACACACTTCTTGCTGTTGCTGAGGAACACATCTGTACTCCTCTAAATGTCGGTAGCTTTACACAGCTAAATTGTGTTTCAGCCACAACACAACTACTGACACCTGGGGGGCTCTGTAATACTACAACTACTGACCATGCTGTTACCGGTGGCATGGATGGTCACATCCCTTCTCTTCAACCACCAACACAAACCTGCACACACGCACACATGCTGCAACATACACACAGTGAGCTCTGTACTTGAGAGCTGTGGGTTGCATGTGGCCCTACAGACAGATGAAAACCGGTGTGTCTCAACCTGCAAAGCAGAAGGAAGCTGGAACCAGTTTCTTCTCTCTGCCTCTGACATTTGTTCCCCGCCCCCCGGCAGACGCCCTGCGAAGGAAGTTAGTGCTCTGACCTGCACGGGCTCAGGGGTGAGCTGGACAACATGCTGCATACGCTCACTGTGGTGATGTCTGGACTCTTCCTCGTAGATCACATCTCTCTCATGCTGGGGAAGGTTCAGGAAGCGGCGAATGGTGCAGAGGTTCTCCCAAAGGGTGCGGTTTTCCGGACTTGGGTTCTCTTTCCAGCGAAGCAGCTCACACAGCCAGCCCTGCAACGGTGGGGTCAGCACAGTTAATTCACGGAGCACCGAGGAACCAGATGTGAGTGGAAGGTCAGCTAGACTTAAAGCTCTGCAAGTTTCACTGGTCTCATCTCACACAGAACACCCCCTGTCCTCAGCTGCCCTTTGGTCTCAACAAATCCTTGATGTACTATATTTCCTGCAAGCTGGAGAAACAGACACAACCAGCAGTGCTTAAAAGGAACCAGGAATCACAGCATCTTGTCCCCTGTCATAATCATACCATGTTTAAAATGCTCAGATATAAATATTTTTCCTGTAGAAAACCAAACTTGAAATAAAGGTGCATCTCCACTTCCATTTCAGAGCCCCTTTATTTCTTCATCCAAGCAAGAGTAAAGGAGACATAACCCCTGAGACTTGCTAACAACCCTCATGCTAAGGGCTGCAGCTGCAGGACCAGAAATTCGACCACTACCAAAAACGTTCATAAGAAGATACTATCAAGTAAAGACCTCCCCCAGCTCTGAACCCCACTAAAATTTGACAGCTTTAAATAATCAAATGGCCACTTAGAAGACGCAGCCTCACAGAAAGGGAACCCTCTAGTATTTGGCAGGAAAGCAGCAAACAGGGTCCTGCAGCAGTTACCTGACAGATCAAGATACTGGGTGGAAGTAATTTGAAACCCAACTAGAGATCATAATGATAGTAGATTTTTTTCCTGCTATGTTGTTTTAAGGTTAGTTCAAAGTGCCTTCAAAAAGTTATCAGTGTCGGAAATCCTGTAGGACCTCTCCACAGGGGCTGAGTGCTCAGACCCCTGGAGGGCAAAGCACAGGGGCTTCAGGAAGAGGACACCACTCTCTAACGCAAAGCCCACCCGAGAGCACAACGGCAAGAGCTGTTCAGGCGAGGACAGCCCCGCGTGTGTTGTGTGTGTGGGCGTGGGTGACCTGACGTCCCCAGCAGGTTAACCAGGGACTCTGGCTACCTGGGGGGGGACACAGGCAGCCCCGTCCTGCCTGCCAGCAGCCAGTCCCGCTTGGGGCTGGGGACAGCGGCTCCCCTCCTGTGCCTGCGCACAGGAGATGCAATGCAAATGACAGAACGCGAGAAGATAATGCTGAGGATGCTGTCAACGCGCCTTACTGACTCCTGTCAAAATATTTTACCTAGTAGCTTTATAACCCATCATTTTCCAGCTACAACTCAGCATTTTGACACCATTTTGACAGGCACCTTACAATACCTAGAAAATAGCTTGATCAATGTTAAAAATGTTGGGTACGAGAAGTAGCCAAAACTGTATTTTTCTGAGCAGCGACTAGAGCAAACTGAACAGCCAGGTTCATTACCGGCCCACGTGGGGGCTTTTTGGTATTGCTTTTTTGTGTAACAACTTGTAAGTCATTGACAACTTCTACCGTGCACTCTAAACCCCGTATATATCATAAGCCATTGTTTGTCTTACTCTCCGCTGTGTCTTCTGCCTTCACCCCCCCAAAAAAGGCAAGATTTGATTATCTCCGCTGCATCAGCCAAGACAGCAACACCAGCTGTTCTCATTGTGCAGCCTCTTCCTCACGGCCTACATGTTAATAACCTGATCATTCCATTTTCTCCTTCAACTGCCGGCTGCAGCACAGCGAAGAGACAAAAACCCAGGCCCATCTGCAGCAGCTGTAGGCACTGAACTGTGAAGCCACCAGGGATTTATAAACTAATCTGTAACACAACACTGCCTTGTTTTTACAAGTGAGAGGCCACATTTGTGCAGACCTGATCTTTTCTTGCAATAAACTAGGAGGGTTAGCGGGGGGTGGGGGGGGTGGGGGCAAGGATGAAAGCAAGATATCTACTCATTTACTTAGGGGCAAAAAAAATCTATATCATATTTTCAAAGTATTTTGACTGGTATTTGGGTAATCTCTCAGCCAGGTGATGTCGGCGTTTTAATGTGGTGTGGCCATATCCCTTGCCCTCAGTTCTCCTCTTTCCCTTTCCTCTGCTCAGAAATACCCCAAAACTTTCTCTCTTTTATAGAGAAGACGGGAAGAAAATCTCCCAGCTCCACAGTATTTTCTCAGGGGTTCCTCCATACAAAGGAAATAATTTTTGAAACAGAAAATAAACCATCTGTGGAAAAAATAAGCTCCCGTTTCTCCCTGTTTTCAGTGATGTGAATGAGGCTCCAACTGAACTCTTTTGAATGTTTCAAGCAGGTATGTTTAACATCTCCCAAGGGATGCTGCAGCATGAAGACCAATTATTTAACAGAAAATACACAAAAAACCCCGCACCTGGTGGAGCCGGAGTCCGGCCTGGGGCAGGCCCGGGGCGGAGGATGGCTCCTGGGGCTCTCCCGAGGGCTGCGGGGATGACTCAGCCCGGCCACCTCCCCTTCCCAAAGCTGGACCTGCTAGCCCGATGGCGACTGCTGCATTTTGATTTATCTGTCCCGTTATAATCAGCACACTCATTACAATCACTTAGAGCAACACTACAGGCCTCATTATGGACTAGGCACTCGCTGCCATTAGTCTTTAAGAAGGATAGCGCTCAATTTGCCTGGCAACATGCGAGGTCCTGACCTTGGAGCTATTAGGGAAAAGATTAGACTGCAGTGTGACCATGTGTGCAGACACGAGCAAACCAAATTAATTTCTGGCAAAGGGAGGCACCAGGCAAAGACCCCGCCATCCTGAGGACACCTGAGAACTTCTCCATTCCCCAAAGGAGACAAGCTAATGGCACGTTTAAAGGAGCCTGGTTCTGAAGGTGAAGCACATCCGTGGTATTTAGAGAGATATTAATCCAGTTTCCCCACAAAGTATTTGCTTGGCTGATCAGATTAAGGGATCTAGCCTTCAACAGCACACCCCCACCACAGCAGGCCCCAAGAAATCTGTGATACTTCACAGCCTCAGACATATTGCACCATGTGTACCCAGCTGCTACAATAATTAGCTTATGAATGTATCAGCTGGTTCTGTGATTTTTATAAATAATAACTAACCTACAGAGCAGAAAGATTTTCATGAGCCTAATATTAGCAAGAAATTGCAAGGTGTGCCTAACTCTGAATTGTCATTGTGCTAAACGCCCTCTCTTCTCTCACGTTGTGCGGGACTGGATCTCCCCCAACGCCATTTATAAATATTTATTTTTGCATCGCAACGGCAATTTATTTGTGGCAGCTTTCTTCACAACAGCCATCATTCGCTCACCCCCACACATACACACACGTACCTACTGTGTGCATGTCTACACTTATCTGCACCAAATCTGTCCTTTCATTGCTCTTTTCCTACCCTTCCCTTTATTTAATCAAGCATTCATTCTCTTGTTC
Organism: Fratercula arctica; assembly: GCA_947846985.1. NCBI lineage: Eukaryota > Metazoa > Chordata > Aves > Charadriiformes > Alcidae > Fratercula > Fratercula arctica. The sequence continues at coordinate 29,378,140 of CANTUZ010000008.1, forward strand.
ATCCATTGAAGACCCTTATCTATCCATCTATGGGGCCGCTTATTAGGCGATAGCTTTTGCTAATACGTGAACAAACACAGCGCTGCAGCTTACTCACACATTCTTTGTGATCGCAAGTAACCGCCTTCCCCATGCACAGATGAAAAGTCTGCATCGGATTTTTTTAATTATTTATTTAAATAATCTTAGCACGCCATCCGAGAAAGTTTTGCAGTACCAGGCAAAAAAAAAAAAAAAAAAAAAAAGAAGTGTAAATGTCAAATAAAACAGTGACAGATGACAGTATTCTCTATTGAATAGCACCGTTTCTTCGTGCATGTTCAATGAGAACTCATGAATTATTAATACGCAAATCTCCCTTTTCTGTTAAAAATCTCAACTTGGGGTTTTTTGGTTGCAATTTTTTTAATTTTCTTTTATTTATTTCTTTGGGTCTGTGTATGTTACACAGAGCTTTCCAGGAGAATTATTTCATTTATGAAATGCTAACATACAGAAATTCTTGGAGCTACAGCCATTCACAGTGAATTTTCATCTATAGCTACATTTATTTGCGTGAAGGAGAAGGAGACGCTCTCTCACCACCTTTCCCCCACTCATCCACAACATCTGAGCTCACTGCGTTGCAAGTAAATCCAACTTCTGTGAACGTATTCTGAAAATCTAACAAATAACACATCCTTCCCCAGATCCGTGATACGCTGTGTTTCTGATCCTGCCTCCCCTGCACATGGCAAGTCTGGCTCCGCTGCACAAACGGCCCCCCTGGCTCACACGGAGTTACCAGGAGAGTTTGATACACACCAGTGTCAATATGGGTGGCAGAACCCAGCCCTTCATGTCAGCTTCTAAGGTTCTCAAATGGGAATGTCTTCCATTAAAAATAAGGGGAGGAAAACCAGCACAATTAAAGGATGCTTTTGGCTCTACAGTCAGGCACACCCAGTGCTTGTGGTTACAAGGAATTCTGCTCAGAACTTCCTTCGTTTCACCCCAAAACTTCTAGAGGCATCGACAATACAGCCCAATTTAGCTCACTAAAGAGAGCTGCAGAGAAGTGCTGGCCTCTATTTTTGTTGTTCTCATGAGACAAGATAAACATTTTCTAAGCATTTTATTTGATAAAACAAATAATATCATATTAATGTCCTATTTTTAACCTCTCTCTCCGTCTCCTAATGAAATACATTTCCACATAGCTAAGCAAACAACAACAAAAATCTGCAGGAAGCCAGCCATTCCCATTGTGCTTTTATGCTGTTAAAGAAACAGTGTGCTTACTACACCAAAGCATCAGCCTTGGCGCGCTCCAACCCCCTCGAGGGACAGTTCTCTGGTGCGGCCATCACCAGCCATATTCTCTGTCACTTATCCCTGAGCCCGTTTTAGCAGCTTGACCCTTTCACTTTTGCCAGACTTACCCTGGAGCAGGGGAGGCTGCTTTGGCAGCCAGAGGTACCAGACTACAGTAAGGTCAGGTTTTCCAGCGCTCAATGAAGGTATGGCACAAATATCCTGACTCCCAGAACTGCCCCCTGCACATCTGCTGACTCCAAGGACCAAACTTCTGCTTAAGGACAAGAAAGCATGTGGGAAGAGCTCAGGCTCAGTTATGCCGGGGCTGCAAGGCCAGTGCTTACACTTCGAGCAGCATCTCTACTGAAAGCCACTGCAGGAGGCGGCAGCTGGGTGTTCACAGTGGCTTAGTCACAGGCAGCCTTTCCGCTTGGGCTGGACCACGAGGCACTTGGAGCCTGGACAAAACTGCAGCTGAACTGACCTTGTGCTTCCCTCCACTTACATCGACATTAATAATAATAATAATAATAACAACAATAATAATAATACAGCTAGTTTTCGGTGCTGACATTTTCTAGAGTCTCCAGTGAAAGCATGAGTAGGCAAATGAAGAGTTTTTAGTATGAGTGATTCAGGAATAAATCTCAAAAATAAATGTAAAAGGCCATTTCCTCACCCACATCATCAGTGCAGAAAATGTCAACATATGTGACAAAAGGGAAAAAAAAGCAGCAGTGATCAATGCAAGTCTTGAAAGATTGGGAGAGAAATGCTGCGTTCCCCAGAGAAAGCTCACTTTCTACACGGGATCACAAGAGTCCTCTGGACAAACTTCCTCAGCCTTTCTTCCCTCTGCTTAGTTTGGGACTCTCTGCAGTGCGAAATGAGCCAGATAATATTCAGCTCTTGTTCCTTAGTCGCCAAACTCTCTTTCCATGAATCCAATAAGTGTCTATTAAAATAAATAAACCCCCTAATGATTCAAGATAACCTAATCAAGAAAGCTGAAATGGATAAAAGACTAACTGTAATGGAGAGTTCTGTCATGGCTTCAATGAATTCTTGATGAGGGCCGGGGGAGGGGGACTGAACCTGAGAAGCTTTACTTGGAGGATTTTGATACAGTTCAAGGTTAATCACTCGATAGCCTGGATTTTCTGAAATGCTCAGTACTTTCCCTCCCCAAAAAATTCAAGGCAAAATGCAGAGCACTTTCACGAGGGCCAGTTTCTCACTAGCTTTATAAAACACAAAACAACACCAAAAAAATGAATGAGGTACATAAGCCCTGACGTATCTTAGATCTATGGGAACACCAAGTCTGCTTACAGCTCTTGGCCTCAGAGGGAAGGATGCTGTGCACTGAGGATATTTCCAGCATGCCAAGTTCAAAATAGCCTCTCCCCACGCTATAGAGGAAATGTGGGCTTGTGGTTAGGGCAACCGGCCCACCATCAGCTCCCAGGTCTGCCAAGGACTTCCTGAGCAAAGCCCCAGCTCCACAACCGTCCCTGCTTCACTTGGCTGCTGAGAGGCTAAAGGCACTGCTGCAGATGCTGTCCTGGATGGGGGTCACACTGTGACTGCATATAGAAGTCTGTGAAAAAGACAAAGGTATTTCAAAGAAAATTTAAGTTCAGTCAAGGAGAGAAACGTCTTTCTGTTTTTTCTCCATATGTAACAAGAACATCAAAATATCAGCATAGCAGATATGCCCCAGCTGTAGAGATTCACAGCATCATAAACGCACTGAGATGCTACAGCAGTTAAGAAGTGTCCTATATGCATATATATGCTACACATCTTCACCACCAGCTGTTTTTCCTAGCTGTTGTTCATCTTCACTGGAAGCTAATTAGTTTAAGGGCACAGAAAATACCTATTATAAGCTAAAAGGGGTGAGAAGGCATCCCATCATATCAAATGAATACAAGGGAATATGTTAGGAAGGAGAGAGAGGGAAGGACAAAATAAAGGGTCTCTAGAGCTAACCCTGCCTCAGAAGTGATGCTGCTCATCCCTCTCGCAGTACCTGTACTTTCTTCTCAGACATGGACAGGAGGTGAGGGCATGGGCAGGTGGCCATGCTGCTGAGTCCCTTCTAGCGTGGACTCCTACTGTGGGGCTAACACCCCCCTTGGCCAGAGAACAGGCTTCCAGACGATCCTGGCAATGAGGCAGGGATCTCAACAAAAAAAAGAAAAGTCAGCGGAGAAGGGAGGAACTGTCGGAGTGATTTCCATCCATAGGCCTGTGTTTCTCTTAACCGGAAGGACCTCAACTGGAGAGCTTTTCTGCCCCCAGTCTCCAGTCCCTGGTCAAGTTTATTTTTTGTTTGCTCCTTTTTAAACAGAGCAAAGGTACAACTAAGAGACTGAGCTTTGCCAGCCTAACGCTTTTTTCAGATCGTAGAATCATAGAATGGTTCAGGTTAGAAGGGATCTTAAAGATCATCTAGGTCCAACCCCCTGCCATGGGGGCCCCAAATGTTGCTCCGTGGGGTCTCTCTTGCTTTACCGTGGTGCAACTGGAACAAATTCCAGTCCCTTGAGGAAGAATTTCAGTTTCAAGGGTTTACTTTTTGTTTTCACTGGACTGGTGAAGTCAAAACCTTCCATTTGCACTGCCTGGGGCAGATCCCCAGCAGCACGTGCCCTGCTTCCCTGTGACGCCCCAGCCTGATTAAGGAGAGTCTCTAGTCCTGGGAGAACTGTGGGAAGTTCAGTCTCCATGCTGCTACAAGCTTTGCCCTCCCTCAGACTGTCAACAAGCACTCCAGCCAGCTATGCCCACTATCTATTTTGACGATGACTGTTTACTATGAACAGAACTATATTCCTAAACTCATTCTGCACAGACTAAGAAAAAAACGTCCGCTGAGGACAGCACAGCCTCTGGTAGGACTCTCACTAGCAGAAGTCAGAGACGTGATGCTGGCATATGGTCAAGGGGGAAATTGTTCTCCTGAAGTTGTACTATAGAGCAGTTGCAGAACTGGATGTAGAAGCCAGTTTTCACAACTGACCATCCAAACCTGCAGCAACTCAAAGTCTCTGTCTGTCCCACTGCCCAGCTCTGGAGACACACAGGCCACACGAACCTCTCTGAAATGGCACACTGGAAATCCATCTCCTCATGAATTAAATATAACCAGGAGAGCCCAAAGCGCAGATCAGAATCAAATCCTGGTGTTCCGGCCACACTCAGAAATGCTCCCAATGTGATAACACAGGTCCCAGGTTTAGCTATTTAAAGGACAAAGGGCACTAGCAGGTGGCATCCCCAGAGAAGCATGCTGTCCAGCAGGTACATCACTAACAGCTGGCAACAGAAATAGGATGACAGCTTTGGAGGCTGCATTTGGAGGGCACTGAGCCCCTCAGCTCCTGCTGCCTTCAAAAATACAAAGGGATGCACAGCACTTCACAAACAAAACTAAAAATGTCTAGATAGAAGTTGCAAGGAATAAAATGCATATTAAGGTAGATACATGACGAATAAGTCAATGTCCAAGATGAATGGCTGGAGATCTTTATGAAGGTAGATTCCCTTAAAGAAGTCTCACCATACTGCCTTCATAGCTCCTTGAGGCCCTGTTCCTTGCATTGATGTTGACTTGCGAGCTCTGTGATTTGTAACCTCAGTTTCTAGCAGCTGCCCTTCCCTGTAGCTGCTGAACCGAGACTCTGCCATGACTTCAGAATAAAGATGGCTACTTGTTAAATTAGAGGTCAATTAACTCCACCAGTAGATGATGCCACTTGCAATAACTGCTCTCAGTGGGTACCACTCTTCCTGCATGAAGACAGAAGATGAAATGAGGCCTCCATTGGCTCTGGATGCTCTCTTGGGTACATGACATACAGCCCTGCGTATAAAATGTCAAAACAGCCCTGTCGGAGATTCACTGGCTGCTAAAACTGTGAAGATCTCACAGCACCGTGGATTGCTGTTGACAGAACAGCAGCGCCCAACATAACACATGCCTTGTTAGCAAACTGGAAGCCTCTCAGTAGTCTGGGGTGAGGGAATAATAGAGGAAGCCAACGCAATGCAAGACAGGCCTGTGGAGAACAGCAAGTGAACGAACCTTGGCGGAGAGTCCAAGCAAACCCTCAGACTAGCTCTTTTTTCCCCTCTTTCAAACTCTCTCTTCTGCAAACATGGGCAGTTTTCAGTGGGCGCTTCCCACCACGTAACTCAGCTGCTGAAATCAGCAGCATCTTTACCAAAATGCCCATGAGTGGCACAACTGGCCTACACAAAGAACTGGGAAAGCCCTGCCACTAGTTTTCAGATAAACGAGACATAAGGCAAAACGCCAACCATCCCACCATGCCGGTGGCTCTCCCCTACACAAGCAGCTGTGACCTTGCTTTTGGCATTCCTCCTGGCCACAGGCCACCCCAGCCAGCAGTGGGACACCACAGGCACACCAAGCCAGGACGGGGGGCAGGCGCGCAGGTGGGCTTTGGGGCAGGGGGAGGCCCCATACCACTATGGTTCTTGGCTACTGCTTCTCTGTCCCTGCCTTCCAGTGCCCCCATAAACCACTTTCATGCTCCAGCAGAGCGCTATGACATCTCAGCATGGCGAATGCTGGGTCATCCCAGGGAGCCAGTATTGCTTTGGCAGGGCTGTGAAACAAAAGAAACATCAGCCTCAGAAACACTTCTTTATTCGCTGCTGCTGAAGAAACAAAACCTTTATGTGCAGTAACTTTGCTTTAAACAAGAACATTTGTGGATCCTGTTCTTTAACCTTTTGCATCTGGCTTTCAAAATCTGCCCTGTTCTTTCTCCACGTGAAAGACTATGGAGCTTATTTTTGTTTTGGTGCTGGTGTGCAATGCTGCCAGAGCAGCGCACTCAAGCTGGCACAGACCGAAGCTGGTGAGCCACCCAAATTATTGTTGGGTGGTTCAGTCCCTCTCTATTTCAAGAAGCCTCTGGGTATAATGACAGGAAGCTTGCTGGCAATTTTAAGCCAAACCTCAGAGAGGCTGGCATTCAGTCTGTGTTAAACACTCCTTATTAAAAGCTGTCCAGTCCGGATTCTGGGTGGAACTTTGATATCTGCATGGAGTAAAGAATAAGGGGCACGTTTGCAAAATCAATTGTGCAGTTTTTATATTTACTGCACGTTTACCACATATGTCATTTATTACACAGTGGAAAACCGTTAAATGCACAGTAGTTGTGCCAAGTGGCATTATGCTTTTAACAGCTTTATTCGTTTAACAGCTCCAGTTCTCATTATATTTTGCCATGTGGTACATGAGATTTTTATGCATTTAACAGTTTAAGAGGGTTCCATGGTATTTTCCTTTTATGTATTTCATACTGTGCCTGGGATTTTGTTTGGGGGTAGAGGGGTTGCGGACTGTAAACCCTGTACCCTGACAAGAGAAAGCAAAAGGCAAAGAAAATTAATGATTAAATGAGGAAGGAAAAATGAATCAGACCTTCATGTGTCAGGGCACAAATACCTGTAACAAGGACAAGGCTCTCCCAAGTGCTTTGATAGCCTTTGATGCTTTGTTTATATGCCCCTCAACCTCTTATTTTACATCTACTTTTATCACTATAATGTTGTTTCCCTGCACAGAGCAAAAGAAAGTATATATTTTGCAGGGTGCGTGCATCTAGGTACTTCTGTTCCACTCTCTCATTGTCACAGACACATTTGTACATTTTTGCGTGTATACTGATGCACTCTCCTAGCACCACCGAGTAATTTCATCCAGGGTCATAAGCAGCGCTTTTCACCGAGCAACCAATCCCTTCCAGCAGTCTCCAATCTACTTGCCGCCCTTCCTACAAAAAATTCTGTCTGTCCTCCTTTCAACAAAATCCCTTCTGGTGCATTATATTTTTTTAAAGAGTCGGATGAAATTTTTAAATTAATGGATCCTCTTCAAGAATTTCACCCCGACCTAGGTTTGCCTGCATGTATTTTTTAAACCCAAGGTGGAAATTAATCCAGGAGAACTCACTGCAGTGGCCTCTCATGCCTTTTTATAAAAATGATTGGATCCGATGTGAATTATTCACATGGCGATACTGTCTGCAGCACATACAACATGCAAGAAAAAGGAAACACCTGCCTAATATGTGGTTTCCCATTGCCTTCCCTCAGTTAATCACTTAAGAAAACAATTGCTTTACCTGCAAAATGAGAAGGATACCACCATTTTGAAAGGCACTTGTCCCACTAGCAGACGTGGAAGTTATATACCACAAGTGGGAGAAGACATGCGTGTTTGTACAGAAGGGCAGAAAAAGCTTGGCTGTGAGCTCATCCTTTCCTCAGCCTATTTTAAAAGGGAAAAGGAAACCACTTAAGCAGGCAAAAGCCAAAAACACGACAGGTTCCCAGGAGATGAAGATTATTATTATTGTAGGAACAGATGTATTTTTATTGGTGGGAGGAGGAGATGGGTCTAGTTCCAACCCCAGAGTTTGCTTTAAAAACAAAACCCCCAAAAGCCCGGCAATAATGAAACCCCCTCTACCACTCACCTGACTTTTATTGGCAGCCACTTTGGCAAACAGAGCTTGAGATACCTTGGCCCTTTTCATCTCCTGTTGGATCTCGTCATAAATGGCAGCTGTGATGTTGACGTTGGCGCCGTCCGCCTTAATGGGGAGGTCTGTTGTTGGTGTCGAGGTTTTGGCCTACCAAGAGACCATGAAAATAATAATTAAAAAAGTGCTGCTTTCAGCCCAGCCATCTGTGCAGAAATTATCAAAGGATTTCAGTCAGCTGATGCCAAACTGCATTAGCTACAGAGGGACACTTCCTGTCCATTATTCTAATCAGGTTAATTGTGATTGGAAATAATTGCAGTGCATTCCTATAGGACATGCAAGGCCCTGTCAACTCTCCCCCTCTCCCTCTCCCAGCATGTTTATTGAGCAGCTCAACAACAGGATAGGTAGCCGGGGCACTGGGCTGCAGGCAGTCGCTGGAGTTGGCTTTGCCAGCCAGCTACTGCTGCAGAGGCACCAGCCTCTACCTCTCCCCCCTCTCTAAAAGTGGCCTACACCTTGGAGGAAGAGCCAATTCTCCCAGAAAAAATGAGTAAATGGGTAGAGGTCTCTAAATAATAAATTATTACTCAATTTAATGCACTCCCTCAAGTCTCCCTCATCCTTTATTAAAACTATACGTATGTCATTTGAGTATGTATGGTTTCCCAGCTTTATCATCATTATGCTAGCCAGACAGTCACCTAATTTCACCTAGGAAATCAGTGGAAATGAAAAAAAAAAAAAAAAATCATTGCATAAAGCTGGGCTTTGGCATGCCTTTGATGTGCTGCCCTCATTCTCCTAAACTCATATTGAGATTTTGTGTATTCTGCTGCACTCCTTTTAATTGAATGATTTCCCATCAGCTTCTGTGACAAATGAAGGACAATAACGGATGCTGCCAGTACTTTCCCCGGGCTGGACTACCCCTCCACGGCTTCTATCAATACAGTTCAGCAGGCTGCTACAAGACTTTTATTTTAAAACCCCTCGTCCGTGGCGGTCCCCAGAACGTACTGGCAGGCAAGGGAGCGAGGGCGGTGCGATGCCCGCTGAGCGCTCCCGGCACCAGCAGCCCCTTGGAGAGACAGATCTCGTTTGCTTTCCTGAGCTTGGAGAAGAGATACCAGGGCTGATCACTGTACCCCTTACACCTTTTAAGGGAAATATGTAGGTTACCGATATAAAATCTCTGTTTTCTTTTGAGATGTAAAGGTCTTAGGAAACAAAACAACCTAGGTGGCAGAGCTCACACTTCCCAATAGATCCAAACCTCCCATAAACCCTGGTGACATTCAGATATTTGGCCCAATTATAAACCTTTTCAGCTGGCTCCTTTTTTGTGCCAGAGTTGAAGCCTGCTAGAGTACATCTAACATTAATTTTTAACTAGGCAGACATGCCCAAACACCTATTTGTTAATGGGAAGGTTAACTAGGCAAAACCAAACCTTCTGAACTTCTCCTTCTGTTTTGCTGCTGGCCTCCAAATCTCCCTAATGTCTTTTTTGTACCAAAGGCCACATTAATAACGGAGCCAAAATCCAATCAAGACAACAATCTAGACTAATCGCTCTTCCTACCACTTCCAGAAAAAGCTTTAACCAACATCTATCTTCTCCCTTTCCTACCCCCAAGCTCAGCCGGCACTCCTCTGGGCTTGTTCCCTGCCTGTTCTACATGGGCAGGACCACGTAGAAAGAGCCTAAGATTTTCCTGCTCCTGCTACGGCTAGCCCCCCACATTCAGGGGGGGCAGCTGGACAGCAGCTGGGGCAGACCAGAGCCACCCATGTCCTTGGAGGCCAGTGCTAAACCCACCGCCATTCACAGGCCATGAACATGTGCGGGGTACAGCCCGAAGGACAGATTGACAGAGACACCACGCTCCGAAATTCAATGTTCACAGATAGATGAGAGTTAAGGCAATTGTGGGAAACACAAGAAAATAACAAAGAGATCATGGGAAGGCAGAGGACTGTCCAAGTCTGTCAGGACTCATTTAATGGAGCTTAATTTTACCAAAGGCCTTGCAGTGCTTTGATGGGTATAAAAAAAAACCCTTCCCAGCCTCTGGAGCGTTTGGCTAGCGCAGCAGCCGAGGTCACCATGGCCTCAAAGGCCGTTATGGAGGCCTGAGATCCTGGGAAGAACAAAATTAGCATGTAAGAGAAAGATTCAAAATACAGAGCCATCCTGCATGGGTCTCCTACAGTGCTAGCTCCACAGCCACACATCAGAAATGAGCCTGCCCTACACACCTTGAAAGCTGTGCCGTTTTTTATTTAACCACTGAAATAGGTAGGGCAAGTACTAAACGAAAATATTACAGTGACTAAAATAAAGCATTTTATGTTAGAGGCCTAGATTCAAAACTGGTCTTGAGATTAACAAGAATTTTGCCGCTATTGAAATGTCTTGTTGCAAACAGTGGGCAAAAAAGAAAAAGAAGTGTTTGCAACCCCAGTGCCAGAGCGCCGAAACCCAGCCATTACTGCTGGTCTTCCACGTGCACGCAATTACTCCTAAGAGCTCGCTCAGAGCTTCTTCCCCACAGCTCTCATACCCATCTGCCGGATCAATCTGCTGTTCTCACCTTGCGGCAGGTCCCGAGCAGGGGACACCCATGAGGCGGGCGAGGGGCTGGCTCAGAGAACCGACCCAGGTTACTCCGCACGCCCCGGCACCAACACTTCCACAGGTATCATCTGCCAGCACTCGCCTCCTACCCGGTGCACTCAAGCATCATTCCCAGAAGCATTATGTATCTATGGAAACCACGTTTCCAAATGCCATTCCATCAACTTCTCCAGCACCCAAACGCAATTCCCAACAGGATGCTACAGCTCCTACCGCTGCCGCCCCAAAGCACCCCGCTCCGGGGTAGGTAACGTACCTGCCTGGGGAGGCGAGGCTGCCGGGAGTCACTGCGCTGCACGCGAGGATGGCATTTGTCTCGTCAGAACTAATACCGGGCATATGGGGAAGCACAGTAGCCATGCCGCCTGCCCGGGAGCTGGGAAGCAGCCTCATTTGCAGAGGTGTCCAAGTTGTCAAAACAGCACCTGTGCTGACTGCTGCTGGCCCTCAGAGGGCTGGGAAATGTTATCCGGCGGGCACAAGGCGAGCACTGGGTACACAAACCTTTGTGTGTTGCTTTTGCTGATTAAAAACCTCACGATATTCTACTGGAGTCTTCAAGCCAAAATAAGGCAAGGAGGGGCTGCTTTCTACTTCCAGAAAATGGTCTTCTAGCACAGTTTAGCTCTTAAAAAGGTAGGCAAAATTTCCATTATTTTAATCATGTTCTAGCTGTGGCTAGAATGTCATATTTCGACAGAGGAATGAGATGGGGCAACGGATCCAATTTTTATTCTTGCTAGATTGCATCTAACCTCTCAATTTCCTTCTGTTATTTGATTTTAGTTGCAAAATCTATTGCAATAAATGTAAGTAGCAATAAGCTAATTCTTTCATGAATAAATATAAATGCAGAAAGTGGATACACTCCTTAAACATTAAAATAGTTCCCTTTATAATTTCATTTTCACTGAAAGGTAACTAAAAAAGAGTTATACAATGAATTTCCCATGTAATAAAAATTAAGTGTCAAACTTGTGTTGGCAGGATATGCTTGGTTTCAGGGAAAACAGTTCTTTACGTCATATATTGTGCTGAAGCGCACCCAAACGCCAGGGTTAAACTGAACAAGCTCAACAGTTTCTACGATATCAACACACTTTCCTTAAGGATGATCAGTTCGCACATAAAACTACTCTCCCCTCCTCCAATGCTTACCTATTTTTAGTAGCTGCGGACATAGAATTCAGTATGAGAAATGCTCAGTAATACTGTTATAAGCACGGCTAACACAGACCAAGACTTTGCAGACTACATGACTGTGAAAGCACCAAAGAAGGGATATACGGGCCCATTTACTAAAGATCAAGAGAAGTATTAGAACTGACCCGTCATGTCTGCACAGCTAGAAATTTCCGTCTCAAGTTAGGCAAACGTCATGACAGGAGTTAATCACCTCTGTGCAAAGCACCTGCGCTTTTTCAGAGTATACGTCTGGGACTGCAAGCAGTCTGATAAAAGGGGGGATGACTAGTACAGTGTAGTATGTGGATGCTCTTTCTTAGTGCAAAGGAACAACCTACCAGGGAAGTGGGTGGCAACAGCACGTTAATAAACACGTGCAGTTAAGTCAATGAGATGACAGCTGCTTTGGAGCTGTAAAGCATCATCTTCCTTCCCAGCACCCTGCCCATCTATACTTTCTGTACTTTAAATAATTACTCATGTAAACCTTTAACTCAAGGACTGTGATTTCCTATGCATAACACAGAGCGCACTGATTTCTAGCAATGTCTATCTAATTCACTGTAGATCTCTGATCACTACACGCTTTTTATCGCAACATATATGTACCTCTCCACAAGCCCAGAAATTTCCTCTGTGTTCTGCAGGATGCAATGGACACAGATAAAAAGTTACGCCCACTATCTTTCTATAATATATTCTATAATAGTCATTTAGTGGACATATATCAACAGCCTGTATGTAATGCCCACGCGCACTCTTTCAAGCGCTAATGTTACATGCTTTTTTGCTTTTATGTTATTGATTAAAGCTAGAATCATCATCACCATGTCTTGCTGAAATCCACTAAACATCTCTTAACAGCCACTCCAAAACCTTACAAAAGGATTTCCACAACTCATCTGGGTGAGGGGAGCAACAGACATGGGAAGGGCGGAGAGGAACTCCTTCCCTCGACTGATCCACACAACAAACAGGTAACAAGGGATCACATCTTACCTGGGGGGTTCTGGAGGAGCTTGGGCTGCTGGCAGCTGAAGACACCATGCTCACGTTGGGGTTCATACTTCTCTCTCTCTCGTCCTGATAGATACGATCCCGCTCCGAGTCAGGCAAGTTGAGGAAATTCTGCATTGCCCTTAAGTTTACCAGGAGAGACTGGGAAGCTGTCCTAGGGTCTTCTTCTTTACGCAGAATCTCTGACAACAAGCCCTGGTTCAAAAAAATTAAAAAAAAAAAAAAAAAAGCCCAGTCATGTGTTGGTTTTTCTTTTTTTTTTTAATTTGTTTAGTGTTACCAGCTGGGTTGCAATACTGAAAACCTACATCAGAATCTCATGGGCTCTCCCAGAGGGGATATTTTGTAGGAAAGTGTTTGTCTTCTGGGGGCTGGGATTTATTTTGGAACTGTCCTATTCTGGCACTGTAACAAGCTTCTGAGTATGGAGATGCTGGATAGGAAGGTAGGTGCACTGGGTAGAAGAAATTGCAGTTACCACCAGGTGCTTGCTGCAAATATTTTAGGAGCTGTTAGATCTCTCTCGATATCTCTCTCTCTCTCTCTCTCTCTCTCTCTCCACTTGAAGCTGGGAACACTTGGCAATCCTGTTCATCTCTGACAAATCTGCCAAGGTTGGTAAATTTAGTTTCGACATTTAAATAGTGCAGGAGGTTTATAAAGAAAAACGTTTGGCTGGGTTTTGATGTTATAGTCCGTTCATTTTGGTTTGGACAGACATTTCTGAGAGGAGAAAAATGGAGCAATAATAAAGCCTTAGAATCTAGCCTTAGGGATTTAACCCATTCTTTCATGCTGCATTTTAAAATACCACAGACTTCACATTGCAACCATGAATGAACACCATATTCATGTAGTTTTTACAAAACCCATTATTCCAGGAGGTAACCAGCACAGCACTTCCAAAAAAAGGAAGAAAAAAACCCCAGAGTTGGAGAGATGAAAATGTCATTAAAAGAGGCTTAAATCTAATGATGGGATTAAATTTATGCATAACTGTATGCACTCAACAGTTCCACAGATTACCTAGAAGTTAAAGGCACAAGACACAAGCCTGGATCAGGGCCTACAGAAACGACCAGGACACAGCGTGTGCCACCAGCTCCCTCCAGGCAACCCCTCGCACCCAACACGTCACAAATGGGTATTTCACCCCAAAAAGCAGTAACAGCAATTTCCTGAACTACAGATGTTTAAACATACTGGTGTCCAAAGAAGCAGATCATTTCTGCCCATGGAGACTACTTATAACATACCTTAAGAAATGGTGGTCGGAGGCACGTTATTTTAAAAGGCTATTCTGCCAATATGTTTCCCGGAGCACTTCAACTCCCTTCCCGCTTCCCGCCTGCCATGACCCAGAGGCTCCCTGCACCGGTGCCGCCAGGAATGCCGGCCACAGGAGCCGTGTGAAATCCCGGTTGGAGCTCAGAGGGTTCACCTCGACCTGCTGCCGTCAGAGGAGCAACCTTCAGCAACTGGGTGTGAAGGGACACCACAGTGTCCCCAGACACCACCCAGCTGTCACTGCTGACATGAGCGTTTTGCAGGTACTTTGCAGCCACGACCGAGGCAAGCTGCCTTGCGAGTACAGGCAAGGCTTACACCTTTCTTGTAAGAAAAATGTTACTAAAAAACAACCACATAGTCAAAACCCTGTAACATTTATTCTTAGTTTATTTTCTTCCATACCAGAGAGTTTCTTCCAAAAAGCCTTGCCACTGCCACTACAGTTGGCCCTTTAACCAAATGCCAACATTTTTAGTATATATTGATCTTATCTACCAGACTTCCTGACAAAACCAACAGACCAGCAAATGACATATCTGCATCTGCATTTATGTGCTATCTGCTACTACACACACACATGGAAACACATACATGAAAGCTCTATTTCAGCAGCTCTATTTCATCAGTGTTTACACCAGAAGTGCTCAAAGCAAGCTCTACGCACAGCCTGAAGGTAGGCCACACACAGCTCCATCTTCTCAGCTCCTCATCTACAAAATCAAGCTAAGAGATTCCCAATTACGTTTTCCTGCAATTATCAGAGTAGTTACCAGAACGACCAGAGCCGGGAATGGAGCCATGGTGGAACCCTCTGGTCAGAAATGGGATCGGAGAGAGAAGCTGGCTGGTGAAAAATGTCTGCACCGGGAAAAAGTGTGAAGAAGGTGCAGTGCTGGGCTGGCCTCTGGTATGCTCTGTAACTTCAACACAACTGCATGCTCATACTTGGCCTCTTCCTCAGGGTTTACCACCCCTCAGAAAAGCTAGGGACATTTTGAAAAGATTTCCAAAGTTTGCCAGGCTCACAGGTCGAGGGAGATTAACCGAAAAAGGACACTAAAAAAGCCTAAAGCCATGACTTGAATGATCCCAAGATCGATACAGCAAGTCCCTATTATAATTTTCTCTTGAAGTCACTGGAAAATTCTCCAAATGCAGTAAATAAATTAAATATTGGTTCCATAGATTCTCTAAATTCTTAATTTCCTGTGTCTTTTAAAGGATACATAACTTCTTTTTTTAAAAGAAAAGATCAGCTTCAAAAATTAATGGGTTTAGGTTGAAAGAAAGGTACCTGAAAGCTACTGGAGCTGACTCTAAGACAGCTTTTTCACCCCTCCGTCTTAGTCTGCCTAAATTTATGGTCCAATTTCAAAAATGGAGAGCAGAAACATATGTGAAAGCATGCCAGCAATTACTTTGCAGTCCAGTCACTGACTCCCTATGTAAATCAGAGGCTTAATGGTACAAGTGGCTTGGTCATGGCAGTAAGAGCTATCTCACTGCCTGAGATAACAACTCGTGTGCTTGAAGGCTCTGATTCATCACCAGAAACAGCTTATCGTGAGGTAGATTCAGTGGTTTTGAACTCTAGCCTACACCTCGTGCTTCTACGAGGGTCTTACCTCTGCTACAAGGACGTAGCAGTATTTTGCGTCGCCGCTCGATCACCCGGCTGTACAGCCTCACCTCCTCACGCGGGCACCTGCTCTAGGGAGAGGGACCGTCTCCTTCACCCAGCGCCGCGATGGAGGCAGCCCCTCACCGAGCCCTGCTTCCCCATGCCCTGCTCCAGGCTCCCAGGTAGAAAACCTGGTTGCAAAGAGGGTTTTTCTGCAGCTCCTCCAAGTGCTTTGGCAGCTTAGGAACCATGTAAACAGCAGGAGAGATAATAGGAAAACTGACTCAGAGGGAAAAATCGCATGTCCTCCTGCAACTGAAGATAAACAACGCTGGCAAACAACAGTGGCTAGATAGCTGAGTGATAGGGGAGGACAATAAAGTAAAGTATCTTGAGAGCAATAACGTTTACAATAATATAATTCTGAGCTACTGAAGTATACACAAACTAACCAGTGAGCAACGTTATAAAAAATAAAGTGATATTAAATAATCTGTTCAGCCTTTTTGTCACCTGCAACAAATTAGGCTTTCAATATGCAAAACATCTTCCTTCCAGAAAAACAAATGATCATGATTTCATTTAATTGTAATTTAATGAGGCATAATGTATTTTTTAAAGTGATATACACCAGGTGTGTGGTGAGGAAACTGGCCCTGCCAGACAAACCCTACTGTTTCTATTTTTGAGAAAACCCTAAAGCCAGCCAGGGACTGTTTTCATTTCTGCAAATTATGTTTCTGCTGGAGGGGGTGAGGGAGGGAAACCCACAGCATTTGTACATTTGTTATAAAATTCCATTGGCTAAATAAGCTCATTCCAACTTACTTACATCTCACATATTAAAAAAAAATAAAATAAAATTGGCAGTTTGCAGAGTAACCAACTCTGCAAACCTAAAAGAAGATCTTCAGGGACTAGAAAGTCTCAAAATTATTTTAAATAGCCAAATAGATCTTCTACACTGAACACAGCTCTCAAGATATGTTTTAGGACACAGAGCTTGATAATATCTTTGCTTTTCCACTCCCGTGCATCATTTTAAAACCAATTGCTGAAGAGACAACTGATGAAAAGTTTAATGTTCACACAGGCCGTGCTCGCAAACGAGGCGTGTGCTCACCCCGAGACGAGGACTCTGCACAAGCACAGTTTGGCTTACCCTTGGAACTTGCACCATTTTTAAAATTACACACTGGATCCATAATTGACTTTAAAAAAATAATACCAGCGGTGGAGAAGGGAGGACATGTCCAATCAAAACAAAAAAGTCACTGGATCTATTTAAGGTAGGATTAATTTTGACAGTGTTTTTTCAAACTAGCTGGAATGTAGTCCTTCCAGCCAGCAAAGTCACTGTCGTGGGGGTTTGCTTTGCACTCATTCCCTGAAACCCCGTTTCTGAACTCATTTATTTTATTTTTATTAACTACAAGACTTCCAGGACAAACAACCCAAACATAATGGGCAAGAAATCTTTTTTTTTTTTTAGCAACTTCTGAAAGACGATGCAGTACAATGTAGATTGAATGTTCTTCAAAATGACTTCTACATCTGAAGGACCAACTGACCAGCCTTCAAGGCCAATGCAAAGGCTTGACCAAAGCCCACAGAAGGCAAGCGAGGCCGTTCTGCCTTCTTCCCAAAGGGCTTTGGCTCAGCCCTGGCAAGGGTGTAAATGAGATCTCAGTGGGACAGCAGACTGCACTACCAGTGACCAAATGCAGGATAGCTTTGCAACCAGAGCTTTTCAAAAGCAATGTGGATGGGAGTGCTGGGTCATGCTGGAGTGCAGCTCAGACACTGATGTCCTGGGGACAGAGGAGGATGAGGGCCGTCAGGCAGCAGAAGACTCGCAAGCACGGGCCAGGACCTCACAGGCGTCAAGTCCGATGACTTGGATGGGAGCTGTGCTGCCCCTCATACAGACCTAAGCAATGTGTCTACCAGGCACTAAGGTTAGGAAAGTTCAAAACAGGCTTTGGACAATCGAAACACTGGCCAAGGCAAAAACTTAAATAAACCCAACTAATGTGCTAAACCTCAGTTTTTATGTTCTGTATAAGGAGATTATATATATGAAGGACTGAAAAAGCATAAACACTTTTTTCATACTTTCGGTTTATTTGTGCCTCTCCAGCTATTGCCAAAAGCAACAGAGAAAATGCTGAAATACTAGAAAAATATTGCTTCTGTAGTACTTAAAGCTCCAAGTACTTTAAACCCAGTACTTGTAACTGACAGCCTCAATAGAAAAGCTATTCTGCTTCCCATCAGGTATAGAAGTGACTCTGATCAGGATCAGAAAATGGAGGGATTTATTCAAATTCAACATCTGAATCTTAAAGATCAGTGACATAAACCTGTCCCTTTTCAGCATCTTAGTTCAGCACGCAATGCCTATTTCTAGCACACAAGGCAGCCCTCAGGGAACCCCTGGTTAGCTACTCATTCCTACTGAACTACACTGAAATCATACCTTCAGCATACAACAACAAACTTGATTTTGCCAGGTGAAAAATGACCGTTTATATTTAAAATTGTTTGCTACTTGCAAGTGAAAGCTAGAGGAGGCAGGTCAGCCTGGGGAGCTCTGCAGCAGAAGCACCAACTTCTCATAACCCTCCCAGGAAATGAAGCTCCTCCACTTGCTGTGTTTTTCTCACGTCAAGGCAGGCTTTTACCATGACATCTCTTTGCCTCTCTCAACAATTCGAAAAATACTTCTCTCTGCCCCTAAGTGTACAGCACTCGACAAGAACCTCTATATGAAGTACCTGTAGGCTTCTTAGAACTCAAGCTTATCTTCAAATGCTCACTGCTTTGTTTCCTTTCCCTTGCACCTCTTCCTAATTCCAGGTAGGATATGAAACAGAAGTGCTGGAATGCTTATCCTGGCAACGCGTCCAGTCCAATTTCGCTGAGCTAAATTGCTTTAGATAATCAGTGGAAATTTGTGAGTGCTTAGCCAAACCAAGCACCTTCATATCCATCTTGTCGCAGTTTCCATCGGGCAAAACTGTGTTTGTACCCTGTTCTCTGACCAATTCTTCTGTCTCAGTGGGCAAAACATGCAGTGCCACGTTCGTGTCACTTCATATGAACTTCAGAACTCAAAGGACTTTGACTGGTTTTCCATCGGTGCGAATGGGAGACCAGCTGCCTCCCAGTGCCCTTCAGTGTAGTCGAATGCATCACATCAGTCCCTCATTTATAAGAAATCTCCTGATCTCTAGATTCACTGCCTACAGCCAGAGTATAAGCCTCATCCTTAAACTCATTTAACTAATGCTAAAATACATACATCTCAGGAGAGAGCTGCTTAGCCACAAAGCATTTAGAGGCTGATTTGAATAAAACTTATACAGGGTGCAACAATGACAATTTGATTTTTATTATTAAAAATGAAGTGTTTAAATCCTCAAAGAAAATGCCTTTATTGCATTAGTTTAATAAAGCTTCTTTTTTATTATGGTATCTTCTTTTTATGAGGGAAGACAGGATGTGCATGTGGAGCTGAATGTGGATGCATGGGGAAAAAGAGGCAGAGAAAGACCGCCCGCCCGCAGTCACAAAGTGCCACCATTTATATGACATGCATGTCAAACCTTTATACTGAAATATGCTGGAAAATGAGCACGACACACAGCTCGTGCACACTCTGCATATCCGTGCATTTGCTTCCAAGGCTCAGGACTCCCGTGCATCAGCTGAGCAGGCAGCAGCCACCTCCTACAAGCACACATTCTAAAAGCCTGACTCATATGCTACTTAAGATCTTTTCATTCAGCCTATTGAATACAATTAAGTTAATTGAAACTGAAATTTTGGGCAGTGCAAAACCCACTGTTGGAACAAATATCCCATGTACCAAAAATCTGCAATTTATTAAATTAAGCACTTCCCTTACAGACTGCCTTCTTTCCTGCGAGTACAACAGAACGCTGCTTGTGCCACATTACACACAAGAATAAAACAAGCAGGCAGCATGAAAGGGTTTCATGCAATAAGAGAGAGTTTTCTATGGGGAAAAAAAAACAACAAAAAATCCCCCCCAAAACCAAAACCAGAACCCTTGCTAATTGAAAATCCGTGCATAATGGGGCAGACACCATAGCAATGAATGCAGCACGACTGTCTCACTAGATACCAGGCAGAGAATTAAAGCTGCTTGTCTTCCTCTTACTTAAGTTAAAGGGAAAATTATTTGCAAAAGGAATTCTGTCCAGGATTTGGCTCCCCAGCGAGTAGAGGTGGAAGAGTTAGTTACTTCAACCTGCTCCGGCAGCCACGGTGAGACTGAATCCCTCGAAAAAGTTGGATCAGTTTCATTTATTTCACTACATCTGAGGCTGGTAGAGTTTCCTCCTCCCTGGGCTGTTACTTTCTTTAATCCCAAGAGGCACGGTCAGGCAACCAGCTAAGCAGGCAGGAGCTGAACTGGGTAAGTGCTGCCTTCCTATCTGCTGGAAAACCAATGCTGTCACCCAGAGCTACTCAGGACAGGAGGAAGGGAGCAGTGTTCTTTGGGAAAAGATTTATAAGCAGCCTGAACATGCCTGTTGTTTTTACCCAGCTCTCTTTAGTATCTGGCACCACAACTGTTTCATTCAAAAAGCCTCAGGTTCACGGATATTTCCAGTTTCTGAGGCTGTTCAGTAAAACAAGCACTGGCCACTCGCCCAAACGTTTTACTAGTTTTGGCTATTTTGTCAAAACATTGGCAAAAAAAAAAGATGCTTTAAAAAAAAGAAAGAGATAAACAGAAACGCTCATTCAGTCTATAGGCTGTGCAGTCCACTGGGCACTCCTGAGGAGGAGCGAAGCAGTTCACTGATCCAGTGATTCAGACTCTCTGGACTCTTAGAAACAGCCTGACCAACCGTCCTGACTGCAACTCCACGAGCCTGAAGCAAAGAGGGACACTCAGCAAGCAGGTAGAAGAGGGAGAGTACATTCATTTTCCTTATGCAAAGCAGGATTCAAATGACCTATTTTCCAGCTAGGATTTTGAAGAGCACAGATCACTTCACACCTCCAGATTTGCTAAAAAAAGCTTTCCAGAGAAAGACAAGGTAAATCTGAGGAAGCATTCTCATGCATTTGCTGTAAAATAGTCCTCTTACTTCTGTAACCATCACGACCTGCCCATTTCTCAACACATTATAACCTGCAATAAGCAAGCTTTGGTTATTACAACCTTTTGGTTGCAAGTTGAATGCTGTATTGGGAGACATGATAGTGCAAGGAGGAGATCACACAACGACTCTGCCCTGAGGATGGCCAAAATCCATGTGCGTATGGACTCCCTCCAGGAGGAAGTCCATAGGCTTGGTAGGAGCTTTGGCCAGCAGCCCCCTTGTCCTGCCTCCCATTCCACAGTAGCTCTGCTGGCCAAACAGAAGAGTGGTTCATGCTTTTAGAGGTTACTAGTCACCTCCCTGCATCTATGTTCTAGCTGGCCCACACATGAAAATCGCCTTGATTCAAAGAAGATGCATGCTTCAGACAGGTAGGTATTTTGGGAAAACTCCAGCCTGCCCTGACAGCCCCTTTGATTTTACTGCGCTGTTGGAGACCAACAAGGGAGAGCTGCTCCCCCTGCACATTAAACCCTCCTCAGCCTCTGCAGCCTGTGTCTTACAGGCACTTCCTTCACTCTGGCCTTTTCAAAGCTGTGATTGCTTTTACAAATGCACACAGGGCAATTTCAAGTGCGAGGTGCATCTGCTCTGCCTCTGACAGTTTCACTCCTCCTGTGGATTTGTGCTATTAATCAGACTTTACCTTGTTTTCTTCTCGAGATTGAATGGTTTTATACAATCAAGAAGTGCCAAAGTGTTACAGAAAGCAAAGCTTCCACTAATGACTTTTAATACCAACTTCAGCTTACAGCTTGGCTGCATGTAAACATGCTTTATGAAGATGCCCTCCATTTTAAAACAAAGGTATCAGGTATGACCATGTAACTCTCAAGTGTTTGATGGGCCTCATGCAGCTCTCTGCCCTCCATTCAAACCCACTCACACTCTTGCATGCAGTTTTTAAGACCCAGACAAGGATGCCTAGCTTTCCATTAGTGAGCTATTAGTTCATAGCAGCAGTCCGAACAAAAGCAACTATGTCAATAAACAACACATTCAAATCAAGGAGCCTGCAAATGTCCAACTTACGGGTCACAGGCCAGCAGAGCTGCAAAAGGGAGCCAAGGCCAAGGATTTTGGCCATGAAGAACTCAGGCACAAACTTTACGATTACAAACTTTGCAATTACATGAGCAAGAAACTGAACATCCTGCCCAAGCAATACTGCTAACCGCCTGAGTCACAGCAGTTCCCTGTAAGGAGCCAGTGGTCCCCCTGGTTACCTTAGAAGGAGGGAAATGGTGGACAGCTAAGCGTAGAGCCAGGAATATAAACAGCCCTCATGTGTTGTCCTCTCTGCCTGCACCATACCTGACTCAACGGAGCTCCCAGAATAGGGCAGAACAGCCCTGGCTCCATTCCTTGGCCTATGCAACCTTCTGGAGAAGTTTGAATAGTAACACACTGCAGTCCACAAGAGAAAACCATACCTGGAGTTAAAAACTGCAGTGCTGCTGGCATTCACAAGAGAAAGGAAGGCTACCTAAAGCCTAAGAGGGTGTCTTTCCAACATATTCCATTCTTATAGTTGCTAAGCAGGTGATAGGCAACATCAGCTTACACAAACATGGTAGCGTGCACAACCATTTTAAATGTTTTGAAGGTTGTGTAAGAATTTCCTACTTACTGGAAATGGTGTCATTAAAACCACCTTCAATAACTATATTGTATCTGTGGGTCTAAGAACTCTCTTCTACCTGTCCTGTTTGCTGAATAAATAAGCATTTAGATTCCACAGTAGGGTGAACTAAAATTGTGACATTGACTCTCTAAAGATAAAATAAAAAGAAGGTGCAGAAGTTAGCCCAAGGCATTTACTAAAAATCGGTCACACATGTTTTGAGGGTTTTTCATACCCAGTTTCAAATGAATCTTAAAATGTTTGCTTTGGAATTTTCTGTTTGAAAGAAACCCTCTTCATGGCTAACACAGCCTGGGCCAGCTTTTAGCCAAACACCCCGTGCAGCTCTCCCATGGGCACAGCAGGTACGAAGCTGCCTGGTGTTCAGTCCCATCTCAGAGTGGGACCTCAGGGGGAGCCCTGTGCCCCAGGAAACACAAAGGGTTTGTCACAGAGCCTGAAGCACTTTGTTTTCATGTATGCAGACAACATAGCCATAGATATAAGCAAATGTTGTCTTAAGCTATGTATTTCCAACTTCAAGAGAAAGACTTAGATGTTTCACAAACCATACAATTGCACCTCTCCTTCTTCTGACCCTCCTCACGTCCCCCTTCACACACACATACATACATGTGTCAGCCATTTGTTCCAATGGGTTTAGCCTAGTTTGGATCAAAGCTTCCTCTACTTCATTTACCAGATTTGCTCAGATGGAAGGTCTCAGGGGAGAAATAACGTTAGTAAGAAGGGGGTTTTCAGCATTGAGTATGTAGGTCATTGGACTTTAAAATAAATGAGAGAATAGTTTATCTATTAAACAAGCCTCACAGTACATATTTCATGAAGCTATACTTAATTATAATCTAATGTGTACCACAGAGCTACCATGAAGAAAGATTAAGCAGTGGCCCACAATGCAGTGATTAATACAATTATTAGCTGGCTGGCATACGGCATCTATTATTTGGTACCACCATGAGAAACAACAGACCTCCAGTTTCTAAGGCTGCTTCCTAAGGCACTTCCTTCTAAGGCACTTTCTGTGAAATGCAACAAACCCAAACATTTCCAGAGAGAAAGGCCCATGTCTCTGCCCCTCCAGAGGAGAGAATCCTTGGAGGCAGCAGGAGGAGTGCAAGGGAGTGAAAGCAGACTTGAACTTCCACTTCAAGTGCCTTTTACAGGGTGTGCTTCTCCACCACAGGTGTGTGGGAACATCCCGCATCTTCCACTGTGCAGTGCAAGGCTGACTGCCTTCTTAATACCTCAAACAGCCTCTGATGCCAGGGGAGATTGATTTGAGTTGGAGTTAAAAGCTGAGGACAGGGAAGCATAAATATGCATCTACACTCTTTTGCTATGGCGATGGCTCCTAAGGACGTAATGCACTATATGTAAGATCCCCTAATCTTCTATATTAGGGCACCGTAGACTAATGAAACACAGCTGTGAGATGAACAGATCTTTTATGGATGTTTAAGACTTGCCTGTTCTGGAATCACGGTCATGGGCTGTATAGTACATCATATTACTTCTGATGGAGAGCTAAGAAGTAGGTTATTTCTTTCCTTTTCTATGAAATCATGTATGTGTCTGATATCTTGTAATGAAGTGATCAAAATTGGGAAGATTTTTTTTTTCTCTAGAAAAGCTAGAGAATTTAGTGCATCCTAAGTTAAATGTCAGCAGGAGAACTGGCAAAACCAGTGATGCTAGCACCCTGAATTTCAGACCCTGTTTTACATACTGAACTCAAATGTAAACTGGTCGGAGGACACAGCATCATATCCCATTTTCAGCTGCAGTCCTGCCCAGGAAAGGTGCTTGGCACTTTCTCAAAGGACATTACTTTGGCACGTCTGCTCAGGTCCTTGCTCCTGATGAGTGAGCCCGGTCTGAATGGTTACACGCTTGGTGTCCCAAGTCATACAGTGCATTTGAAAATGCTGCCAGGTGTGACTGACCCACAGTCACACTGCTGGGAGCCACTGAATTTGGGAAGAAACCACATTTCACCCAAAGACCTGTTTGGTGTCCTATACCCGCTAGATCTATGCCAGAACACTGCAGGAGGTATAAAAAGAAAAACAAACAAACAAACAAAACAAAACACCCCCATCCCAAAACCATACTGCAGCTGATTTAGTCCAGATTTCAGATTATCTGTCAAGAGTGTGGCGAAAGTCTCTACTGTGGCTGCTAATAAACACCACAGGCAGATGCAGTGCTGTGCCACCACTAGGAAAAGGCCAGAGCGGTCTCTCACATGCTTACCCCTTCCCTGCTCTCCTGGGAAGGCTACCTGCAAAGTTTGGTCAGTGATATGCAAGGTTTGGGGATTCCTAGACACACAGAATCAAAACCTTGCCTCCTTTTAAATACTACAGCAGAACTGTCAATTTAACACACAAGTTGTCTGACAGCTTTCTCACTGGGGGATGAGCTTTTGGTTTAATGGCAGACTTTGGCATTACCAACCCAGTCCTCCCAGTTTGGCTGAAGCAGAGTTTCACGTTCAGAGACAGTGGCAAAACCCTCACCAGCAAGGTTACTGCTGACCTCTCGCTCAAGTTCAGAATATGTCATTCTGTCAATACCATCTACCTTGATTATACCATGCTTTATATATAACGGGTTATGATCCCAGAGGGATGAAAAGCTTTTCCAAATTAAAAGCAGCATTTTAAAGAGGAAATACTCATACATTCCTATGTAGTTTTCATTTGATATCCTCAAGGCTAACCCCAGAACTCAAAGTCATGTTGATTGGAAGTGAATGTTTTTTCTGAGTGCAGCCATCTTACGAATTTAATGGAAGAAGGGAAGTAATAAAAATGCGCTCCATACTTTAATTAGTTCCCTCATAACATGGCATTTCCAAAATGGCAGTGCCAAAGAAAATCATTAATCCAGGAGAACAGACAAAGGTACTGTATGGGGCAAGGGACAGACCTGCAGGAGACACACACACGTGGCCCTTGTTTTCTCTTGCTGGTAAAGTTTACCTCAAAGACCAACTCTGATTGTGCAAAAGAAGTCTGTACCAATATTAAATATGAAGCCACTTTCCATTTCTTTAGCCTTGTTACAGAGTATCACAATTGAGAGATCATATTTTGAATGCCTTGAATGGTATCTGGCAGCAGGATGAATGTAAATGGCCTATTTTTCTGGACACGCATTCACCCTGGGTACGGCAGGTGCTAGGCTTAAGCTGACGCTATCATGCGATCATTTCAACATCTGCATTTCACTATGCAAGTGAGAAAACCTGTGTCAGATGTACAAAAGCAAACACGACCTGCTGCAAATAGCAGACATCTTTCCCAGCAGTCAGTCCTTAGGCCTACACACACTTGACTTACACATTTTTTGTGGCAGTAGCCTCTGGCAATAGTTGTGGCATTAGTTGTACCACAGGGAGGAACCAAGGAAGCAACAGAAGCCCAAAGACACCTTTGACTCTCAGTCTCTTGCTACTTCTTCCTGGCCATCAGGCAGGGGCAGATGTGGAAGTTTATAACCACAGAGAGGAACTCGGGAAGAATTCATACAAGCAGAATTATTGCTAGAGAACAAAGCTCAGGTGACGGCACAGGGGTAACCACATGCAAACGAACAGCTGTTCCATGAAGAAACAGTCTTGTTCGATCCCAACAAAGAGACTGGGGGAAAAAATGGAGGGTAGTTTGACCTGTTCCTATGGCACACCTCCTGCATTGATCTGCAACAACCATACAGCCCCCACAAGAGCCACAACTTTGCCCCCTCAGCACTTCTTGGTTATAGAACAGAAATTGATACCTGTGTGCGGTTGAATGCTACTCTTGCAAAGACAGCTTGAGACACACTGGCTCTCTTCAGCTCATCTCTGACTTGCTGGTAAATATCTGGAGAGACTTCCACCGATGAATTTGATGGCTCTGGTTTGACAGCTCTAGGGATGGGTGGATGATTCAAGAACTGCTGGTTGATAGCTTGTGGGTGCTGGTGAGCCAATAGCCGGCTGACAGCGATCTGTTGGTTTATCAGATGGGCCATTGCTATCTGCTGCCTCACCAGTTGTGGACTGAGCTGAGGAGACAGGAGCCCAGGGTTTATCATTGTCTGCATCGTTGGCACTTGGTTTCGGATTGGAGTACTGTGGTGAATTTGGCCATGAGGAGACTGTTCGTTAGTTTTTCCCAAGGTTGCCAGCTGGTTGATATTTGGTAAGTGCATGGGACGTTGACCAAGAACACAATAGTCTGAAAGGTTTTCTCTTTCCACTCTTTCCACTGTTAAAAGAGAAAAATCAGTTTGCTGTCATTTCAGTTTGCGCTTAGAAGAGGACTGCTAGAGTAAGGGTTACTGCAGGTGACTGTACACAACAGCACCCGCTGTAGTTTGCAAATCTGCATTTGCATAAAAGCTTCACAGAAACATAAGCAAAAGCAGCATAAAGTAAAAGCAACAACAATAATTAATATTCTTTTGGACTTCTCAGGTGTCACCCACTGCTCAGGAAGCCTCCTTATCAAATCAGTAGCAGGTATCCTCTCCAGCCCCATTTCCTAAAGAAACAAGCTTGGACATTTCCACTGTCACTAGCTTTTGAATCTGTCACCAAATTGAGTAACTTTTAAAAGGGGTGGATGTTTCAGAATCACTGGCATCTAGGTGAAGGAAAGAAAACCAAAATAGCATCCACTCACATAAACCCAATGGAAACCCGACCATTCCCTGTGCAGCCCATGGAACAGCTTCTCATTACAAACTCAGCAACTATATCTTTTCTGACATAAACTCTACTTTGCGTTGTGTGTGGACAAAATTATCTGGTAACGTCAATTCACCCTGATGCACTACAGCAGAATCAAGCTGCTTGAGTGACAGGATGCTACAAAACCATGTGATTCACACGTGAGAAAATTTTAAAGCAATGGTTCCTATGTCCAAAGCCTCACCACTATGAGTCTGTCCAGAAACCTTAAAGAATCTCTGCGTGAATGTCCACTTTAAAGAAAGTAGCCTCACTCTTTTAAAGAAATAAATTTAACACAAGACCCGTGATCATTAAGTGACATCCTACTACAAAAAAAACAAATGCATATATTGTAATTTTCTATACAGATACATACTGTCCCTTTTAAATATGTTATGTCAGCAATACTGCAGTATCTTTTTATGTAACTGCAAAAGTAAATGTGCATATTACAAAGCTAAATTTCCTCTAAAAGTAGTATTTTAAGTAGGAAATTAAGTTTTAAAAGTACATAAGTATAACTTTTGGATATATTATCTAACTATTATATAATAGTTGGGGGTTTGACTAGATGATCTCCAGAGGTCCCTTCCAACCCTACGATTCTGTGATTCTGTGATTAGATAGATATTAGATAATTTTAAGCAATCAGAATTCATTTTACAGTAGCTTGCAGATTCCATGAGTCTCACTACATGCAATTGGATAGGCATTTATATATTGATCTGATAGAAAAGCGTTCAGGGACGCATATCATACAACTAGAAAACTACCAGCTCACCCCTGTATTGCTCTCAGCAAGTAACAAGATAGGATTTATTTCATAAATGCCATAATAGCATTATAACTTGTGTAATGATTAACAACTGTACAAGGCTTTGAACTCTTTTTTAAAACTTAATCTATATAAAGCTTTGAAGCTTTACACAGTTAATACTCAGGATGACAGTTTACTGATGACTCTCTCTGTTTCCTTCTAAATAGAAGGACAGCTCTTTTCACCTTCCACAGTTAATACCTCAGACGGAGAGGGATGAATTCTCACTGGGGAGGGAGTCGTGCCCTGAACACACACAAACACATACAGTTACTATCTTTAGAGCTGTCATTCTAGAACATCACAAGTACTGAATTTTACAACTAGGTGAATTAGTACCCCGGATTTTCTTGTAAGAAATTTTAACTCACTCTTCCCATTCTTTTAAAGAAAAATCCCACATTTCTATTAAATAATTGCTTTTAAAAAAATTTTAAATTAAAAATTAAGCATTTCTAAGTAAAGCATTAATTCCATTTTTCCACAAAAACCAATGTTTCAACCCAACTGATTTTCTAAATAAGTGCCTATTTGTGCAGTATATTTCAACTATGAAACTCAAAGCAATACGTGCAATACACAAACACGATTGTCAGCAAATGACCATTTTGCTACGTTACTCACAGCCTGCCTGAAATACATAACGCAGTAATTCAATTTGCTGAAAATATTGAAAATCCCTATTCAAATGTCCCTCCTCACGATGTCAGTAGGACTCCCTGAAAATCAAGTGCAGAAGGCTCTATACCACTAGTCTCTGGCTTTAGGAACAGCCACTGTGAAGTATGAAATAGGAGCAGTGTTAATACCAGGGATGGACCCGGCGTGGATATAGAGATGCCATGGGTGGGCAAGGGAGCCGGGAAAAGAAGCTGCTTTATCACAGCCCCAGCCCATGTTCTATGCAGAGCCCAGATGGCCACACTAACTCTTGCCTCCTCAGCCTCTCTGCAGTAAGCCTGCACCTGAGTGATGCCATTAAATACACACAATTGCCAGCAAAACCAAATGTAATTATTCCAAAGGTGCAGCAGCTACTTGGCAATCGGGAATTAATCTGATGTAAGTAGAACAAAGATGTTTCTCAGTGTACATGAAATACTTGGAGCATCCTGCTAAAAGAAAATACAATAAGAACTGCTTTTGGTCTTCATTTACATCCCCAGAAATCTAGAGTCCTTCCACTAGGAGTTTCAGAAGAGCTGAAATAAGTTCTGAACTATTTTGTAGTTTAAGAAATACACAGAGAATAAGTAACTGAAACCAACAAATTACTACTTGTTAGAACACAAAAACAGTACCCAAGTGTTTTTGAAAACTTGGTGAGAAATAAATATAAATAACATTCAGTTTCTGGGCTGAACCACATTTGCCAAGTTTCCACCCACTCCTGACTTCAGTGCCAAGTTATAAACCCCTATAAAAATAAAGTTTAAGATGAAAAGGCTGCCAGGCTGTTAATCTCTGCAGTGCTACTTGGAATTACAATTACACAGAGACATCACCTGACTTACTTCCATAGGTGTATTTTTCCCTTATTATCAGTTTCCTTTTTCAATCACATAAGACTATACAGCCATGCACACACTCCCAATAAACAACCCAGATTCTAGTCACTTCAACCACTTCAATAATAAAAGGTTACCATTAACAGTTACGCTGGATGGAAAAAATGTGCATTACTCAACTCCTCAAGACTCTTTCCTTCTCTAACACATTGGCCATATCAGATTCCCCGTTGTTTTTTGGTAACTATGAACTGGTAGGGCTCTGCGAGGCCGGACAGGAGCAAGCCTGAGACAACCCTGAGATGGAGACTGGCACTGCCCTGGGAGACAGGCCAGCTTGCTGGCAATGCTCTAAGAAAAAAGGGATACAGGAGCCACAAAGCTGCTGTGACATCAATGTTCTGCTTCAGATCTTCTTGAGACAGGGTTTTTCCATTTGCATCCTCCATTTTCCATGTTTCTACCCCATTACAGTCTTCCCTTCTCCTTCCCTTGTTTGCTATTGCTCCACTCAAAGTAGGGATATACTTACAGCTCTTGTAGTCCTGTATGAACTGGCTGGTACTTGAATACATTGGAATACAAAGCAGTGAAGACAGAGCACCAGGACCTTAAACGAGGAAGGAAGGGGCTCCATGGACACATGCTGTCTATGTTCAAGTGCTGCTGACAAACTTCCTCTGCTAGCGATGCCTGTGCTGGTTAAACAAAAGCTGGTCCTGGAGGCTGTTACCCACCTCCATCTGTGGTGTGACCACAGCAAAAGACATGGAAGCGTTTCCCTTTTCTCCTTGCATCACACTGCCTGGTACATGATTCTTGAAGCAGCGCTTTGCTTGAAGAGCCCTTTTAAACCAAGTACAACACTACTGCCATATTTGAGAGCCATCCACCCTTCTGTAGCCATACACTGGGTGGGCAGATTCAAGGTGTCTGGACAACATGTACTGTGCCAAGCTCAGCAAGCAGCTCTTGGAGCACTCCAGAATAACATCTGCCCTTCATTTTCCTATACCAGCCTACAACATGTCACTACCTCTACAGGACAGTCAGAAAGCAACGTAATCCCCAGAATGGGAGCAGCAAATTGTCATATTTCAATGTTCCTTTCTCTTCTTATAATGATTACCACGTGTGTCAATGTATTTCAGTTCCATACGGAGTAAGAAACTTCCTGGATACAGCACAAAAGCAACCCAGTGCACCCTTCCCCTGTGTGATGCTCTTAACCCCTACCCAAATCTTCCTTGCACAGTCAAGTGGCTGACACAGTCCACAGCACAATAGCTTGGGGTGGTCCGCATGCAGCTTCCCATTGGAAATAAAACCAGCTTAAAAGATTTAAAATAAGATTTATTTCTCCACCTTCCCTTCCCCTCACCCTCTATTTTCACTGAGTTGTTAATAGGAACATTCTGACAAACAGCCTGTGGGGCATTTAGGGCTTATGAGCGGCAGAGAATTGACTGACAGCACTGGAAACCAAATTCCTACGTACAGTAACGGATGCAGCAGGGAGAGCAAGAGCGTAACACGTCTCTCAGCACTGCACTGCAGCGGGGGCACGGAGGACTCTCCAGCACCCATGACCCAGAGAGTCCTGAACTTTTCAGTCCCACAGGCGTATGGGCACTTTGCCCCCAAGTAGGAAGCGGCTGGTAAAGAAACTTTTTGTAATAAGTTACTAGCCGGCAGAACTGCCATGCTTCAATTGTGACAGGATGTCACCACCCAGGGCTGTTCTTCAGTGCTTCAGAGTTTGCTTCTTTGTTTTATATTATTATTTAAAACCTGGTGATCATAAAAGCCATTACCAGCAGTGGTCATGGCCAAGCAGGGAGAGCTCTGTGAATTCTAGTGTGCCCTGCACTCAGTTTGAGATAGAAAGGTTCCCACCATTTCTCCTGGCTTAGCACCATCCTACTCACTGGAGCAAGACTTGAACTTTGGAGCTGTGCTTGGGGGACAAAGCGCTCTCCGGCACAGTACCAGCCTCCGCCTCGGAGAGACGGGGCTGCTGCACTGCGCCGAGAGGATGCCCTCTTGCTTATCCTACGTAATTATGAACTACCACTTTGTAAATAACAGAACCACTCCAGAGCACAGGAGGTGCTTTTAAAGTGGTAATTCTGTATCTTTTCATCTATAATTAGGATAATTACTTATTTCTTTTAATCACAGCTCACTTAACCACTTCAGGGCAAAGGGCTGGTCTGAGGAGTCTCATTTTCGTTCAACATCTAATCTTCGTATTTACCCAAAGTCGTTCACTGACTTCATTCACTGTCTGATCTCTGCCTGGGCCATTTGTTCCTGCAGTCAGGACTGGAGAAAAAACAGGTTGACTGGAGAGGCAGCAGTGATAAGAAGCTGTAACTTTTAAAACCTTTCCCTTCCTCTACTCCTGCAGGATAGCAAAAACCTCGAAATAGGTATTGAGTACATACAGAAATGGTTTGGCCGCTGGCTGTGGGCAGCAAAGCCCTCTATCCAAGCCTAATGGAAAACAGACAGGAAAGGGCATTGTCTGTTCTTTGTTGTGTTGCAAATCGCTCAGTTTCCACCAAAGCACAAGTCACTATTTTTGTATTTAGAACCACCACCATTAAAGTGGGCCTTTGATCAGCATCAGTTTCAGGTGAACTGAGCAGAGTGTACTAACATTGTTGACTCTCTCTATGCAGCTGACCTTCTCCTCTTGTCCCAAAGACTAAATCCAAGTCATCCCTTGGGACACAGAGAGGCTAACATGTTTTTTGTGAATTCTGCTTACACATATATTCTTCTGACAGGCTGTCCCTTTGGGCATTGCTCCGAAAGATGCTCGTCTGAAAAGAAAAATTTAACCCATGATCCTATTTTTAGATTATTTTTGGGTTCAAGTTCAAGAGGGCACACAGAAGTACGAACTCATTTATTCCTAAGGATGTTTGTTAATAATGTTTGTGGACAGGACATGCCAGATCCATAGGGCAGAGAACAGCAATAGGTTGAAGGTGTTTCAGTGACCACCTGGCCTAATGCATGAATATTGGTCAGGTGAAACAGAAAAGGAGAGGCAGGGCAAACATCACTCAGAACTGTCTGACAGAGAGTACCGGTTTAAATGGACTGATGGTCTCATCCGATATAAAAACATCTCCCTTCCTGTCAAACTACTGTGACAGAAATCTGCCCTGCTATTTAAGTACTAACCTTTTGTGGGCACCTCGAGAGGGAGGTGCAAACCTCCTAGAATACCCAGTCAATTGTGCAATCCCTCCAGGAGATAGGTATGCATCTCTTCCTGACTCACAACATCAGAGATGGTGAAAGGAATGAGACAGAACACAAACATCATTAAGACAGACATATAAACTCTCCAGATACTTTGAGTGAACAGAATTCAATTCTACCATCAGAGTTGTGTATTCTATGAAATCCATGTGATGACAGACAGCCACATTGCAGCTTTCACACCAGGAAAGCTTATGCCTGTACCCAAGCTTCAGGTTTTCCTCCTGTTCCAATCTAATCTCCCCTAATCCTTACTTTTTAAAAAGTCCTTTCCTTTTAAGCTAACACGTCGCTGTTTGTCAGTACACAAAAATATTTTTTTAAATATGAAGGAAAACTCATTTTTAGATTCTGCAGATTAAAAAAAAAAAGTGTTTTCTTTTTAGAAAATGAAGACAACCATTCTTCACTAAGAATTCAAAAGTGGCTGGGCAGAAGACTCAGCCTCAGAACACAACTGATCCTCCCTAAGAAAAGCACTGTACTTGTAACAGGACACATTTTAAAACCATGAAGCTGAGTGGCATTATTTGAACCGGTTTGGTCAGCGTCTCTTAATTAAAAAAGGTATAATGTCGCCTGCATGGCAGGGACAAGACACAGGACAAGTGGCTAAGCAGTTTCTCTACAGAAAGGTTTCCAACCTTTATTGTACTGACATATGTTCCCCAAAACAGCCATGGCTGCAGCTCGAGCCACATGCACATGCAAGAGATGGCATTCAGCTCACCGCACGTACCCTTCTGCCACGACACCTGTACTATTAAGAGTGAGAGCCATGGCTCCAAAACAGCCAGAAGACATGAAAGACATTCTGCAAAGTTGAAATTCATATATGCGTTTACTTTAGATAAAAGTTAAGCTGAAGTGAAAAAAAAAAAAAAACAACAAACCAAACCCAAAACCAAACAAGGGGTCTGTTTTAATTCTTTGTAAAGAGAGGAATAGCCAGGAGGGCTACAACTCATAAAGCACTGCAGTGGGTAAATTGTTTCTTAACAGAACACACGCACAATCCCCCAAACTAGCACTTACCATCAGGGACAATGCTGAAATACAAAATGCTAATGTGGGCGTGGAAAACAGCAGTTAAAGGGGTCTATAACCCTTGCTGAATCTTGACAACTTTAAACTTAGGTTTAAAGAGAGATGCCACTTTTTGCTCACGAGCGATGCAAACCAATGAACTCCTCTCCTTGTAAAACAGCAGAGCAGTCCACAGACTAAGAGGACGCCTCTGAGTCAGAGACAATCTTCAGGTCATGTATGTCATCTAGATGCTGAAAAGCCTGCCTGTGAATGATGTAATTTTCTTTCCTTTTTCCTTAAGAAAGTGAGGAAAGTCCTATTTTTAGTGAAATAAACACACAGTCAGGAGTGTAAAAGTAAGCAAAGGAAAAATTACAGTAATGTCAAGAGCCACAGAGTTGACCTGAATGACCCTAACTGGTTT
Organism: Fratercula arctica; assembly: GCA_947846985.1. Taxonomy (NCBI): domain Eukaryota; kingdom Metazoa; phylum Chordata; class Aves; order Charadriiformes; family Alcidae; genus Fratercula; species Fratercula arctica. The sequence goes on from CANTUZ010000008.1 coordinate 29,412,289, forward strand.
AGTGCCAGAGCTGCAACTAATACCCAAACAAGACATGAAATGATCTCTTCTTGAAAAACCTAACATTTCTGCCTCAATCTGTTAGCTAAAAAGGCAAAAGGTCAAGATCTATATATGCATATATATATACATACTTACATATATATAAACCCCTCTATTTACATAGAGAGAGATATATATGCACACATGTATCAATAAATAGGATATTTTTAAAAGTCAAAAACACTGCTTGGGAAAAATCTGGTGTGCCTTTTCAAGAGGCTTCCACAACATCTGCTTCAGAGGAACAATTAAAAACTATTCCTCAAAGCACGTAACAACAATTTTCCCCTGACTCGCCCTGGCATTATCACTGTGCTGCAATCCTGCCTTCCTTCAGCCTGGAAATAACAAAGCCGGGAGCCCTTCTGCATCCTATTTCTGACCTCCCTCAATCTACAACAGCCTCTAGAACCCAGTATAAGAAAAACAGATTGCTCTGTCTATCCGTTATGGGAAGTAAGCAAACATACTTGCAAGAATAAAACAGCACACAAACAACAAATCAGTAATACTGGAAAAATCAAAGAGCAGCCAAAGCAAATTCTTGACTCAAGGAAGCTAGGAAAGCTTTTTCTTACATTTCTGATCTGTTGAAATAGAACTAGCAGAGCGCTCCTCCTTTAAACTGAAAAGCCTCATCATTTCACAAAAACTTAGAGACAGCCACAGTCTGAAAACTCACATCCACAGAAAGCTATATTTTGACAGCCACTGATGGCAGGAGCAAAGATGAAATGTTCTTAATATGCAGACAAAGAAAATATGTCGTTTTATTTTTAAGTTCACAATGTATTTATTTCTCCCCTCTGCCTTCCTAACTTCCTCCCACCGAGCTGAGTTGTGTCACCAGGCAAAAAGAAAAAATTCACACCAGTTAAGAGTTTCAGTTGTGAAAGAATTCTGATACAGTGATAGTCCTTCTGATAAAAATAGAAAGCGTGACACTTGGAAGTGAAATATCTATTGAGAAATAGAGCTAAAAATTATTCTAAATGCTACGAACCCAAAACACTGGGCAATGAGTAGGTAACTGGTGCAAGTTTGATCCCTTGACAATGATCTGAGTTTCATGGAAAAGTTCTGAAATACTTCTCTCCATGCGTACATATATATAGGTATATAGTTACTTACAAAGTATTATTTTTATTTGTGTATCTTTTTGTTAATCAAATTAAGAACCAATGCAAGCCTTTTGAACAGTTATTCAAATCCTGAATTTCAACAACATTGAATACCTTCTCTCAGCTTCAGCAAGTTCAGCATCTAGAGAAATGAGGCGCGCGGTTCTCAGATGGAGAGGAGTAACCCCGTGGGACTGGGCAGGAGAAAGACTGTTTGAGAATCACTGGGCTAAGCCATTGCTGTATAATTGCCACCAATTAATATGTGACCTCTATTAAAAAGGGGGAACTCTGATTTCTTTATTCGAGTAGGTTTAAACACATTTAAACCCCATCACATGTGCACAACTGTGTACTAAGACGCCCTGCATCCCTCAAAAAGAAGAAAAATAAAAAAGTAAATAAAAAAGAGTTTAAAAAAAAGCCTTCATATAGTAATACTAAATTCACTCACGGTGCATATTCTGAACAAAATTACAATACAAACTAGATAGCTTCATTACCATGCCAAATGATTACAGACTCCATGAGGGGAAGAGAAAGTTCAGAGAACTGTAAGCTTTTTCTTTCCCAACTACTGCACACTTTCTGTTACATAGAATGGTATTAGTATAAGCTCTCCTTCAAATACATATATGTATCCCAAGGAGACTGGAAGGAGCGGACATCCTGTTATAAACTCACTCGTGCCCTCACACGTATCCCAAGTGGTAGGCTGAGAGGCGGGAGGAGACAAAAAGCCTCCATCCCCACCCCAGCCGGTTCCCCAGTCCGTCTGTATACTAACTCTCGTGCCGCTGAGTAAACTGTGAATGTCTCAAAACCTTAAGGGGCTGGGGAGGGGTGGGAGAAAAAAGATTCAAGCAGAATTTTATTCTAGCATCGTCTTGACACAAGACAAAATTACCATGCTGAGCTGAACTAACTGAAAACTTTTTCTAAATTACAAGCATAAATAGTTTAGCTGTCTTTTCGGTGAGTTCAACAGAATGCACACTGAGAATGTTTACTTGAGATTTGATACAATTTCATTTGTGTACAGCTCTCACATCTGTTGCTAATGATATCAAATTATTGATTGTTCACTTTCTTGTATTTATTTAAACATTAACTATATACTCGGCAACCTGATGCTTTTCTTTTTCTTTTTCTTTTTCTTTTTTTTTTTCCAGAGAACTTTTTATTTTTGCCTGGCTTCAGTTGTAATTACTTTGATCTTCCAGAGTGTATAATTATTTTACTGTTTATTTATTTCTATGAGAAAGGAAAAAAGTTTGACCTAGGAGATCTATATGTGGCAATTTGTAACAGAATCACATAGCTTATGTTTAGGAAATCATGGTTTTGATTAAGAAGCAACCATTTAGTTCCCACTGTTTTATTAAAACAGACATTAGCAGATAATAGGAAACACATTTAACACTGTAGGCTGCCTTTACTTTGCAACATCAATAAAGTTATTTTGAAGTCCCTTCCTATTTTGCTTTTACCACAGCTCATGTGAATTTTTTTTTGCTTTTACTTTCTAATAACCAGCTCTAGAGTTACACATGGATATAGGTGCTGGTCCCAAAGACTCTGAATTATAGTTTTACCCAATCTATCCAGATTACAACCTGAAAAATGAACTGCTGCATCATCCATCCACCTTCATGGAAAACTTAAGTCCTTTTTTTTAATTATTATTACAGGAACGTGTGATGACTGAAGCACAGAACTGAAGTCACTGATTTTGCATACTAACTGAGCTGACCTGTAGCAATATCTGGCTACAGAAAAGAAACACAACATCATGCAAACAGAGATGATGAGAAATCGAAACCACCCAAGTCTTCCTGTTTCCAGGGGGTTTAGATTACTGCCCTGAAGTTGCACGGCTGTTTATTCTCCATGCGCCACTGTACCTGCCATAGACTCTTTGTTTTCTCTCCCACTCATATGGTTGATGAATCAACACTACTTGAACTGCTTTATAGCAGCTTGTGTTTACTTCACACATACCTTAACCTTCCTTTTTCTCCTCCTACTAACACACGCACACACTTCCAAACAGCAACGACTGGCTGTGTCTCTTTGAACAGCACAGATACAGAGTCATCTGGCAAACTCTTCAGGTTTGGATCCTTGACCTCTTGATTGAGGTCTCATTCTGCTTTTACTGCGCTTAACAATTTAACTGTGCACTTACTAAGTAAAAAAAGTAAGAGCTGAAAGAATTCAGTGCTCTAAGAATGGAAGAAAGTGGAAGACAGCAGTGTGCTAGAAACACTCAGAAGCTGTAGTGGCATCTCTACAGTTAAGAACACTACAGTTAAGGGCTTTCAGTGCCTCTGCAACTGGCACCCTTGCCCAGTTTGGAAAAAAGAAGGGGAAAAAAAAAAAAAAGCCCATCTCTGTTCTCCCAGAACGGCAAGTAAAAGCGAACGGTGATGACCTTGAAGTTTTGATTCCTTTGATTGTTTTTTAACCAAGAGGATATGTTAGAGCACTTTGAATAAAATTCTTTTATTAAGAGACACCATTTAGAGAAAAGAAACACTTCTGAAGTCACACAATGGCAAGTGAGAAGAAACTATCCAGTTTATTTGGCACGAGGGTAACCATGTACTAAAATGTCCAATCAACATTTTTACTTCAAGCCTAAATCATTTTAGTGGGTGAAAAGCAACACCTCCATTTCCTCATTGTTACCCCACTTCTACCTGAACAATCTTCCTTCGAGACATAAACAATTTTTACCATAAAATATTCTTTTTTTTTCCCCTAGTGAAAATCTAATCACTGCACAGCCCTGAGCATCTTACAGGTATGCTCTGCACAAGCCAGACGTGCAGAGGAAAACCAGATGCCTCAGAACTTGTTCTGGTATTTTAGGCAATTTTGTTGCATGTGTTCCTAACTCAAGTAGCAGACTCTTTATGGCACTGTTATGCAGATTTCTAGTCTGTCCTATGGAAACTAAACAAGCAATCTTTCATAGCTCATGTATGCCAGCCTTTTAAGAGAGAAAGACAGCAGACTTTTTGAAAGATGCTAATCTCATGTGACTACAAATACAATGGCTTCTCAAGAACGACAGGGCATTACCCGATTTCTGCATAATACTTGTGAATCCTGCTATGATTTTCCTGGCCACTGAAAGGGTCACAGGCACAAACAACAAAAATAGCCTATGTCTTCTTTCAGACAATGAATCTTCCCTTTAGTGGTGTAACAGAGAGAAAAACTATGAAAAAACCTATCACAGGGTAAAACTAATCTCCAAGGACAATGGACATTTGGGGAGAGAGGAGCCAGGTGGTATTGTGGAAAACCTTTTGACTATCCCCAAACTCCTGTTCAAAGCACACATCTGTTCTAAAACACAAAATCCTACCAAAACAAATGATCCAATACACACACACACAAGTCCCTTCCCAAAGGAAAGGATGAATAAAAGAACAAACTACACATGACGAATGCTTGTCACTTCACTTCATGTACTATTAGAAGGTGATCAGACATTTCAGGAATGAGAGTGAGATGAAATTACGTAGAATAATTTTACCACCTCAGGCATTCACTGCTAACCAACTAATACAATTCTGTTGTAGGAAAAATACAAACAATGGCTATTTTCATCTTAACTTCAGTGGGTGCAGCATCTTGTTAGCAACATCTCCTAACGATCAGGTATTAAACGCACCACTGGTATCCAGATTCCACACAATAAAACATAGCAGGAATGCCAGTACACTTTGTAACTTAGAAAGACAGTTTTTTAGCTTTCATGAATAAAATGCAACTAAGGTAATTTACATAGCAATTTAAATCCAGAGCTACTAGAACTTTTTTTTACCAAAATGTTTTAGCTTAATTCAAAACACAGTTGATCTTTCAGCACAGCTAAATGGGATATTTCAAGCGTGTTTTAAGTGGCCTGTGTTTTCACGCCAGCCTTGTTTGTAAAGTATTAGATTTAATTTCCAATGTGCTGTGACTGTGCCCTCTTTGTAGACAAATTCACTAATATTATTATAGCTTTTTTTTATTATCACTTTTACTTAAAGCAAATAATCTCAAACTGTCAGCAGAAGTTCAAGAACTTGGAAAGTCACAAAAAAAAAAAAAACAATTTACCTTTAATCTTCTTGTACTTTTTGTACCATCTCCCAAACTCCTGGCACTTGGTTGCTGACACATTGGCATAGTATGTGCTATTTACAATGGATGAAATCATACTCTGGAAGTACAGAAAGAAAGACAAAAAGTGTTTTAAAATATCTTGCACAATTAGAAATCTTTTCCAGGGAAAGCGAATGACATGCAAGTACACAATGATCATCCATTTGTGACTTTAAAACCAAAAGAAGTATCTGATGAGCACACAAAATTGGTTTTCTTCTCCATTCTATATGCCCAGCCATAATTAAAATTAGTAAATAATAATTACTATTTTGCATAATAATGCAGAAAAGATGCAGTACAAACCTAGACTGAGATCTGCAGCTCGGGCCGGGGAGGGGACAGTTCTATTTTACTTTGTACTTGTGATATTACAGTATTTAAACTTTAGTTGCATAACAACAGGCGGTGGCGTGCTGGGGAACACATGCTCACTGCACCCGGGTAAGAACAAACATGATTTCGGAACCAGATCCTAAAGGTAAGATTAGATGCTCCAGCATGCATAATCCAAATAATGCTTTTCAGATGTCTCTGTTCTGCTTCCAAATGTTCTGCAGCAAGACCACACAGCCAAGAATCGGAGAACATCCGTGCTACTTGCTGCAGAACAACAGTTAGGCAAATAAGTTAAATTAATATAATTTATAGAAACGTGTGATTAGCCCTTGTGTGAAAAATCACCCAAAAGAGAAATTAATAGTGTCATTCAGAGAGACGGGAACTATGCATACTGCAATACACAACAGCCAAAAATCACAAAAAAGCTCAACAAAGCTGAGACATCACTTGCTTAACCACCACCCCTCTCTACTCTTTGTGAATTCCCTCTAAGCAACTCAGTACAAGCCAAATGAAGCCCAGAGGAGTGGAGTTGTTTTGCAGCACCTGACACCCATAAAAAATGATAACTTATATCTGGGATGCTTCTACCCATAGGGTGGGAAAGAGTCTGGTTACTGGTAGTTCTTCCTTCCTATTTTTTTCCCTTCCCTTCATCCATTCTATAGAGGAGGCATCATTTTAACAACATTTTCCTTTCTTTCTCCCCCCCGACTAAACTCTTCCAGGATCAAATTATTCCCAGCACGTGTAAATTTCCCGCAAGGAAATGCAATCTAACACCACTAACACATGGGAGCCAATGCACCTTCTCCAGAAATCACATTTTCCTTACGCCCTCCTTCCTCACTTACACCAAAGCTCAGAAAAAGCCCTGGCACACTGTATGACCTTTCTGCACAGAGATGAGAGAGCAAGGGTGATCTCACAACTCAAATAAGCTTTTTACCGTAGGTTCAAGCTCTGGCCCACCGTCCTGCAGGCTCTTGTGCAAAATGGGATCTTGGCCATCTCTGGAAAGCTACAAAGCTTCCACTTGGCTTACTCAATTTTAACAATGCTTTAAAAACAAAAACATGCCCTCCTTCTTCCAGATTTATCCAGACTTCTACCCAGTTCGCTGCAATATCACAGGACTACGGCTGTTCCTGAACTCTTGAGTTTTAGGGACTTAAGAATGTAAGCAAAACTGAGAGACTTAAGATAACTGGGTGGTATAAATTAGTTTCAGTCTTCAACAGGTAATTCCACTCTCAGTAAAGAGTCTCTTCTACCCTTTCAGTTTAACTTTTCCATCCAAAGACTGCTACAGTGCACTTCTGCAGAGTCTGAAGGCTATGAAGTAAGAGCCTTTTTAAGTGGCAACTTCAATTTCTAAAACTGAGGTTCAATTTTCTAATTAAAATCAATATTTTGAGACATAAACCTAGCATTGTGGCAGTCAGCAGCAATTCCCTCCCCATAAATCCTCCCTTGCTCCAAGTCATTTTAACAAGCAATGGTATTCTGAAAGCCTGGCATGGAGATAGCCTCTGCTAAGGAAGGATTTTGAACAAAGTTGAGCTGAGATAACTTGCTTTTTTTTAAAGTCACTTCAGTTAAACTTCTAGTCACTAAGGAATGGTGGGGAAATTGTTTAGCTCTATCTACGTAACAATTTGATTCCCCCCCTTTTTTTTCCCCAAATCCTCTAGTTCTACAATAAATCAACATTACTGAAATTGTAGGGCTATTAAATGTCACAAAATGTATTAACCCATTAACCTTTATTTAAGCTTTGCTAAGCCTAAACTAAATAGTAGAATCAAATAGTAAATCAACCATTGGTGAAAAATCCCAGAACATATTCTCTTCAACTGCTTGACAGTAGAGCAAGGGAAGGAACCATAACAACTTTCAAACTACATATCCTCACTGTTAAATGGAAAGGAATCCTAGGGGTATTTCTGCTAGGAATCTTGATAAGGCTGCAGAAAGGAAATATCCATTCAGAAGAGAGTGGCAAAAAAGAATTGACTAATTGCAAATTTCTAAATAATGCAGAGTATTCCTGGGAGATCCTTAAAGAAGGAATAGATTATATCAAGTAGCAGATATGTCTGGTATGTGTGTGTGGCCGTGACAGCCACGTAGAATGAAAACTACTTAGACCAAGAGCTAAGAAACACACACAAAGAAAATCCGGTGCAGTAAGTTCAAGGAGAAAAACATGGGATGTGCTCACATTACAAGAAACCTTGCTCCAGCAAAGAGACAAAACTCATGGTCAGTGCTGAAATGAGTTATACAATATACAGGAAAGACAGAGGTCTCTATGCAAAGATGGAAATGCTGAAATAATTGGATTTTTTTCTGTCACTCACACTCCCCTCACCTACCCTCCTTCCCCCCCGCTTGGTTAACTGGGATTTATTTGTTTGAAAAGCAGCCGTATGCTAAGGGTAGCTAAGCTGCAGCCACATAATACACCTAGCAGAAAAAAACAGAACAATTTTAAATCAAAGTGAATGATTACATTTCCCATTAGTGGCAATCAGAATCCCCATCTGGGCTGCACGGAGAGCTCAGGCACTGAGAACCAGAGGCGAAGCACCGTCACTGGTGGGAGCGAGAGCTCCCCGCGCTGCCCCTCTCCACTTCTGTACTTGAGGCACTGTGAAGACATTAATAAACAGCAGCATTTACTCTGCAGTTTGACTCCTAAGAGACCACTCTGCAATTTGCTGCTGTCAATAATATATTAACCACAAGGGGGTTGTAATGACATTTCACATTTGGCATGATATTTTTTTTAAAACTGATTTGGGAGAAAGAATTGTATTAAGAGGCATATTCAGATGACGGTAATAGACAGCTCCTATACAACCTTCCATTGTATCTTTTGCATTTTGTGAGCCCAAACAAAAGACACTGAAACTTTTAATGGTAATAATAATAATCATCATCATAATAATACAAGTTGCATTCTTGCAGTAGCAGTTCAAGGGTTAGTCACTACTCAAGGTCACTTACACATGTGCTTAAAAGTAAGCAAGCTCGGTTTTCTACAGAAGGGCCTCCTTTTAGCTTTGTCCACTAGATAAATACTGGGGTAAGCATCTTTGCTGCCGCAGTCCTGCCATCAGTAATTTTCTAAATAAATTTCAGATTGAGGCTATAGAAGGAGTAAACCAACTGCAGCATTTCCACCTGGTATGCTTTGAAACTGAAGTGGGAGGAAAAAGACCAAGACAACAAATGAATTCTGCACATGAAATGATGCATAGTTTAGTTATACTGGATATTGAAGAAGACTGGGCAGAGACAACCATATGCTGCAATCATCATTAGCTGACCAGATTCCACAGATAATTCTATTTAAAGAAATTACACTTAAACTGTGTGAAAAGAAAAATACTTTCGTATTCAATGCACTTACGCTGTGTGCATATCGAGAGTCACTGCTACTCCTTTAGTAAATAAGGCAAGTTACGCGGCTTTTCCTTACACAGCCTTTCCATTCCTGTTAGTTCTGCAGACACAACATGGCTACGGAAGATGAGGAACGTGATTCCTACCAATTGCAAACGCCTAAATTCTGCTCTGTATCTCACCTCTGTGCTTTTCCTGGACTTGTAATCATCACACAGTGAGGCAAATCTGTGCTGGTTATACACAGAATTCGCTGGGCTCATGGAGGCTTTGGATCATTGCAGGATGGGTGTACAGTGCAATACAAGACAGGCAACCACAGGAGAAAAAATGTTGGATACAGGCTAGCAAAGCATCATAATTTTAGCACACAGGGATTAGTGGTGTTTTGACTTTTTAAGATACAATAGACAGATTACCCTACGATTCTAATAAAGTTTTTAGAAAGCAATGTATTTTTCACTCCTAGCAAAGTTACTTGGTCTGGGTGCTGAAGCATTTTTCTGTTTTTCCTGAGAGGCAAGGAGGACTCAGTCATGAAAATTTTATGAATCTCTTGTTATGACAACCTGAAGCACAAATAGAACTCATGATATCTGTAGGAACCTGTGAATTAGTGTCTTAGACATGACATCACTCCTGTTTATAAAGCAGTCAGGGAGAATGAGACTGAGTTTTTGTTCTTTTTTTAACATAATTACATATACATTTTTTGTTGCTGTTTCCTAAAAAATGGGGCACAACTATTAAACCAGCATACTTTTTATCACAGTTGGAGGCTGATGAGAGCTACATACGGGTTAGTGGGGAATGCAGGCCTCTGCTAGTTGGAAGAAGCAACTCAGATCTTGCATTTGGGGATCATTAGTCCTATTGCAAATGGTTCCAATAAAGACCTAAATGAAGAATTTACATCTCTCTGAACAGCAGGACAAAAATCAACCAATTCATTCACAATTTCCACCTGGCAATCCACTAAGAAAACATGGTATAAATATACACTTTTCCATATTTATTAGAATTTTTCCTTTCTAAAGAAAACAAGAAATTGATTTGATATTTATGGAACTGTTTAGTCTAAGCCCTTTATTGAACAAATATGAGCTTCAGATCTCATAAATCTGGCTTTCCCTGAGCCTGTTGAAAACACTGACCTGTGAGAGAGGGCATTCTTTGGCTAATGTGCTCTGATTCATCTCTTTGAGCAGTTCCTTTAAGGCATTGCGAACTGTGGCGTGGTTCCACTGCTCTGCTGGCAAGTCTTCCAACTTTGAACAACTGTTAAAACAGAAAGCAAAAAGTAGGTAGAAACATCACCTTCCCATGTGCTTACTCTTTGCGTACAAGTGCTATAGACCTTTAAGCAGCGAGCACAACCATGGAGTCTCTGGCTTAGCCAGCCCATCAGGGTGTTTCTCCCCTCTTTCCCCTCCCCACCAAGCCCAACTCCCAGAAGATGTGTAGTTCAACTAAAAGAATGACAGCACATGGCAGGAACAGCAGCTAATCCTACTATGATATGACATGTGTGCATAACCATTCCCTCTGGGGCTTGGTGGAGAGCAAAGAAACTGTAAAGCAAGCCCCAGAAATGACTGGATAAAGCCATCCTCTCCAGACAGAGCAAGATACTCCTGCTGGTGTAGAAAAGTAAATATACGTGCTGCACTGCCCCTAACAAAATCCCTACACGGGAAGGGCCTGCATTGTGTGGAGGCAAGGCTTTGAGCAGTGAGTCTGAAAAATAAATTTTATTTTATACCATTTGGACCATATACCATATTCTTATACTGCCCTCATCGCTGAAGTATCCGAGAACCTCTCAGAAACACATTAAGCCATATGCCCAACAGCTGTCACTTGTAGTTCATTCTCACTTTCATTCTACAAGAATTGCATATGTAGTGAAGCTTTTGTCTTCATGTGACTTGTGCCTTTTTTAATTTAAGAAGCTTATGGTCTGTGTCTGCATACATGGGGACAGACCCAAGAAGCACATCAGAAAGTTGGGAGAAGCTTGTCATTGCCATTCACGTCTGAGAAACTTCATGCACGCTCTCCAGTCAACTTCTGAGGTGGTTCTGCCTTCTGCCTGTACAGCCCAGCTTTATCCTCCGAGTTGAAAGTTCAGGTGTGCTTGAGGAGTTCAAGTAGTCAACAACCATCTTTATCTCAAAGTCACGGGCTATCTTCTATTTACATGGCATCCAGGCATTCAAACACTTTGAAGATAAAGAACGAGACCTTGATCTTGGGTTGATACCCTCCGGTAATACAGACATGACAATAGGCTAGATGGACTCCTGGTGGCTCACACTTCTGAGGAGATGAGTTACTGCACTCCAGTTTTATGGTGGCTACAACTATGCTACAGAAATGCGGTCTAGCTGAGAAATGACAGTATAAAAAAACAAGGAAAGGCCTGTTAGTGGGAAATGGAAACCCCAAGCCCCATCAGAGATACAACAGGAAAGAAGCGTTGCTGTTTGTGAGGTTAACATCAGTGAGGCACCAGCTACTTCCAAATTCCAAACTGAACTGAACAATTGGGGGGTATGTCCCTGCCACCAGAGGTCACAGACACACATCACAATGGACCCCTCTTCTGTTCAAGTCGAGCTTCAAAGAATCACGGGCAAATTATTCCAGGCTGTCTGTTATTTTTGCCTCTTTCCTATGACATGTCCTGGGCATAGAGTTACAGCAGACTGCGCAATGTAGCCTTACCAGCAGGTCAAGGGTATGCCATGCGTTGCCAGGGACCTGCCACAACTCCTTACGCAGACATCAGTAACTATTTGAGGACTCTTTTGAAGGCCAATAGAGAGAAAGGGGGAGAAAAAGTGAGAGTGGGGGAAGGGAGGGCAAGTAAGTGTAAAAGTGTCAGGAGCTTTTGCTTTGCTAGTCAGAACTAGCATTCAGGGAAAGAAAATATTATCCAAATGCCAAATGGAGCTGCGGTAACACATCCCTTCCTCATCTTCTCGCCTTTTCACTGGGAAGACCACTGGAGAAAAAAGGAAAGTCAACAAGCTCCCCTCCTCCCCATCTCAGCAACTGGCAGTAGAAGACCTGGATCTCACAATGCAGCCCCTGGAAAAAGGCAAGGATACAATATTTGATACAATAAGGCCTTGAGAATCCATTAAATTAGGGATTGTGGAAAGGTCTGCCTTTAAAAGCCTTGTGTCTTTACTTGATTGAGTTTCTGCCACTCCCTTTCTGCTACCGTATTGCTACTTCAGAAAACATACAAAATCAGTTGGAACATGCACCAAAAAGCTGCCAGGTGACCCACCCTTCTCTTCATTTTTCTTTTCATGTCATCAAAAGACTAGAAATTAATGAAGACAGGATGTGCTAATCTCTGTAGTAACGCTGTAATCGACAGAGCAGCTCAGAGAATAGAGAAGGACAGATGTTCAGAAACACCCACCTTTGTAATTGGATTTTCAATGTCACAACATGATAGACATCTTGTAGCATGTCGGCTACTGTCGCATCTGGTGCATCAGTCACATAACTGAGAGGGAGGGGATTCCACCTCCCAAGCTTGATTATTCCTGAAAATAAAAAAATTCATACTTTACATTTTATCGGCCATTTACTAAACCCTTTGATAAGCTTGTTTGTTCAGAAGATTCACCATCTGCCTTGAGGTTTATTACAGTCTTGCTTAAAAAGATGTGTTGTACCGACTCCTGAAGCAAACCATGGAGAAGAGTAGGAATAGACTTTAAATTCTTAGCAGAGAGTTGCTGACATGTTCCTGGCTCTTAAATTACTTCAAGGAAGGACAGGAGGCTTCCTCCCTTCACGTCTTTCATCATCCCACTAAAGCCTAGTTCTCTAAGTTAGAACGAGCTTTAAATACTCTATAGTCCTGATTTTGCAGGCTACAAAACCTTTCAGTAAATAAATGCATTGGTTTTGACTTGAACAGGAACATTCCTACGTGTGGGCTTTCAGCACACAGTTACAATCTAAGCAGGGCATGATTCCCCGTGTGGATGGATGGCACTGGAAACCCACCAAGTAGCAAGAGTTCACTCCCAGCTACGAGTTGCACTACGCAGATGGTTGCTTTTCTTTGTGAAAAAAAAACCAAACAAACAAAAAAAAAACAAAAAACCACAACTGCAAGCTGCTGACCGCAGATCCGAAATAGCATTTTGGGGGCGGGGGAGAATGCTGTAAGTCCTATTTCTACTTCTGTTCATTCTTTAATAGGGATCATCACCTCTTCTGGATGAGCTTGTCACAAAGACAGTAAACTTGGGATGGTAAACCATTTGGTGCAGAGGTATTATTTCTGTTTAGACAATTGCAGAGGGCCCACCCACACCAAAAACAATGACTAATACCCAGGAATTACTTCCAGGAAGACACCAAACAAAGCAAGCCGCAGTGCCATCTTACAAGACAGCACAGCAGTTTGGCCTTGTTCTGCAGTGTCGCAACTAATGCTTTTATTCCCTCCTCCACCATGTTCCCATTGTCCCACTGTTCTGCTCGGGTACCTTTTCTCAGCGCAGCCCTACAAGACACCAATCACCTTTTCTCCCATTTAAACTGATGCCTTCTGAGGTCTGCTGTTTTTGATCTTCAAAAAGACCATCTGTAAACTCTACTGGCAGAAATACGCTAATACATGAGAAAAATACTTCCTCTGTGATAACAGGAGCTCCAAGAACCCTCCTTGGGTATCTGGAAGGATGCTGTGAAGGCAAGAAACTTCAACCCTCTCCTCCTCACTTTCTACTCCCAGTTCTTCACCAGCTCTGGAACTAATCAAACTGAAACAAAAGGCAAAGACCTTTTATCCTGATCTCCCAAACATGATCATAAAATAAAAAACACCTCTGAAACAGTGAAACAAAGCTTCTTGCACAGAGACAACAACAGAACACAATGCTTATGAGCCCATGAAATACCTGCTATGGAATATTTTTTTCCCCATTCCTACACAGGTTGAAGAGGAAATAATTTTAGTACAACTCCTTTTCTGTAGCACTTAAATGTTTGCATTTATCACTGCTTTGCAAGGTATTCTATCACCACACACTGAAAGAAGCTGGAAGCGACCTGGTACATCCTCAGTGGCACAAAGTTTCACTCTAACATGCTGGTACAGACGGGCTAATATTTCGAGAGCAGATCAGAAAGCTTTTGGCAAGGGGAGATCTTGTCCAAATGAAACAAAAAGTTACTAAGTGTTGCTTGATATCCAATGCTTGAAAATGGGACATAAACAGAACAAAAACATTTAAATGATGCACTGTTTCAGTATTAAGATTTAACAATCTGGTGCTGAATATGCTGCAGTATAAATAGTGCCTGGACTCAGATCCAGTAGAGTAACACACAGCACTCATTCACAGCACCGTATGTCTCCAGTGCCGGCTCCTTGAGTCATATTCCACTTGCCAAGAAAAGCTGTTTTTCTTAAGGGGATAGTTTACTTAATGTTATCTCTGGTGACAACAAGAAATGCATATAGTACAGCATATATTAGTCATGAAATGAGCATCAAGGGTCCACTGAGTGAAATACATGCTGGGAAAACACAGTTTAGCTGCTGACTTCCTTCACCCCCTTCTGCTATATAATAATTTAAAGCAAAATCACCTAAAAATCCAGAAATCTATACCAGCTTCACAGAACACTTGGCTTCCTCTGTTTAACCACGCCAAGTTTTCATGTAATTGAAAAAATAAGCATCATATGTGCCCCATAAGTCACATCTAAATTGGTAATATTTTACAAGAGGCTTTATTTTTCATTCAATTAAGGAAAGCACTCAGAGAGCACACCATCTGCAACTGTTCGGGCCTGGCAACGCTGGCGAGAGACAAAGAGACGGTCGGCGGTCACTGAAGTTAGCAAAGGTGTCCCCAAACTGAAAAAGTTTAAGGAGAAAAACCGCAGCGCAGCCAGAGTGCACCATGGGAAATACTACGCAAATTGCTTTACAGGAAATGTCTGCTACTACTGGAAGTTAGGTAGATATTTTTTATTTTTTTTTAATCCTCCTCTACAACTGGAGAGGAAATTGTTTTGGCTGGATTTAGACAAACACAGGTGTTACCACAATGCTCCGTGCCTCTGCACGTTAACACCTGCTGCCAGTCCTTTACTCTGTGTTACAGCACTGCTGATGTGCGCTATTTTTTCAGCCGGTGTGATATGACGTGTGAAATTTTTTTTTCCAGAGCACATTAAGCTGGTCCAAACGATAGCCAGAAGCCATGGTTTCCATCCAGCTCCTCGGCAGACTTCACAGGTGGTTTATTTCATGGCACCGACACTGTACTTAAGGCAACTCTTGGGCTGCATTTAGGAAGATGATGCCAACTTGTCGAGCAAACGTATTCTCTGCACGCTAGAAGACATCTCTGAATGTCTCCTCAGTAAAATCTGAATGGACCAAAATTTTCCCCCTAAAAAGGTCCCTTCTCATCCAGGACTGAGCGTTTCTAGTGTAACAGCAACCTCAAGACAAGAACAGCTTGGTAGCAAGGAGTCATTTCCACATACAGGTTTTTTATTGTTCCTCTCATTGACTCCAAATGGTAGAGCTCAGGCCTTTCATGAAATCCCTTTAACAGGCCTGACTGAGCTTTCATCCCACCACAACCGAGACTTGGCAGTGGGGACAGGAATGAGCAAAGGTCACTGTGTTACTAATGAATATACTACTGCTCCAGGAATATCACTTCTCTGTCAGCTCTAGACCTTCTCGAAATTATGTGTGGATAATGTGCAGCAGATCAGACTGCTCAGGAAATCCAAAAGCACATCTTTCATGTATTCACAAAACTCTTCTGTTAATGAGTCTGGTTCTCTTTCCTGTATCAGTGATCCTTTGGGACTCTCTTCCTGTAAGAGTTTATTGAAGGGAAAGTTCAACAGGTTTCAAAGCTTGCACACACTCAAGAATTGGCCGTACACTAGAACAGCTCTCGAGAACTCATCTAGAAAAGGATGAATGCAGCCAAGGTCAGTTAGTCAGCTAAAGACAGTAAGCAGACCAAGCAGTTTTCTCAAAAGTAATTTTTTTCAAAACATATTTCAGAAGATATTTTCCATCCACACTGGCTGTTAGTTCTTGAATGGCACGTCCTTCTACAGACAGGTCTTCCGTTAAGTTTAAGCTTCAGCTTCATCAAAATGCAGATAGGGAAAACAGACAGAGTAACCTAGTTTAAAATTTGCATAACTCCGTTACTCTCAAGAATGCCAGAACACACTAGCGGCAAATTTCTGTGATCTCGAGTCTCAGGTTCATACATAACAACCACTGCAATTCACTGCTGTCCTTCCACTTAGGCCAACGATGTGCCACCCTGCCAGTGTGCTTTCAATGTAGTTTCATTTAAAATGCAGCTCCTTTGGAGAAGAAAGTGATAACTAAGCAAGTCAGAGCAGAACAATACATTGAACAGAAGGCTTGACCAGCTACATCATAGCTGACCTCTACACCTAGCAGAACTTGTCCCAGGATCTTTATGACCTTTACAGTATCACCTGAAACAATCATGCGTCCAAAGCCCTGGGATTATTCCTGAGACTTCACCCTAGTGAGATGGAAAGTGAAGGGATGCAAGCTTGGGGCTAAAGCAGACTTCTAGAATAACTACATTAATCAGGAACATAACAACAGCAAAAGCCAAAAAGCTGTTTTCCTAGAAAGATACAGCCAAGCTGGCAAACTCTTTTCATTTCTAGGTAGAGCTTATACTGTCCCAGAAAATTATTTACCTATATGGGCTAGAAGCCTCATTTGTCTGTGCAAACTGAAAGACAGCCATACAGTACACTTCTTCTAAGAATGCCACATCTGGGGTTTAGAAAAAAAAAAAAAAAAAAAAAAAAATCATAGTCTAGCTATAACACTTCTTGGTCATAAACAGAATGAGGTCCGGGTCCTGCGTCTCCCAGTCTCCTGCACAGTTAATTTTTTATCTGGATAGTCCCACGGGAATTCCTGGGCCATCTCATGGACACTTCAATACATCGCTATTGAAAATTCAACTCTTAAAATGAGGCATTTTCCAAATTCCTTTTTGCAGCTAAACAGAACAAACAGGACCAGAACGCCTCACGCTGTCACTGGCGCCCTTCACAAACTATCCCCTGCTCCCACCATGCTTAGACTCCTGATTTCACCAGACTTACGTCTTAAATGGATACTTGTAGGTAGGCCACAGGTTTAATGCAATTTATTTAAAATGCCAATCTGCAAGGGTTAAAATTAAGTCATGGGATCAAATGAAGGACACCACGGAAGTTCCAATTAGCATCATCACCCCCACCTCAACATTTTTCTGGAGAGAGCTACAAAATGAATCATGAGTAATACTTGCCCAAATATGTACAGAGAGGGAAAGAGAAGGAATTTTGTGCTCTTTGGCTGAATGGGAAAATAAGGATAGCAGAGAATACTGATTCTTTACCAAACACTGTTAAGAAAAGCACTTACCAACACTTAAGCAGACAAACCATTTGAATCCCTGATGCACAACACCAAAACCTCTCACTTTCTACAGCATAAGCAGATGTAACCTGCTGAGACTCATACAGGGAGAGGTGTTCAAGCAGACAATTGCTCTCCTTGCGGACTAACGGACACAGTCAGGCTGGAAACTGGAGAAGTGCGAAATTTGTTTCTTACACTACAGGTCTACGTCCACTAACGCTGGGCCAGCCCATGGCAGGCTGTGGGCAGCACAAGGGACACCCAGCTCGGGCAAGAACAGTCGGGCACAGCAAACACCACGGTGTTCATGCGAGCTTCAGACAGGCTGAGGGAACAGGCAGCGCCCAACCCAGCGTAAGATCTCCTGGGCTATATTTACACCACCTTCAAAATGTTTTGAGCAAATTTGATTGTGGGGAGATATACTGGACCAGAGGCGTGCCTCAGGTGGCTGTGGCCATCTGGAGCTGTGCTAGGTGTCCTAGTGTTCGCTTCCCTGCCTCACAGGACAACAGTCCGAGAGCATCCCGCTGCACACACAAGGCTGGGTGAAAAACACAACCAACATTTGCTGCCATGCTATGAGTTCAGTCGAATAGTTTTGTTTAAACACCTTATCAACACAACAGAAACTCGGGAGAAACTGCAGATTAGCGTTAGCACCCAAACACTTTCCATTCCTTTTACAACTCTGAAAGAAAGACCTCAGTGAAACACTCAATAAACCCCCCCACTTCCAGGACCATCAAACCATTTATCTATCAGCTGCTACTGACAAAGCCCCTGTACGAGATGGGCAGGCTCTTGTGACGTTGATTGCATCTGTTTATCCTCTTCAGAGGCATCTTGTCCCTATGCTATAGCATGTAATTTTCTTTTGTTCAGCTGTGCTTTGTTACACAAATTAAAAACTGCCTGTCCCATGTAATAAGTACGTAGAATTATTTACCCATAAATCAGTTTGCAGGAAATCACTACCCTGCAGTACATAATAACTCAGCCTGTGTTTCTAACCTGTGCCCTGGCTGTAGTATATCATCAAACTGTAACAACATAAAGGCATAATTTGCAGTTATTATTGTTAATCCAGCAAAGGGAATGACTTTTCAAGCAGAAAGCAGAAAAAAGCAATGGTAACAATTAAAAAAAACCCACCCTGATTATATTAATTTTTTACTGTAGTATTGAGCTGCCTTATCTAGCTCTTATGGCAATTTAAAAAATATACTGCCTTTGCCCATCATTATAAGTGTGCCCATATTATTCTATTGAATTTCAATCAGTGACTTATTGGGGTAATAGATGGGAAAAATAATCAGCATAATCCTCCCCTGCACTTCTAAAGCGCCTTTCATCAGAGGATCCCAAAGCACTTTAAAAACATTAATTAATTAAGCTTCGTAACATCCCCGTGAGTTAGACTGTATTATGCCAATTGACATATCGGTGATTTAGTGACTGAAAGCATACAATGAAGATAATCCTATGTTTATGCCAATACAAAATAATTCCCCTCCTTCCTCATTTCAGTCCATAATAAATAATTCAGTGAGAGAACAGGAATAAACTATGTGATTACACTGCGATGTACACATCCACAAATCAACAGGAACACCCACGCTCCCTGAGCGACCGAGGCTCCACCCCGGCTCGTGGGACTTGTGCAACTTCAGGGCTCTACACAAAAGGGTGACCTTCACCCAGGGGGGAGGCACAGCTGAGCCACCCCAAGCTCAAAGTCTTTGCTATTGTCGGTTTTAAAATGCTGTCATAAACTAGGTGGACCAACGGTGGTTTACAGAATGAAATTTTGCAGCACAACAACGCATGTATGAGCTGGTCAATTTAAACACTCATATCTAGCCTTTCTGGCTTTCAGACCTGCCTCAATACACAGGCTTTTACACAGACTATGCATTTACATGATTATACATGATATGATATAATATTACACATTAATATATGATTATATATTAAAAATGTTTATAGAAACATGGATGTGAGTAACTGTCAACAGAAAGACTGTGTTACAAGGTTTAGTTGCTGAACTTCAGAGTGCTTTCACAGATGAAAATCGCTTTGATACATGAAGCTTGGTTTGAGTTTTTAATTTTTTGAACGCTAGTGTTGCCCATTCCTTTCCTCCAGGATACTCAAGTATTTGACTTAAATAACATACACCAAACAGCTTGATGCCTTGTAATTCTACGTATCAGGTTTACATTTTACTGTAAAGATTGTGCTTCATGTAATAGATGCTGCTTCACATTTGGGAAATGTTATGTGAGGACCCTGACTTTTATTAGATTAATTTAATACAGGCACTAAGTTACTAGACTAAATTAATACAGATCTTCTTAAAAAAAAAAAGAAAAAGGGGGGGTGGTGGAGAGAGAGAACAGAATGAACCCACAAATTGAATAAAATTTTCTGAAGCTTGTTATTTTGGAAGTCTTTATTTAATTTTCCAACCCCCTATTCTGTTTGAAAAAAACAGCCAATAATTAGTAAGGAACAAAAAAAAAAAAAAAGGTTGATGTTATTTACTTCAGGGGATTATTTTTAAAACTGCTATACGATAGAACATGAATACCACAAATAAATAAAAGGGTGAGGAAGCAAAGGAGATACAAACAAAAAATATCACTCAAAAAAAAAGTATTTTTTACATTTTTCTACATTACTTTAAAAACTATTACTTCCATTGAGGAAAACATATTTAGCCCTGCACAACATCTCTCGTTTGGCATTTTTGGGATGTCTGCACTTACCTCGGACAGCAAGAAGTAATACATGAACAAAGAGAGAGAAGCCCTCTTTTTGTCTCTTTTGCCTGAGAAACAGAACCACTCCTATAAGCATCATTTCCACGGCATGAAAATGCAAGTCTTTTCAGTCAAGAAAACTCACGACAGAAAGGCTGCTGCATCCAGGATATTAAGCAGCTCTTAGCAGTTGCCCTTCATGATCCTGTCACCCTGGAGCTCAGCTTCACCCTCCACCAGGATGTCCTCTCCTGAGAGGCACCATCACACCAGGGCTACTTTCCTCAGCAGTATTATTCAGTAGCCCCAATGCCCGTAGGGTTGCGGTACCCACTCCTTCACTAACATCGTCCCCACATAAAGCCCAAAGCATGGCACTCTTCCCCACTTTTGCTTGAAATTACTGTGTTTTGGGCAACCTCTTACTTTTAGGCTAAGACCCTTCCCAGCTCCATCCTGGGAACACCTGAGCTTGCTCAGCTGTACGGCAGCAAAGGCTGTGCCTCCTCCCAGGGAGCAGTGGCTGCTGAAGCCCTTTGAAATCCAGACCAGGAGTGTCACAACTCAGTGGCTTTCCTCCACTGCACATGTTTCTTTAGAAGCCACAAATGATGACTAGGTCATCTTGCCCCAAATTCTGGACTTGGTGACTCTATTGCCACCTATTCCCTGCTCAGAGAGCTCCCATAGCTGGATGTTTGCTTTGCCACCTCAAAACCACTGCTGGTTCCTTTTGCTTTGGACAGCAGTTGCTTCTCCCTGAGTCCCTGAGCTGCGGCTCCCTGGCAAAACACTGGCTGCTTCTCTGCTGTTCCCTGGACCCTGGCACCAGGACCACAGCTCCTGTCTATAATTTAGTACCTCCAGAGAGCCAACATAGGTAGATACTGTTAGTGGGGACCTGTAACATGCTTCCACCTCAGCCTTACAGGCTGAAAACTGGAGCTTTAGTGTATTTGCCTCAGTTGCTAAGAAACACAAACGCAAATGTATTCAACAGGTGGTGCTTTCCTCCACTGCACATGTTTCTTTAGAAGCCACAAACGATGACTGGGTCATCTTGCCCCAAATTCTGGACTTGGTGACTCTGTTGCCACCTCATGACCTACAAGGGGCTGCACATGAGTAAAAGGACCAGAACTTTACACAAACATTTGCCTTCCAACCTCCTTTGTCAGCTTTCTGCCAGCCCAATGCCACTGACACCACCTGCCTCATGACACCTCCAGCAAGGAGAAAGTGGCATCTGAGCAGTCCCCACCCCCCAGAAGCCTTTCTTGGGTTTTATAGTGTGATGTTTTCAAATAGAGAAGAGAGGGAGAGGCAGAAGATGTTTTCCTTCTTTGGGGGAAAAAACCTGTATCTGTTTTTAAAAAGATGCCAGTGCCCCAAAGTCCTTCAATTCACCCAGCTTCAATGCTTGCCGATAAGCTTCACATGGAAAGACAGCCCACTGAGCAGGAAAAACGCACAATAACGTGGCATTGCAACTGAATACATAAAACACATTTTAAAGGTTATAAAAGAGCATTGCTAATAGGACATTTTAGAGGCTAATAGGCTTAGAATTAAGCCTACGGACATTGTTTGGCCTTGTATGAATCTGAATATCCTGCCTACTCACAGTTACACAGCTACAGAGAGCACAGAAAGTCTGGCTCAGGCTGCAGACATACAGTAGCCAACTATCTTTGTGTTGAGTCAACTACAAGTAGATTTGAAAATTCATGGGTCTCATTCCAAAGAAAAATAAGGACACATAGCATGCTGTGCTGCACAAAACAAACCCCTAAACTGAATGCAGATTCATATTTTGGCCTATGTAGTTTAACAGCTTAATCTCTTTAGTTAAGATTTGTGTCTTTTGGGGTTTTCCTTACACTGTACAAAGACTAGCAGAACGTTTTTTTCAGTAAATTACTACTTTTGGCTTGCTTTCTGTCTTTTCTTTCCTCCCACTTGCATGAAAAAAACCAACATGAACAACTGAAGAACTAGTAGGACAGCATCTAACTAGCAGGACAGAAAAGCATGTATTGCTGAGGAAAGAGAGGGATTTGCTGAAAATCCCAAACAATGACCGCTTCCACTAATTCAACATGAATGCAACATGTGAAGATACGGTTGCTGTTACTGCTGCAATTTGACTCAGAAGTCTGTAGCTGCATTATGGTAAGAGCATATCCAGATCCATACAAGACCAAACACTGTTCACAGGCCTGATCCTACTATCTTTAACAACATTCAGTTAAGAACTAGATCCACCATGAAGTAGTTAACAAAGGAGGCAAGACTTTTATTCTAGCAGTTTTATATAAAAAGACTATAAGGAAGCAAAATTATCTATATGTAAATGTGCATGCATACATATATTTAAGAATATGCAATAGACCAAACACTGAGGGTTTGTTGATCTTCAGGCTCAGGTCTCCCTCATAGCCCATAAATGGGTAAAAGGCAAAGAATCAAACCTTACCCTTCCCCTACAAATTGATCTACTAGTGAGAGACAGACCATAGTATCTTTAAGGTTGCAATACTTCTTTTCAAAATAAATTTTAATAATCCTAGTCTCTAATTTGGGCAGCATTGTAAATTCAGATACATCCAATTAAATTCAATACAAACTTTTCCTTCGCTGACACTCAGTTGATAACCTGATTCTCAGGTTCCTCGCCTCCCTCTTTTCTTCCAAGGAAGAGCAAAACAATTCTGCGTTTCTGACAAGTCTAAATAAAGCTTTGCTGGTTACTGAACTATGCTACATTTCCTATCAACAGAAAACAAAGGAGAAAAAAAAAGACTGTAGTTCACCACTAAAGGAGATGACTCAGAGCAAGCAGGAACTGTTACCAGACTCAGAAAAAACAGTTTTCCCTTGTACCGTTGATGAGCCCACATTATGCTGAGATGAACCCAGATTTGTTTTCTTAGCCCACATCTTCCTAGAACTGAATCTATTTCCTTACAAAGCCACCAGATCCTTTTTGGATCGCTTTAGCATTTTCATCTGCACATGAGTCTGTTTGCGAACGAAAGACTGAAAGACAGAAATAACTATTTTTTTTATTATTATTTGAATGATAATTTTCTGTGCACATGGCAAAGACAGGAAAGAGTTATTCACCTTCTGGATCTGGAGGCTTGCAGCACACGCACGTCATGCTTTGAAGCATTTCCAGAAGTTTACTGCTTCTTTATGTAGCAGCTAAGATTCTCGTGTAATCACAGGACAGAGAAGCTGTGGAGCTGCTATGAAGAAAATTAACTCTATCCCAGCCAACACCAGTACAGGCATTTAATGGACACCATCAGAGACTGCAAGACTCAATATTAAGTCTCAAGCATTGGTGGCACTGCAAACACCCTCATGAGATGGTGGAGAGCTCTAGTACCTCCCGAGATCCATCCTCCAATAAGGAGTTCACAGTGCTTCACAACCCACCAAGCTGGAAGGCAACACACCAGCACTCTCAGGCCTCTTCGTGGCACAGCAGACAAGTTAAGAGATAGGTTATCACAACAGCCCCCCCAACGGCTCTTCTGGTGAAAGAAACTGTTGTTTAATTCCAACACTCCTGTACCAAACCAATTCTGTACCAGAGCTCCTTTCCTCTAGAGCTCAGTGCTCTCACCACTTCTTTCTCTTTCCTAAACTATGTCTCAAGTTCAAATGCAAAGAGTGAAAAAATCCCCCACATTGATATTTCAAGAAAAAAGGGAGGAAAGGCTGTCATTTCTAATACTCTCCCAAAGTCCCAGGTGTCTTGGGCCCACATACACACAGCTTCTACACGAGTGCAAACAGAAATGGTATCCAGAGGCCCAATCACAGTTCTGGGGAATATTGTTAAATAAAGATACACTGGGATGATGCCTTATGCAGAACATGGTACCAATACTGGACAATCTCTGGAATCTACCATTTCACCATAAGGTACAACCTATACTGCTGCGAGCATTCTCTGTACCACAAATACGCGGTAATTGACTGGGGATTTCAACTAATAACATCATAGCAAAGGAGATAATAAGATACAAATAACAGTACTTCCCGAAGCCTTGTGTAGGAAGATGAAGACACTGCATGCACATGCATTCCCGAAAGAATAGGCAGAACGACCCCCCAGTAATCCAGATGTATTCTCCTCTCCTTACTCGCCCAGGGAACCAGAGTAAACCTCAGCACTGAGGGAGCACTACCAGCGCAGCCAGCACAGCACAAAGAGGCAGCTTTGGGAGGTTTATCGTTTTCACAATCTGATTGATTTCAAAGGTCACCCTGGAGGAAAAGCCTCAATCTGGTTTCTGCCGACACAGTCATTTCCCACAGCCAATAACTATTCCCTGCTCTTGGCACTCACTCAGGTGGTGGGACGTGGGTTGCGCTGTGGGTATCTGCATCTTAATGAAAGTCTATTTTACTCCCCCAAAGTCTGTTGTTCGTTTGGAGACATGGAGTATTATTGGTTGTTTTCGTATTTCAGGTCTTAAGACAGGTATAAACTGCAAGGAAATAAAGACTTTTTAAGTAAGTAGAAACTTTACTACTAAAGAATTATCCCAAAAGTCTGAGATGCCTAAAATACTAAAATAATTCAGACTTCAAAACCATATGAAATTTCTTCATTTTCTAATCAGTTAAAAAAAAAAAAAAAAAAAAAGAAAGAAAAAAAAGCATATATAGAGTAAAGAGGTGATGCAGGACACCCACCACATGGGATGCTCCAGCACTTCTTCAGGTCTGTAGCTCTCTGAGTAGAGGCAGTTCAGTTGTCTGCCTGCCTTTTTGATGGGCAGCACTCTAGGTGAGGACCAAACACCCGTCGTAATGCATGTCCATCTGGAAAAATCCACTGCCTCAGAATTATCCTCCGTTCTCCATTTCACATTTGAGTTTATGGTGGATGAAAATCCAGTCAGAAGAGCCTAACAGCCCTAAAACAGCTCTCATGTTCCCCAGGTGATGTCCCTGGTTTACAGTTTATCACAGAATAACTCATTTGATAACTCATATAACAATAACATTTGATAACTCATGCAATAAGGGTCCTAGTCAGCATGACCAGGCACCACTGTGGTGTGGTGTGGATGCAAAAGGTCAAGGCCACACCATTAAAATTGTAAGCTAGGAGAATAATCTTAAATATTAAATAAAATGGATAAATTATGGATGATTTTGTGAGAAATGGCTTCCTTTAAATACACTGTTCTAGACCAAACATGTTGTGCTTACGAAATTTGAGAAGTCGTTCAATCAAGTCATGCTGAAAATGAAGTTGTACTCAATAAGGAGTAATTTTACTGATGGTGGGCCAAAGTATTGGCCTCTCCGTTATCTCCTTGGCCTATTCTGACATGAAATGCTTTTCATTGCATGCTCAAAGAAGGGAACTGAAAATCTGGGAGCCCTTGATCCATAAATGTCTAAAGAACACTGTTAACTTATACAAAACTAAGTTAACCATTTGTAATAGAAATACTCTGTCTTTAGGCTGTGCTAACGTAAGCTCTTGACAAACAGCAATGAAATGGAGGTACCAATTTCAAGAAATTAAGGACTGAAGCCAGCTTTTATGCAGGTATTTAGTGTACAAAAGGCTTCATATTCCATTAGCTATATCACGTGCCCAGATGTGTCCTGTTTAAATAAGAGGAATGTCATATCTGAAGCATCTTCTTTTTTTTTATTGAAGAAAAAGATTAGCAGATGTAATGAAAAGTCACAACTAAAACTTTAGAGGGATCTTGGTAGAACGGCAAAATTATGCTACTATCATGGCTGAGGTGTTTTCTGCCAGTAGGGGAAAGGGAATTTGCAGTGCCATATCTCACACAGAGACGGGTAGGCTTGACAGGCTGATGGGCAAGAACAATGCACACTCTCCCTCGGCCTCAGTGCGACAGCAGAACCTTCCACCAACAACTGCCCCAGCCAGAAAATGGTCTCAGCCTTGTTGCCAACCCTTTAGGTCTCCTTCTGTGCAAAGAAAATAGTTTTAATTTTTACAAATAAATTAGTATTTAAATTATCTGCTAAACAGAGCTCAGACTCATCACAGTCCATAAGATGCTTTCAACCCTGGCTGAAAATCCCTCCTGGCAAGCGGCTCTGCTGGTCAGTGCCTGCTCACCCACCCACCCGGGGTCACATCACTGTCGCTTTCCTCCTCCTGCCCACACCACGCTGCTCCCGTCTCTGAATGACGGCCAACCTCCTCCTAGCTCTACAGGAACAATTCTCCAGACCACAAACCTCTAATATCCCTTCCTCCTACCCCCAAGGCAATGACTTACACTCTATTTAGCTTGAGTCATGACTTTTCTTCCCATCTTCTTACCGTGCATGTTACCCAAATCTATAAACAAGAGGAAGCGGAGATCACTAGAGACTGCCATGGCTCTAGTGTGCTGGGATGAGCGAGGGATGCCTGCTCCACGGGAGCTGTGCCCATGGGTACCCACCACCAGGCTGTACAGGCTCACTCAGCCTGTACAGCGCAGAGCAGCCCAGAAGACACAAAGGTGGAAGCTCCCCGGGCAGAGCGAAGCTACCCGTGCAGATGAGAAAGGAACGCGGCAGGCAGGCAGGGCGATCTCTGCCAGTCACATTCGCACCTCAGCGTTAGCTTTCTTCACTATGCACATATGGGCTACACATTTAACTGGCCGGCTGCACAGACCCATCTCTCCCTGCAGTCAAGGAGAAAAAAAGATTTCATTTTTCCACTAAAATAACCCACTTTACTGCCAGAGCAAATCTTTTTTTCATATAGTCTCTTCTGGATCAGTTTTCATGTGTACATTATTAAATATTCAATGGAATAACTATTTCTAAATAACACGTATTATACCTTTTAAGTGGCTGCAAATATTATATATGTAGCCACATAATGGGAGAGAACAGATCAGTCAGTTTGAATCATGCTCCCCTTACTGATTTTCACAGCAAAAGTAGTAAAGTATTTGTAGGGAGCTCATACAATAAAATGCAAAGTGAATTTAAATTAAAAAGAAAAAATAAACCACTTAACTTTAAGGGACTAACACTCTTCCCCCTTCCTGCATATAAAGCTATGTCTATCTGTATTAATTCTGGACACTATAGACTTGATACGTATGTATTTATGTACATTTAGACACAGGTATGCAGCATGTTGGTGTAACTAAGGAATTAAAAACATAACAAGAAAAATAAATTTTAAAAAAATTAATTTTTTTTTTTCAGTTCTTTCCCCTGGTAATGCCAGAAAATTCTTTGTGTTTCACTTTGGGGTTTGAACATTAGTAGTCATTCTCTGATTATATTTTTATTAGAAGCCTTCAACTATACAAGGTTGGTAAAGTTATTATTTCTATTGCAGAAAATTATCTTTAATCCTTTTGTTTAGCAAATCACCACCAAAGGACGACATTTTTTCCCAAATATTCCCTGTGTTAACACAGATCAGCAGACTGTGGAAGTAACAGATATTTTGCTTCAGTGGATGAAATTGGGGGAGAAAAAGGAGGAGAAATCAGTTCGTGAAACCACAACTTGCATAACTGGTTTTGCTTAAATGAAAAACAAATCAACTGATCATTTCCTGGCACATGAAGCATTACATTAAAACAGAATTTAAGAATTTTATTCTTTAAATTGTTAGCCCTATCCTTACTCCTTATCACTCCATTCCATTTTTTTTAAAAAACTTGTTTTTAAAGCAGATACATTTTGAAGTAGAAATTCTGTCTCAAACTAGAAAAAGGTGAAACAGGAAAATATCAAAACCAGATCACCTCGAAAGGACGTATTTTTAAATCTCATGCCCATGCCTCCTCTGCTGTTTAACTTTCTCTCCCGGCAAAACTATTCGTTGAATTTGATAAGACTACTGATACGTCTGTTTAATCCCCCAAGCCCTGTCCTCCACGGACAGCTTTTACGTGGATTTGTTAATTGTCGGAGCAGTGCTGCAGCCCAGTGGGTGAGTTTCCCAGGTGAGAGCTCAGCCCTCACGAATCCAAGTTCATCACTCGCCACATTGCTAATGAGACAAGTGCAGCCCAACACGAGGTTAATTGTCAGAAGCAATAATCTAAATTAAACTGGCCAACGTTCAAGGAAAAGGTACCATTTAAAATATCTTTTTCAAATGAAAGCAATCTCAGGAGTTTATTTGCCTACTCAGTATAGAATTCCAAATTTTAAAAAAACCCTTCCTCTTCCCCTCTAAGGAACCAAAGTAATTATTTTTAATACAGTGACATATGTTAGACAAAAGTATTAAGGAGGGGGCTTCATTCCACTCCAAGTCTCCACGGAATTTTCCCTTATGTGATCACACATCTGAGCTCAGATTTTAACACAACCAATGAAGATTTTTTGAAATAATAGCTATTAGCTGATGAGAAATCCTTTCATAAATAATCCCGAAACATGGAAGATCTGGTGTGATGTTCCCAGCACTGAGAATTATAATTAAAACAATATGGGGAACTAAAAAAAAAAAAAAAAAAAAGGCAAGAGTTCACAAAAACATTTAAGAAATGGCTCAAGTCAACTCAAAGCTCACTTGGTTTTGGCTGGGACTGAGGGCTCAGGACAGCTCCAGCCTGCCAAAACAAATACAACCACCCGTTTCTTCCCAATGCTTTCACCCAGGGAGGGACCTGCTCCTTTGCTTTCCCCTGCTACGATAATGACATGCCTGCTAGGATTTGATTGGGGTCCATAGCCCTGCCTGCCTTTGAAACAATTATTATTTTGTCAATTGTGAGAAGAAAAGGACTTAAGTGCCACCTCGACTGACATCAAAACCAATAGCTTCCAGATAATTGTTATGTGCTGTAATTAAATTAATGCACATCATTTAGGCGAAAAGTTTAAAAATACCTTGGGGGAAAGTAGTTCGGGATATAATTCCACACAGGGAATCTGTATAATTTTGGTTGTAACCACAGAGGAAAAATGTAGAATTTAAGAGAGAAATTATTCACTTACCATGCAGAGTTAGTATAAAAAAGCGTATTCATCTAATAAGAATGAATGTTGTGGGTGCAGTTACAACGTTTTATGTGTATGTTTACCCATAAGCAATGATTGCAACATGCATGGAAAAGTAGTTTTCAATTAACCTTTTTTATATTTTTAAAATTATTTGATTCTTTGTCATTTTTATGAAGATAAGAAAAGCTGGTAAGTGGATACAAAGCTCCCTTTCAAAGCGCTCAGTCATCTATACCTAATCCTGCACTAGTGACAATCACAATACCCCAGGTTTTCAAAACTCCGTAGTTTTAGCCTTGAACATGAGATCATTTTTACTCAGGTAATGCAGTGAAAAACCTCTCAACTGAATAACGATACATGTAACAAGAAAGAAAAATGCTGCACAAAATACTAGGAAAGAGAGTGGATTCAAGTAAGCAATATTACATGAGAAAAAACTTGGCTCAGTTTTTAATGATATTCCACAAGAAGTGCCTTTCTTTTTCTAACACAGAGTTGAACTCTTGAATCACTACAAATGTCTAAGAGGTAGCTGGCAAACACAGTGGCATGAAAAGCATCTTGAATTAGACTTGGCCAGTTCCAGATGAGGATGCTGACTTGAGCTAGTTATAAACATTTTTACATTTCTCTTTTTTTTTTTAATTCCCTTTTGGGAAGCTGCTGGTCCCTCTCCCAAACATATCAAACTCAATCTGCAACGCAGAAGCTTTGTTACATTCCATTCCATTCCTTAGCTGCATTGGACAGTCTGCTGCCTACTCAGGAACCCACGGTGAACGTACAAAATGACACTCTCAATGCAGTAAATGAACTCTGGAAGTTAGACAGAAGCACATATTTACCTTCAGTCACCAGCACAACCAACTGCAGCAAGCTGTGCTAGCAGCACACCCAAAGACGACTTATTGAAGACAAATAGGCAGTGGCAAAACAGAAGACTCAGGAGTTCCTGAACTCTCATGTAGGTATTAATCCCAGTCTACTGCTCTGCTCCTGCTGCCTGATTCTTAATGTGCACACAAAAGCAAACAGCAGATGGTCCATTCATAAGACCAGCAATATTGGCATAATCAATGCAGAGTCATTGATCTGTGCCCACATTCAGCCAGCCAGGGGCTGGTAGATCACCTGAGATAACTGAGCAACGACCAAAGGTGCTTGGAGAACACCGAAAGAACTGAATTCACTCACTGGGTCAACTGAGTAAGGCTCTTCATGGTCCAAGTTAACATATTTAGAAAAACCACTTTTCATTTCTCTTCATATGTAGTGATTTGATCTCCTTTTTTTTTTTCCTCCTTTTAAATCTGAATTTCTCTTTCAGATGTGGGAAGCGGGCATTTTAGTCTTCATTTCTCCCCAAATATTATCAAAGGGCGATAACATAGTCCCACTTTAAAATGTAAGGAAATACTCTAATGAATAACTGTTATAGATGTAAAGATATAGAACTGCCTGCTCTCGGCATTAAAAGAAAAAAATATTTCCAAGAAGCTTTTCTAATTGGACTAAAAATATGCTAGGCTGCAGCCAGTTTATCAGTTCTGTTTCTGAAGTATACTCTTCATCCTTTCATTGGAGATTTGAAGAAGGACACAACTACAGTTAAGGTTAGAGGCATCAAGTAGTCAGGACACAGGGGAAAAAAATCAGGCAAGCCTTGGGGCTTTTCTTGTTCTTGCAAACGAAGAAATGTACTATAGAAGTCTCCTACCTGCCTGACACTTTGCACCTCCAGTAGTCAAGGAGCAAAAAGCACATTACACAGGTGTAGGACTCCAGTCTGGAAGAAGCCCAATGTTTCCTGTCCCGGTCCAAAGATACCGATGCCAACAGCGCAAGCCACAGAGCAGCTACTTGGGCCAGATTGGTGAGGTTAAAGTTATTTACTTCTGTCAATTTAAGCCCAAATTGTAAATGGTTATTCAGTCTTCTTACAGCTTTAACAACCCAAGCAAGCAGGACGATGACCACCGTTGCAGGGCTAAGCTGCCATGTACCACTAGTTAGAATTAAATAAAAGCAGACAGACAGATTTGGAAAACCTAAAGCACTCTCAAAAAATTACACTCTGCTCCAAGACCTAACACAGTAATAAACTCTCACAGGAATAGCTATTTCCCTGGCAAGACAGTGCAATAATGCAATTACTGCCATTTAATTAATTTATATTCTCAAAATCTGTCTCCTTACAATTTCTAAGTATTTAGCTTTAACATCAAGATAGGATTTTCTGCCCTGGTTTGCCATAGCAACCCCTGTAACAAATGGCAGTTGTCTATAAAAAGGGGGGGACTCTTTGAACACGCATGCACGGGTTGGTAGGGTTTGTTTTAAAGCAGGTCAGAGCACAATGGACCTTTTCTACCGTGTGGGATTGAATACCAAGATATCTCACTTCAAGGGCTGCCACACTCCTCTGCAAAATGAAATGACACCGCTGCTAAGTCTGGCTGTAATTACAGATATGAAAGGACGGCTGTGAAAGTTTGCTTGTATCTTCCTCTCCCTCCTATACTATAGATGTATTTGCCATACGGCTGTTAACATCCTGAACAAGTAACATGCAGCAGACTTAACAGTTCCTTTCATTTTGTTTAAGCATTAGTATACGGTGGTGGCTCTTAAAGCACATTTACCACTAAAGAATGAGACCTTTGTCTATCTCTGTTGGCAGCAGAGCTCTCCCCTGCCTGCCCATGCAGCCCTGGTCAAAAGCTGTACCGGGAAGCCTCGACCCCCGGCCCAACAAGGACACTTAGTAGGGCTAAGGGTAATCCCGACTCCTCCTTGCTCATTCAGCTTCTCGAGCTGTTTGAAGCAATCATTACCAACTCAGCTACATTTTGTGGTCATATTATAAAATGAATCATTGTTCAACAGTCCAAGATTGCTAAACTCATTTTATGTGTGGTTTAGAGTAGAGTCACTGGTTGCTCAGACCCCTCAGAGTTGTACTCCTTCCAGTCTAGTCGCAGCGGGGAAAGCGCTCGTCCTTGGCGTTCGCCCAGATGGAGGATGGTGTAACAGAGCAGAATTTGGCCTCTAATACTTGTTCTCACAAGCTCCCCATAAGCTAGCCAAGATTTTTTCAGCCACTTCCTTCTGAAGGGCTTTTACCTCAGAGAGTCTCTAGCTTTTGTTCAGTCTTAACGTGACAACTTCTGGGAACTGAAATATCTACCACTCCTTTTGAGGTGCTCCAATTACACCCTCCCAAGCGTAAATTCTCACTACGTGTTCCTATAGGCACAATTTCTGTTTTAAGAGAGCCTGTGGAATATTTGATGTTGGGATTTGGTAGGAGTGAATGAATGCTCCATTATTCACCCTGGTGGTACAGCAGTGGTTGCTCTGAAGTTTTACAATGCAGCGTATTGCTGTAATGACATCATATGACATCATAAATCTCCCAAGACTTCTAAAGCTTCTGATGAATGTTCTTACATGACCACCTTGTTAATAAATGAAAAAAAAAGTTAATCAAAGAAAAATCTTGTGCATTTGTGCACCATTTAAAAGTCTACAGACAAGTAGTAACCACCTTATGCTTTAAAAACAAAACTCTTTACCTTACGTTCCAAAGAAAAGAAAGCACCATCATGATTTATGGATGCAGTTAGACAGGGAACCCTGCTCTTATACGAAAATCTCACAAAGAAAGCTCCTCTGCAAATATGTATGAATCTTAATTTCGAGTAATATTTCTAACAAGTTCTCTGAAAACAAAAAGTTACTGTAGTTCTCTTATTACATCCAAGTGTTTATGATATTTCAACCACAAATTGTCCAGATTAACAAATATTTTCCCTTCCTTTTAAAACCTTCCTACATACACATACGTATTAGTCAAGCTAAAGACCAGCTTCTCAGTTCTTGCTAAAACAGTGGATATTCACCATCCCCACCTTCAGTAAAACCCACGCACAGAGACGCACAACCAAAGCAACACCACAGTCTACTGTAAAGCTCCTCACCTCAGGCTTCATGTGTCTCTCTACTCTCTGCAGCTTTCTTCTTCCTCTGGTCTTACGAAAAGTTCTTGAAACCAGGTCAAATCCTACATATGTTAAAACAAACATGCCTTCCCACTTTCAGTCTCAGATCTCCCATGCTTCTGTCCTCTGAAGACATAGGTCATCTTTCTGCATGACTCTGCAGAGGTAGGAGGATTCCTACAGGTAATTTCTATTTTGTTGTGCCAGTCTAAGTCACTGCGTCTCAGGTATTCACATAAGCAAGAACCTAAACCGAAGCTTCTACAATGCATTATAAAAAATAATTAAATGGCTCTGAAGACCATTAAAAAATGTCCTGCAAATGGATGGCTTTCATATAAGGAGAAACGTTTTGTCGTAAAATGGCTTTGGCCTGTCCCTCCTGTAACTCACTCTAGAATAGCTGTATTGAGTTTGTTTTTCCATATTAGGATAGAGATGAAAAATTACGTGGATGGAACACCCCAAACAAGCTCTGTGCAAACAATCAACAGTGGTTACTGATCCTATAGAGAAACGTATCTGAAGCTGTGTTACCTATGCTCCCAA
The DNA here is from genome assembly GCA_947846985.1 of Fratercula arctica. Classification (NCBI taxonomy): domain Eukaryota; kingdom Metazoa; phylum Chordata; class Aves; order Charadriiformes; family Alcidae; genus Fratercula; species Fratercula arctica. The sequence continues at coordinate 29,446,154 of CANTUZ010000008.1, forward strand.
CCTGCCTCCCAACAGATTATTTACCTCTTCATATAAAACAAGTGTGAAATGTAGCTTGCAGTATGTCTGGAAATAAAAATCATGTTTCAACCTTTGCCCTCAATTGCATCAGTGGAAATGAAAAACTTCACTGACTTCAGACGCATTTGACTTTATTTACACTGCAGTAACTTAAAACATGGCTTAATTTTCTTGTAAAGAATTCCTTGTTGAAGCTACAGCACCAATAATTACAAACACTGACAGCTCTGTGTGTGCTGATTTTGGACTCTACATCACACAACTGGATGCCCGTTTAACTTTTGCATTTCACTGAGCCTCCACACCAAGACAAACCTTTCTAGTTCCATTTTTGGCCTTACTACAGTAGTATAGGAACACTGCGTTTAAGTCTACACCATTGGAAGGAATATTTGACTCTGAGATATGCACCTTACACCTAAGTTTTAAGAGGTCAGGACATAATCTCTACTACTACCAAGTTTTCCAATTCTGTTCTTAATTCTTCCTGTTAAGGAAGCAAAACCCCATACGAAATTATCAGTCTAGACTCCTCCTGGCTCAAAAAGCCATGTTCATGCTATGTAGTTCTTGCTTGGCTCTGTCTTCATCTCTCTCTTCATAGGACGTCTAATGGAAAGCACTGCTTTTTCATAACCTTCGCTAAACTCCCTCAAGTCACTTTCAGCCCCAGTTTCTGTCAATCCCTATGCTGTCCTGCCAGAACATCAGTAAGATGCTAAATAGTGCATGTAGTTTCAGGGAAATATCTAATCTGCTATTTTTGCAAATTCAAATTGCTGTGCTGCCGATACTAGGACTGGGATAATAAGATATTACTCAGTACTGATATCCTCTTTTTTCTGGGAAGAATTAGAAAACATATGAACTGTCCTATAATATTCAGTGGTTTGCTGAGCATGACTATGGTCCAGCCACATGTCACAGTGTATATATAGCCTTACAAGTTTATACCATACTGAGGTTTCTGCTTAATTTAAATCTGCTACTGAATTCTAATATCTAGTTCTCTCGTTTCTCCTTCTCCACACATCCCCCACTGGCACTCGGTGCCAAAGGCTCAGAAATAACAAAGGGGCCACAGGAGGCCCCAGGCGTGTTTGAAAGCAACACGGACCCACGTACGATCACACTGTCAGCATGCCTACATACCCGCAAAGTAATATGCTTCAGAGAGAAATACCGTATCCCAAAGTTACCAACCAGCTCCTTTTTGTTCCCAGCAAATTAAAATGCTTGGATTCTTTCCTATTCCATGTTCTCATGCCAAAGACAGGATCATGCTCACAAGCTTCTGATGGAATCCTCTAAGATTTTATTTTTTATCTCTACAAATTAAACTTTTCACGAGAAGCTGAAGCCCCCCTCATCAAGAGCCCCAGAAGTATGGGAAAGAAAATGTCAAGAATTAACAATGCTAGGTATTATACTCCCTCACAGGGTTAATTTTGTTTTGTTTCCAAATAGCATGCAGAAGTCTGTCCCACCCATCAGATGAGCTACTATACTTCTATTAGCGTTCTGGCACCTCCTTCTGTACAAACGTAGCCCTTTTTCTATAAAACACGTTATATAAAAGACTTAATCCAGCAAGAATGGAACTAAGGGATTTTTTTTGCTTCCAGATTTAAACTCATTGCTCCTCGTATCAGATGGCATCTTCTTCCCCCTAAACACTACATCACACAACTAGCTGGACATAAAAAGACATTCAGTAGCTGTACGAGATCAGGGGAAACCAGGACCAGCATTCCTCTATATACAGAAGTAGCTACAACACAAAGCCTGACTCAATGGGCAAACGATCCACACCAAAATTAAAACATCCTCCACTTTTCTTCCTGTTAAGCTACATACTGTACCTCACAACTGCTCTGGGAAAATAACTGCACTTTTGTAAAAGACAAATGCTATGTTGATGTAATTGTCATAAACCAATTATATTTTGTATCTAAAAATACAGGGACTAGGGGCTGCCTATCTACTACAGGATATGCACGCTACAGCTACATTGCGGCAAATGCAAATTTAGACACACGTCTTGCCATACAGCACATAGGATGGTTTTAATAGTCCTAAATACAGTTCAATTAACAGCAGCTTGCATCCGTACCCAGTTCCTGGATACATGGCCAGATAAAATCTAGAGAAAATGTTAAGCACTCAAAGGAAAACAAAGTACACGCTGTCTATTAATTGCATGGGAGTTAGCACTGCCATCATGTAATCCTTGGTGAAAACATGATTTTTTTTTTTTAATTTATTGCGATCTGTTAAAAGTCATTCCATTTAAACAGCATTGCACAATTTCCAGACAACTGAATCTGTGAAAAAAGCCTTATGGCTTTGTGTCAGGTCTTTCCACATTATTATGGTGCAAAGGCTACATAAATTTATCTCCTTCTAAATCTGGATTTTTTAAAATATCAAGACACTGGGGTTTTTTTTCCATCTGCAGCTAAGATTTCTTCATCTCCCTCATATTTACATGCAAAACCAGAGTTTATGTACAAGATACACAGATAAAAAAGAGAAGGATTCAGGAGAAGCCTTGAAGACGTTTGATGGCAGTTTTGTTCTGTAACAGCCCCTCCTTCCACAAAATCCACGTTGCAGCCACAGGGCACCGCAGTACCACATCAGTACCACATCCCAACTCCATCCCAACCTCGCTTCAACAAGAAGGGGAAGGAGAAGAGCGGGAGAGGGGAGTTGCGGTACCTCGGTGAGATGATGCAGGTGCTTACCACACTACCAAAAATCACACTGCTGTCCCTCACAGAGACAGGACATTGCTATTACAAACAGCACAGAAACACTTGGTCTCTTGGCTTTCTCCTTCTCCACTTTCCTGTACAGACACACACTCAAAACTGTAAAGCACAAAAAGTCCTTGCAAAATCAAATTTTACTGCAGAGCTACAGAAAGGTAAGGGGCAAAAAAATCTCATGTTTTTATGGTAATAAAATTATTTCTTAACATTGTTATTTGAAATCACTTTGGATTATTAGGCATAAATGTTTTTTTAAAGCGTAATCCACATTTCATCATAAATGCTGCAGTTTTCACCTCGTATCACTCACACCAGACCATGGAAGCTCTCTAGCTAAAAATTACTACATTTCTTTCCTACGTGCCTTTATGAAGTTCCCTACTACCCTTTTGACCCCCTTCTAGAAAAAATCATAAATGCATACATACACTGGGATTTAGACAACTTGGCACTGGTCTTTTAGTACCTGGGAATAACAATCAGTTTAACAGAAGCAGCTTTGTATCAGTAAACTTCATAATAAAAGCACTTCTGGATAAATAAATAAAAGAACACCTCTATTAACAATACCAAACTAATCCTTGCGATAAATTTATTAATTCTGCTCTCAGAAGGTCAGTAGAATATTAATTTGTTCCTTTATGAACAATACACTTGCACTGAATAATGTAATAGGGTTTAATCTAATCTGGTTAAATAGATGCTCAGTAACATTCAAACAGCCTTGGCACCAACACCGACACAGTTCAGTACAAAATGGTAAATTTACTATAAACCATTTTAAACTTCCAACGACAGAATGAAATTCCATGGAGAGTAGCTGCAAAAGGCAAATCTTTAATAATTGCCAGTTTCTGCTAAATTCTGCCATAAGGGTAATATTCAGTTGTAAAGTAATGCATCACTTTGTACTGGTAAATACCCAGTTGTTTCCGAAGGACAATACCTGGTTGGGCTTTAAGGGCAGGAAGGGGAATTTGTTCAAGATTCCTCCAGAAGTCCCCAAGAGGGAAGGAAATCCTAACTCTGCAGCACCAGGGCATCCCATGGGGTTGCGTGGCACTAACGGGGCCATGGCAGGGCCTTCCTTTCCCTTTACATCAGGGAAATGCCCACCTCCGGTACACTGTCCTATACATCAATCGTGCTTCCCCACTAGAAAGCAGACTTGCAATCCTGCGCCTGTGTGCTCTAGTCTAGACTGTGGCATCTCTTACATAGCTGGAAACCACCGGTTTGCATACAGCAAGTCACCTTTTTCTGAGCTAAAACACACTTTTGAAATCAACAGGTCTTTCCTCTGCGAACAAAAGAGAAGTTGCACATTTGATCCAAGAGGCAGATCCCACCACTTCCATGAATGCATATAAAACATATTTCCTTTCGAACAGATTTATCTCATTCCGCATGGAGTTTTATTTTATGGGTGGGGCTGGTTTTTGTTGATTTGGGTTTCTTCGTTTCATGGCAATTAGTTGTAAAACACCTTAAGATGCATTGCTAGAACGACTGCTCGACAAAGAGCACTTTGTATCTTATTGTAAAATATTCAGACACAACCCAAACAAATGGTGTCTGTAATAAAAATACTGCCATATATCTTCATTTGTACTAGAACAAATCAGTTTTATTTGTTCATTCTGCGCTTTAGTGTCATAGGTCTCTTAGAAAAGATAATTTATAATTCCTTATGCAATTAGATATGAAATTAAGTCGTCTTACTCTGCAGAAGAATTTATAATAAAGAGACCAGGTTCAACCAGTTCCACTGAAAATATTTTGATAGCGTCAAAAAAGACAGCATAAAAATCTTTAGTGTTTTAACAAATTAACACATGCCTTTTGGGTAAAGTACTGTACATGCTGTTAATCTTTTAATTAGGTTCTCAATTTCACATACACATTTATGTTAGGGGGGATTTTTAGTGATCAGAAAATGCAAATGCATGGTGTTGCTATGCTCTTTTAGCAGAGATATCAGGGAAAAAAAAGAACTAGTTCATGTAGCCCTCTATTTAAAAGCTCCAGAATAAAATATTAATAAATCTTTGTGAATATTACCAATGAAATACCATTCTTCATTCTTTTAAGCAACCAAATACAGCTTTCAGATTGAGGGAAAAAAAAAATTTGTTCTCCACACTCAAGCCACAGAAAAAGAAAGTTTTATGTTCATAATGGATGTAGTTTTTAGACCCATCATCAACATTTAAAAATATGTAATTGATGCTATCTATATAAATGGATACATAAATAGTGATGTTTGAAACATATTCTACAGTAGCATTTCACAAAATGACAATTTTCTCATGCTGACTGCCGCACAATTCCGCCTAAACATCTCTTTCCACGATCTTGAGAAGATTTAGTATGATCTATAGCTCCTGATTTGATACATTCTTTTCCTCAAGCAGTTGCTCCATCCTCAGTTTCAACACAAGATAAACACTTTTTCCCCCACAGACTATTTCATAGATCCTATAGCTGGTGCCGGAAAAAACCCTACTCAGAAAGGCAGACAAATTGCCATCAGTTAACGATCCCTATGCCAAGGGACATTTTTAGCATGGAGTTGTCACTGTGGAAGTAGGAACTATCTACTAGCTATCCCACATAATGATTTTTGTTAGAAAAAGGAAAAAGGCCAAAATGTGGCTAAGCAGCAAATATATTATAAAAACAAAGTATGAAAGCAATTTAGCTAAGAATCCTGACTGGCACACGCATTCTCCTCCTAGCTTGCTTGTTTGAATTTAACTCTTCATTGGTAACTGTGGAAACAGCCAGGTAAAGTCAAAGATGCTGCACACACAAAACTGGGGAGTGAAAATGGAATAAAATACAGATCCCAGATCTCAGGACTACTATAGCTTTATTATTTCATTGACAGCTACTTCATCCTAGAAGAATTATTTTTCTGTTGGAATAAAGTTGAAAGTAAAATTGCCCATAAATACCCAGTGAAAAATACCCCAGTCTCTTCTCATTCAACTTGATGCAATGCCTTTTTTTAATCACATCTGTATAAACATATATTTTTTTAAGTTGTCTGTATAAATCTAATGTATTGACTGGCCAAAAGTAAGACAGAGTATAAGCCATTCTCCATAAGCCCTGCACCAGTACGGAGAGGGTATCCTGAATAACCAAGCAGCTGAGTGGACAGGAGGAGGACATACCCACCTAGAGCTTGGATTTGGACCTTCATCAGTACTCTCTGACTGAGTTTCCAGTAGGCAGGATAGTAGGCAAAAGGAGGTCACTTAACAGCATTGTCTTTTGCTCATCCCTTTTCCATTCTGTAAATGTAGCCATTTAATCTCCTGCAGACCCCCAATGACAAACAATGCAGGAGGGCAGATTGCCCTTGTAAAATTCAACCCGTATGAAAAGATGCAAACATCAAATACAGTTGCTGATTGACAGGTTCATTTATATTCCAGTAAGGGGCAGGAGGATTAAAGCCGGATCCCTTCTACAATGCTCACACACGGCAGTGAGAAACCCTCTGAACTGACCCTTTACTGTCAATGCCAGAAGGATCTTTCCTAACGAGACAATCAGACACAGAACAGGGGTCAGTGGTTTTGCCCTCTCTCTTTTCTTTTTTTTTTTTTTTTAACCAGGAAACACTTTCCACTTACCCCCTTTAAGTTTTCTCCCCTTACTTTGTTAAGTTTTCAGTTTTAAAACAAACTGGGTTTTATGCGTAGCTTGTCCCTGTGGCTAGAGGGGACTGAGAAGCGCTGCCTTACACCGTGAGCTTGCAAGGGACCCCGCAGCCAGCACCATTGCCCTCCACATCCTCAAACCGATTCCCTTCACACGTGCAGTGAGACCCAGACCGTGGCACTGATGATAAATGGACTTTGGACAGACCAGCCTGCAGAAAGAGCTCTGCTTTCCCTCCAGCAGCATATCCATTACAAATGCTGCACAGGGGAACTCTCTGTCCAAGGCAAACCAGAGATCCTAGAAGTTGGGATGTGCTTTCCAATAAGCAGAAGCCAATGTGGGGGATGAGCCCTGCCTCTGCTAGGTTACAGAAGAGAAACAGCTGGAGGTGGGCTCAGCTTTGTGCCCCTGTGGGGAGGACAGATGGGGCAAGGCAATCCGCAGCTGGGGCAAAAGGCATCTCCTCATGCCACCGCGTTAAAATACCGCTTCCCTTATCTAGAGCAGGGACTGGGAAAAATCTCAGCAGACAAGAATGTCAAAAAAGGGGAGAAAAAAAAGCTACCCTAACTTGTGTTAACCACCACCAGGCTTTGCTCTCCTCACATACTACCGAATGTTTAAATATTGAGCTTGCTAGCTAACAGGCTGCTAACTGCACCATATTTTCCTTCTCTAGACAGAGGAAGACCTAGTCTAACCTAATTTTTTCCCATTTTTAAATAAAGCACTGCTTTGCTATCAGATGCACACAAGAAAAAGACAACAAAATTTTATTTTAAACTAAAATTAATAAAGACCATTTCCCAGTTTTCCTCAAAAATATCAGTGGTTCATGGGCTTGTGGGCTTAGCTGAGAGGTTGGGAAGGGGGCCAAGAAAAATCAGAATTTATTATACGCTGGTCTAAGTTTTTAATTGAGTACACACAGGCCTTTCGCAGTGAACTTGATTTTTATTTTACCCTGAACTACTATAAGGATTGCTGTGACACAAAAAAGCCTGTGGCTCAATTTCCCCAGCATTTCTTCATTGGTTTATAAAACTTGCAGAACACGTGAAAATCTTTGCTTGAAGAGAGTGAAGCTTGAAGGAACTTCTGCCCTGCAGCATTATCTTTTTACACACAGCCTGCAGCGCAAAGCTAAAGAACGCAGCCCTCATCAAACAGAAGCACCAATTTGCTGTTATGGCCTTAGCAATATTTCTCAGAAACAAAGGGGAGAGAGAGGAAAAAAGGTTTAATGATTTCTACCCATAGCGCAGACTGAGTTTGATCCATTACAACTGTGGAACAAACAAATGACACACCACTGCAACAAGTCCACTAGAGTCCCCAGAACCATCAACAAAACATGATGCATTTCAAAGCACTTGGCTCCAAACTGAGCAACTGATATCATCTACCTGGACTTGTGCTAAGCATTTGACGCCATCCTGCGTGACATCCTGGTTTCTAAATTGGAGAGACATGGATTTGATGGATGGACCATTTGGTTGATAAGAAATTGGCCGGATGGCCACACTCAAAGAGCTGTGGTCAACAGCTCAATGTCCAATTGAAGACCAGTGATGAGTGGTGTTCCTCAGGGGTTGGTATTGGGACCGGTGCTGTTTAACATCTTTGTCAGCAACGTGGACAGCGGGATTGAGTGCACCCTCAGCAAGTTTGCCGATGACACCAAGCTGCGTGGAGCAGTCAACACGCTGGAGGGAAGGGATGCCATCCAGAGGGGCCTGGACAGGCTTGACAGGTGGACCTGTGCGAACCTTATGAAGTTCAACAAGGCCAAGTGCAGGGTCCTGCACATGGGCCAGGGCAATCCCAAGCGCAAATACAGGCTGGGTGGAGAATGGATTGAGAGCAGCCCTGAGCAGAAGGACTTGGGGATGTGGGTTGATGAGAAGCTCATGATGACCTGGCAATGTGTGCTCGCAGCCCAGAAAGCCAACTGCATCCTGGGCTGCATCAAAAGAAGCATGGCCAGCAGGTCGAGGGAGGTGATTCTACACCTCTGCTCTGCTCTCATGAGACCCCACCTGGAGTACTGCGTCCAGCTCTAGAGCCCCCAACATAAGAAGGACATGGACCTGTTGGAGCGAGTCCAGTGGAGGGCCACAAAAATAATCAGAGGGCTGGAGCACCTCTGCTATGAGGACAGGCTGAGAGAGTTGGGGTTGTTCAGCCTGGAGGAGGCTCTGACAAGACCTTATAGCAGCCTTCCAGTACTTAAAGGGGGGCCTACAGGAAAGTTGGGGAGGGACTCTTTACCAGAGTGTGTAGCGATAGGACAAGGGGTAACAGTTTTAAACTGAAAGAGGGGAGATTTAGATTAGATACTAGGAAGAAATTATTTCCTGTGAGGGTGATGACACACTGGAACAGGTTGCCCAGGGAAGCTGTGGCTGCCCCATCCCTGGAAGTGTTCAAGGCCAGGCTGGATGGGGCTTTGAGCAGCCTGGTCTAGTGGGAGGTGTCCCTGCCCATCGCAGAGGGTTTGAAACTGGATGATCTTTGAGGTTCCTTCCAACCTAAACCATTCTATGATTCTATGAAACTCCCACCGCAGGTATGCAAAGTCTCACAGACAGGCAGGGAAGGAAGAAAGGGTGTTTCATTGGGACAGCCAAAGCCTGCTCTGTCCACTCCTCTCCCTCCTTTCCCCCCTGCCTCCTCTCCTGCTTACAAGCAGTGCTGTGCTCAGTCACAAACCACAAATGAGATGGAAAGCAGCCGTCAGAAGTGCTGAGCTGTTCAGGGCTACCTTTGGTTACCCTCCTTTAAGCTGTTCAAACACTAATAAATTACCCATTTACTTATACGACCCAGATGTTTGCCATCTAGAAAAATAGATTATTACTTGTAGAAGGTTTTGTTCCATCACAAGAATCCTGTAAATAATATATTGGGATCAGAAAGCCAGTACCACGTGGCAACTTTTACACACACCAGCACAGGGGGTTAGGGAAAAAAAGACAAGAGAGAGGCTTCCTGACCACTGGTTGGAAGAACTTTCATAGTGAGCTTATCAAAGAACCAAGTATTCACAAGAGGTCATGCTGTTGGGATAATGAGGTTACTTAACACTACAGATGGAGAATGAGGGTGACAAGTAAGCTGAAAGGTTGGTTTATTAATTGGATTTTGATCTTTTGTTTCCATTTATATATAGACTATATAAATATATATTTTTATGTGTGTTTATGTATAAAATATAAGTATTTATATTCTCTATTAAACTATAAATATACTATACATGTGTTTATATATATAAAACAAAGTAAAACATAAAATATATTTTTTTATATCTATAAATATGACTTCCTAACATTTCTTTTTATGTCAGATTTTCCACCAAAAGAAAACCCACACTAATTTTAGTAAACACTACAAATATAAGTAGCCTCAATCCCTACAACTTCTTTTATTTTTTATGTAAGATTTCTTAAGAGTTCCAAGCAACATTTAAAGAGAACTCTGGGGCTTTAATTGAAATGGCATGAGATGCTGAACCTCTAACAACAGTGTCTTTCACACCCGGTGTCCATTATACACTGAAATGCCTACCAAAAAAAAAAACAAAGAAGGAAGAAGTTTTCAGCATTCCCATTAAATTCTGACTTTCTCTAATGGTTCCTGTAATTGAGTTTCACTAACAGTTGTCATGAAGTTTTGTAGGGTAGACAAAACAGTGATTTGCTGGTAAATGTCTGCATATAGGGAGGGAAATAAATATTTCTGAAGTACTCAGCTCACTTTCTTCAAACATCAGGGAGAAAGACAAAGAATGCAACTCAAGGAATGTACAATTCAAGAAGGAGCAGCTTTTACAAGGAAAACTTTGATCTGGGTGGCTGAGTACCGCTGCAAGAAATCCAGTCTGCTCAGCAATCCCAGATAAATTGTCGTGGAATTGCATGTCAGAGTTTAATGCAAGATGTCCATTTGAGTCGTACCTCTCTCACATATTACTGTTAAATTATTTAATTTGGGTCTTTTACAGTTTCACCTGCAAAACTGGAGAGAAGAAAGAAGAGCTTACCCATAAAAAGTATCCCCAGTAGAAGCAAGGGGCACAAAAGGGGATTACTAAAGGTAAGGACCCGTTAATTATAGATGGAATAAGACCAAACTGCTGCAAAGAGCTCCTAAAAGGGCTGGCTTGGTTTCTTTCATTTGTTTTGGGGTGGGCTGGGGCTTTTTCTGCTGTAAGAGGTATTGGTTTAGAGGGTGGTCACACTCTATAGCAAAAGAGGTTGAGCTGAGAGAAATACAGCATCTCTACGCAGACTGACAACTCTGTTAGGTGAGACCCCTATGCTATCTCTGTACAAAGGAGAAAGAAAAAAGTAGCAGCAAACAGTGACAGAGCCAGGAAATGACCCAACATTTAGGGGTTTTATCACTGTATTGTCTTGTTATTTAAGTCATTGTATTACCAGTGTCTCTCTATTCATTAAAGCCAATATAATACTGGCTAGAAGGTTGATCCCATGAACAGGGCACCACGGGTCAGACATACAAACAACACTGGGCACTTGGCTGAGGAGTCAGAAGATCCCATATTATAGCATCCTTGTAATTTATTGCACATTATTCACAGGAGAAACCTGAACCCAGGTTTCCTCTCATTTTTCCCATACTGATGCCTTGCACTTGTGTTAGAAATAGCCTATCTGGTCTTCCCAGCTGCAGCAAACTTAGCTGTATACATCAAGCAGAGTTTAGCAAGGTTTCACTACACTTTTACTGTACCTTTCTTGATACAGAAATATAAAGCCAGTTTGTGTGTGTTCAATACAGCCCCCAGCTGGTATGTTCTGCCTTTACCTGGCATTCAATTGGAAGCTATTGTGGTCCTGGAGACAGCACAGATGGGAATATTTCACAGGATCTTTCCCTACTCAGGGAAATCTAATCATCTGCTCAGGTCTTTACAATTGCTCCAGAGCCCTACCCTCTTGGACCAGCTTAGGCAAATCCACTCCCTCATCGGTATTTACACCCTTCAAATATTTGTACACACGGTTATAATCCCGTAAAATGGTCATATTGGCCTCACAAAGGCTAGCCAGAGTGAAGGAGCCCAGCATTCAGGCTGCCACATTCTCACGCACAGCAGCCTGGGGTTTGGACTGATTTGCTAAACGTCACCATATCAAACAGATCTGGTCTTTGCTTTGAAATACTACTTAAAAGCAGGCCCCAAGTGCAAGAGGCCTCCAATTAACAGCAGAGAGCAGGGCTGACCTCACATATTTAGACCCTTGAGGGAAATGAGCACATTTGCAGTCTGGGTTCCTTCCTGCCCCAGCCATGGGCTTCATGCACCCAGAGGAGAGCCCTCATATGTCTGCGCTTTGGTTTCCTTGCTGTGCAGTCAGGAGAGCCTCCTTTCTCTCTTGCTGCAGCTAACTGCGAGGGCAGCTCCACCAGTGCTCCAGAGCGCAGTGCTCTGCAGAAGCACCAAAGCCAGCCCAAGCCTGTCTTACAACTTCCCACAGGCGAGGCAGCTGGAGAAGGACAGTTGGTCCTGAGATACACCTCTGGGTGTCATGACATTAGGGCAGAGGTACCCCACCAGCTACTCTGGCCAGGCACTGGCTGGCAGCAACAGAATTTTCCTCTTCCCCACTCCAGTCGTGCAAGGCTGACAGGGCTGATGCTGTCTGACCTCAGCTCACTAAGTCACAATCCTCTCAGAGCATCACTCTCCTCCGTGCCCAGCTACTGCACCTCCACATGGCAAGGCAAGATACCTAAACCCCTTCTGTTTCTCATTCTTGTCTTACACCTTCCCCACTGACCACTGCCAGCCTCTCCTTCCAGTCTTTCACTCCGACCAGCCGCCTCCAGCTCTTTGCAGCCATAAGGCTTCCCACTCTTCAGTCAGTACACAGCACTACAAGAAACCAGGCAGCACGAAGAGGGACCTCCAAGACCTTAACGCAAGGCACTGCCTCTTGCAACGGCTCTGCTCGTGGCAATACATTGCGTAAGAACCAGGGTTGGCAGTCTCTACAGTGACAGGGATGGGAAAGATCTAATGTTTCTCTCGCTCTGTGTTAACTTCCCTCTGCTGTTTTCTCACCCCTCCTTCTGCTCCACTTGGCACCTCGGCACCGTTTCACTCTTCTGTACAACCCTTTCCTTGTGGTGGCCACACACAGCTACTAAGCCAAGCAACTACTTTGCCAGCGCCCAGCTAAAGCTGCCCACAAGCAGCAGGCAGGGCAGGCACTCCACACTGCCCTGCCAACGCACCTAGCAGAAGCACCTGGCAGGAGAAGGCAAACTCCATTTCAATGGCCCATTCAGCTTTGCAAGCTTTTGCAGACAATGTACACCAGTTCTATGTATATACTCACAAGACCTAACAAGCAACTGGTCAAAAGAAAAAAACATATATACATATACCCAGGAGAAATCACACTATTTTCTTTTGCATATGGCTTCTAAGAAAGTAGAACTTGCTAAAAGCATCAAACTAGCACTGCTCTTCCTCCACCCCACACCAAGGAGTGAATCAACTTTCACAGCAGGTCCCAAAGCTGCAGGACTGTACGCAGGGTACTCCGGATCGCAGCTACTTTCATACGACTTTGGCCCCAGCACTCAGAACTATATACTGTATGTAGCCCCTACCGGTTCCCTTCTCTTGCATAGCCCAGTTAGAATACCCCACCCACTCAAAAAAAAAATTGCATCAGGGCATGTAAATTTTATTAAACTACACATAGAACAGGTGCCCCTTTAAAGCATGACTCTTTTCCTCTCCGGAAGGCACATGTAGCAGGTTCCCTAGTGTCAGGTGTAGACTCAAGTGATGAAAGAAAAATACATAAATGTTTATTAAACTTTTGTTGCCATTCACACCACCAACTTTCACACCCTAATGCCAAGCTGTTAACGAATTCCCATGCTGTTCCAGAAGACTTTTCACAGCTCCTGTCAGAAAAGGGAAGTTTCACGAGGGCAGCACTCGCTGGAAAAGTCTCTGCTCTCGCCACCATCAACAAAAAATGTTCACAACCAGCTGTTTGTGGAATAAATGTGTCCTGCCCAAACTATGTGGGAATAAAGAGCTTCTTCCAGTGAGACATGGGGCCACCTTCATGTATACCTCCTGATACATATTTGTCTCAAGATCGTTTATGCTAAGACTTCTCAATTTACCTACCAACCAGGATTAAAATTTGGCCATGACAAGCGAAGTGACCACGAGCTGGTACGTGAGGCTCCAGGCCAGGTGGCAGCTGAGTGTGCACACTACAGCTCATATGGTCAGACATGGCGTCACCTCCTTGGGGAGCTCTGGAGCTCTAGGCTGCTGCCCAGGCAGGCAGCCCTGCAGCAAGGCCCCTTTGGGCACACAGACCCCTTGAGGAGGCAACGCACCACCTCCCCCTCCGTGCCACGTTTCCTTTCTGGCACCCAGACTGTGCCGTGCAGCTGGCGAGTGCGAGGCAGGGCCCTACACACAAGTCGCATGCCGCCTGCTCGAGCCTCCGCAGGTCTGTAGAAGTGCCATGGTGAGCCGCAGCGAAGGCGGTGTGAAATTGCACAGCAATTCTCTCTGCTGCCGCAAAACTCCTCTTTTCCCCCCCAACTAGCTCTTTTATCTGCCACTGGAGACCCTGTTCTAAAAGGAACAGGCAAAGGCAAGATGTTTCCCACAAGATGAAGTGAACATTGCTACTCCTCTCAGAGTCATCCAAAACAAGGGGGCGGGGGGGCGGGAAATGAAACACTTTCCCAACTCAAAAAGTGACAATTATTACACATTACATTACAGTTTAGACAGCCTTTACAATACAAAAGCTTTGACAAGCTCACATTTACTTTATCCCTGGAGGACAAGGGGACACCTACTCATGTCAGTGTTTTGCACAGCATGTTGCTCAAAGCTTTACCACTTTGAAAAATGCACCTGAGGATCTTCAACTTCTGATGCAGATCCTGTAATTCAGCTGATTGTAAAGCATAAAGAAGAACTAAGTGACTGTTTATCAATGTATATTGGTAAACGAAATAAATCCCAAGCACTAGAACAGAAGCAGACTTTTCCTACAACCAAAATGAATAAAGCAAATAGCTTTATTTTTTTCCCTCTTTTTAATATCAGAAAATTGTGTTCCAAAATAAATCCTTATATCAACGATTTAGCAGCATGCTTCTGTCAACCCTAGTTGACAGATTATAGCCCAATATTCCATAAATTTTCTCATTTAGACTAAACAATCTCGGAGGCCTACTAGCTCTCTGTCCCTGCCTGTACCTCATCTCTCAGCTTGCAGACAGCTAGCACAGAAGCAAGTCACTACAGAACATGCTGCGTACATCAGCTTCATATCGTAAAATCAGCATGACCTGCAGTATTTGCCCAGGATGTATAAAAGCCTTTGGAGAACTGCTCCTTCAGTGTGAAGGTAAATAAACTGACCAAGTAAGAGATCTGTTAGCTCACAGATCTTTAAGGTATTTTTGGTTGTTCCTAAATATTATACTATCTGACATTTTCTAGTGGAAGATAATTGCTGCCTTAAAGACAAAAATGCCAAAGTGTTTTCTTTCAGGCTGATTACAACAATTAGCAATTTAATTTTTATTTTCTAGACCAGTTATTCGAGCAACACACCAAGCGACAGAACAGTATCTGAACCTGCTCATTATCAAAGCCTGTAGCTCAAAAACGCAGTGGCCGTTTCCTCCCTGCACGGTGACTAATTTCCTTCGTGAGTCAATCTGTCTCTCCTCCTTGCTATTCTCACAACAGAGAGATGCTGCAAAAGCAAGGCTCCCCCAAGTGAGATGCTCAGCCAGTGTGGATCACTGCACTGAACGGCATGCCTGCTTGGAGCAGGTTTCTTGCAAAGCCCATTCCCCTTCGTAAGTGCCAAGAATCAAATCTTGGCCACCTAATGCAGCGTGTTCCACATGTTAGCTCGCAACATGTTGAGCAACTGTGTTAACTGAGATGGATAGTGCTGTCAAACAGGAAGCTGGCTCACCAGGATGGAAACAGTGGGATACGCTGACCTTTTACATTCAGAAAAAAAGCGCCCCTAAGATGACATGAAATGTTTCATATTAAAAAACAAAACAGCTACCTTCTCAAAGAGTTTTTATTACCGCACTGTGTAAACAAACACATGTGCATGAGATGAGCTCTGCCTGTATGCAGAACCTGAGCCTCTCTCGAAGAGCAGAGGCTGACAGAGGAAATGAATCATTATCACCCTGCTTGGAAAGAAGCTTGTACAAGGAGGGCTGCACTATTAACCACTGCCTGGAACTCCTGGATTCAATACCACCGCAGCTCCCTCTGTTCGCACCTGCAAATACCTAGCTATACAAAATGACTAAAACCAACAGGTAAAATCAAAATCCCTGGGCAAAGTTTCTATTAAACTACTCTAAATACGCACAGGTTTTACTGATGACATGGAGACAAAACTGAAACTTACAGGCTTCTCATCCAAAAGAATAAGCATTGAAATAACCTCTTTAGTACAAAAAAGCCTCTTGAAATGCAAAGGTCATTCTGGAAAGATTTTTCCCAATCCACCACCTCCTGCCCATCTCCCTCAAGATAAGGACTTTAGGTTTGTTGTTTTCATACTGGTATTTTGGGTAGAGAGAGGGAAGCTTTGTTTATTTTAAGATTTCACTGCTACAGGAGAATCATCTCTAAGTGGAAGGGACTACAGAGTTTTACAAAGGGCTTTGCAGCAATATAGAAGGTAAGCGAATGCAGAGAAATCAGTCTGCACATTTAGCACTACAACTATTGGCCATAAAGAGAGCATGTATTTATATATGTATAACCATTATATGCAATGTGTAATTTTAAAAATCAAAGACCACAATATGCTGTTCAAAACAGCCCTGATACAAAGAAGAATACCAGATACCATCTAGCTGTACACCTAGAGGTTCTATCTGTGCCGACTTCCTCGAAGCAGCAACCTGCCTCGTGGTACAGAACAAATATGTCATGAATATGCTGACTGATCATTATCACCATATTTCACACTTCAGCAAGATCCAGCTAATGCTTTCTAGGCAGGCTAACAAGGCAGGGCTTGTTGTACACCTAGTTTAAGATTAAGCAATCAACACAACTGATATAACCACTTCAAAGATTTGCCACCAATTGTCTTGCATTCTCTTTACATCAAACAACCTCAGGTGCTGCTTTCTGCCAGGGCAGAGAAGGGGGAAAAGAACTTTATTGAATACCTTGTGCCTGAGCTGCAGAACTGTGGGAATACCCCAGAGCCAGGAGCGCTGTCTCCACCAGCTGGCTAAAGAGCACATCTTTGCGAACCAGAACGAACTCAGCATGCTCTTCTCGATTATCATATTCAAGTGAGGCATCTGACTGCTCCACCACACAAAAGACTGGAATCATCAAACCTAGATGAAAAAAAAAAAAAACAAACAAAGCAACAAAGTATCAGTAAGAGAGGAACAAGAAGTGTGTCACACATCTCCGATTAAAGTTGTAAATTAAAACACCTCCTAGAAGGCTCATCTTAAGTGGAAATCTGCCTTTCTTCCCTGTGGGATAGCTTTTGTTTTCTTTCCAAGGGAAATACTGAAGTCTCATCACTTGACTCATTTAAAAACCACACAAAAAGCTCCAGAGAATACAATTCAGGAACAGAATCACAGTCAGCATGAGGACGAACAAGATTTCCTAATAAGACCTTTTCAACATAGCAGAAGTTTTCTACAGTTCCATGAATGTCCCTATTCTTTCAGGTCAGGACTTCTCCACATTCAGCCATACGAAAACCTGACACACAAATGTCGCTTCTGCTTCTCCCCACAAGGTGAACGTATGGAGGAATGGGCAGAAGCTAGTTCCACACACAGTTCTTGGCTGGGATAGGCTTATTTGCACATTTTCAGACCATGGCCAGTCTTCTCACTGTGCAAGGAAAATACCCTTGCACTGATTTTGCTGAAAACGATAATCTTGTATTGGCAGCTGATGGTCGCGCAGACCCAGAGAGGCCAGTGGCTGGTCTCCCGCTGCATGTATGAAGAGTGAGAACAGCTCTCTTTGAAAGAGGATAAAGGATGAGGAGGAACCACAGAAGTGGAAAGCTCAGGGGGTGGTCTGGATTCAATTTTGTTCTGGTTTATTGTAAATTTACTTTTGTGGTTACAGGATCAAGTCATCTATGGCAATAAATTGTGGGGCATGAACTTAAAGGGATTCAATACTACAGACAGTAGGGAAACAAGCCAATTTGCAGGAGACGGTCCTACAGTACTCCAAGCATGTGCACAAAGGGGCGATGGAACAGATAGAAAACCTACAGAACGGCACAGCCACTTTCATTGCCGGCTACAGGCCAGGCTCTAGTCAGGGGGTGGCAAAGGAAAAAACATTACCTCCGGTCACAGAAGTTTATTAACTGGTTACGTACAATTTGCAAGCCCCTAAATAAACTGGGAAATACTGAGGCAGAGACAAATCCCAGCCTAAAGCAATTCTCCAAACGTGCTATCTAAGGCTCATAATACTACCAGAAAGTTCACCTCTCACTCCTGTTCTTCAGAATTAAATACAACCCTTTCCAGTAGATAACAACTATGAAAAAACAACTGAATATATTTATTAAAGGCCAGAAAGAAATCACTGTATTCCTGGACCAGGCACTTCTTTAAGGGAAAAAGAGGAGAAAGTCACATTTCAGTTCTTCTTCTGTGCAAAGTCAGTTAAATATCTGCAAGAACTTCTACTATCAGTATCTTCAGTATCTGCAAAACAACAGTTATATATCCCTTCACAGGAGTTACCCAGCCCTGAAATAGATACAGCCACACCAGTAACAACTGCTAAGGGACTTAAATGCTCCTTGTCTTGAATTTGGAGAGACTAGATTTACTTTAAAATATATTTTAGATCGAAAATTCTCACTTAGTGACCTATCTGGCATGGAGTGGCTCCCAGCCTCACGTTCTAGCTGCAGGCCAGCAGCAGCAGCAGCTACGAGCCACAATATCCAGTTGATCTGGTTTAGTTCTTTGTTTTCAAACACATCCTGAAGTAATGTGTAAGTAGGTTACGGCATCACATTGATGCTGCTCCCTCTTCACTGCTTGATTCTGGGTTAAACTGATGCATTTTGCAAGTTCAAGCAGCTAAATTCTAACACACGGTGTTAAAAAAAAATGTCAGTGAAAAAAAATCTCTAGGTACTTTCCTGAAAAGACAGCGCAAGGCTGACCCTGTTCCTCTGAAATCAATGACAAAATTTCTATTCCTATCAAAGGTTAAAAACTGAGTTCTATTTGACCATAAATCATTTAACCAGTTAAAGTGAAATTTAACCTCCGTAAGTGACAAATTTCCCTTCCTGTCAAACATACTGTCCGTCATAGCACCTTTGATGGAGCTATTAATGTCTTAACAAAAAGATTAAGCTACTTGGCCAAATGCTGAGGCTGTGATATCGGTTGTGTAAATTATATTTTGGTAAGACAGAAAAAGTAGGTGAATGCAAACCGATGAGAGGGATGCCACAGCATCTTTTATCCTCCTGCTGGATGCTTTCCTTGTCACACAACAGTCTTTCCACCTTTTCAGCACAGAAGTTGCACCTATTCTCCACACGCGTCGTTTACTGTCTCAGTACAAACAGGATCTCAAATGTTAGAACTGATGCTGTATGTGACATCACTTTATGGATGGCACAAAAGACCCACGGCACTCTTGCCCATGATTACTTTCCTGCCCCTTCCTGCTGCCCATGCTTGCAGGAGCCATGCTACAGAGACAGCTTTTGCAAAAACATCTCTGAACTCAGTGACTCAGCGCAACTGATGATAAGCTGCTATTACTATCTTAAAAACAGAGAGCAAAGGGCAGGTTACCACATCTGCCATTGCTAACCCATTCTCCCGCCTCTCGCTATAGTGTCTGGAATCTTAACACCAATCCTATTTTACTAAAAACCAACAGTTCTCCATCTTATTTCCAAGTAGATCTCACTCCAAGGAAGTTCTATCTGCTTTGCCCTCTATTTCGCATTGGAGAGTTAAGCTATAATGTCTCCAATGGATTTATTGCCTCAAACTTCTCTGTTTCCTGATGTTATCTGCAAATAAATTAACACACTTTCAGTACATTGGAATCAGAAGAAAAAACATCTGCAGCCAAAAGTCAACACGCACTTTACACACTGATGTACACAATGTCTTGCTCCTAGATGCATATATTACACCTCCAGCTCACCACAGGCCCTCACAAAAGAGCAATCCAAGTTAGTCATGGCTCATCGTCATTCCAAGCGAAGAACTTACAGCAATACTCAGAGAGCAGGAGACCAAGCGTCCATAACGAAACCTCACATGCAGTACTACAGCAATGCAAGCCATCCTTATTCATAAACCCTGAAACTCCTCAGCAATTTCCCTAATGCCGGATCAGACAGAACCTACTGTCATCCTCCCCCTCCTGTGCATACACACAAAAAAGGCTTAGGTCCCTTCCACACCAAACTTCCGTGCATTTACTCTCCCAGCTTCAGAGAGACGCTGCAGTGAATGATGCTGTACAGCTCATGGTAGATGACATACGGCACTGACTGTCATACACGGAGAAAACAAGGGGTAATCTGAGGGCTCAAGAGGAAACAGTTTGTTTCCTTAAAGGATGAACACAATGCTGGAATGCATACAAAACATTAATAGTGATCACAAATTATACAAAAAGACTTTTTCTCCTTGATGTTAATTCACTTAACTACTTACAAGCAGCTCTTTCGTGCTTCTCACAGAGCTTTGACCCCATATAGATAGCATCTGCATAAAAGGCTAGGGGAGCATAAAACAAGATCTACATAAAGGTTTTTATAAGGACATCCATACACAACAAGAATTACTTCTGATCTATGGAAGAGAACAAGGGAAAACTGTTCCCACTATTACACAGAAGAACAGAATGGTTAGCAGCGACCGGTACCTTTGTATAACATGTATTTTTAAAAGAAATCAGAAATGGGATTTAAGCTCCGCTGTTGCTTTCACAGAAAAGCTGCAATGTACAGAGACTTTGCAAACATAGTTGCATTTTTTGCTTTGCCCCTTCTAAGGGGCAGAGTAATTAAGAAATTAAATATGTATCAAAGAGACCTGTGTCCAAATACGCCTTTTCTCCTCCTTGCCCATTTTAACCTATAGTTTTATTTTACTAGGAAGGAATCTGTTCTTAAAAATTAAGGAAAGAGAATATTTCATTCAAAAAGTGAAAACTCTGGACACCACGCTGCATAAAACATGCATTTTTACAAAACACTCAAAGCCAGTTAAAAGTATTATCAGTCTCTGGTAATGCAGCTCCCTGGAAAACGTTTTTAGTTGTATGATTTGCAAATAAAAACTGAAAATTTCTAATGACCAACTAGAAGGACAAGATAGAGCAGATATTAAGAAGCCATGCACTGGTTTTTTTGCTCATTTGCAAATGATACTTTGGCCAGTGCATGCTTCAGAGCAAGCAATAAATGTGATATTATCAGCAGTGAACTTGTATGCTTTGCCCACTTCCACATAACCATCACAGGTTTGGCACTTACAGCAAAAAAAGAAAAGGATACAGAAAGCTGAGGAGCAGGTTAAACTATTTCAGCCGCCCACCTCTCCAGCCATTAAATAGGGAGCAGCACTTGCATGTCCTAATAAGTATAACATGAAGATCAACCAATAAGAAGAGGCACCAATAAAATCCATGTCTTTTTAGATTAAAATCTGTTTCCATCAGCACAAGTTTTGAGCCCCGTCTAGGTGTTATTTAATTAAATCTAATTTGAACAATTTCCAAACATCAGCTTGATTAATTTCAACAGCATGGTGTTATGGAAAGATTTACTGTACAGGGGTTGTCTAGCAGGGAATTAATAACGAAGCCAGTTCTTAGCCCTGAGTAACATGAGGTTTTAAGACTTCCCAGATTTCTAGTGGGAATACTTCACAGCACAAGCATGTTTTCTTCTGGGAGTGAAACCCACCAAAATTATTAAAAACTGAGATCAAATGGTGGTGTCAAACCCAAAGGAAATCATTCTACAGTGGAGAGATTTTTATCAAATGAAGAAAGTGGAAAATAAAGTTTTTGTTGTTGCTGTTGTGCTTTGGTTTTTTAGGTTTTGTTTGTTGGTTGTTGGTTTTTTTTAAACACAGCACAGACACACACACAGAGTAATCTCCCTCAAAGACAAAGCAAATTGCTATGGTTGGGAGTTCAGAAACCAGGCCATTTATTTGAAAATTCATTAACTACTGAAAACTCTTCATTACTGTAGGCAGAAAACATTTTCCCTAGCAGAAGACTGTCATGTGGGTCATTCTTTTCTCTGTATTGGAAAGACTAGCTTAGAGAAAAAAAAAAAAAAAAAAAGAAATCTAGGTAACAGCAAGAGTAGAATCCACAAATGTTTATTCCCACGCACACCTCAAAACACGGAATTGTAAGCAACTTCGGTTGGGCTTCTAAGATGAGACCCTTACCCTGCGACAGAGACTAAGAAGCTCAATTAGCAAAGCATGGGTCGTCTTCAGGAAATCATCTAGACAAAGATTCCATATATTTAGCAATACAGCATGCTTCCACAACTGGCACTAACCACAGGAAGCAATCAAACTACAAACATTTCCTAAACCTAATCGGCTTCTGTTTTTTCTTTAGGCAAGAGCCCTTTATCCAGCAAAGGCAGCAAAGGGAAAGCAGTCCATTTATTTATTTCTCTTTGCACTGCAATAGCGCTGACCTTACGTATACTTTATACGTGTATGTTAAAACTCTCTTTCCCTTTCTTTTAAACAAATTTGAAAAATTAACCTAAATTGAGAAAACTGTTTGAAAAGGCAGAAATCAGCATCCTTGCAGCACAGGAGAAGTTTGCCAGTTCTCCTCCTCACATTCTGCAGCTCTAATTGAAAAGACAAAAACCAATTAAGTTTGACAGCTTTCAGTTATCCAGAAATACCTGAATTTCTGCACCAAAGATGGTCATCCCACATCCTAATGCAGCATAAATCCATAATTTCTATTCTGAAAAACTTAATAACACCACCAAGGAAAAAAAAAAGAGAAAGGGGAAAAAAAAAAGCTTCACAGCTTCAGCGTGCCACTTCTTCAAAACAATGTAAACTGCAAATCCTGAAGTGATCGGAAATGAAAACCTAGTGCATATGCTAATAATCAGGAGGTTTCCATTCAAGACTCGACTAGCTGAACAAGCATAGAATCACAGAATCATTTTCAGTTGGAAAAGACCTTTAGGATGACATATAACAAGAGAAGATAATTTCATAAGGAGAAAAAAAAAAAAAAATCAGCTGCAGTCCAAAATGTGTTTGGTTTTTTTTCTGACAGGAAGGACACCAAATAATATTTGAAAGAACAGGTTTTTGTGCTGATCTCAATGCGACTTTTATTTAAATCACAGTGTAGCTGTAGCTGGTGCTGATGTGAGCTCTTCCCTAGGAAATCCTGCGGAGTCCAGCTGAGGGCTGCCGACAGAGGGTACGTGACGACAGACTGACCAGGCACAATCCTGCCAGTTCCACCCTGCCGCACGTACCTGACTATTCACACTCAAGAAGGCGGAGGCCTGAAGCAGATCCCAGGTTCAGCTCATGCCTCTGCAATTCAGTGACGAGGTGGAAGAGACAGAGCTCACACATTTCAGCAAGGGTTAGTCATGTCCATTAAGGCTCACTTTCAAGCTACCCCATAAATTATAAATACAATTAAATCGGACGGAATATAAGCTGTTGGCACTTAACTTATTTGCAATAAATGCTTGGTTTGGGTAAATGGACTGTGTTTCAGCCTTTTACGTATCAAGCACCAGCTTACAACACTCTCATTATCAGGCTGAGAATTCTTCCACTGTAAATCTTTTTTAATGGGGACTGGAGGAATGACTTTGCAGTTGTTTGTCACTAACCAGTCGGAACCACGTGAAGAAAGCTATGTGTGCACACTGACAGGCGGCCAGCAGGAAATCTCTATGTCAAATACAGGAGACCGTATCAGGAGGATCTTTGCAACTGTACAACCCTATGCGAAACAAAAGCATGAAGCACCTCCATTACAGCACAAGGTTTTGTTTAAAAACAAGGACCTTACTTTCTGCTAATCCTCTGCTCTCCAATGTGTTCTAGACAAAATGTGAGAGATCTGATTTTGCACACAACCAGTAATGCGATGCTGTTAAACTCCTACTCTTTATGGGTTTGTAAGCCCATTGTAAATAATTTGTTCCAGGATGCAATTTGGTAAAGAAGAGCTCAGTCCGCAGATGATTTTAATACAATATTGCCAAAGAAACAAAATCCTGTTAAATAACATTACATTGTAGAATTTTTTTCTTAGGAGGGACAGAGGAAGTAAAACTAAGGACAGTATCTTTCTCCTCCTCCTCAGTTATTTTTTCTGGCTTTACGTATTCAATAAATCTGTAGGCAGGAAATGCATTTCTACATATTATATTTTAGCCAATGATGAATGCAAACCACAAGATATTATTTACATCCTTCTTCAGCTTCCAGTCCTTTCTGTGGCTTCAGTCTCCCAACCATCACAACTATCCCAGATCTCAGGAAATCTTATAAAGAAGTCACTAACGTCTCTGCAGACGTCCCCTGCCTCTGACAGCTTAACTAGCCAAAGAATCCTTCTCCTAGCTGAAATAACAGCTTCACTGTTTAACATTAAATATTCCAGGCCACTATCCCACCACAGAAACATATTCTGAAACTCATAACTTGATTTGATAATACTTGAGTTTCTCAAAAAAATGGTATAAAAGAAAAGCCATATTCAGAGCATGTGCTGAGACAAACAAGAAATGAAAAATAGAGAGGGATACGAAGTATTTACCTCTAGTGCAGCCTCTCCTGCTGCGTGCCTGGGACAGAAGCATCACTCCTGGGAGATGAGGCCTTCTGTTAGTCAATGTGGATCAGCTGCTTCTGGGAACTAACCCCCTTTGCTAAACTAGTTGCACGAACTCAACCCAAACTTGGAATCCATCACACTGGTTGGGTTCAAAGGGCAAGAAAGGGAGCAGCCACTCGGGCTTTGTGCTACCCGGTTAGCCCAGGCACGATCACACACTGGGCAGCCAGGAGGCAGAAGCAATTAAACAGGAGAATAAAGCACCTCCAGCTCCCCACCTACATGAGTGAAAAGCGAGGGCGATAATAACCCAGACCTCAAAATACGGCTTTAAGGGAACCTGAGTCAGAAGGCATCACAAACAGCGGTCCCTGCTGTTCTAGCCCCTGCCAGCCAGCCCCCCGAGATGTGTAGGAACGCCTGTGGTGGTACCAGCATCATGCATTCCGAAAGAACCACACGGAGGCTTTCCAATTCATACAACAGAATCATAGAATCATTTAGGTTGGAAAAGACCCTTAAGATCATCGAGTCCAACCATTCACATCGAAAGGTAAAGATGAAGACACTATAGCTACAATTTTCCTAAATGCAACAGCTCAGTTTCACCTTGTTTCCCAGTTAAAAAAGAAGAAAAAATACCCACAGCACTACTATATAATATGAACTAATGGAAAATATACTCATTTCATTGAAAACCAGTGAAGGAAACATTTTTAAATTAAACTGGTGCTTTTAAAAAAAATCATCTTAAGCCATTAATTTCCTATAAGTTTTAGGTTTTGGTCTCTGTAACTTAAAAATAAGTTTAGGGTTCAGGAAGGGGTTTTGGTTTGGGGGGCTGCTTTCTGTTGTTTTTCTATGAAATACGTAACAAAACTCGCCTAAGGGATTAAGACTCTCTACGCCAAGTTCCACCCAGAATTAATTTTAATGACCAACATTTTTAAACCCTGAAAACTGGAACCACTAATAAGCCCTTAACTCCGGTGGTGCTAGCAGATGCCACCATATTATGTAATTTTTAAAGCAAAAAAACATCTTTTAGCAAAAGCATTTTAATGAACGTTCTATTAACTAGTCTCCTGGTACTGGGATAAGTCCCCTGGAATGCAACAGAAAAGCTTTCGTAGCTGGTTTGAGGTTTATTTCTGGAGAAGAGCTGTGTACCACACTCGGGTTCTGTTTTGGGATCTCCACTGGGACCCACCAGCAAGCTCTTTTCTCCTTTGTGTCCATTCCTCTATGAACCACCCCCTGGCAAGAAAAAGAAGAAATCGTATCACCCCTCCTTCAAGCTACCAGATGAACAGCTGACAAAGAGTCTAATGTAACTACTGCATCTCTGTCTTCAAGCCCAGTTGCAGGCTCCAGCTGTAAGACAAGCTGAATGGATCTGTAATCATTGTCTCTTTCCCTCATGTCTTTTAGATACTGACAGCATTGGAAAACCTCATTTCTAAGTGACAATGTCAACAGATGTGGCAGAACTGGTTATGGGCAAAAGTTACAAGTATGCACGCAATAGGACAAGCCACATTAAACACTGTCTCAGAATAAATGTCATTAAACTCAACGGTTACTGATGGAGCCCTTCATCCTGCTACGCTTTCAGCAAGGGTTCAGCTCCTGCTATGGCAACATCATTACTAGATGGTATTTTTTTTGTATAAGGAGACCACAGAAATCTTCATCAGATCTTCAGCGGGAAAATGAATGGAGGAGAGAACCACAACCAAGAAAGCAGGAGCCGCTCCGCCATTCTGTCCTCTAGAAAGCAGCCAACTTCCCCCTCTGTCTCCCTTTTCACCAGTCAATATGCAGTGAGCCTTCAGCCCGCCTGCACCCACGGCCCGTTACGGGTCAGGAACTGGCTTCTGGGGCTCGGCCTCTACTTACAACTCCAATCTTCCACACCCCACGCCCCTGCAGAGAGAGAGCAACTTCTGACTGGCATTATCTTGTATTCCTTCTTTTCCAAGGATCAAGAGCTGTGGGGGAGGCACTCCACATTTTCACAAAGATGAAATACATTTGACAACTATCCATTTGAGTATTATTCTTTTAGGAACATTTATCAGCCCGCAAGTCACCTTGATCTAACAGTTTTAACAACTACCACAACTTTATCAAAAAAGTCATGAGGTAGAGGAATAAGAGTTAACAGGTACATCCTCCTTCTCAGGTATGCACGCTACATTTACTTTCATCAGGCAGTTAGCGATATTTTGGGGAGAAAGTGGAAAGGACCTACGGATAGGTGACCTACTGCATGTGGATTCACTTGTTAAAGAGTCAGCAATCCACGCTTTTAGGGCTCAACAGGCTGAATTGCTACAACGTTACGTACATAGAGCTACACTGGAGAATCAGATACTTCTGCTAGTGCAAATGTATGTGCTGGCTGAGAGGTGTTAGCCAAAGAAAGCAGATTACATCTGCTCTCCAAAGGCTGAACTGGCTCCCGGTTCACTTTCAGATGCCATTCCAAATGTTGATTTATAAAGCTGTATGGTACACAACTAGAGCCAAGGCTACTGCAGAGAGGATCTCTCTTTCCACGTATGGTACGGCAGAAAGGACACTTCTGCTAACAGCTCTAGGACTCGGCTTCGGAGAAAATGGAGAGGCAGGTTCCCTCCGCCGTGGGCCTTCAACTTCAGCTAGGTCCCTTTCCAAGAGGAACACAGCTGCAGAGCTGCCCAGCACAGGGACTTTCTGTTGGTAGGGTTTTAATGAGAAGACTGAGATGGTGAGGTAGCTAAAGGGTCACAGAAGAGTCAGTCCCAGGCAGTGACGGTTTAAGAGACCAAGTACTCTTATTGGCATACACGTCCACAGATTTGGAGAGCCAAAACAAATGAGAAAAAGCATAAAGTAGCACATCTTTTTATTTTGAAAGAAAAATAAGTCTCTCTTGCTACTTTCTACCTGCCCGTGACATTCTCTGAGCTCATCTATTTGGCAGGTCAGTATGACACTACGACCATAATAATATAATCAGGAGGGCCCAAACCAATGACATTCACTATTATGCCGAACCCAGACACTCAGATAATAATGCCTAACGTGAGCTTTACTGTCAAGCAGTACGCCTGCTTACTACATACTTGCTCATAGGAGTCCGTATGAAGTCTACCATCCAGACTTCTAGCTCAAGCAACAAACTCTATTTAAAAAAAAAAACCAAACCAAAAACAAACAAAAAAAAAGAAAATAAAAAAAAAAAAAGCTCACACTTCTGTTACTCTGCATTTTCTCTAAGTGTAAAAATTGGTAGACTGTATGACAGGTCCACCCCATTTTTCTTAATGATGTTTTTATTATTCTTTCACTCAATTAAAACAGAAATGGATATTGCATCTTCTGACTGTATAATTGTTATTGTAATCTGTTTTCGATCACTGCTTGGGAAATGGGTCCAAAACAACATAAACTATCCACAGACTCAGAATACAAGTCATTTTCTTTTACTACGATACTTAAAGAGACATCTATCATGTTGCTCTGCTAGCACGTTTGTATTATGGCAAAAAAGTTATTTGTAAGTTGGGAAAAGACATTATGAAAATCACCTTTTACTCCAAAGTATTGTATAACTCATAATTTATAACTACATTTCTTAATAACCACTCAAAATAATAAGGCTGGAAATTGCGCACATCTAATTTTAATATATAAATAATGGAAATGCATATAAACCAAAATATGCTCAAAATATGAATTTATATTGCTCTCGAAAAATAGTCTGGTTATAGTTTTGAAAATGATATGCTTCATTTCCAATATATGCCTGTCAGCTAAATTTATGACAAAACACTCTCTGTGAGTTTAGATTACCAGGATGGTAAATACTTCTATGTGAGTTTCCTCACTTACGTGAAGTTTCTGTCCAAATGCAGACAAAGTCAGCAACTTCTAGAGAGTGAAGTGTCGGCTATACACAAGAAAAGACAGACTAATCCAGCCGCTTCCCAACATTATACAAATAGAAGAGAGAGAGAAAGAGAGAGAGAGAGAGAGAGAAAGTAACCTTGTGTCTGTATGCAGCTATACAAATCACGGGGTTTGATACAAGAAACTCCCCTCGCGACATTTCTTGCCAGATTTAGTACTTTTGAAAAGATCTGCTGTCAATAGAGTGTCTTTTCATCTCAGCATGTGTCTTTGGGGAACAAATAAGGAGGGAGCATATTTAAGTGGGAGACATTTCTACTGCACTCTGAAAATGCAGTGGGCGTACGGTTATCTCAAGAGATGCCGCAGCTTCATATAAAATATAGTCTGACAGGTTATTTTTATTAATCTTTTTCTGAGCTTTTTTACCTTGCTGACATTGCTACTAACAAGGCACAGTTGTGCTCAGACTGTTTAATATTGCATGTCTGTCTGATACAAGGACATCAGCTAGAGCAAAACGACTGACAATTTTTACTATTAGCCAGGTAATTCTCTATTTAGAAAACAAGTCATATGCTTAAAGTCTTATCTAGAGCTATCTGTCTCTTTTTGTCAAGTTCTTTCTGTTCCCTTCATACAGCTTCTACAAATAATGACAATCTATCTTTTTCCTAACATTGATGCATGTAACATCAATAATCATTCAGCATTTGCCAGGAAATTTAAAATATCTCTTGAGCTCAGACACAAGACCTCTACCCTAACATGAGGCTCACGAAATGGGCCGTGCAGGGCTCACAATCCATCTTTTAAGCAATCCTTTAAAATTTTTTCGTGTAGCTTTATTCCAAGTAGAAAATCCTCCTGGAAAGAGGTTTTATGTAAGTCCTCAGATATTAGCAACATCAGCATTCACATCTTTAAAAATCAGAGTAAGAATTACACTTTAAAAAGAAAAAAAGTATAACCTTTCAAACATTGTTTGTAAGGGTTTCACAATGTCAGGAGCCTTAAATTGCTAATAGATAAATGCGGACATCTCGGTATATTTGTAAATCTTCAGGGGATACGAGCAGAGCTACTGCAGGTATTTAAAAAGAAAAAACAACTTAAAATACTAGTTTATGTTTTTTACGAAATTCTCTAAAGTAAAGGGAATAAAATTGGAAATATGAAATCATTTTCCCTTATTAATACTTGGATCAATGCAAACGAAGACAGGGGACAAAGTACACACAACAGCTGCAATACGTGCTTTTGCACAAAGCATAGGAACTCTGGAAAAAAAAATAATTCCTAACTATAGAACTGTGACAATATAGACAACATGACTTGCTGGCTGAGAACATAACACACATTAAAGCAGTTCAACACTTGTGAATGGCCACACGAGCCCCATCTAGACGGGCTAACAATTCCCCCCGAATTCAATGGCAAAGCATATTTTCTGTCTTTCGTACCACTAATCAATGCAAAACTCATTTGTATGTAACCCCACAGCAGAAACATCGCTGATGAGCATTCTGCAACAAGTACAAAGCTTGTTGGAGGGCAATTTTATTTTTTTTTAGTATGGCTAGAGGCTAAAAGACATTTCTCAGAAGCCATCAAATACTCAGCTGCCTTTTGTCTGTTGCGACTACTTCTTACATCTGCGTCAGCGACACAGATGTGGGGACCGACATCGTGGGGACCACTGCATCTGACCCAGGACATTTCATACGGTACGAACCAATTACCACAAGACAATTTTTGCAAAGCCAGAAAGGGCATCGGTTCCTTGTTCAACACGCTGGGCTGGCTTCAAAACCACTTTGAGCTTCAGAAGGGGAGCAGGCTTGTTCGGTAGTTACAGAGTCCAAATCAGGCGCAGGTTATCTTGAACAAACCCCCATCGTATCAATTCAAAGGGACTCGGTAATACTTTATACCTTGAAAAACTGGGCCTTTAATCCTAAAACACAGCAGTAGTTAGTAATTTAACTAAATTATGATGAGGGATTGTAATTAAAGGCCTAACGTATCTATGCCTTGCAATTTGGGATTCGAAATAAAATCTTCCTCAGTTTTACAGATTTTTGGTTATTTTGAAAAGTTTAAAAATAAGATTTAAAAGCAGGTTGGGGACTACTCAATCACAAAAATAAGAATTTTCCTAAACAGGTCACACAGCTGTTTGGCGAATATAAATACATGACTGCAGCAAAACTGTCTTCATTTTACATCATCAGAGATGCCATACTGTATTACCATCTTCTGTGTTAATGCGAGTGACAAAAAATCTTACTGGTCCAAGTATTTTACTTAAGCTGCAAGTCACCATTGTGGCCCTTCTCCTCCCTGTTCCGCACAGACAGTTTTGAGGAAAACAGCAATAATGGGAAGTAACTGCAAAAATAAATATTCAGACTAGCATCTCCATGAAGAGTATTAAACTCAAATACTTCTAAAGGTATTTTAAAGTAACTGATACCATCTGAAAGTCCGTGCTCCAAACCAGAAATTTTAAATACGACATAGCTGTCTGTTGAAATGATGACTTGATTACAATTACATTATGCCATTTTTTTTCTACTTTTAAATCTAGATAAAATATTTGGTACAGTAAAATAATTTAAGTAGAATATACAGACCCACAAAAATCAAGTATTTAGGAAAGGAACTAATTGCTTATTCATAACAATAAAAGTTTAATACTGGTTTTCTTCCTTCGATGTCAGAATCCTTCATCTAAATGCTGAGAAATATGTCGCTATTTAATTTCTTGAAAATACGTTTCCTCACTGGCATCTTTATAGTTTTTAATATAATTTTGCCACGTTCTTCAGGCATAAAAACAATTCTGGGGAGTCACTGACAGAATCACCTTAACAGGAGTTTTCAAGCAATCGCCCTATAAATAATCGACAGTAAATCTACTCTGTTCTACCCTGGTGAAACTAAGAAAAGGCAGGACCCAACTTAAAAAGGGGAGGGGGAGAATTAACACAGACTTTTTCAAAGATGGTGGTTTCTTTTCCTCCCCTTTGATTCATGATAAGAATAACAGCATCTAGTTAACTAACGTGGCCGTGGTATGGGGTGTGGGGGAAGCGGGGAGATGACTCGAAACACTTATGAACTGTTGTGGGGAAAAAATAAAATCTTACTACAGTTCATCTTAAATCTTGAATTCAAAATTATTGGTGGCTTTCCGCAGATGCAACTTAGAGTCCCAAAATTACTCTAAACATCAAATTATGCCTAGGTCACCGAATGGGTGGATACCCTGTATTCTGTTTAATGTGTATGTTCAATTGCACATATATTTTAACCAACTGTGTCTTTATTTTAATAACAGACCAAGTAGTGAAAACACATAAAGAAAGACTATTTTTCTACCTCAGCAAAAATGCAGCTGATACACTCCATGACCCTCCAGGAGCGACTGCTGTTTATTCTATTTACATGACATAATCTGATTGGAAAAGGGGGGTGGGGAAGGGAGGTGGGGGGTGGAAATCAGCAAAAAGATCAGAAACTCATTTTTAACCATCGGTCCTGAAAAAGAAATCACTGCCTTGCTTTTCTTACTGTTCCTGTTAAATTAGAGGTCTCTTCCTCATCATGTATCAGAAACGTGTTAAATCCAAGCATTTACATTTCCTCACAATCCCCATTGAATTATATCGAAGTACAAGGCAACATTTTCCAACTATTCTGCAACAGAAAAAAAACATAAAATGTATTCACGTACTGACAGTTCCTGAACTAACAGGGATTTGCAGCTTCCATGCTTCTGTATCTCAGTGCGTTTAATTCTTTCAAATAGCTACGTACTTCTTACAGGCAGCAGGAAGATATTCTTCATCTAGGATCTAGGCAGGAAGACTATCTAAAACTTAACCTTTCACTTCACTCAATTCGTAAGGACAAGGGAAACATGCTTCCTTACTCCACTCAGGATGCCATTTAGAGCTTAATGTTAACTAACCGTTTAGAGCAGACGAGCAAATCTGATCAAGCTGTACTCCTCTGTCTGCATAGAAGTGGATTTTCTCTCCACTAAAGTACTTTAAATCCTTGTAAAAGCTGTAAGAGGTAGCACAAACTCTACGACATTTTTGCAGAAATAGAATGGATTTTGACAAACAGCTCTTTAACCATCCTCGGCTGGCATTTCTGTCGCCCCAGACATACATTAAAACAGATTTCTAACTACACCTAAGCAGACAAGACTGTGATATATCAGAACTTTACGGGGCTTACAGCAATTAGCAGCGGCGCTTCGAAGAGTCCCTGCATCCACATTTCTGGTACATCCGACTTTGTACGAGCACGGTAACCACAGCTACTGATTAACATTCCAATCATACAATTTAGTTTGAATTGTCTGAAAGTTTTCTCCTCCATTAATATTCTGTAAATTAAATCACACATTTTAACAGTTAAATGAATAAGAACATATCACTATCAGACTGCATCAAACTAATCTAACCAGTAAAACTTTTGCAATCATTTCCTGCCCCAAATTTGAATGTGTGTCTTGGCTATATTTTGGTTCTACGTTTCTATTTCAGCAAAACCAAACTTCAAAACAGCTCATTCTGCATACTGGCATTTTAAGTTGCATTCAGAGGCTTTGGATGCTTATTTTCTATGCTCTTCAAAATCAACGCATACATATATATGCATGCATCCACTCATACACAAACAGGTTCATGAATTGCAATCAACAATTTTGTAAATATAAGTTTCCTAGCCATTAATCATCCTTTTTTTTTTTTTTTTTTAATCCTTATGGAGTGAATTACTAACTGAGAGGAGACGCCAATTCTAGTAAGTGAATGTTACCCAACAGGGATATAAAGCTGTCAACACCATAGTGCTCTTGCTTGCTCTAAACTCTCTCCCAGGCTTCATATGTTTTTTAAAGCAATATTAGCCTTTTTTTTCCCAGGGACCTTTATAAAACCTGCCTCTCCTGAACATCTGAGCACTTGTGCTTTGTTACATACAGGTTTTAAAACAGACTGGTTAGATAACTGCTGAAACATTTTAGAAAGCACTGTGTTGTCCACCAAAATTGGACTCTAACACATTGGACTGACGCTAACATCGTAAACAGCACAGAAACTTTTAAATCCCCTATTAAACACAACCTTTAAGACCCCGTTTATCTTTTTAGTGACCTTCACTAGTTTATTACAGCTGCTATAATGGCCCTTTGAATTAAGTACATTCAGGTTAGGAATAAAAAAAAAGCAGAGTCATAAGGCAAAATTTCTCATGAGAACAATTGATTTTCTGTCTGCACTGCAAAAGCTTATTTTAAAACACTTTTTCACTCATAAATCTAGAGAGAAAGCTAAAAACACCTACAGCACTATAATATTTCTCTACTTCTCAGGGAAGTCACTGGAAAAATAATTGTAGCAAACACCGCGATTATAAAACTTGTTACCAAAGGTCATCAGTCTCATCATAGCACCATAGTTGAGGGCTTATTGCTCTGTTCGCAGGGATTAAGTTCAGAAACAGATATTATTACACCAAAAAGCCACTCGACAAGTAGGAAGGAATTTCAGCATTTACATATCTAAGGCCCAAAATGAGACGAAAAAAAGAATTGCTAGCATTTTTCTTTGCTTTCAAAACATTTAGATACACTTTACAGGATAAAAACATAAAATCAAAACTAAAATGGTCTCTACTTTCCAGTAAAGTATTTCAATTTTTTTCCCAATTGAAGTTCACATTTAATAGATATTAGTACTTTTTAAAGCTTGAAAAATAAGAATAAACTGAAAGACTGACAACCAAAGCTTTAGATGTCATTTCACTACAACTTTCAATAGTTTCCTTTTTATCAAACACTAGGAACAATACTAAAAGAGTCTTTATTAATATTTATTTGAAGAGAAGTTTTATACTAATTTGCTGGTACATTAAAAGTAAGCCTCCCCGCAAACATCTACAGCTGCATTTCACAACTCAAGTGAAAAACTTACTAACACCGCAGCGATCACTGCAGATACACACACTTCCAGAAACACCCGAAACGCTGCGATCTGAATTCAGAAAAAGATCACTTGGTCACACAGGTTCTTAAAGATCAAACTTGAGAAAGAGCAGAGGAAAAAATGTCTGGAAATTAGTTATGTTGATTTATCTTGAGAGCATTTCCAGGAGGAAAAAAAAAATGAAATCAATTTTAAACAGCACCATTATCTTATTAAAAAAATCTGCCTTAACTAATTTAGTATTGAGTATTATAGAACCTAGGTAAGCATTCAGACAAGAATAATTTTCTTCTTGCTTTCAGTATCAATAAGGAGTAATGAATAAACTTTAATATGAATAGCCTAAAACCAATAGAGATTGAGACTGTTTAAAGAACGCCAGCTAAGGGAAAAAAAAAAATCACTCGTGCATTTCCTATTCCCCCACACTTTTACACTGTGGTCTACACCAACTTTATAAATGAGCTGAAGAGTAATGAATGAAAATGTAAGCTCTTAAAAGTTTGCTTTCAGAAATGAGAATCCTTCTCTTAAGTGGAAGAAACCTTCCATAACTTGACAGGCCAGATTCAAGCTGAACCACCGATATTACTATAAAAGCCGGTGAATTTCCCTTGGCTAACACAGCTGCAATTAGAAAGCAACGTATATATTCCAAAACATTTAAAAGCATTCCTTTAAAGTATATTTCTATAACTGCCCCAAGGAAAAAGATTTTAGCTCCAGTTCTAACATTATCTTTAAAATCAAGCAACTATAATGCCTCAGTCTCAAGAAAGGCATCCAAAAGTACATATATTACTTTTTATATGATCAACTAGTTCGTTTTTTAAATTATTCAACAAATTATTTCTCCACCAACTTGTAAGTGGAATAGCACTACAAGTCTTTCACTGCAAAGCCGTTTCTTCTTTTTCCATACATCAGAAGAACACAGAGAAGAGGTTTAAAAACCAGGCATATAGTCATCCAAGAAACATAAAAAAATGTTGAGATCTCTTACCCTTCATTAGGTATATAAACGAATCCTACGTTTTTAAAATAAAATAAAATCTGCAGCCCCTTAGCAAACTTCAGCAATTAGGAAGCCTATTGAGCCAAAGAGGTCTAAAACAGGCATCTAATGGTAAAATAAACCTCACGTAATAGAGAGTCATGTGACAATCGTATCAAAGTAGCTCTTGAAATGTCATTTACACAAACTCTTTGTGTATAAACAACTACATTTGTGTGTTACCCCTCTCCACATTTTAAAACACAAATACAGAGAGGTGTTTTTTTTAAAAAAGGTAACTTTACTTGTGGCCTGTCCTGCATTATTTTGCTCGCAACATCTGGCTAATCCCAAGACTTTGAAATATATTTTTCCTAACACGAGGCTGCACGGTGTTCAACCTGACAGCATCAGAGTTAAGATGAAAAGAAGAGGGTATTTAGGAGAAATGACTGGTAAGTTTAACTCCTTGGAAGAAAAGGGGGGGGGGAAGCAACCACGCGTGTCGCTTAAACATACTCCAAACACAAAATTGACCAGCAACTAGGCAGCAAAGTACGTATAAAAGTTAAAGTATTCTAGAGAATTGCAGGAATGCTGCGAAAACTAACGCTCGATAATCGTGCAGGAAGAGCTGAACCTTGCACGCGTTTTGCCCGGTCCTCTTTTACAACAACTGCTACAAAATAGTATTTACGGTAAGTAAAAAAATAAAATAAAATAAATCCCTGAACTCAAACATCAACGCTGCCATTTTTCCCACCCCGCAGACCCCGTTCTCGGAGCCGGGACGGCGGGTGTAACACCCCTGAACTCGAGTCACCCCCACCCGTGACACCAGCCTGCCGGCGATGCCCTCCTTTGCTGGCGCTGCCCCGGCCGTGCCCTCCGGCAGCCGCCGGCCATGCGGGGCGAGGGGGGGGGTGATGCCCCACCGGCGGCGGCGATCTGCCGGTTCTCATGCAGAAAGCGCCGAGGCCCGGCTCTCCCCCGGCCGCCCTCCAGCAGGGTTAGGCCTGGCCTTTAGCGAGCCGCCTCGCTGGAGCCCGGGCCTAGGGGTGGCCGCCTTGGGAAGGAGGCCTTTAACCGGCGAGTTCTGCGCCCGGCAGCCCTTCCACCGACCCCGCGCACCGCAGCGGTGGGGCAGGCAGCCACACGGACCTGCCGGCGCCTCGGCGCACCGTGAGCCGACCCGCCCGCCACATGCCACCCCCCGGGCACGCCGCTCCGCCCGCCCCGGCCAGCGGGGCCGCCCAGCCGGGCCGGGCCGGGCCGAGGCCCGAGCCGGCGGTCCCGCCGTGATCGCGGCCGCATGGTTACCTCCCACGGGCTTGGTGACGGCGCCGTTGGGCCTCCCGCGGGTGCCCATGGGGCTGCCGTTCTGCTCCAGTCTGGCCACCTTCCCCGGTGGGGGCCCTTTGACATCGGGGCTGCCGCTGCCTCTGTCGGGGCTGTCCCGCAGGCAGGGGCTCTCACTCCTCCGCTCCATGCTCGGAGACGCGGCTCCCGCTGGCAGGTCGCAGTAGAAGGAGCACGGACCTAGGGGCGAGAAAAACAACAGGCGCTTCAGCGGCCGCCGGCCCGCGCCGCCGACCGGCACCGGGGCCCCCGCAGCGCGTCCCCCGGGCGGCTCAGCCGGGCGAACGCCGGCCGCCCGCGATGCCGCCCCGCTCCCGCCGCCGGAGCCGGCCCCAATAAAAGCGGAGCGGTTCGGACCCGACGGACCCGAGCCGGCCCGGCAGCCTTACCCGCCCGGCCCACGGGTCCCAACCTGCCGCGGACGGGGGCGGGCAGCGCTGCGCCCCGGTCCCCATCCCGCCGGGCAGGCCGGCCGGCAGGCAGCCCACCCGCCCGCCGCAGCCAGGTGCTGCGCCCCGGGTCCGGCCTCAGCCCCGGCCCGCCCCCGGGGGCCGCGGAAAAGAAGCTGCCAGCTCGGGCGGCCCCGCTGGCACGGCCCCCCCGCGCCGGCCAGCTGTGCAGCCGCCGAGTAGCCAGCGGCTGGCGAGGAAGCCAGCGGCTGACGAGCGGCTCCCGGGAGCTGCCGCCGTACTTACTGCTTATAGCCTGTCTGTAAGTTGGCTGAGTTGGGCTCTGTCCATGGATCAGAAGTAGAGAATCCAGGGTGGAAAGTTTTCTTGTTTCCTCCTCTCACGCCGCTTTCTTCCCTTCTACTCCTTCCCCCCACCCCCAAGCCCCCTCCTTGCCCTCCTCCGGGGGTGCCGAGGCGGCAGGGCCGGGCCGGCTGCCCGCGGCGGCAGGGGCCGAGAGCCCCGTTCCGGAGGGTCCCGGGTGGCGAGCGGAGCGGGGAGTCGGGGCGAGGGGGCGGGGAGCCACGGGGCCGCCGGCTGCGGCACGGAGGAGAGGGGTGAGGGAGCCGACTTCTCACACCTTCAGCGGAGAAAATCAATACCGGGAGGGGAGACGGGAGGGGAGGGCGAAGAAGAGGAGGGAGCGCCGCTCTCCCGGGCTCCGCGGCGGCGGCGGGTGCCTGGCGGCGCGGGGAAGCGGCGGCGGCGGCGGCCCCCGGTGTGTCACTTTCAATCGCTCCCTCCTCTGCCAGCGACAGCAGCGGCAGGAGGGACTCGCCACAGAGAGCGGAGAAACGGTTATTAGTTGCGTTGAGTCATCGAGGCAGAGTGAGTCCTTTTTGGGGTTGTCCTTGGTTTCGGGTTTGGTGTGTGTGTGCGCGCCCGTGTGTGTGTGTGTGTCTGCCTGTCTGTCTGCGCGGCGTTCCCGTCCCAGGGCTGTGCATCCCAAACATCGCCACCCCTCCTCGCCTCCCGACACCCCTCCCTCTGCCCGCCCCCCCGCAAAAATCAAGTCTCGGTGCTATCTCGGGATCGGGCGCAGACGGGCGCGCAGCAGCCCACCTCCTCCCGGCCCGACCGGCCCCGCTGCGCGCAGGGGTGGGAGGCAGAGACCCACCTGGCAGGAAATTAAACACCAATAAATAAATAATACATCTCGCACACGAGAAGCGAGCGCGGTGCCGCACTGAGAGAGACAGGGAGGGAGGGAGGAGGGGGAGAGAGAGAGAGAGGGAGAGGGAGAAGGGCGGGCTAGGTGGGGAAGGGGGAGCGCGGCAGGACGAGGCGGTGGTGACAGGAGGGACCCAGGGCAGGAGGGCGCAAGGACAGGGGCAGTCGGGCTGGGGGAGGGCCGAGGGGGAAGGAGAAGAGGAGGAGCCGGGAGAAGAAGGGGAGGGTGGGGGGTAGAGGGGAAGCCGGAGTTGGGGGGACCGGACCGACCGGGGAGGAGCAAAGCAGCCACCGGCATCCAGTCCAGGCGCCCGGGTCGATCCGATGCAGCCGGTGCGGCCTCGCCGCCTCCTGCCACCCGGACTCTCCCCCACCCCCGGGAGCCGAGCGGCGGCAGGGACCCTCCCGTAGCCTCTGCCCGCCGGGGTGAGGCGACAGTAACTTTTCGCGGTGCGGCGGGGGCTGCCGCCCCGAGGACCGGTCGCGTTTCCTCCGGGGCTCCGAGGTACAGCCCCGCCGCCACCACCCTCCTCTCCGCGCCCGGCTCCAGGCAGTTACCGGGCTGGCCCTGAATAATTGATGGCGGGGGCCGGGAGGAGGTGAGAAGCGGGCAGGGGAACGCTGCTGCTGCCGCCGCTAAATTATTTAATAGCAGAGCTCCGGGTAGGGCATGACAGCGCTGGCTAAGTGCAGCCAGCGGGGGGAGAAAGATCCGGCGGGGAAGTCGCAGCGGGGCGGGATCGGGCCCCCTCGCCGGTCCCGGCGAGGCCAGCGGTCGCCCGGCAGTCAGTCTCCCCTCCTCCGGGGTGCAAGGTGCACCCGCGCCGCTCCCCGGGGCCGCCGGCGGCTGAGCGGGCGCGTCCCCCCGTATTCCCCCACACCCCCCCGCCCCCGGCGGGGTCGTGCCCGGCGGCGCGCCCCAAGGGCTCGCAGCGCCCCCTGCCCGGCCCGGGGGGCGCCGAGGAATGAACCGGCCGCCCCGCGTCGCCGAGCCCTCCCCGCCCGCCCCGGCGGCGGAACGAGCCTCGCGTTAAGGTGGACCGAGGAGATCCGCTCCAGTGCGTGGGGGGGACGGGCGGCGGACGGGCGGCGGGGGAGGAGAAGGGGGGCGGCGGGCACTTCGAAGTGCCCGCCGCCCCCCTTCTCCTCCCCCGCCGCCCGTCCGCCGCTGGCTCCCTGCAGGGTGCCGCCCTCCCCGCCGTGCCCCCTTAAGAGCTCTGCCTTTTACGATGGCGCCGGAGGGTCAAAAAAAAGGGGGCTACGGGGGGGAGGGGGCTCCCCCCCCCTCCCCGGGCACGGCGGGAGCATCACCACCACCGGGCAGCCCCGGCGGT
The DNA here is from genome assembly GCA_947846985.1 of Fratercula arctica. NCBI lineage: Eukaryota > Metazoa > Chordata > Aves > Charadriiformes > Alcidae > Fratercula > Fratercula arctica. Next base: position 29,485,755 of record CANTUZ010000008.1, read on the forward strand.
AGGTTTCCGTCCGCCCCGTAAACGGCCGAAGAAGGTAGGGTGGGCAGCGGCTGTAGCCCCGAGCCTGCACGCAGCCGTCCCGGTGCGGCGAGCCCCGCCTAGTGCTGCCCCGGGATTCGGAAGGAGGGGAACGGCAGGTCGTGCCCCCCCCCCCCCCCCCCCGCCCCCTTCACCCCTCGGAAGCTCGGCCGCCGCTGCCCCCGTCCTTCCTTCCGAGCGGCAGTGACAGCCCGCCGAGCGCTCGGGTCTCCCGGTGGGCTCCGGGGCGCCCTTGGAAGCGGTGCCGGGAGAAGCAGCGGATCCCCGGGCAGGGTAAGAGAAATAATCGCTTCGCTCCACATCCGACCCCCGACCCGGCCCCGAAAAGCAGCGCCGAGTGCGGCTTCTCCCGCCTCGGCCGAAGGACTCGTGTCTCTCCCCTCCTCGGAAGGGGCAGGGGGACCCGCTGCCGAAGCCTGGACGCGGTGCCAGCCTTGCGCCGGGACAGCGCGCCGTGAACGGGGGTGGGAGCCGGGTCCCATGGCCGGCTGAAGTTTAGGGGCGTCAAAAAAGATGCGGGGGGCAGCGGAAGGCCGGGGGAGCGGGGGCCGCCGCAGGGCCGGGGCTCCGGGAGCTGTCGGAGGAGCGAGCGCCGGTGCCGGGAACGCGCAGGCTGCGGAAGAGGAGAGAGCGCAGCGGCCGCCGCCAGCCAGGTCTCCCGCCGTCCCTTCCAGAAAGGAGTCTCAAAGTTTGGAGAACTCTCGTTTTTCTTTTTAAATAACCCGATCTAACTTTTCTCCCCCCCTTCCCCCCTCCCCCCTAAATCTGGTAAAGTTCAGCAGCAGCTCTTACACGGAAGTTAACATTTTCCACCAGCTATCGAAATAATTGAATAATGTTTTGTTCTTACCTTTGATGTCGAACTACGAATTCCCGCGGATCAATGGCCAGAAAGTTAGAAGAATTGGTGATTTAGGACTTCAATACTTCTGGAAAAAAAAAAATGCCAATGGTTTAGCCAGGATCTTCCCTGTCTGATTCGTTACTATTATTATATCTGATGATGTGGATGGATGGAGAGATTCAATCCAAGCCCATTAATGAGCTATTTTATAAACACCACCGTCTGAAGATCTTCATTTACATTTTGTCAGTGATCCTTTCCTTAACAGCGGAGACGTGTGGCGACAGCGCGATTACAGGACTTTAGTAAAGCTCCTATAAGAGTACGACTGGCTTGTTAATCGATTAATATTTTATTAAGTGTAAATATTTTATAAAGTTTTTAGGAAAACTATCGATTCTAAATTATTAAACTAGTCAGAAGGGCATTTGAATAATGCATACAATTAAATACATTTAAATATATATGTAGCGATTCCTTTATTTGCAATGAATCCCCTACACCTTTCTCTCGCGTTTGTTTTTTTCCCCACCGGCAGCTGGTTTCTCATTTGTGCGTTCACTGGAATATCAGAATCACCAAATACGTGCTTATTCCTGTATTTACAAACCGAAAGTTTACAGAAAATACTCTTTTAACTTTTAAATCTCAAACGGTAATCATTTGAAAATTTCGACGCGGAAGCAAAGGGGCTTGTTAGTAAAACTGAAGGGAAACCAAACCGAGTGTGAATAAATTTTGCTGTTTGGTAACTTCTGTTTTGTAAACACCATTTAATTTAGACAAATTTTATGATACACGATGGTTATTTTTCTTTTACATATTTTTCCCAATAAAAGCCTTTTCTTTCTGTTTCAAATTACAAATGCCTTTTTTTTTTTCCCCAGTGCATGATTTTCACATGTTGTCCTTATTTCCACTGGAAAAAAGGGCGATTATTTCCCATCGCTTTCCCCCATCCGTCCTCAATCTCGCTATTTTTATAGCGAGTTCTTTTTAGAACTGGGTTATTTGGGTTTTTTTGTATTATTATTATTATTATTGTTAATAACCTCTTTTTCTTTTTCTAACACGAACTCCAGTACGAGAATTTTCTGTTCTCGCACCCCGGTGAGAGCAGGAGTGGGTGCGCTCCGAATCCCCAGCGCTCCCCGTTACTGAAGTTTATGGACGCCTCAAGTGGTTGATTGCCAAAAATTTTTTGAACAAAACAACCGAACAAAAACACCTCCTTGGAAAGGTTTGGTTTTCATTAACTACCGCTTTTAAAGCCAAAACGCATGGAAGCGATCGCAGCTCCGTGCCTGCGCAGGCTTCAGAGGCGGACGGCTGCAGCTGGGGCTGCCGTGAGCTGCCGCGCCTCCGCCGCCCGCCATGCCGCCACCCGGGCCGGGACCGGGACAGGGACCGGGGCCGGGGCCGCCCTCGACCCCCGCAGCTGCGCCCGAAAGCCGGCTGCCGTGCCCGGCAGGATCCGACGGGCTCTGTGCGCTCTCCTCGCCTCCTTCTTTCTCCCCTTCCGCCTAATGCCTCCCAGAGACCACGGCCTCCGCGGGACGACCCGCCTCACCGCGGGGCTCGGCCGGGCTGGACCCCCGCGACCCGGCGGAGCGCTGCGGCCCGGGCCGCGGCCGCCGCACACCTGGGTCCCGGGGGGCGCCGGCCCGCCCCCCGCGGGCATCGCCTGGAGGCGCGGAGGCCCGGGGCTGCCGCGGCGGCACGGCGGGATGGGAGCGGAGTGGCCCTGCGGCTCCGGAGGGGCAGCGCCGAGTCCCCGCAGGGGCGGCGGTCGCAGCGGGCACCGCCAGGGCGCCGGGGTCTGTAAGAGCCGGGCGGCTCCCGCAGGCGAGAGCTCCCGTCTCCCCGCTCGGCCCGGGCCCCCTTCCCAGCGGCTGCCATCGCAGCGGGACCGGAGCCCGCGGCCACTCCTCGGGGCCGGGACCGGACCACCCTCCAGGACCCGTCCCGGCATCTTTCCCTCCGCACAGCGCCATCGCGCGGGCACCGGCGCCGGCGCAACCCGAGGCGGCCGCTGCTCCCGTCGGTCCGGTGCGGCCGGGCAGAGCCAGCAGCACCTGCCGCGGGGCCCTGCCGGGACGCTCCTGCGCCTTGCGGGCTGCGCCGGCCCCACCGCCCTCCGCTGCGCCCTTCGCCCCGCCAGCGCCGCTCCGCCCTGCCCTGACGCCTCGCCCGCCGCGCCGCATGCCGTCGAGGCGCCCGCAGCGCCGCGCTCCTCGCCCTCGGCCCGGCCCGGCAAATCCCGCGGTGGGCACGGCGTGGGGACTGATCTTCTGCCCGGCTGCACCTTTTTTCGCACCCCACCCCCACCCCCAGGGTCCGGAAAAGGCTCTGCACAACCGGGGAGCCGTCCCAGCGCCTCTGCGGAGCGGCCCCGCCATCAAGCTCTCGCCGTCGGGGAAGAGCCACCTAAATCGGCCACTGTAGGAGCCGCTCCGCGCCACCGCGATCCCTCGCTATGGCGCCAGGTTTAGGAGGTGAAGCCAAAACGAAACGAAAATGTCCCTGATCTCAACGGCGAGAGGAGCCCAGCCCTGCCCGCAGGACTCCGAGGGGAGAGCTCTGGCTCCAGCCGACAGTGCCGGCAGGAGTACGGGTCGGGCCATCACCGTTTCCCAGCCCAAGCGGGCGGATGGTCGGACGGGGAGTGCGGCGGCCGCCGGGGCGCACAGCGAGTCCCCCGGCTCCGCCGCAGTGCGCCTCGGGCCCCGCGGAGCCGGCGGCGGCGGCTCTGTCGGCCCTGCGCACCGCTCGCCGCCTCCGGCCCCGTCGGGATCCACGCGGCTCGTTCTTACTGTACCAATTGAAAACCGAACACAAAACCAAAAGCGTCTTTACGGCGTCCGAGCTCCGATTAAACGGTTTCGGGACAGCAGTATCTCTGCAGACCCTGTCCTCGCCTTCATCCTTCCCCTCACTGATTTTATTTATAAATCTTTTGCCGCTCGCCTTACTTATACGAAAAGGGAGCTGCGGACTATAGACAGGAAATCTCTGCAGCCAGCCATATACAGGGAAGTAAAGGACCCGGCCGGAGCTATTATTACACTGTATTTCAGTGCCCGGAAAGCAGCGCGGCCCCGGCCGAGGCGTCCGCAGGGAGCAGGGCTCGCCCCCGGGCCGGGCCGGCGGGACGCCTGGTGCGGGGCTGAGCCGTCCGCTGCCTGGGTCCTGCCAGGCTCCCTCCCGCTCTCCGGCTCCCCACTGCGATCTGCAGCTTCCCCCTCACACTCGTCTCCAGCTCTTGGCTGTCCCCCTGGCCGCGGGTTTTCGTTTTCCCGCAATCACACGCTGCCGTACGAGCCGCAAGAGATTTCCTCCGTGAGATTTCACGCTCATCGACACGCGTCACCTTAACAGACTGGCGAGACTCGTCGGTTTTGTACGGCTTCTCTAAAATAAATCTGTTTAGATTTGTAAACTGTCAGGAGCAGAGAGCACAGACCGAACCGCCTGTGCCCTGCGGCTCTTCTTCAAATTAGCAGCTTATAGCTGGAAATGAAGGAAGAGTTTCGCCACCTTCGTTGCGATTAAGGAAAATTCCCTAGATCCGAGAAAGAAGTGAGTAACAAGTACTGAGATGAGCCCCGCCACCCGAGTACCAGCTGCGGCTGCTCCTTCGCACCAGCCCAAGGCCACTCTAGTGCCGTTTGCCCGGGCCGGGCGGCGACCCCCCCTCCCCCCTAGGGTGGCCGCGCCGAGCTTCCCGCCTGTCGCGCACTGCCCGAGTTGCGGCACGAACGAATGCGGGAGGGGGCTGCAGCGGCGAGCCGCCCGCCGCAGCCCGGGAGCCAGCCCGGCGCCTGCCTTTTCACCCCAAAGGTGTTTGCGGGGCGCCGGGGGATCCCGCTCTTCCCTCCTACCGCGGTCTCTCTCGGGGTGGGGGCGAGAGGCGGCGGAACTCGGCAAGACATGCCGAGCGTGCAGGGTTGAGGACTCGTACCCCGAGGCACGAATCGTTTTAATTGCAACGATTTACGTAAATTAACAAGATATCAGCCCTTCTCCCCCGCCCGGCTCCGACCTGGAAGCACAGCATCACCCGCCCACGTCGGACACCACCGCCTCCCAAACTCTCTCTTCAAGTTCCTGCGGCCGGCGGAGACCACATGGGAGTAGAGACCCCGGCAGAGCCGGCAGGACAGAGCCGCTTCCGAGCGCCGTTCCCGGGAGCTTCCCGGGGAGCAGCGCTCAGCCCCAGCCCCGCCGTCACCCCCGCCCTCATTCCCCAGGACGGCGCGGCTCATTAGCGACTGATTTCTGTGGAGAGCAGGGTGCCATTTTCCTCCTAAATCCAAATTTTGCCCCTTAACAGACAGACCGATCTTTGCTGCCCGTGTAAATTAAACCACCAGCAGACGCGTACGGCTCTGCGGCGCAAGGCAGCCGCTCCCGCCGATTCCTTCCACGCGAAATGGTGCTCGGGGAGCAGAGCCGTGCCGGGACCGCATGGGCCCCCCACCTCCCGCCCTCGCCCCCCGCCGCTCCCCCGAAGCCAAGGGCAGGTCAGCCTGTGACAGAGCTGAGCCCAGCCGGCAGCCGGGCTGCCCGGGACGCAGCTGCGGATTTATAGTTTTCTGTGCAAATAACCGAAGGCTGCGGATTTGCCCCATAGAAAAGGGGCAGACAGTGCATGGGATTTCGAGTTAAGATAAACAACAGAGGTTTTATTGAACTGTAAAGGCTAAAAACGCCGTTGAACAGATCGAGGAAACGCACCCCTAATACATAACGAGCGGCGAACGCCCCACAGCCCGGCTCCAGCAACCGGCAGGCAGCTCAGAGCCTCCCCGGCCGCGCCACGAGTCGGGCTTGTCCCTGTCCCTGGAGAAGTCACCGCAGCTGGAAAGCTGCGGGAGGCTGATCGGGTAACGCTCAGCCCTTTTAACCTTTCGCAAGCCCCGTACTGTTACCAACGAGGCTCAGCAGGGCGCTCTCTGCAGAGGGGACACAGATGGGGCACAGGGGCAGAGAAAAAGGTTTTCTTCCCGCAAACAATCCTATCGTCTTTTCCCGGGGCCTCAAAACTTTGACTGCCTATACGCGCAAACACTTACAAAGAGCTTTCGGGGCCAGGGTTGGTAATTGGCCAGCGAACGGACACTGCCGAGTCCGGGGCTGCCCGCCCGCTTCCAGCTGGTCCAAGGGTGGCCGAAAGGTGGCCCGCCGCCCAGGGCAGCCCCGGTGGCCCTGCAGAGGCAGCGCCTTCCAACCTGGACGTGGCTTCCCGGCGCGGCGGAACGAGGCGGATGCCTCCCGGGGAGATGCTGGAGCAGCGGGGGCCTGGGGGATACCGCCCGGAGATTGCCCGCCTGCCTTCTGCCTGCTGGGCTCCGCGGAGCTGGCCTCCCTCCGCTTCCACAGCCCCCGACGGCGCCGTCCCTGTGACCTCTCCGTCCCCAGGCAGGGCACGGAGCGGGCCGGCAGCATGTGCCCTGTCGCCTGCGGGGGCTGCCACCTCCCAGCCCCACGGCCCCGCTGGCTGCGCGGCCGCGGTGCCCAGGCGCAGGGGTGCCCAGGGCGCCACGCACCGCTGTCACGCAGCGGGCGCGATTCCTCCTAAAGCTTCGTTTTCTCCCAGCCCAAGCGTCTCCCCCCGGCTGACCCCGCTCCTCTCTGCCAGGGGCCGCCGACCCCAGCGCGGCCAGCGCGCTCCCGTGACAAATTTCGGCTTTGTAAAGGGACGGGTTAGCGGCACTCGTCGTTTGAAATCCCATTACAAAACCAGACCAGACGCAGTGCTCGTCTGCTCCCCGTCACGGAATCACTCCAACTAAATCAGCATCTAACAAGCGAGTTTGTCCCCAGCGGGGACGGCAGCTCTCGCTTACTCTGCTCCATGAACCGCTGCACTTCTGCCCCGGGAAGTGCCTTTCGGCCACACCGCCCCTGGGGGGTGACACGATTATTTCGTCCTGGCCAGCGTTTCGCTGGGAGCCCGAGGGACCCCCGGCCGAACGGGCTCAGCCCGCGCCGCCGCCCCTCGCAGGGGTCCCAACGCCGCCGCCGCCGCCCACCATCCGAAAGACGAAACGCTCCAAGACCTCTGCGCTTTGTCAACGTGCCGGAGTATTTGACAGTCACAATTACCTGTAAATATTCCGACCGTTTTGTATACGAGACTTTCTTTTTTTTTTCCCCCCCCTCTTTAGCCCTAAGCCTGGCAAGTCTCACCCGAGAGGAACTGTAACACTACCGCAACTTTACCGCGGCAGGCGGCAAACGCCAGCGCTCCGCACTCGGAACTGCGTGGCAATCCTCCCCGGCACCGCAGAGCCCAGCAGCCGGAGAGACAGCTACCACTTCCCTCCCTCCGCACCCTGAAACGCGACAGCTAAGCACTTAATTACAAACGCTAGCGTTAAGGCGAGAATCCAAACTCGTGACAGAAAGAGAGGTGCCTATCATCAAATCATCCTGTCGGACAGAACAAATCGGTTCAGACGCGGGCAGATAAGGTGCCAGATTTTCTAACATATTTGAAACCGCAGTTTAAGAAAAGGTAATCATGAGATCTGAGCTGGTCACTACTGATTAAACTCCGAGATTTCATAATCCGTCTTCCCAGTTTTTACTTCAACCTCTCCCTTCCCTAACCATCACACCATAAAAATTAGCAGCGTGGAATTACCTGTCTGCTTCTTTGTGCCTCCTTCAAGTAAAGAAGGTAAAAGTCACTTCACCTATTAGCTTGTATAAGTAATAAAGAGGTGGTAACTCTGAGCTACCACATTTTGCAGATTCTGTCACATGCTTTAGCATAAATAAGGGTGTTATAGCCCTAGCGATTACTGGATCAATTCATCTGTGCAACAACTTGTGGCGCCTTCGGTTCTTAGCAGGTATTTGTTCTGTCCCTGGGAACAGCTCTACATCCCGCCTCACTAAGACGGACATAAACAACAGCAGTTCCTCGGTTTCTGGGGCGTCTCTGCGCGCTTTTACTGGGGGGAAAGGCGGTTTGTCAGCGTCTTGACTGTATATCAACCTATTTTGAACCAGATCCGACGGGATTTCTCGGACTGCAGCATCTGCCGCTGCAGCGAGGACAAGGTGGAGGTGCGGCGGCTCCCGTGGGTGCTCGCACAGGGTCGTGGCGTGAGGCTTCAGTCTCCCCCTGCACAACAGGGAGGAATTTGCCCAACTTTCGCAAAGTTTCGCAGCCCTGGACTTTTTCCAAATCGCTTGCAAGGGAGGGGCTGCTCGAGAGTCCGGCCACCCTGCCGGCCAGCTCCGGAGGCTTTTCACAGAACTGCCTTGATCCGATTGAGGGGCCGCGAGTGGGCGACCAGCCGGGAGAGGAGCGCACGCCGCAGCAGGGCGAGCTCACGGCACCCCGCGCCCCGCCGGCTCCAGCCCCCAGCCCCCTTTCTCGGCTCCCGGGGCGCCAGGGAGCTCCGGCGCCCGCTCGGGCCAGTCCGAAGCCGAGCCGGCTCCTCGCCAGCCTGGCGGCGAGACGGGCAGCAGTACCTCCCCGGGCGGACACTGTTGCTCGTACAGGTGGGAGCCCACAGCCTCGCCGGCGTACTGCTCTGAGTGGGAAGGGGACGCGGAGCTCCATCAGGCACCGGACTACTGACGGGGAAGCCCCCACACAGTGGGAGTCGGGCTCTGGCTCCTACGGGATGGGGAGAGGACGGACCTGCTCCTGCCACCCCGGCAGGGACGTGTCAGCAGCATCTGGGCTTTGAGACTTTCAGCCTCGGCGACTCTCCGCGCCACCGGCGCAGAGGGAGCCGGGCGAAGACCGGGCGGCAGGTGCTGTGGGATGAGGGGTGTCCCGAGGTCAGCGAGGCGGGAGCCGCGGCTGGAAGGGATCCCCGTCCCCTCAGTGCCGGCGATGACCATCCGGCCCCCGCTCGCCCTTCGAGGCAAGTCTCGGGCAAGCCGAGAGGGTCGGGCGGGGGCGGCAGAAGATCCCTTCCCGTCCCGCTGAGCTCCGCCTGTCCCCTCCACCGCTTCCCTTAGACGTTAGGACGGCCAGCCGGCCCTCCCGCACCCTTGCCCTGGCATTCTGCCGCAGCGCAGGGCCGCGGAAGAGGTTCCAGCCCCGGCCCCACTGAGGGAAGCGTGGGAGAGCGCGCAGCCCCTGCAGATGGGCAACCCCCCGAGCCGCATGTGCCTGGCAGAGGCCGCCGGGCTGGAGGGCTGAGTCTGTGGACCGAGGCAGCCTCTCCCCAGCACCCTCACATCAGGACGACCAAGCCGAAGCACCATCAGAATGGTGGCCTGACACCGCCAAGTGCCCAGGGCCTTCCCACTCTCCCAACATGCCCTCTCTGAGGTGGATGCTTCCCGGCCTCCCTGCTTTGTGTTAGCAAAACGCTGCCACCACTACCACAAGTCGACTCTCCTTGCAAAGACTGGTCCTTGCAACTGGATGGGAGGGTGAAAGCAGCATTGCAAACCCCATCCTTACATTTGCCCTCAGCCTCCTCACTCCACTCGGGGTCCCTCTGGCAGGTTTTATAGTGGCATCTGCATGCCTACAAATGGGGGCAGTTGCCCCAGGTTTTCACGTCTGGGTGCTTTCCTCCGATCTGCAGGGATGTGCAGCTATACCAGCTGCAGAAGGGGGTGGGAGTACAGGGGGACTGCACGGCCACTATAGCTTCAAGAAAGATGGAGGCACTGATATTTCCACTACTCAACCCGCCCGGGCCCACCGTTTCTCGCCTCTGCTGCCGTCTGTGCTCTCCCTCCCCACGCCGGGCCCTGGCTGTGCCTGTGACAGGGAGCCTGTCAGCGCCTGCCCGAGAGCTGGCACCAGGGCGGGCTTGCCCTCCATCCTCACTGCCCCTTGACGGGCAACTAGGAGCACTGAGGGGTCAGCGGCCACCGGAGCGCACAGCCGCCGGCCCCACTGCGGGGCGCGCAGCTCCATCCCAATGCCCGGGCGGGGCGGGGGGGGAACCGGCCCCGGGCGCCCAGCGGGGCTTCGCGCCGGCTGCGCGGGGGCGGGGACGGGAGCCCTCCCGCGCGGAGGCTTCCCAAGACCCGCCGAGGCTGGGAACCGAGCGCCCTGGGAGCCCCTCCCGGCACATCTGCCTCTGGGGCGACCACAGACAAACAAATATTTGCAGGCTCGTCGCAAGCCTACGAACAAAACCAGCCCTCCAGCTGTCCCCGCACGCCGGCGGCCCGGCTCCCCGGCGTGTGCAGCCGGAGCTGCAGAAGCCCGGCTTGTTGCCCGCTCCTTTCCGGCCCCGCAGGGCTCGGGGTACCGCTGCCGGCCCCGGGCCGGCACAGAGGATGCCGCCCGCCACCCCCTCACCGCCGGGAGAAGCCGAGAGCCGGGTGGGCCGGGTAGGGCTGGAGGGGTGGGTGCTGACGAGGAAGAGAGGCAAATAAATCACTTTCTCAATTTCCACCTTGATTATATAGTCCCGCTTTTATGGGCCTGCCCGGCAGCCTGTGCACACAGATTTACACTGCCTTCGACAGCTTCAACAGTAAAGTCCCAACGAACTCCGGGCGGCCGCCTGCTCCCACAAATCAAACAAGGGAGCACAGGGGCCGTGCTGTGCTGCGCCCCGGGCCCCGCACCTTTCTCTGCCACCCAACAGCCCTTGCCTTTATTACTGCCTTGGATGCCTTTCAGCTTGGAAAAAGAAAGAGAGAGGAGAGGAAGTCTGAGGTCTATTTATATTCATATATTTTCGATTAAGACAATTAACCAACCCACACAATGTAGCCGCCCCTCCCTCTTAACAGTTTCCTCATTTCTGCCAGAAGACAGTTTACTCACTGCAGCTAAAACAAGCTTCCTGATCCCTTCACAAAAATTAGAAACAACAGCTAATAAAGAAGCAAAATAGGAGGTAGGCTTCCTGGGAAACCAGGCATGGAAAGCAACTGTGCAACTGCCAGGCTGGATTTCTCTTTCATATATTCATGACTGATGGATAACGTACAACTCATTTCCCGCAGTTCTTGAAGAACAGGCCTAGGCTGAAGCTAGCCATCTGAGTAGACACGTACAGCAGAATAAGACCCTCAACGGGCAGTGGAGTGACTTTTCACTTGGAGATGGCAGTGAGGGCCACTGGTAGCTCACAAATCAGCCCCCCACCCCTCCAATTCTGTACGATCAAGGATTTCCCAGCAAGACAGGGGAGCATCTGAGTAGATCTGGGCTGTGTGCCCTCCCAGAGGCCAGATTCCTGGAACAGGGCTCCTACATTTTTTGAGTCTCCAAGCATAAAAAGGATAGAACATACAATGGCATATATTTGTTCCGAAACCTTTTGGTGATACACATTGCAACCAAGAAAAACCATGCTAGTGCCCACAAATTAACACATTTCCTTTTGAGATGATTTCCACCAATGCCTGCAAATAGTGCCAGTGACTGATTTTTTTTTTTTTGGCCATTTCCTTTGAATCAAATCATACACAGTCATGATACATTCACAACTTTCTCTAAAAACTTGTAGCTGATGGTTAAGACAAGCCATGGTTTAAACGCTAATAGGGAGGCCTGAAGAACTGTGACAGAGGTGAGAGAGATCAGTAAGTTCCTGTAAGTAAGGAGCAATCAGGAGATGGGTAGAGGTGCGCAGTCCTGTCAGTACTCCCCTGGTGTGACCTGCCTTAAGAAAAGCTGCAAGACAAACCATCTTATTAGACAAGAGAGAATCGACTGAGGAGAAAAGCCTATATAAACACTCCACCTGCAAAGAAACTCCTTACCATAGCTCATAGTCAGCCACCAGACAAAAAGCCATGAGAAACCACATGTCAGTGTTCCTGGTGTTCACAAACTTCAGTTTTCAAGATGCAAAATGGAAAAGAGTGACTATAAGATATATTGGGGGATACCTGAGATACCCTAGATGTAACTGTATTCAGGACCCTATCTCAGTGCTACTGACTTATGTCCTCCATAATTAAATTCCTAACACAATTTTAATTGCAAAAAGTATTTTTTTCCCCCCTCTTTCCTGCTTTAAGCAACAGCTAATAAAGACAGTATTAGGCAGTTTGTTCCCTTTCCTTTCAGTAGCTCCTGTTCAGCACAAGTTGAAGTGACCACAGTGAATAATTTGTCTTTGGGTCAAGGTCATGATCCTGTGTCAGCATGAACACAGCACTGCCAACATGAGTCTTGCACAGGGACAGCTAAGGGATCACGCCACTAGTTTGTAATGCAGTCTGGAATGTTTTAGAATGAGAAATCATTACAAGATCTGAAGTTATTGTCCTGATACAGTCTTTTTGTAATGGTGAAAAAAAAAATTCTGGTACCATGGCATACTGTTCTCTCTATATTCTCATGAGATCTCTGCTCTAGAAATAGTGCCAGCATTTCCTAAAAGTTCTTGGGTAATTACTGTTTTTATGTAGTTTCTATTGTGCTCGCTGTTGCTCCTAGAAGAGTGGAGTTGTTGGAAGATGCATTTGGTTTTCCTTACTGCTTTGTAAGAGTTTGGGGTTTTTTTTAATAAACAATTAAAAATAGTTTGCCCTCTAAAAAGATGTCTTTTCAAAGCACTAGAATGAATACAAGCAGGGGAAACAGCCTTTGAAAGAAAAATGATGTTGGACAAGTTTTGAATTTCAAACATAGTCTTTGTTTATATTTGACTGACAAAATGCCTCTCAAATATTCTTTGAAAGGTGATTACATTAGGCAGGGGCTATTTTAGCCATTTCACATCTCATAGCACTATTGTATAAAGGACCTGTCCACCCACTTCCCTCACTACAGTCACAGCTCCTTGAGCCTTTTATTCAGCTGTCTTTCATCACTTCTAAAGTCATGCAAACTTTTTCTTTCCCTGCAAATTGCAGTCCACCTTTTCTGCACCACCAAGTCTTTTCTAGGACTTCTGGTGGGCTGCAGCATCCCTTTTGGCCTGTTGGTGATGTTGTGTTCAAAGGTTTGTTGCAATACTTTACTTAGAGCTGGGGAGAAAAATGTTTTCCTGGTTTAACAAATTTTTCAGGATAACAAAAACTAATCCCCATTTCAAATCACAACAGAGAGCTGATGTTTTTAATGTTTCATATTTTTAAGGGAAAAAAAGCCAAACTTGCACTGCAAGTCCTTCCTAAATTACACATCCTTCTTTCTTCATTCTATTTTTCCTGTCATTTAGGAAAAGAGCCCAAAGCCCCTCCCATGAAGGCACTGCACAACCGTGACAAAGCAGCACATTTAATTATTCCTATCATCAGCTCAGATGGTGAAAGCTTCAATACCCATTCGAGTTCTGGACCGCCAGGAAAGCTCTCACTGTTTTTGCTTTCTGCGTTGTCTCAACACCACCATATTTTGACATTCCTGCTACACTTACGCATCTCCACTGCAATCAAAACTACATTTCTGGACACATTTTGAAATTTTTAAACACTCTTTTAAATATTTTTAATATGCATTTATCAAGGTGAATTCTATACCATCTTGGGATGCATCAATACTAGTAAATACCCCACAGTTTTAGGAACACTCCTGGGCCCCAGAATACAATGGCCTGTGCCACGAGAGATTGAAACCGATTCTTGACACGGTTTTGGTCTAAGGCAACTAGCATTATCTGGAACAGCTTTTGAGCATATCTCAAGAGTTAGCCCAGGCCAGAGTCAACACCAAAAGGCAATTCACATGAGGCCACCTTGTTTTGGTGGCAAGACAGCAGAACAGTATCAATGGATACTGTGGGCAAGCTATCCTGAGTGACAGAACCCTTCCGATGCACCAGTACAGACATTGCTTCTGTCAGTCCTGCATAAGAAAGACTGAGTAGTAGGAGTCGAACTTTTGAACTCCAGGCTCCCGCACAGTGCTGTAAAAATAAATGCACAGTACAGTGTAACAGATAAACCCACTGAAGATGAACAAAAATGGCCACCCAGTGTTCCTGTGATGTGCTTCCATACCAGAGCAGATGAAATCAGAATTTTGTTCTGTGTTGTGCTATCAATATTTAATTCTCCATGTCATTACAACATCTGTCCTTTCTCAGGTATAGCAGAGTGGCAATCTATGGTGTAACATTTTAGTGAAAACGTATCTACCAACATACCTACTTCTAGTAGTTTTATGAACACAGGTAGAACCCCAAACCTTCTCTTTTCCATCAAACATAAACAAGAAAGAGGCCTCATTGGTCTTCAATCCTCAGTTAATGTTCTCACCATTCGGATAATTGCTGGCAACCATGTAATCTGATTTTTTTTTTTTTCATAAACCGATCCATTTTAAAATTAGCTCAGATTTTTGATCTATTATTTCTCCTGGATACCATTATAAAAATCTCATTTTAAGGGTAAACTCCTAGTCCAACTTAAATCAGTGACAAGATTTCCATTTGTCTTCAACAGCATCAAGATTTCACCCTAAGTATTGAGACATAGCCTCTCTGGTAGTAGAAATCAGTACAGTTACATTAAAATAAAGTGAAGAATAATGCTTAGGATTTGGGGTTGCCTTCTTCACACTTGTTTCGCCAGTGAGTATAAAGAGAATCTTCTCATGAAGCAAGCTCAGTTACAATGCTGTGAGCAGAAATTAGTTTAAAGGAAGGTATTACTAGGCAAAAGAAGGTATTATAGGCAAAACTATTATAAATATTAAGTGAAGTATTCAGACTTGGAAACACACTCAGTACCTGGTTTTGAACCTGTAGATTTTTAGACAGACCAGAGAAGAGACAAGCTTCTGTCTGTGCCTTAGGCTTTTCCTCTTAATGTTTTTAGGAGTGACAGCAAGTCAGTGCTTACATAGAGAACAGAAAGGTAGAGAAACCTTCAGCAGAAGGAGAAGCTTCATGGACTCTGACGACACATCAGAGCACAGCAGATTGGAGACAGAAAGTTACACATAACTTACAACATCTGAGCAGCAAAGCAAGCAGTTTCCTGATTGTACTTTCAGTGGCTAAAAGCAAAGGCTGACATAACAGGAGAAAGATTAATGTACTTTCTTGGGGACTGACTGCAAATGCTGGAGGAACTTTAAGGGTCCTCATCACATTCAATCACCCTAGGTTAGTAACTGGCAGTCTAACTCACTCCTCATTCTGTTTTATGGTCCATTGGAAAGTTTCCAGAATTTGCTGGAAGAAGAGGGGATTGGAAATAGGAGGTGCTAATAGATAACTCTCAGATACTTCAAAGCACATAGATTCTCAGTAAAGAAAGAGGATTTGCTAAAAACTAGGAACAATACATAAGACATTCATAAAATCATAGAATGGTTAGAGTTGGAAGGGACCTTAAAGATCATCTGGTTCCAACCCCCCTGCCATAGGCAGGGACACCTCCCACTACACCAGGCTGCTCACAGCCCCATCCAGCCTGGCCTTGAACACTTCCAGGGATGGGGCATCCACAGCTTCCCTGGGCAACCTGTTCCAGTGCCTCACCACCCTCACAGGAAAGAATTTCTTCCTAATATCCAATCTAAATTTCCCCTCTTTCAGTTTGAAACTATTACCCCTCATCCTATCACTACACTCCCTGATAAAGAGTCCCTGCCCATCTTTCCTGTAGGCCCCCTTTAGGTATTGGAAGGGGCTATAAGTTCTCCCTGGAGCCTTCTCTTCTCCAGGCTGAACAGCCCCAACTCTCTCAGGCTGTCTTCATAGGAGAGGTGCTCCAGCCCTCTGATCATCTTCGTGGCCCTCCTCTGGGCCCACTCCAACAGGTCCATGGCTTTCCTATACTGAGGACTCCAAAGCTGGACACAGTACTCCAGGTGGGGTCTCACGAGAGCAGAGTAGAGGGATGGAATCACCTCCTTTGACCTGCTGGCCATGCTAATGTTGTAAAAGCAGATGAAATGCATTCTGCATATGCAAGTCTGGACCTACTCTACTCTCCAGCACAAGCCACCAAAGATAAAAAAAGCCCGTATCAGCTAAATTCTGATGTTAAGATATCAAGAATGACCCAGCCTTTACAGTGATATGAAGAGTTATATCCACCCCACACAAGAAGAGCTGGAGTGTCTGGGAACAGTTTTGCCGGATGTGGGTTAAGACTTAGTAGGGCTGAAACTACATAAGAAATAACAGAATTTATCCTCTGGGATGTTGTATTGCTATTTGACAGCTTCCACATGAGCACTTACTTATTCTTATTAATGTCTGGTGGAGCTCAAGTCTCATTAGCTCCTGTTTTAAAGAGATGGTCTAACAGTTAGTGCACAGCCTGGCTATTCAGAGGCTTGGACTACAGACTTAGTTTTGGTCCAGTTCTCTGTCTACAGAGAAATCTTTTGGGCAGGGTTTTCAGAAGCACATTATTGACATAGGAGAACAAGTCTGACTAATCTGCCAGACATATCCTCATATGTCACAAAAGCACAACTGAGAACCTCTGAAGTCACCTCTTACTTTCTACATCTGTAAAAGTAAACAAACATGACCCACTTACCAATCTTAGAGAGAGCTGTAAGGATCTGTTTTGCTGACAATTGTAAAGTCTTAACACTGAACTTGCCAAGGCAGTTCTTGCCCTTTCCCCGAGTAAGGAGGAGCCAAGTGCCTGCAGAACAGTCACATTTCTGTTCTGCATGAAGGCAGGCTTGAGAACACAGATCCTGCCCTGCTGCTCTGCAGCTTCTCACCCTCCTCATGCACCGAGCCTTGTTTTGTGCAAGGGGGAAGCGAGGCAAGGAGCTGAATGACTGCCCAAGGCTACGCAGCCGGTCACTGGCAGGTTCCCCAGTCATTCCTGATTCCCCGTGCTGTGCATTCTTCCAGGCTGCTTCCCAATCTGGGAAAACATTTCCAAAATGCAAGACAGAATCCAGACTCTCAGATTTTCATTTGATTTTGGATGATTTGCAAACTTTCCATATTTAGAATCATTTTGAACTGTCTGTTGGGACACAAATATTTGGATTACACATTTTGTCGGTCTCTTTTAATAGTAACATCTAGAAATTCCCCAGGAAAAATAGTATGTGCTTATTATCTCTTCTTTCACACATTTAAAATATTTAAAAACTTCATTTGGCTCATCACCTGGTCTGAATCAATAATCAACTCAATGTGGGAATGAAGCTTCAGACACAGGGCTGAATCTTACACATATCAATGGCAAAAGTCCCATTTCTACAGTTGCATCAGGAGTAAGTTTCTGTGCTGTTACACAAGTAACTAAGCTAAAATGTGCTAACCCTTTGCCATTCAATCATTTTAAGGACCAATTTACTGAAGGTTTATCCAAAATAAATACAGTCATAAGTATTTCCTTTTCTACACTGACAATTGTTGCTGTAGAGAACATTCAAACATTGAATAAGCCTTCAGATGATTCCCTTCTCATCTATTCTGTTTCTGAAGTCTGGGATTTGTGCAGCCTGATACAAATTAAAACAATCTTCTTGTTAGAATTTGGAATAAGTAACACTAAAAAAAAAGTTTTGCCCAATCTTTCTGTCTTCTGTTATTCTTCGGGTTACTCCATCAGGCCTCCTTAATTCATACTAGTTCATTTCTGTCTCATAGAAAACTACTTTTGCTGTTACTAAATCAAAGGAGTTAGTGAGCTGTCCGTATCACCCTACCAACAAAACAATGCAGCCCCTTCTGCACAGGCAAAATCGGTAGCTAATACGAAAGAGGAAAGGTTTTAAGCAAATTTTGCCAGGCAGGCACATTTACTGCTGTATTCCTATCTTCCTTCAGGTCATAAACTCCAAAACCACCAAAGATTATCAATGCAACAAAAATGGAAAATCAGATAATCCTGACTAGATAAAAGGAAGCTGCCAAATAAAAAATAAGGGGCCTTACATACAGTGAAGAAACTCCAACTTATTTACCAGTATCTACAGCAAGATGAATAATGTTCAGCCATGAATAAACTCAGAAAGCCTGGAAGAACACAGGAACCATGCCTGGGAGCCAAGACTTCCAAAGGGTAACTCTTCAATAGACATGCAGAGTTTTATTCCCCTGCAATATTCAGCAGGGTAATAAACCAAGCCACTCAGCTACTGTTCAGACAGAGCTGCCTCACTGAGGTACCTGCCTTGAAGACATCATCGGTTTTCATTTTTGTGCCACTGGCCAAGCTACAAGTCTTGGATAAACTCATCAGCATGTGCTAGTTTCTAGCTGATGTTCACCTTGACTTTTTTATGGATGCTATTGTTTTTGGTGAGTTATCCTCTTGCAGATCCTGCAACTTAGAGACACTCAGTTTAAACAGGTGGCTATAATTAATTATTCAGAATTATTTTTAGGAATTTGGATTTTTTTCTACTGATTGCATTAGTAATAAGCATTGGACAAAAATAAGGCAATTGCATGCTGTTTAGGGTATTTGTGATTAAAAAAACATGCTCTAGCTCATTGTAATGCTTCTGTAGGCTAGCACTCTTTGTGAGAGATTTGTTTCTTGTAACTGCTTTGGGTTTATGTTAATTGTATATTTTAACAACAACATCCACTAAAGCGGTTTCATGTGAAAAATGGCAATCTGCTTATCTCAAGAAAGTGAAGCTATAAGCACATTTAATTTCTAATTTCACATGAACTGCATCTCTAATATCAATTCCCTTTCATTCTCAGTTGGTCTTTAGAAAATACTTGGTTGCTAGTGGAAAAAGTTCAGAATAGTCAGCCAAGAAGATTATTAAAAAAAAAGTTAGGGACAGACAGCAGATGAGGATGCCATAAAAGTATTATTCTGACAAGCAACAGTATGAAGAAGCTGGAAGAGTACTAGGAGCTAAAATTCACATACAGAACCCGTTATTCAGCATGTACGATATAGAGTGTTCTTGAACCTGTAAAGAAGTAGGCTGCGTCTAACATTCAGTTAAAGAATTTCTTGAAAAGAAAAGAGAGTGAGCTGCAGTGTGAGCATCAGGAGTCATCAAGTTTCCATACAGCTCTTACTGTAGATGGAAACAATAGGGAAAGTAAAGAGATTTTTGCACTATCTGCCTTTTCCCCCTGTGCCCCCCGCAGATGAGGTGTTGGGGGACAAATACCATTCTAGAAACAACTGTTTCTTCACAACACTTTCCAGGCAACACTTTTCATTCTGGTATAATTTTTTTTCCAGTTAAAGTGTAAGCAAATTAAAAACCAAATGGTTTGAAAATAAGGCAAATAGCTCCAAGTAAATAGAAAAAAAAAAAACCCCAAAACAAAATAATCCAAATCAATACACCAAACCAAATAAAAAAAAAAACCAACCCAAAAATATTTACTCTCTGATTTCAGTATATATATTTAGAATACATTAGGTTAACCTTCTGCAAAATTTTATTCTATTTCTTTAACAACCACAAAAAACTTTTAGTCTGACCTGAAGTGCTTCTTTTCCTGGGTGGTTAGCTTGTTTCCCAACTCACAAAATTTATTATTTTGAAGAAGCAGCATAGGTTAGCCAGGGCTGAGCTTAAATAGAGTCCTTGGTCTCATGGGCAGGGAGTGTAAGGAGAAGTCCCAGGTGAGGCTCATCAGGGTCATTAAGGTCTCTTAGTACACTCAGGGCCCTGGTAATTATTCATCTGTCTCTAAACTGTGGAAATAAATTAAAGAGTAAAATTAAAAATGAGGCTTTGTTGTTCTGGAAGCAATGTGTCCTTTCCCACGCATCCAGTGCCTCAGACCATGTGAGAGGTGGAGTACTCGTGCATATGCATATTTTGCTAGGGTGGAAAGGCATCATATGATCTATCTTCAGCCCCAATATTAACAATTCTAATCAGAAGGATTTTCTTTGGTAATGTAAGCACTGGAACTTCATCCTAATAGATAACAGTTGTAAATGCCATGGAGACTGAGCCAGACTTTGGTCAGTGGTGCGTGACGCCCACTGTAATAGTGAAAATCTGAGAAGAAATACTGTGTCACTAAACTCATGCAAGATTTGCTACTGCCTTCCATGGAGCCAGGATCTTGCCTCAGGCAAAAGCAAAACTGCAGAAGTTACAATATATGCTCTTCCACTCCAGCTCCCAGGAACAAGACCTGAATGGCAGATGTATAATTATTTATTGATATGCAAACTTGCACAAACCTTATAATCTCAAAATGATAGATGAGGGCTTCCCTAGTTGATAAATCATATTTGAGGAGCTTTTTCAAAGAAGGCTCTAACTAAATTTTTTTCCTGAGTAAAATGTGTTGTCAAAGTATGAACTGTGAAGAGCGAGAACTGTTCTCTTCAGGTATACTGGACACACAGAGGCTTCAGTTAGCAAAATCTGGTCACTGTTACAAAGCAAACTTTACCTGAACTTGTACAATGAGTTTG
This sequence comes from Fratercula arctica, assembly GCA_947846985.1. Lineage (NCBI taxonomy): Eukaryota > Metazoa > Chordata > Aves > Charadriiformes > Alcidae > Fratercula > Fratercula arctica. The sequence goes on from CANTUZ010000008.1 coordinate 29,505,883, forward strand.
GTTTTTTTCACACTCAAAGATGTGTTTGTTGCTTGCTTTAAATGGAAAAATGAGTATTTCTGAAAAATTATCTAAAAGAGTGTATTAAGAAGCTGTTCTGTCACAGGAGACAGGGTTACATAGCATAAGGACCATGGGATAGTTAAAAGAAAAATCAAATATATCAGTGGAAAAAGATTTAATTCACTGCTGAAACTGCCTGTAAAACATAATTCTACCTTTCATTCTTCCTTTCTGAAAGATGGAAAATCAACTTGCATATTTTGTTGGCTAGCACCTGACAACAGTTTTACCAAGGGGAAGATGAGGCTTTTGTCTTCTCTGAGCACCCACCAGCCTGGGACATGTCTCTGTGTCATGCACTGCAGTCAGGACAGTCTTGTCCTGCTCCTCCTGCCCGCATTTGGACTGATTTGTTTTCATCCTAGAACAGCTGGTCAATTGTTAATTGTAATGCTGCCTCTTGCTGCCCTTGAAAGACCATGATGAACCCTGACAGTTGGCTCTTGTGCACTTATGTTTTGAGGAAAACAAAAGATAGGTCTTACAAATGCTCTGAGAAAACAATATTCCTCTGTTGCAAACAGGAACTGAGGGAACTGAGTCAACTAACAATTTTAAGGAGCAGATGAATGCCCTTATCTCATGGCCATACACCCCCTTCAGTTCATAGATGTAAATGCCATTGACAGCAATGTCCTCTGGAGTAACAGTACAGCAGAATTAGAAGGTCATTGAAACAGATGACTTTTCCAATCCTTTTTCACAGTTTTTTTTGAACTTGGCATCTGTTCTCCCATGTGTATGTACATATAAAGACCACTAACTCTAACAGTCTCTCTAGGCACATTTCTCTGATGGGGATGGGGAAGACCCTTTCTTCGGAGAAAAGGACATCAAGACCTAAAGCACCAAACCTTCTCTTGCTTTCAAATGCCTTGAACTGCTGCAGTTATGTGACACAGCCTGACAGCTGGCTTAGCTGGCTCATCACACTCCTTCACAGGTGAAAAGGTAACAGCTTAAAAGAGAGAATCAAGCCCACAATTTGCAAAGCACCTCTGGGTCCTTTCAATATATTGTGTACATCATTTGTACACATGTGTTTGTGAGATGGGGGAGGCAGGCCTGGGAGAGGTACAGAACAAGTAGGAATATAATTAAACCTAAAAACTAATAGGAAGAAAGATCTATAGGAAAGTAATATCACCTTGTGGTTTTGCAAGTTATTTTTAAGTACTGTATAAAATCAGTGAGAATTTGATTGTGGTATTCACAGCTGCGATACTAATCACTGGGCTGAGTTAAAACACAAATCTGGCCTCAGGTTTATATTGATTGAACATCCGTTCAATCAATAAAAAAACATAACCCATTCCTTTATTTCATCTAGTCTCAGAGTCTGTCGTCCCATACATTACATCTGAATTGAAGTTAAGCACCGCAGTTTATCCTGTTCGTGCAGGAATGGCTCAATGCACAAAGGGTCATGTAGCTCTACTGCCTTTTTCACACCCTGAGCTGAGCCCACTGGTGCTGCTGCACCAGCCGGCAGGGACAGATGCTGAATGAGCAACCCTTCTGATAGAGCTCATGACAGCATTTTGCTCCTGGTCAAAACTTGCAATGAAAGGAGGTGGAGAGAAACAGGGGATCAATGAGGAATAGCTGTATAGCAGCAAGGACTCGCAGTCTGTGGCTTTTGGGCCTTGGGACCAGGAATTTGCCACCTGGGCTGTGTTTGGATTGGATGATGAGGCCCTGAGTTTGGACTCAGTCCCAACAGACCATCAGACGTGGATGATAATCCCAACAGATATGGAAAAAATGCTTTATCAAATTAGAGTAATTGGTATTGAATTAGAGTTTTTGTTTTAAAGTATTCATAATGGAGTATTTGTTTTTAACCTTCACTCTAACTCACAGAAGTGGCCAAAGAGCTTGTTCTCTTATAAAACTAACAGAAAAAAAGCAGAGAGTGTTTTTACAAACAAATACCTGATCTGAACAAAAGGAAATAAGGTACAAAAGGAATGAAGATACAAAAGACAAAGAAAAACAGAATAAAGGCTGTTATTCCTCTTTATCTTTTGTGAGTGTAGCCTATAGTTTATTATCTGCATGTCAGGGTCTTGTGCACCTCATGAAATTAAATGAAAATTGGTATAATACAGTGAATGAATAACATAATAGCTTCACTTTCCTGTAGAGGTTCACGCATGTGCACGTACGTGTGTGCACTCACACACAGAGGAACCCTCATAGCGAAGGAGCAGAAGCAAGGGCTGGGAGTAGAACTGCTGCTGGGCAGGGCTCGTCTTTGTCCTCTTACCAGAATTCCAAGTTTTATTCACAATCTGATTCTTTGAGACACCCCTTTTTAATCCTACAATAGAAATCACAAGCTTGAAATTCTGGTACCCAAAGAAATGACGGAGATGGAACAGGGGCAGGTTTCAACAGAAAGGTAAGGTTCAATCAAAAGGCAGGCATGTTCTTTTCTAACCACCAGGAGTTTTGGCAGTTTAGCAAACATTTTAAGGAGCTATTACTAAAAGCAAGTGAAAAGTAAAAAGTAAACTACATCTTTAGAAACATTAGTATGACACCTGCCAGGCAGTACCTATCATCTAGATTATTAACAAAAAATTTGGTTTCAAAATTTTCACCACTTTAAAAACTGTTTCCTCAGTCCAACTTTGATAACTAAAACTATCTATTAAAAAAAAAAAAAAAAAGGAGTCCAAATAATATTATGCAGCGGTGTATTTCAGAGGTTAATTCCACTTTGTCTTCAGAATATTTGATGATCTGAGTTTCCTTTCAGTGTTAAGATACATGGGGTATCTCCCTATGGAAACAAATGAAAAATGAAGCACTGCCTAAATATTTCTTATGGGAGCACTGCCTATATAGCACTGATGAAGCCCTACATTTTACATCCCAATAAAAAGGAAATATTCTGGAGGAAGGTATTTTAGAGATTTCTCTTGACTCTGCCCTGGAATGTCTGTGTGTAGCAAAGCAAATGATTGCCCTGAAGGGATTTTCCCACTGCTCATAAAAAATGTCACAGCCTAGCCTTGTCCCATCTGTACTGTGCTTTCTCAGGGCAACATCAGTGCAACCCATTTGGAGAAGCCTATGCTGTAAACAGTGATGTTTCAAACATTACACGCAACAGTGGCGATTTATTTGCCATTTAAAATGTTAAGAAATGAATACATTAAAAGCAGAGCACAAAGTGGTGTTTCACCTGCAAAAAAGTAGCAGGGCCAGATTTGTGAAACAGCAGATTCAGATCCTGTCTTCATTTGAAGTGAAAGGTTGAAGAAAACAGAGAACTAACAGGAGAAATTATGCGTGTGCTTGCATATACCCACCTGGCCCATGCAGTCACTACTAGAATTGCAGCCAATAGCTCTGCCCTGCCTGGCCCACCTCATATCCTTACTGGATGTTGGGAGATCTGAGATCTGGCACAAGAAGTACTTCTAGCAAGGGGGACCTAGCTCCAGGCACATTTTAATTCACCCATATGTGTGCCCCATGGTCCCTCTGTCACAAAACCCACTGGTTATATAGAGTGTATGAGCAAAATAAGTTTGGGTCTGTGAAGTCTCTTCAATTCCAGCAAGTTAAGGCTTCTTCCTAGAACAGACTGTAAGATATGGATGCAAATTTAGCATGTCTGAAAATGAGAAAACCCCCAAAGCTGTACAGCACTCTCAATGTGACATGAGAGGCCAAAATCCTCCCCAGGTGGGGAAATCTTGAAATGGGATATGGGAGCTCTTGCCCCGACAGAACCTTCCAAGTCAATCTATTGGCTAAAGTGTTCCACCTCCATATAACCTGCAAGGCAGCATGGTTCCTTCCACCACAGTGTTTCACCAGCTCTGCATGCATCCTGGGCACACTGAAAAACACCATGGGACATGCAACTTTCTAACTGGTAATGGCACCAACACAACAAGCCAAACACGCCCACAGCTATCAGAGGAACAGTCTGCTAGAGCACAACCACTCTTCCAGTATTTGCAATTAAGCGCTTGTTACGACTGCATAGTGGCTGCCAGGAAGCCTTGAGATGTGGCAAGAACATGGCAGTAGTCATAGGTCAAAATACCTGTAAGGGAGATAATGAGGGATTCTTTGGTTTATACCCTTAGATTTATATCCTTTCGCTCCCTCCTTCCCATGCAAAATAATGCTGTCCAAGAATTTCCCCATAGTCATCCTTTCAGAGATTTCTACTGTACTTCTCTGAACATTTCCTCGTTGTTGTGTCCATTTAGATAAAAAATAGGTTAAATGGAATGTGACACACAAAACGAGCTTGTGCTTTTGTCAAACTAGAGATAAGCCTGTACTTTTTGCCCTGATTCACTCTTTCAACGTGCTTCTTGTTAGTAGGTAAATCAGTCCAGATTTGACTTGGGTCTGTGCAGATGTGAATCTGCAAGTTAAAACTTTTCAATTCAGCAATTTCTAAAACCTTGGAGAATGCAGAGACCATTATACACATCCTCTAATTCCTGGGGCCCTTTTTGCCTTGTCTGAAATCCCCATTTGTCTCTTACTTTCTGCACAAGAGGATAGTACTCCCTGTAGAAACAGAAAATAGGCAGAACTGGAAACAATGGATGCTGACAAGCACGCTATCATTATAGGTATTTATGTGCTGAGTATCAAATTGATAGTACCTTCATTTGTAACTTTTGCTCATCTGTTCACTATTATTAAATGAGCTCAGAGACCAGAGGAGATTTGAGAGTGACAGAGGGTAATTACACACTTTAGGAGAAGATATTTTTCATCATGGGTTTAGAACACAACAATCTATCAAAAAAAAACCATCAGAAAGAACGTGGGTATTTCAATTCAGCTATTTTGCTGTCCTCAGAGAGCAGATCATTAAAAAATCTACTTTTCACTTTGATTGTAACTAAACATACAAATATTGCAAAAGCTACAAAAAGTTTTTCCCTTAAATATTTAACTCTGCTTAATGTAGATCTTTGAAAATCCTGTGTTTAAATAGCGAATTTGTGTTGTTGATCAACAATCTTAAGATTTTTAATTTTGTTGAGTGATTTATGTGTTTACTTTCATAACATCCATCTGTACAGGAATTTGTCTAGTCCATCTGTAAAGTGGTTCTGGGTGTTTTATTTGATCTAGCATCAAAAAGCTAAATATTTTATAACACTGAAGTCAGCACTGGAAAACGGGTATATTGAGGATGAGCATCAGCAACAATGGATGAGAAAAGGTGTGGGGGAAGTCTACCAAGCTGTCCTATCCATATTACCACCTGAAATTACTAGCACCAGCTTAAAGAGGACAGTGTCAGAAAACTACTCCTTTAAGAAAAATGTAGCATATTGTTACTCCTGGTCCTGTGTAATGAGCTCCTCCAGTGGCAACTCACCTGTAGTTTGAAGTTTTGGTTTCACATGCTGAGCAATGTTTTACTCTTTAAAGGAATCCTGTGGTTCCGTACCGCCATAGAGAGGTAGCATCATCTGGCTATTGCTTTTCCATACAGAGATTCAAGTCATTTGTCTATTCCTTCTCACACCATGCCTGCAGCCTAGCCAAAACTCGAAGGTACCCAGAAAGCACAGAAGTCCCCAGCCAAGGGCAATTTCACTTTATGTTTTTTGCTACCCTGATCAAAAGCTTATTGCTTTTGTCTCAGTGTAGGATGAGTCTGCGAAAGCAACACACTACAGAACTACAGCCTGAAAAATACCAACCTTTGCCTCACAACGTTAGGAAAAAAGAAAGCAGATGCAACAGCAACATAGACTTCCTAAGCTGATTCAACCAGGACATAAGCAACCCCAGATGACTGTCATTTTATAACCCCCCAATTACCACAGACATTCTCTTCTCCGCAAACCTTCACCACCTCCATTCCATATCATGCAGCACTGTGCTGCTAAGGCTCTGCCACAAGCAGCAGTCTTGATGTGGTACCAATGACCACAAGAAGACAGTATTCGTTTGCCTGCCAAAGATATTTAGCACCTGTCATTTGGAATACTTTCTCAATTTGTGCAGGGTCTAATGAGCTAATGCCATGATTTGAATTCAAGGAATAATCAGAACCATATTTCAGATAATCATTTTTTCAGCCACAAAACCTTTCTCCAACTGTTTCTGAAGCAGACATGAAAAACTGAATATTTCCAAAAGGGAAGGGACTTCTGGGAAGACTTGTGATCAGTGTGTGTAGGGGGTACTTGTACATGAGTTCACTGTATGGTCCCATTTCAGAGTGAGGCCCAAAAGGACTACGTTTTCAGTCTTTTCCTGCTTATTGCTAATCCACTGCAAATGGAATAGTTCATCTTTTCCTATCTCCTCATCTTCAGAACTCTCTAGCCCAACCTGATACTGGTGGCAAACTAACTTAATAAGATGGTGTATAAGTATTTCTGGATCAAGATAAAGTAAAACATTAAAAGCATTTATTGTGTTGAAATTTTCTATGCCAATTTTCTGCTAAGAAAGAGAGATTCAAAAGGTCAGGGCTTTTGCAGTACAGAGTTAGTGGTATATTAGTTACAGTAATTCAGCCTGAAAATTCCAGGAGAAACAAACACAATGGAATGCCATGAATTACAGGAGGAGACCACAGCTTTAATCAGCTCCTGGGAAAAGAGAAACATGCATTTGGTTATTGACAGTTGATAAACTGAATTATGAGGTTTGAAGAAACTAGGACAAAGGAGTTCTAGGATTTTTTTCTTTAAGTAAATAAGCTTTTGTTTTCTTACTTTTTTTCTTCCTGATTACAGAGACTTCTTTTTCTCCTGTTTATCATACAGATATACTTTCAAAACTGTTAACCACTGTTCTTGGCATTCAGGTTTTTCAGACCCTCACTAGACTGTAAAGGATGGGAAGAGTATCTCTCTAAGTGATGTCTTGAAATAAAATCCAGGAAGTAGAGGAGATTCTGAGAGGGGTGTGACTGATTCTGTATAGTGAAAATGTACTGATTACACAAAGCTCTTAAAATACAAAATTGAAAGTCTGACTGAAGCTTTTAAAAGAAAACACAATCAAGCCTTCTAAATCAGCTTACTGTGCCTCTTTTCAGGAGCCACCGGTTTCCACAAGTCCATCATTGGGGAGCTTGCCATTGAATTTTCCTCTGTGTACAAAATTCTGCTCCAACATTTAAGTCTTTATTCAAAAACAAAGATCAGCCATGACAGTGTATTCCCATTCCTCCTCTTTCTCCACATCATCGTTAACATAACCATATTAAGCAAACACAAAGTAATCACTGAAAACACAAGCAATGCATTAATTAATGTAGTATTTGAGTTTGCATAGAGCCTGAAATACAAGTTTGGAGGTGTATAAAGTGCCCCATTCATTTCCAAGGTTTGATTACTCTACAAATGTAAAGCTAGCATGTTGATCTTGCATTGAATTGCTTCTGCTGATATCGGAGAATTTCGCAACATTGAACAACCTCTTATGACTGTCCAGGCTGAAATACGAGTGGTCTAAAGAGAGAGAGCATCCAAACCCAACCTTATTTATAGGTGGAGTTTTTTTTTTTAAAAAAAATCTCATTATTTTCAAGCCAATCTAGTGATTTTTTTTTTTTCTTTTTGAGTTTGGCTAGTATTCCCAAATGTTTCATCAACATTTTCTGCCTTGGCCAGAAGCATTAGAAACACACACACAATACCAGAAGACAAGTGTGTGAATGCCAGAAAATGAAACAAATAAGAAACTATGGCCAAATTCAGAAACAGCACAAAGACATGAAATGAGGAAAACAAGTCAGTTTGACCATCTTTTGTTGGTATTATCTTATAGTAATTAATACCATAGGACAGGCATTTTTGTTTTGAGTAAGATTTCTTTAGTCGACATCGCCTTGCAAAATATCAGCATATGACAGCTATCAGGTTTTCTCCCCTTTAAGTAATGCTGCCACAATTTCCTATCAAGTAATTGCCCTCACAAGCAGGTACCAGAATAACACGGGACAAAGAGTTTTGCTGTGTTCCTTTGTAAGACATTTGAGTCAGAGGTTAAAGAAATCACTGCTCCAGAGGCTCTTAAACATGTCATTGTCATAATATAAAAACTGACTTACTAACTTAGATTATTTGGAGAGTTAAGTGCTTGTGTTATTGCAAATTAAACTAATTAGTATCATTTCCTGACAGCTGCAGTGAGCGATAGCAATTCCATGATTTTTTCTTCAGCCGCTCATGTGGGATGAAGAGAAGAGTGGAGACAGCTTTGTGATTTAATGGAATGGGATCAGTTTATCATCATAAGGGCACATCGTTGCATTCTTAGCACAGCTCTGCTGCTTCCTCTGCTCCCTCCCAGTTCATCAGCTATTATTGCACTATTAACTTATTACATGGAAGCTGGGGTAGACAGATGGAAGTTGCTGGGAACTTTGCAAATAGCCAGACAAAAAACTGCGCTGGAATTTGCTCGCAGTACTTCCCCCTTTTGGAACTGTCATAGATTATATTCACCATCCTTTTAACAAAAATTGTAGCTGCCAGTAGAAGATAGAAGAACTCATTTCAATACCACAACTGGTTTAATTGTTATAAAGGCAGATTCGCAAACTAGTGCTGATTGGAGTCTCCAGCTTATATGAATAATTGCATAAAAGGGAAAGTTACAGTATGTAATTGGCAGGCATTTAGCAAATCACTCACATTTATCGTATGTGGAAAATGTGTACCAATTGTGGTGGTAAAACCGTTGCACTTACTTCTACCCAGAATTTCCATAAGATTACGTGAGGAACAATAGCAGACAGTCCCAACAAACTCTTACAAAATGTCATACTGAAAACTAAAGGTAATTTGATCAGTAAGGAAAAGTCTAAGATTTCTTAAGATGAGCCAGAATGAAATAAAACTCTTGTCCATCTCCCACTTCACAGAAGCCCACACAAATGGATGAAATTACTCTGAATTCAATTATTCTGGAATTCTAACTTTCTAGAGACCATTGGGTCGTGCTTGAACTTTTTCATTAGATCGCTTTGGTCAGATTCGTGCTCTACTTATATTACTAAACTGGCTCCAAAGGTTTGGTCTGTCTTGGAGTCATTGGAATAGACTGTAGCTTTGTGGTTCACAGACTGGATTAATGCTTTCAGCTACTAATTAATTGCTGATCACCAGCATGGAACTTGAATTATCTTTAATCATATTAAAATATGGGGTTTTGTTCCCCTCCTCCATGAATCATTTAGCTTAGAAAGTCTTGATGGAAAGAAATGCATATTTTTGAGACAATACAATACTTTAGTAAAAAGCTAAAAGAGTTGGGAAAATGAATCCTCTTCCTCATTGCTGAGCAGAAACTAATGTATAATGCTATCTATCTAATGTCTCAGTATGGTCCCTGTTAGCACAGAGTCTGAGTACCTTCCACTTTTTATGCATTTATTTTCAGAACACCCCACAAAATGGGGAATTTCTATGGTTTCTAATGATCACTTGTCAAAAGAAGAAGTAAAGAACAAAAAGACTGAGAATTCCTCAAGGCAGCACTGGAAATGTGTGATGAAACAGGGAATTAGAACTGCTTCCTCCATATGCCAGATTTGTATCTGTAACCACATCTTTTTTTCACATCTGTAATCAAGATGGCAGTAACAGACCAAGACCATCAAGGGAGAACTAACCATGGTTCCATCTTCCATCCCCTGGTTTCTAGTTTCAGGGACCTTACACATTCTGAACCAGCAAGCATCCTCCATGGCCAGGTAGGAAACATCTCTTTCTGAGCATCTTAACCTTCACAGTCATTGTTTTTCCAGTAGGATTCATTCCCATCACTTGTTTTTTTCCTTATGTTTTACCAGGGTAAAAGTCTACATTAAATCTGAGCCAATTTAGCTGCTCTCTGCTGCTGAAAAGGAAAGACGCTGCTCCTCCTACACCTGACTCCTCTCTGCCACTGCTCTTGATCACAAAGCCTTCTCTTCTTCTGGGCCAAGCACCCTTTGGTGGACTCCATGGTGAGTTCATTCAACTGGCTGACTTGGCAGAAAACTATTTGCCTTTTTTTTTTTTCCTTCACAAAATGCATTCCCAATTACTCTGTCACACAATCCAACCCTTCACTTGAGACAGTATGTTCATTGCCATGAGATCTAATGCCTTGGAGTCTCCAAGAAGTTGAACAGTTGGTGAATACCTTTGAGCTACTCTGTGTTTCAAGTCCTGCTCTGCTGACCTCTGAAATGGTCCCAGTGCAATTTAGAGAGCAGATTCAGCAATACTGGCCAGCACACAAATAAACCACAGAGGAATCAAAATCACTTATAACTCTGCCCAGCAGAGTGTCAGGGGACTCAGCCAGTTCTTTCTTGATTCATTTTTTTTTCTCTAAGTGGAAATTCTCCCCACAGTGTGCAAAACACATCACATCTTTCAGAAACACCTTGCCTGGCTTTGAGTTTACCTTTGAACTGGCATTCTTAAGTTTATCACAGGTCATTTGGAAATGGATCAGTTTGGGTCCAAAAAATGTGAACATGCCCAGGATAGCACTAGGTTTCACAAATGCCTGTTTGTATTAAAATGTAAAAAACACACTCAAAAGCTGAACTCCCATTACTGTTGTCTAACTGCCCAGATCTAAACAAAAACTTGAGGCAGGAGAGGGGAAGGAAAGAATTAATCTTTTGACATTTACACTTTGCCCCCTACCTTGGTCCAAGACATAATTTCCAGAATGGTGTAGCCACTTTTTCCATACTGCCAGCATCAAACTAATCTGCTTTCCTTAATTTTAGCATTAGAATCAATTTCATTTCTTTTCCAAATACATTACACTTGCATTAATCACGTGGCAATGTTATGAGCTACTTCACACTGTTCTTTCCCTTTCTTTGTATGTACACAACACAAAGGTTTGTGGATTTCAGCTTCCATGCCCTGCTGCTCCCCACTTTTCCACTTCCACCAGCAGCCAGGTTTGTGGAGATGCACAACTGGAAGGAATGATGCAGGCTCTGGGGTAACTCCTGCAATAGCTCTGCCTGTCCCTGAACTTTTGATGCTTTTATGCAAGTCCAAATATAACTGAATCTCTAGAACTTGATGTCAATTATTCCTAAGGGTCCCTCTCAGTTTAGGTTCCTCTGACTATTCAGGAGGCAATTCCTCCACAATCTTTGATACACCTGAGTAATTCAAGTATCAGTCTGGATCCAAAATACACATGACGAGCTTGTACCAGACTAAAATACCAAATCAGAATCTTTTTCCTGAAGTCAGATTTCATGGTATCATCAGCTAGGCCACTCCAGTATGTGAGGGAGACCCTCCCACTCCCATTCATTTTCTTAGTCATATATTAGAGGTTATGACGTAAAACAAAAAGAAGAAATATATCTTGCAGGGAAATTCCCCTTGAAAGAGAAGAAGCTTATGCTGTTACACCAGATCTTAATATGTAGATGGCTCCACTAAAAATTTTCTTGGGCAATAGAAACCTTTGTGTGGCCTTAATGACAGGACTGATTAAGAATATCAGTTACTTTCATCTGAAGAGCTTCATTAGGATTAAAAAAAACAATAAACAGTAACAGTAATTTTTTCTAAGATAGTACAGTTCTTCTCTCTGCATAAACTGCTACAGCATAGCTTGAAAAATGCCTGCTTTTTCCTTCAAGGGTTAAGGAATTGGTTCAATTAAGGCAAAAGTACTTTAGATAGAACAGCTATACCTACCATGGACCTCAAAAATGAGAGGACATCCTTGAAATGTTTCTTAATGCAGCTCTGATGCTATTTCGTAATCTCTGTTGCTTTATAAGAGGCATTTGGTCAGAGGCACATGGTAGGCTAAGGCAAATAACAGGCTGTAGTTATTGCTACTAGGACTAATATGTACACTTTTCAGATACACCAAATGGGAGAGGTTCTGCATTTTCAAATTTACATTTGTCTAACTGAGTGGACCAGCTATGAAGAATAGAAATAATCAGCACATTCTAGACATATTTTACGTTAATTATTTTAAGTGAATATTCAAGGTCTTTAGGTAATTCCTTCTTAAGAAAAACAGTATGTCTCAAAAAGAGATGATATAAAACACACAGCATTAGAATGGATTGTATATTGTCATCTAACAAAGCTCCTTCACTGTGAAGCCCTTGCTCAATTTGTCAGCCAGAACAAAACCTATCTTATCACCCAAGCAACCAGAAACAATACCCAGCCTTGGACAAACCAGAGGTTTAACATTAAAGATGGGTGAACCTCTCTTAGTTTGTGATTTTGGGAAATTCTTAAGACTTATTTTGCAAGGCTGACCCAACTAAATGGGAGTGTGATTTTCTTTTCCTGTGTTTTAACAGCTATGCACTGCAGGCCTTTTTTCCTCCTTAAAAAGCGTACTTGAATACCTACATCAGAACTTCCCTCTGTGAGACACACCATGAAAGCAGAAAGGAGAGTACCTTATATCCTCTAGGACAATATCCATTAGGGACTACCCTTCATGCCTGCTCCTTTTCCCACATCAGTTTTCCTGTTCTGGCTCTTCTCTGACCCTTTATCTCCACACTTACTGTCTCATGATGCTCTCCTCCTTCCATTCTCTACTTCACTGTTCTTAACAGACCGTTTTCCATTTTTTGCCAATATGTGTGTCTTAAAAAGTAAACCCAAAAGTATGTAAGAACAAACTAGTTCTAGAATCATCCATGTGCAAGCAAGTCTGGATTTTAACTGAAGGAATTTGCATTCATTGTCTCCAGTAATGTGATTCTATTTTAATTTTCCTATCATCAAACTTTACTCAAGGTGAAGTGACACATCCCTGCAAAAATTATTAAGGCAATCAGTAACAGGAACTTTGCCCCACAAGCTTTCTTATGAATGAAACAGTGACAACAGTTGTGAAGTTTGAGCAAGACCCTCCTCCTGTAGGCAAAGCCTGCACTACTCTGGCATTTTTCTTTCTGTCTCCTCACAGGTCCTCAGAACTGTGCCTGTGTGTCCAATTGGTTTTAGTGGTCTACTAACTCATGAGAAGTTTGCTACTGGGGCCAATCAAGGTGACTTTTAATGTGACCAGTAAACACACCTCAGTGTTTCCAGACAGCAGATACGAAGTTAACACCAAAATCAACCAAGTAATTTGCTGATACAAACTTGGTACAGTACTTTTAAAATGTATCCTATAAGCAGGAGTAGTCTGATTTTAATTTAAATCCAACTTGTAAAAATACATTTTTTATGAACTATAGCTCATATAATTCTAGATGTCTTAAATTATTATAAGCTTTAGAAAACAAGTAATATTTCAACATGATACATCATGGAAAAGCACTCAGTGAGGGTCTCTAGCTTTCAAAACTGACTAGTGATTTTGAGTATCTGATCTATCTGAAAGGACACTGATTTTAGTAAGTTCTAGTATCCATCATCGGAGAGGCAAGCTTGCTTAAGACATCTCAAGACTGTCTTTTGCAATCTGATTTCCAAAAGTTCTCGAAGATTAGTGACGTGATATTCTAGATGGAGACAGGCACTAAAAACATACAATAATTACCTTGAGATCACCAGTTCCCAAGAATATTTAGACAGAGCAATCCTTCATAGGCTTCTTGAGGGGCATAATCTCAGGACTGTAGTCTCAAAATGATTGAAGCAGCAAGATCCGTTGAACACAATGTTTCTTTATGGATTGGAAAAAATAAACAGAATTGGGTTTCCTTACCAGAAGCACATTGCCATTTCTGTATTATAAGATAAATTAAACTAAAGAAGTCAGCTATTGACTTCTCAGGTTACAAGGGTTACCACAATAACAAAACAAAGCTCACATTGCTGATCTATTCCAGGGGTTATGGCCAGTCCTGTCTGGAACGATAGCCGCAGCAGAACCCACACAGTGCAGCAGGGATGTGCTTCTTAAAAAAATATTGCTCTGCAGAGCTTGCTGTGATCCAGTGGCAGACATCCCTGAGACATATAGTTCCCTCATGACAAATATTGTCTACTACTCAATTAACACATCTTTAAACTGAGAAGACAGGCTCTTGGCAAGAGGCATTTGCATTGTGCACTTAAACAGTTAAAGTAGTTGCTTGCCTTCTTACAGAAAAATACTCAGTGGTAGAAGTGTCTACCCATCCCAGCTGACAGCTTCTCTACACCAGGGTGCTACTCAAGCACCGAATGCTCCATACCAGTACGGAATAGAACTTGCAGTGGCCTGACACAATTGTGTACAAGTTTGCACTGCTGCACTAGTGGACATGAAGAGTTGCAAAGCTGCATGCTGTCACCTGTAGACAATGCCATCCATCTACTCTTCCTCAGCTTTCCTACCAGCAGCCAACACTGTGCCTTCAGAGTTACACAGGACTTTGCCACAGACCCTTCCTCTGACCTGAGTGAAGAGCTTGTGTCAAAAGCTCATCTAACACAGCGAGCCTGGTGCTCCTCGCTTTTACTTTCAACTTCAGAGCACCACATCATCACAACAGCTTAAAGCAGGACCGCAAGCACACACTAAAAATGCAGGTCAACATTCAAGAAAAGGAAGAAAGGAAAAAAATCAAGTCACAATAGTGAAGCTGCTGCCTGTTAGTCATCCCAGTCAGTAATTTAGAAACAATAAGAAAACAGCTGGCCAGAGAATTGCAGTGTGGTTGTCTGATCCTCAGTGAGCATCCCAGGGCCAAAGGCTCTCTTACCATCTGACAAAGCCTTCAGAATCCCTTCTAGGAAACAGTATTTCTGTGACACAAACCTTCCTTTCTGAAAGACCTTCATTTAACATCCTTGATTCCAGTCAAGAATAAGTCTTTCTCATTCATTTCTTATTCCTTATGTTTTCCTTAATAAGCGGGAATTGCTTTTACTTCTTTGATGGTGAACACCATGAAGTAGGCAAGCCTCAGCCCTAACATAGTCTGTGGCCTTCATGAAATGCCATCAGTGGCTCCCAGGGAGGTCATTCCCACCACTGCAGCACAGACAAGTCAGTTTGGCAGCAACAGACTGGTTTCATTCAGACATGGCAGGTATGCAAACTAATCCCCAAGCTCTACAACCTTAGATTCAGTATTTTACACCTTTTATTCAGACACAGGATAAGGAGCCACTCCTGCATACACCTTTTCAAACCCATAGTCATGTGCTCTCTCCCCTCCAACTTTCTTTCTCTCTCCTGCCTCAGGCAGGAGCTGATGATGTACCAAAGCCAGTCTCCTCCCCTGGCCACCTCCTTTTTTACCTCTTCTCCATCACCACAGGACTGCTAACAGCAAACAGCCTTCCAGGCTAGGCTGCAATGCGGTCTTCAACACTTTTCTCCACTGTGAAACCAAACACTTTAAGAGGCTGAGGCACTTGCTGTGGATGTAGAACTACAGATGAATGTGACCTTTGATCTGTCACACCTCCTCTTACCTATATTTGCATCTGCTTCCTATTAGATTGTGTCCTATTTTATCTTAACTAGATATCCACTTCTTAAAGCTTCTAAAACATTTCATTGCTAGCTAACTTGCATCTTGTTAATATAAACAAACTAAATGGATTACTAAAATCTACACCCTCCTAATCTCTAGATTCAAATCATTTGGCTTGTGTTTAGAACATAAAAGGGCATGTACAGTGGAGACCTTAGTTCCTTGTGCCAAGTACGCTCCCCTCTAACACAGTGATGTGAACCTGTATTCATCTGTTGCATTAGGACTAAAGACTATAAATATAAAACCTCTGGACTTGACAGCAATGTCTGCTTTTGCTTAAACAGTAGACATGAGTTTTTGAAGGCAGGAGATCAAGTGTTACCACCATTATCAGTGAGTACGGGTGTATTTCGAAAAATGTTAGTCATTTATTTAGGCACACAAACCCAGAAGGGCTTCTACTCATAGGCAAATAACTCTTCTGTGTTCTTGCCACAGGAACTTTTTCTACTTTGTTAACCCATGTGGCTCTTTGCTTTAACTAGTCACTATCAAGTCAAATGCAATAATTTCTATAGTACTTCCAAACAAAGTGTTTTGTTCAAAAACTCTAAAAAAATTACATATACTACTTAATTTAGAAAATTTGGGTTTGCATACATATTATTCTTATACGTACTACTTTTGGAATGAGAATCCTTCTGCACAGAAACTACTTTTCTATGCTACAGTTGGTCAAAAATCCAGATAATAAAAAATTCTGATGTTCCAACAAACTCAATCAAGCAGAACAATTTTAAATTCTATTCTAATTCTAAAAAATTCTCTAACCAATCTTCACTCTGGAGAAAATACAAATTTCTACCAATATCTTTCTTTTAAGGATCTATAAACTTAAATATCGGAGTTAAAAAGATTCACAAAGAACAGATTTCTTCTAGATTTCTGTGACTGATTCTCTACCTGCTAGCTACTGAATTTCCTCATTTATAGAGCTCAAGGTTTTCAGATCAGGTGGCTATTTTGTTTCGTAGAATCATAGAAGCATACAATGGTTGGAGTTGGAAGGGACCTTAAAGATCATCTGGTTCCGCCTCCCACTAGACCAGGCTGCTCACAGCCCCATCCAGCCTGGCCTTGAACACTTCCAGGGATGGGGCATCCACAGCTTCCCTGGGCAACCTGTTCCAGTGCCTCACCACCCTCACAGTAAAGAATTTCTTCCTAATATCCAATCTAAATCTCCCCTCTTTCAGTTTAAAACTATTACCCCTGGTCCTATCACTACACTCCCTGATAAAGAGTCCCTCCCCATCTTTCCTATAGGCCCCCTTTAGGTATTGGAAGGGGCTATAAGTTCTCCCTGGAGCCTTCTCTTCTCCAGGCTGAACAGCCCCAACTCTCTCAGCCTGTCCTCATAGCAGAGGTGCTCCACCCCTCTGATCATCTTTGTGGCCCTCTGCTGGACATGTTCCAACAGGTCCATGTCCTTCTTGTGTTGAGGACTCCAGAGCTGAACGCAGTACTCCAGGTGTGGTCTCACCAGAGCAGAGTAGAGGGATGGAATCACCTCCCTCGACCTGCTGGCCATGCTTCTTTTGATGCAGCCCAGGATGTGGTTGGATTTCTGGGCTGCAAGTGCACAGTGCCTGCTCATGTTGAGTTTCTCGTCCACCAGCACCCCCAAGTCCTTCTGCTCAGGGCTGCTCTCAAGCCATTCTCTGCCGAGTCTGTATTTGTGCTTGGGACTGCCATGACCCAGGTGCAGAACCTTGCACTTGGCCTGGTTGAACTTCATGAGGTTTCCTTCCTTTCAGTGCCCTAATACTTACATACTATTCTACTATTATAAAAGAGAATGAGAGAAAGGGGTGATAAGGGCAGGTATTTATGCATACCTGGGTTGTGATCTTCATCATCTGTTCACTCAGCTTTCATGTTAGTTACGTTCTGCTTACAGGACCTCAATTTTAATGATGTAAATAAGAGTAAATGCTCTGAGAAGAGGAAGGAGCTAGAAAGATGCTGGTGGGGGCATTTTCTCATCCTATTTCTACTGCTGATCAGGCAATATCCATTAACGAGTTGTTCTCATAGTGTCTCCAGACAGCAGAAATAGAAGTGGCAGCTAATACAGAAGAATTTCAATTTATTCTGAAAGTGTTAGCTTTAAGATAGCCCATCTCTTCACATTACTCTATGTACCTCACTAATGTTCAAACAGCCAACTTAGGAAATGCCAGGTTATTTTTAGAACATCAACAATGACAACTATTCACAACATGCAATCATGCGAACTGAATAAAATGATGTTAGTCCTGGATTAGTGAGACTCGACTCCTGTTAAGATTACTCTTTGCTGCGGCAGAAAGCACGTCTTTTTGTATTTTACTGCTTCAGTGTGGCACTATGCACACTGGGCAGACACAGCCCAGGTCAGTGAGGTGGGTTTTCTGCTGCTGCACTACGTTGCAGTTGGGTAGTGTGGCAGCACGATGCATTGTAAAGCAGATTACTGTGATTTGTCACTGTGTGATTCACAGATATGATTGCATCTAACTTCAGAACTAAGTGGAACTGTCTGCCCCTTTGTATTCATTCAAAAGCCACACAGCGACTCTCAGATCACGGCTGCCTTTGCCACCTAAAATATGAAAGGAAGCCAACTTGTGTCCCAGCAGTAACTTTGCTCTTTGTGCACCAAATTCAATAACCCACTTGCTCTGGTGTGCATAGCAGTTCCCTTCTTCTCCCACAGACCAGATGAACACTGATGGGATTTGTTTCAATACAGGAGCCCCTTCTCCCCCCTTCCTCCTTGGGCAGTTTCAGATCCTCAGTCTCTGCCTCCAGCCAGTTCTGTAACAATACAGGTTTCTAGGAGGTATAAGAAATCCCCTGGCAACATGAAAAGCCTTGGAGTCGGTATGTAGCTTTTTCCTTTAATCTTAAATAATAGGACAGTTGTATTTCACAGGTACTGTTATTAGCCATGTAACAACAAAGACTGCAAATCTCAGCTGAAATGAAGCTCCCTCCTACTGAATACCTGTATCCCCGTAGGAAGAGGCAATTCCTGCTGTTCAAACCTCACAATTTACAAACTTAAGATAAATAAAAAGAGTCTTATTGCTGTGCTTTTTTAGATGTGAACAGAGATTAAAGAAATTGTCCAGGTCAACTAGGAATTCTGCAGGGGAGCAAAATGAACACAGATCTTCTGAGTCTTAGCTCAGCAACTTAACTACAAAGCTTTTCTTCTGTTTAAGTGACAGGAAGCAGTTAAGGCAGCAACACTTGTTACCTTTATTCAAACTAACCAAAGTGCTTATTTAAGACCATATATTTTCTGGTGGCTGAAATACCATTTGTGGGGACCTCTTTGCCATGTTATTTTGTAGACTTTTAATCAGTTTGATGCCAGCAGCACTGGGATTTACCCCTCTCCAGAACAACACAGGGCTCAATCCCAAGAATCCATGGATCTGTGACTGATGTTTGAAAGACTGTATGCAGGATCCTCTCTTCCTAATGCCTTCAACAAGACCCCTGCAGGAGACTGTGGCTTCCCTGGATTGCCAGCTGACTGCTGCCAAGGGGAACAAATGCTGTGTATAGATGTGCCTATTTCCTTGTGCAAGCCTCTCACCAAGAGAAGGCTCGTTAGGAGGTAGGAGGGAGGGGGAAGTTGTTGTTGAAGATAAAAAGAGCAGCACTAATCACATATCTAAAGATAGCATTGTTTGAAACAATGAAAACAGACAGGATAACAACCACCACTACTTATTTCCCTTTCCCTGGGGATACCTGAGTCACCTGGAATAAGTGTCAGGTCTGCATTGCTGTTACAGGTAGTGCTGGAATACATACAGTAGTAGTTACTACAATAGATAATTTCTTATTATTTTACAATGAATAAGCAGCACTTGTTTTAAAATTGAACAAAGCAGCCCAAAATTTCCAAGACCAGAGTTTCTTGTGCCGCTGCAAGACTAGCTTCAAGCCTCCCTGATGACATGTCAGTCACAAAGAATACTCAAGGCTTAGCATACTGACTGAAAAAGACCTGCATGCTGCTTATTAAAAGTCTACAGGCTAGACGATCTAATCAAGCAACTGGCATGTACTTCAGTTAGCCCCAGCTTCCACCTACCAGGGGACAGCTGGGCAGACATGGGAATGTGTGAGTCGTAGCCATGCGGTGCACATATGATAACAAGCAACATGGTATCTACAGTTGAAAGGAGTACATGCTCACCTGTGAACCATGTATGCATGTCTGAGACCTCCATCCCAGCGGCCTGATTGCTACAGTTTTCATTACTTTTTGTTCATCATCATGAAGCAACAACCTCTAGTGCTTCAGCCCAAGAAATAGTGCAGTTTCCCCTCCACATCAAGGAGTCCTCTAATATTAGTGCCTTACAAAACAGGACATCAACTGCTATCCCAGAACTACTTAAAAAGCAAACCAAAAACAAAAGCCAAAGCCTCCTCATCATTATACAACTGCAAATATTTTGGTCCCGCATGTCAAACAAGCTTAGTTTTGACACAGACTTCTAAAGTTTCCGCTAACTTGGCAATCAACACCCCTGTCTCACAAGCTTCTTAAAATCCTAGAATTGCACAGCTGAGCAGCAAGAAATGATTTGATGAGGGACGATGGATTAATTCGTCTCACATTTAGAGAATGTCTCACATTTAAGGGAATGACAGGAATGAAATAATTTAAAGCTAAAGGTCTTTGCACGTCTTTCTTCTGAAAGACTCTTTGTATCAAATGCTATGAATTCATGTTATTCTGCTACCAGTGAGGCTTTTGCAATGTGGCAGTGGCAGGCAAATAACATGTAATAACTTGTGGTGAACTGTCATGAACATTTAATTTGATGCTAAACACATTTACAGTGAGGAGTAGACAGAGAAGTTTTCTAAGTGTTAAAGTACTTTTGTATCACTGAATTGATATCACAAGTGTCCCATGTCTTCCAGAAGGAGTCCACAGCATCTGCAACAAACGGATTTTTTTTTTTATCATGGTTTTTGGCACTTTCTAGAGGCCTCATATTCATCTAATGGCTCTAGCACAAGTTTACAAACCCAGAAGCAGGCTGGATGCTAGGAGAACATTGTCATTCCTCCCAGGGATTGACTGGAGGTCTGTCAGACCAGCTAGGGGCAATGCAGAAAACTTTCCAGGAACCCACAGAAGTTTTTATTTTTCTGTAGCCTTTTAACGGTCTGGCAGGGATTGGAACTCCTGCTTGCATCAGTCCTAAAGAGAGCTGGCCCATACTAGTGCCCTGTGAAGAATGCTCGGAGATCCCGAGAAGACCACAGCTTCACATGCAGTCCATGTGCCCTGGTGGCAGCGGTCTCCACTCCATGCAGATGTTTTAATTTGCCACTCTCAAAGCAGATGTGTCAGAACTAGCAAACCTGGGAGATGACCACACTTAACTCCCTGAGGGACCAACTACAGAAGGAATTTGATGAGCAAACTTGTGCTTCTGCTATTGCAACAGAGAACGTGGCAGAGATGCTTCCCCACCTCTTTACAGTAGCTGTAATCATCACCCTTTAGGTGACTCAGCAGCTCCACAAAACTCTCTCCTGCCCATCTTTGCAATGTGATCAGAAATGCAACAATTTTGGATTTTGTCTTAACACAGCAAGCCACACATGAAGGCTCTACATCAAGGCATTTGAGAATTATGTTCATCACATATCATACATAAGATAAATAATCCTCTTCTGAAATGTTGGTTTCTATCTACAATAACACTGATGTTATACTTATCAAAAGAACAGTTCTTATAGCACTTTGGAAAAAGTGCAGTGAACAAGCAAAGTGCTTGTATTTGCATTCACATATTGTGCTGAGATCCTTGGGTATTGAAAATGCTATAACTATTTTTTTCCAAATATCATCTATTGCAATCTTGAAATATGGTCAACCTTGTCCAGAGACTTTGGCAGAAACATAGCAAGCATGAGGTATGTCCCACAGAAATTTACATTCTTATTTCTATGTAGGAGTACATTTTTTCATGTAATTAAAAGTAATATTTACCATACTTTCACATGTATATCTGCACCTCAAATAATCTATGCAAAGTCAGAGGGTAGATGGAACTCTAATGGGACTTGCATAAGTATGGAGGCCACATGACCGCTGAGAACACACTGCATTGTTCCAGGAAAGAGAGGAGATCTAGAAATGCATTGTATTTTAGGATCATTATCTGCTTGGATTATTTGAAGGTGCTATCATCCCTGAATACCAAATACATGAAAAGCAGGAATTTGAGTTGATGCTGATGCAGTGATCAGCATACACGCATTCACAAGGTGCTCCTCCTCTCCACATTCAGGACCTCTGGAAAGGGATCACCACTGTGAAAGCTAGCAAAGTCCTCATCACTGATTGAACACATGCGAGGAATAACATTTACATACATACATATACACATATAGTTCTTAATGTGTCTGTGTGTTTTGGGCTCACTTCTCATGATGTCCCTGTTTCAACCATGATTATCCTGAGCAATAGGAGTTCATTTATGTTTGGAAAGTGCACTTTGGCTGTCACACTACTGACTGCATTGGGTAATGAGCTCAGCTTTTATCTTTTTGTTCCAGTTGGACTTCTCAAAGGTAAGTCATAGTAGATCAAGCCAAAGTTTTACATGGAAAGTGTATGAAGTGATTTTAGTGTTGCAATTTTGTGGTGGCCTATCTGAAACATTTTGAATTGGTTTAAGTTTCTTCAAGCACGTCAAATTAGGCATAAATCTTGTGACATGCAGAACCACACCATACATCATACTGTGAGCCCATCTATTTCAGATATCTAAATTCCAACTTGGATAAAACAAGGACATGATTTCAAATATTCACATTTTAAAAAATAACGTTCACACTGACATAACAAGTTGAATAGTCAGTCATAGAAGGCAACCTGTGACCACAGAAGAGTAGGAAAATCCCAGCCGTTTAAGTGACTACAGCCAGACATCCTAAACACACGTTTGGCTGGCAGTCTGGAAAATGCTACATTTAAATGCCAATATTTGCACTTGACACTACACTAAATGCATAGGTCCTTTAACACGATACTTTGCTTGAGTCAGAATTCTATGTCCATAACGATGTTAATGTTAAAACACAGATGTCCCAGCAGTTTAAGAAATGGAAACTGAGTTACCGATGTGTTATTGGGGTTTTATGGAAGCAGCTACATTATGGAAAAGTGTTCAATTATAGTTTCATTTTTAAAATGCTGTTTTGTGAATGAGATATCGTCCAGATATGCAAACTTCATTATTTTCTTGTAAGGCACTTTGATTATCATACAAGCAGCTGTTGATGATATTAACTATGAAATAGAGACTTGCTCTCAGCATGGAGTAACGGGAAAAGCTCTAATATGGAAAATATCTTTCATGTTACTTGAAGAAACAGTTTTCTCATGATTTTCACTGATTTTCTCATGATTTTCACCAATGCCCCCAATTTATTTCCCTTTCTTCCTGTGAAAAGGTTTTGATACTACATACTTACTTGTTCTTTTAGAAAAACCTGGATTCTTTTTTTCCTTAAAAGCACATCTCTTTGGTAAAAAATAGAGACATTTAACAGAAATCGAAAATTCTTGTTGAGAAAAAATAGTCCATGCTAGGTTTAAAAATCTTTTGACAGGGAACTTGGCCAGCTCTACTCTTAAGAGCTTCTTGGCCTTTTATTGGTGAAGAACTGGCTGTCTGAGAGCTGTCAGTGGTTTGTAGTGTGTTTTATGGCATAAAGAGTATCTCAGCACGTTTCAGCAGTGATTTCTGCCTCAAGCTGAGTATTTCAGCAGTGAGAGATTGCTTCAATGCTTCTGATGTGTTTTTCTGCATTCCAACAGCACCCCAACAGTAGTGGGACAAGAGGAGCTCTACAACAAACTGATAAGACTATTTACCTGCAGAATTGAAGATGGCTCTTAACAAGAGCAGATTTCTAATTCCTCTTTGGAAAGAAGGTGAATTCTCTTCTAACACAAGAATTCTTTTCTACACAGTGCCATGTCCTGTTGAGCTCATTACTGCAACTGACAAATTAGTTTACGTAACAGAGAAGGTGTCATTGTATTAGACGGTACTAGCAAACACACTCTGAGTACAGAGTCTGATCTTTGGCTCCAGCCTTAGACATTAGACCGCTTTGCAGCTTCCCTCCTGCTCCATGACACTATGGGCAACATACATGGGGTGGTGGGTTTCAGTGATTTGCCGACCAACTGTGCTTTGTCCATGGGTATACACCTTAGAAAAGGCTGTGGCTCTGCACTGCATCCCTTTCAAGAAGAAAACCACATCCTAACTACACGAAAGTATGACGTGGGAGTCAACCTGTTAATCTGCCTCTTGATGTGTGTGACTTGACGTGTGCTAATGCACCTCCATGGAGGAGGTGCAGGGTAAATCAGTTGCACTGGAGATGGACTACAGCAACTAATGGCGTATTCAGGCCAGCTCTAATTTTCCTCATCTACTGACAATGACTGCTGTAAAGATGCAATAGGACAGTCTCCAACAACTAATCTGTGGAAAAATGTCCTTTTCTCCAGAGCATTTTGACGTGTTATGCATCTTCTGCTCCCAAATGCAGACAATTATTTTCTCTTTTCTATACTCAATTTTCATAATCAAATAACTTACTTCACTGCAGTGATTCTGTGTTGTTGCCTTTGCTCCCCTTGTGAGCAACATGAAACTGAAAAAGCAAGATTCTGATTGTTGCCAACTGATTCTACCTTGTCTAGAACAAGGAGACCCCTGCAAGACAGTCCATGCTTCTGCAAGTGAAAATAAGCTTACTGCATAAGGAGTATAGTGTATAGAAAAAACAAATGGCTGTCTATTATTTTTGTATGAGTATTTCCACTACCCCATGACTCTGTGCCAAACTGAGTCTCTTTCTCCCTAAAACGAAATTAAAGTATCCTCACTGGATGGCATGATTTCTTGGTGGTTTTTATAGCCAGCCACAGGAAAATTAAGTTATGTGCATTTTATTCAGAAAGCCTTGTTTCAGGTTCAACAAAACTGGGAAGTGATTAATCCTCTTCTAAAATATTCCAGATGAGAGCCGACACACAAAAAAAACCCCCCACCTCAAATAGTTACTCCCCAGCAAGGGAGTTCATTGTATAACTGGATGAAATTGCACATGGGTCAGTAAATAAAACAGATTTTTCAGCTCAAGTAGAACAGTATGTTAATAAAAGATAAAGGAAAGAGGTTTAAACTTATGTGTTTCCTAAAGATAAAATAGAAGAAGACATTATTTTAAACACATCATGTTTTACTGAACTTTGCAGTTGGTTTAAGGCGTAATTGGCAGACCTGTGTGTAGCCCTAGAGGCCAGGGCTACACTCAATAACCTTGAGGAACATAGTCCATGAACCCAGAGAATCCTCTTCTTGAGCACTGTATCATATCGCCTTTTTGAAGAACTCCTACCAGTACATCACCAGCATTGGGATCTACATTTAGTGTGGAAAGAACATGCACGTATCTCCCATTTCCTCTGGTTGCAAACAATGGAGTAAATAGTGCAGGTCAATGGAGTAGTAGGAGGGAGGTCACAGCTAAACAAACTTCTCAGTATGTCTGCCTGTGGCTACCTTGCCACCAGCCTGCATTCCTGAGCTTCCTCTGTCGCACAACACTAGGGGTACATTTGCAGCTCACAAGGCGATACTTCTGGTCCTCAGAGCTAGCTTGCTAGAGCTACACAACGCTGCATTGTGCCGTGTAGACATAACTCACATTTCTTGTAATGCAACCTCAGTCCTCGATGGAGTTGTGATGATTACATTTCATCAACCATGCTGCTCGCAACAATCTAATTATGAAGAAGAAACTTAACATGGCTCCAAAATCGCAAAGACTGAAACACACCTCAGATGTACAGTTTTGGTACTTGTTCTCAGTCAATTACCATTGCTTCAGCACTGCGCGACAGTATGCTTCCAAGCACAATCCAGTCACTACTGGTCAGTAAGAAGGTTCAGCCAGGCCAGTCAGGCAAAGTGGGATTAGACAGCAGACCGCCATCCGCGTGCTGAAAATATTCTTCACCTTTCCAAAGGTCTCATATACACATTCCGCGAGAAAGAACAGGTCTTTTAGAAAGATCTTATTGAAAGAAATTTTTGGTATCTTCATTTTCATATGTGTGTAGAATATATTATTTTGTAATCTGAATCTGTTGAAAATGCATAATTGAAACAAACCTCTCATTTTTTTCCAAAGAGAGGGAAGAAGAAAGAAAGAAAACACTAGTAGTTTGCATTCAAAGCTTTGATATTCACTTGGCATTCTGCTGTACTTAATGATAGCTCTACAAAGAAACACAGTTACTGTCTTATGTAGGAAAGCATATTTGTGGCTGAGAAAGTGCTGCAAAAATCGCAAAGAGCGCTTTGATAATTTTATACCACATTTGCACCCCACTTTTTACAGCCAATTCATTTAGTCAAAAATCATGTTTTCTGCTTCTTATTTTTCATTCATATCCTCTGATTCAATGTTTTAGTTCTGGGCTGAATAGCATTTTGTGTCATGAAAGGTACCAAGACACAACTAAGGCTGTATTACTTTGTGAAGTTTCATTACTTCAGCTCATTCCATGAGAGAGTTCTTGAATCAAAACACAGGTTATACTGTATGGCTTTTAGATTCCCAGCTCTTTTCTAAGCCAGTCAGGCCTCCTTCACTATGTAGTTGCCTTTATCACAGGCACACTTTCTAACAAATCACTTTTCCAGCAGCACATCAAAGTTCCCTTGGGATTCAGACTTTTGCAGTTTAAGAAACCTCCTGTTTAGTAACTCGCAGAAGATGCTGTTCCTCCACTGAACAGTCTCTCAAGCTCCTCAAGCTTAACTCTCACTTCTTGCACTGCAAACAAACTATTTGCTACCACTGGGAAGGCTGCTTTTGTCTGTACCATCTCTTCTTCATTTACAGCCTCCTTTGTATCTGCCCATTGTCCAGCTGAAGTTGAGACACAGCTTGTTTTGTTGTGTTTCATTTTGCTTCACTGCAGATGTTTTCCCATGGGAGCTAGTGAAAAGGCAAGGTTCCAGCTCCTAAGTTTTGGGAAGAAAGACCTCAAGTGATTTTGCATCTGATTCAAGTCACTGCAGTCTCTTGGATTACTTTCTCTTGATTTCAGTAGGTTTTCCACTGAGCTCTCAATCTACTTCTAGACAAAGCCAACGGATCGTGAACTGTATGACCCTTCATTGCTTCAGCGTTTGAGGCTTACTGATAGAAAACAGTAAGGCCAAACCCTTCAGTCATACACATCTTTTAAGAGGGAGAGCTGAAAGCTGGTCTTGAGTTTCTTGATTTTTCTGGTATTTCAAATGTCATTGTATTGTTGCTGTGGCTGTTGTGTTTCCTATCAGAATGGTCTTTAATTTTAAATATGTTATGGTGATCTTACTTCCCTGTTTCCTGGGATTTCCTCAGAACATGAAGAATGGGAGCTTTTACAACTTAACTCATCAGATATGGTTCTCCACTTTCTAACAGGGGCTTCTTTCCTCCACTGTGTTAGCTACTAAAGTCAAATAAATATTCAAAAAACCAAACAAAACATTTAAAGGGCTCCATTTCTTTTCTCTTAGATTATGTGCAATTATTTTATTAATTTCACAATTATAGCCTTGCTGTTCAGGCTGGGTAAGACTTTTCTTTTTTTTTGCTAAATATAAAGAACAAACCAAACCCTTCTGCTTCCTTTATTTTAAAATCTTGCCTTTCCACAGGCCAAACCACGTGTAAGGGAGAGTAAAGCAGTATAAGAATTTATTGCCTGTACTAAGGGCATGGGGAAACTGGAGCTCGCTCTCTCTTCTGTTACATGCAGGACCCTGTTAAAAGCTGTCTGTTTACATTTTTTGGCTTAACCCTTAACCACATTTCTTGCCTCAGTTTAGTAGAAACTAATGCAAGAGAAATCCAGTTGGAAGAGTCCATCATAACCCTTCAGTTGTGTAGCCCTTTTGCCTACGCTAGTGTTAAGGGTACGACTCCCTCTCCAGCAAGGAGAGCTAGAAACTTAGCACTGAGCACTGCTGCTAGTCAAGTGACTTTGTCTTCTTTGGGATAACAGCAATCAGATCCCCCTGTCCCCTTTCTTTACCATCAGGAGCTGCTATTGAATTCCAGACTTTTAAACATAAAGTACCTATGATCAAACTCTATTGTTTATTTTCTGGATGAGGAGGTGGACAAATCGGTTTCTTTGAGCAGGAAGAAATGAAAAGCCAAATGTGACCATTAGTAATCATCAGGATGCTGCATTTCACTTCTATACACCACCACAATCATTTCCCAGAAAAATTAATTGAAGAGGGAATCCCTGCATCAGCTCTGCTCAATCTCCAAACTAAGGAGCCCACAAACTGCTGGTGCATCCTCAGGCAATCTGTCCTGCGCTCCAGCTGCCATTTGTGACAGCTTAAGTTGTGAGAAAAATACAGCCCAAGTATCCAGGTCAGCTCTGTAACCTAGCACCTGGTTGTAGGAAAGAGCCCCACATATATGCTTTCATAAGCAAAGCACACATCATCTTGCCTTAACTCTCCACACCTCCTGGAGATTACATCCAGCGGCTGGGATTGTGATGTCACATTTTAATGCAGAATCACTGCAGTATGATCCCCAACGTGATTAGCACAGCTCAGCCTTAGTTGGGATATTATGGCTTAGATTATTCCTATTAGTTTCCAACTGATCTTGGAACACAAGTATTACATCTGATTTTAATGAAACTTTAGACTTCGTTGTTTTCAGTCAGCTAATGAAATAGTTGAACCTTCCCATGACTTGCTGTAATTATAACAAAGGCTGTGTATTATCACGAACAGTGCAACTTCTTTACAAGATGTAAAATTAATCCTCCACTACTTGTGTACTGATAAATTTGGAAACGTAAACTGAGGAGTGAAAAGAAATGAATGCTACCCTGGTGAAATACGAACCTACCTGGCACAGAGGCTTTCACACAGCACACTCTTGGCACAGCCTCTTGGTTACATGTAACTTTATGTTAACAGGAAAAGTCACTTCAAAATCTGTTTTGTTCATGAGAGCCTCAAGCACATACACAATTTAATCACGTTTAGAAAATCATTTTAAAGCACTTGTGAAAAAACAGAAGTGCATTATAAGAAAAAGAAATTTCAAGGTGGAGACCTCACCAAGGCCTTGAGAGGAATTTCTTCATTTCAACATGCAAAGAAAGTTTGCATTTGCAAGAGCTTTTCCAAAGACTCTGGCAAGACATTGTACTTTCAAGACTGAAACCGGTTTCCATTGGGTGGCTTGTTTGTTGGCTTCTGTAAAACAGCTTGGTGGCCCCAGGACAGCTCTTACTGGACTAATGTTCTTCACACAAAAGCCACGACTGTAATTGGCGTTAACTGTAATTGGCATTAACTGTTCCCTGCTTTGGCAGACTCTTCTGAGAAACCAAAAATCAAATACATAATGTGGGATGAATTGCCCTTAATGGCCCCTCCACATCAGGGCTAAGGTTGTACTGAAGGTAAAGAATTGTGTTTGTTTGTGGAGACAGGCAGAGAACTGCAATTTCTTCCACTGTCCAGTCTTCGGAGAGATTAAAGGGCTACTGAGTGATCAATCAAGAGACCGAGCATTATCACATCCTCTCTGGAGAAATGGGGCATTTTAATGGCAAGTACCAGGAAACCTCTCTCTGCCACTGAGCTGCAAGGTGGTCTTGGTCATAGCAGTCTCTGTGCCCCCTGGCATATATACACCTGTTTTAAAATGTCATCTCTCTGGTAAAGCACCCACAGCTGGAAAGGGCTGTTTAAATACTAGCAAGCTCTCATGCAGGGTTTCTCAAAATTTAGAAGTGTTTTTTAACTCCTGGGGCAGAGGTGCAGGAAGAACAAGCACCATCCTGTGCAAAGTTACCCTGCTTAGAAACCAATACAAATTTGAAAGAGTTCACTCCTTTACCTCCCATTTCCAGTGTTCTGTTTCTTTGCTTGTGGGCAAAGGTATACGTGCAGGGCTTTTTCACACTTCTAAAGACCACCAGGGGTCCACAGAGTAAAGGTTGATAAGCATAAGCACTGACCTACAATAAAATCCTTACTGACAGAGAGCCAGGAGTGAATGAGGCTGAACCAGGTTCGCTCTTGCCAAAGCTTGCAGCTATATTGTTTGTAGCTGCACCAGTGGCTGACATTCACTACTACCAATGGCTCGCTTTATACAGTAAGCAAACTCTAACCATGGAAAAGCAAGCTAATTTGCCTTGAAGTATTTTAAACCCACAGTGACTTTCTCCTTCCCAGTGAGCAGAGATAGGGAGCAACTACATAAGTCCAGCAACTCCAAAGGAACAGTACAAAACCATTCTGCCAAAAAACATTGTCCCCAAGGACTGCTGCTGCACATGGGTGTTCCCGGGCAGACCTCCATGTTAGCACAGGGCCATTGGTTGCCCATAGGCCTGAGGCGATGAAATTTCGACCCTGGATTTTTGAGGGTTTCCAGTGAGAACAAACAGGCTGTACTCTTCGTTCTCTTTCCACCCAGATAAACAGTTATATACTAGTATTTAGTGAGATTTTAACCACAGCCTTATAACTATATCCTTTCCCTAAAAAAAATCGCTATAGTTTTCAACAACAGCACAGTTAAGGACTACTCCTTTGAATGAATTATGAACACTTGCAGATGGAAAATCCAAATGCTATTACGTACAATAAGTACAGGCAAGGTTCATGCATCCTCACAGCAGAAGTTTGAATGTATGGCTTTGCTCAGTCTGCTTATGCCTTCATACCCAAGCTCATTCAAATACTATTTGTGAATGCAGTACGAAAACCTTTCTGCCTTGCCTGCCCTGTATTTTCATACAGACACACATACATACTAACACCCCAGGCACTCAGTCTGAATTACTAATTTAAAATGCAAGCAAACCAGCTGTTGTCAACTACGCATTTGTATGGCCATATCACTGAGGATCCCAAAGTATGTGATCGCTGTTGTTCTAGGCTTTGCATAGGTACAGAAGAAAACAGTAACCTGCTTCAAAGAATTTCCAGAACCTAGCTATTTTTAAACTTCACAAGCTCCCAGGCTCACAAGAAACAGAAACAATTACTGATAAGCCAACAGTGGTCACCATTATTTAAGCCAGACTCCATAGACTTCCATAGATGTAAACTTGTGGCTGTTTTCTAAGGTGAGTTAACCAACTCCTATTTAAATAAACTCACCAGCACAACTCTATATGCCAAGCTGGATACTGTTTCACTGATTCAGTCACTTTCTGCTATGTTGTTCTGTTTGGAAACATGAAGAGGAGTTGATCTGGAATAGATCACATCCCTCTAATATTACAATCTTATTAATGAAAGTATGGAAATTGCAAGTGTTTGGGGGTGAAACAGACAGTTATGAAGTAATACTATACAAGGAGCAGACAACGATATACAGAAGGAAACTTGCAAACATTGTTGATCTATCAGCAGTGATTGACCTCATCACCATCAAGTTCATATTTCCCCTTTTCTGGAATTGAGGACGTTATATTCCTGTAAATTAGTTAAAGTCTTCCAGTCATTTCTGTCTTATGCAACGTATTCATTCTCTCTCTCCATAAACGTGATGGAAGTACTTTTGTTCAAATTTTCCATACAGTCACCTTTGTGCTGAGGTGTGCTACGGAAGAAGGTAAAATTTTCAAGGTATAAGTCTCTCAAACTTTGAAGTTCCTAAAAAATGGGATTCCTAAGTAGAAAACTTGGATGAATTCACTACAGTTACTGCAAAAGTTCCAGCTGTAATACCATTTCAGTTCAGCAATGAATTTGTCATTTACTCTTAGGGAGCTCCCTGATGGTGTCACTGAAAAGGTTCCAAATCTTCTGCATAATATGCTAATCTAGCCACCAAATTCAAAAAGCTTCAAACTTAAGCTAAAGCAATAGCCTTACTCTCTAAACCAATGGGATACATATAAGACGTGTAACGGGTGCTGTAGAGTAACAACTTCATGCCTGTATTAACAAAAAAATACAAATAACTAGCTTATGACTGGGCCTTCATAAACCAAAATTATTTTCTTTTCAAGTTTAGGAACTTCCCTTCTTTTTCCTCCTCTGACCTGTTTTATGGTACTTTTTTCTAATAAATAAACTGTAGAAAGAAAAACATTGATTTATAATAAATGGAAATAAATTTCTTTCATAAAACTAGTAAAAAAGGGAAAGCCTCTAAGGACATCCTGCAGACATTGGTCTATGTCACTGCTGATATTTAGATACAGCTTTCTGTGGCTGTGATCATGTTTTCTCCTCTGTTTTTGCAACACCAAGCACAAAAGGGGCTTGCTCGCTGTTACTATATAGTTTCTACCATACAAGGCATCACAAATAATAATGGCTGATACTTCCAGTCAGTGACAGCAGCCAAAAGTTTCTGCTTTTGACTTCTGATGCTCATGTGGCCATTAAGTTCAACTTTTGCAAGGGTTATCTTCCCCTACACAAAACAAGAAACACAAGATTGCTATTTCTTGGGGGTCACTTTTCTCTAGCCAGCTTGATATAGGCCACTTTATATTTAATTAAAACACCTTGAAGTATAAACTGAATTAAAACAATTTAAGAAACCTTGCACCAGAAAAGAGGTAACTCAATGAGTGGAAGAGCAGTAGCATTTCTGTGTGAAGAAAGGTTTCCAGATGCATAACTGGTACTGCTGAGGGCTGCAGGCAGTAAACTTATCTCTCTGACTCTATTTCTCAAGAGCCTGACGAGGGCTTGTTCAAAGAAGTCTGTGTTCTTGACTGATCAGTCCTACTCCTTGGTAAGGAATGACAGAATGGGTGAGGTTGGAAGGCACCTCTGGGTATCACCTAGTCCAACATCGCTTCTCAAAGCAAGGCCAACAGAGCAGAATGCCTAGGACCTTTTCCTGAGATGGAAATACCACCTCTTCTTCTATCACTAGTAAGAAAGCTGTCAGGATTCCAGAACAAAGGAACAAAGACTTTGTGAACCTTTCCTTAACCTACGCTCTCTTTAGAAATCTGTAAGGTGGAGAAGTGCGTGACTATGGTTTTCCATTTGGTCTGCTGTAGACAAATACTTTGATGTCCACCCCAAACATAGCAAGCACTACTGATAACTTGAACTGTGTCAAAACTGTTAGCAAGAAATCAATAAACCTCCTTATGCTTAAGACCATGAGAGATACAGGAGTCGTGGATAAAGCTGAGCACTCAGAAGCCTGTTGATTAGTGTTGTGTTCCCAGTTCATATCAAGTTACTTCAAAAAATCTGCTGTACCGTAGAGTGTTTTAAGATCCCATGGATACAACAGTCCTCAGTCCCATACAGACACACACTAATTCACAGCAGATCACGAAGTGCTGCTAAAACTACATTGCACCCCTGAAAATATGATGCATGTGCCAATTTTTTTAAACTGTGCTTATTATCAGATTATACAAAATTACATGCAGAGAAAATTACATTTCGTTAGTTAATTCAGTATAAATGATGCAAAACTGCTCAGAAAGATAATTCCTAAACAATGCTACAGTTGTTATAGCCCAAAAAGCCAATCCAGCCCACCTCAAGCAAGTATTAAAATAAACCTAGAAAAGTTCTGTTTTCATGAATGTTGATGCTTTTTTATATCAAATTTGTTTGCTTGTATCTTATTTATTAGGCTATTTCGTCGAAGACTCATTATGGTGTCAAAGGACCAAAATTTAATGATAGCTAAGAGAATCATAACTGACAGGTGACTCCCTCGTGCAGTATCTGCTGATTAGAACTGATATCTACATGAATGGACATTCTACTTTAACAGAAAAAAGTTGTAGCCGAAAATATAGTACCATCAACTACAAACACAGAAGTTACCATGAACAAGGTAAGTAGTTTAGGAAATTAACAATGTGTGGAGACACTTATAGTGATTATGCTAATTTTTCATCAAACAATACTGACTTTCTAAAAATAGCTTGTAAGGAACCTCTCTCTATTGCTCACATTTTCATTAAACTACAGATGGGTAACTATACAGCTAATCTGTTTGCTAAGTAAGCAGTCATGGGAAGGACCTGGCTAGGTCCCTTAAAGGCGAGCTAGAGATTGTTTCCTCTAGCTTTCAGGCATTTCCTTGAGCACTGTGAAAGCACAGCAGTTACTCTTGAAAGAAAGATTGAGAGGCCCTATGCTTGTAAGTAGATTTTCAAGAGACAGAGAAGTTTGACTTTTTTTGAGGACAAAAAAGTGAAGATGCTGATTTTTAGAGTTAAACTAAGCAGCCTACAATAATATGTAGTGAAAAGTACTGAGCAGTAACGTTATCACATTTCATGAGCTGCAGAGTGCTTCTGCGTGAATTTCTCCTGTTTTCTTGTGAAATGGTGAGAGATGGACAGCTACTTCCAACTTTCATCTAACCTTCCAGTTGTTCTGAACATGTACATGCACAGCCTCAAACTGGAGCTTACTACAGTTGTGAAAATTATTTGAACTTTGCCTGCTGAGAAATGTAGCTGACGGCAGTTTTCCAAAGACCCCTCTTTAACTAAGAATGGTCAAATTAAAAAAAAAAAAAAAATGTATAAAAGGTCCCTCAGTGTCATTTCTTCTGACAAGCCCATCCAAATGGTGATACCAGTATCAGCTTCATGCTGAGAGAGAACAAGAGGCCATAATAACACGTTTGGCAACAGAGTAGAGGAGGAAATCTTTATCTATACTATGTGTAACCTTTAAAATAAGTAGATACGCCAGTCATGAAACAAAAGTACATGAGACAAGTTTCCAGACTTCTCTGACTGGTTAGGAATTGATCTAAATTGAAATTAAAGCAGACAATCCTTTTCACAGAGTTTATACAGATTCATTTATATAGCACTGGCCTTCACTGTGCTATCAACTGTGTATACTAGCAATGACGCAACACATCTTCCCATGATGAAATAGTTGGAAAATTTAAGAAAAACAATGAAGACTAATTTGTAAAACACATCAGCCATAAAAGTACGAGAAAGCATCTGATAGCCTACCTGCTCATTTGCTTCGTGAAAAGATTCATTTTATTTTTTTTCTGAGCTGGAAGAATTTCCAATGGTAAATAACAGGTAGCCTGGTTGGATAATCACAGAAGTGTCTTCAGCAGCTATTTGTATTAGCATTTACCTAAAAAATCTCAAGCTAGTAACTAGTTTTAGCCAAGAAGTATCAGGGTTTGACTGTACTTTTAATAGATAACTTCATCAGGTTAAGGGAATCAGTTAAGAAATGCATTATACCATCTTCAAGGCTCATCCTACAAGTTCCTCATGCTAGAGGGTGTTGTAATACCCACATTTAATAAATGCTCATCGTGGCTGGCAAAGAGGGGGTGTGGATCATAAAGTTCATTTGGGAGGTGGATACAATAGGTCGGAATATGCTGGCTTAATGATCTTACCTAACTAATTGTTTAAAGCAGTGTGCCCAGAAAGAGGTTAGGTTCATTTATTTAAAAGTTTAAATAAGAAATTGCAGGTGACTGAGGTCTGATCCTGAAATGAAGCTTGTATTGGCACAGTATGTACCCTTTCTTCAAGCCTGTGGTTTTGCAGCATATTTTCTAAGGACTGCAACACAGAAAGAAACACAGCAGGAATGCAATGACTGGACTAGAAAGAAGCAGAGGGAGCTAACTACCAGTCAAGATTTAGCAGATGAAGAATTTTCTCTCTTTTCTTATGGGAGAGAATATAAAATATTGGTGACATGAATCTACTGTGATGATTTTAAAATTGAGGCATTCTCTAAGGAAGAATGAAAGCTCTTTCAAAAGAGCAGAGGAAGCTTTTGAGAGAGAGA
The DNA here is from genome assembly GCA_947846985.1 of Fratercula arctica. Classification (NCBI taxonomy): domain Eukaryota; kingdom Metazoa; phylum Chordata; class Aves; order Charadriiformes; family Alcidae; genus Fratercula; species Fratercula arctica. The sequence continues at coordinate 29,541,289 of CANTUZ010000008.1, forward strand.
AAATGACAGGAAAATGAGGCTGTTTTGATTGGGCTCTGGGGATTTAACGTATCTTTTGTAAAAATCTGATCTGCTCTTACTATCCTCTGAGCAAGAGAGCTTATTGTACTTTAATAATGACACAAATAGTGTGTTTGAATATCGTGTGTTTCTGTAATTGATTGCTGACAGCGTATTATTGAATTCTGTAGCTGCAAAGGGTTGCTCTGGATTACTGCTTATAAAAACGGTACAGCGTGTGAAGCAAAAGATGGAATGACAACATTGCAACCACAAGGATGTCACATGTTGAAGGCCAAATCCTACAGATGCTCACTACTGTGAGCTCCCCACAATAAGTGCAATGCCCAATGCCAAGCAGTCACAGGATTAAGTTATGCATGGCCAATGGAATAACCAGTGATGAAAGGCAATAAAAATGACTGCAAAGAAAGTGCTGAAAAATGGTATGTCATTCATAAAGTCCCACTCTTGAAAAAACTTTTCTTAGCCTAGGTAATTTCTCCAAGCTTCAAAGGGAGAGGAAAATAACACCCGTGTGGCAACCATAAGATCAGTACATTCTGAATCAGTAAATACCTCGCATAGGCTACCTGATAGACTTTTCTCTTAACTACTCCTTTTTGCTTACAGCAAGCTGGCTCCAGCTGATGTGTTTTGGGAGATTTCAATTACAGCACACTGAAAACCTCAAACAGGGGGTTGCTGGTCCTTCCATTAACAGCCTCCTGTGCTGTCTTTTATCACATACTATCATGAGGGTGCTCCCAAAAGGGCAAAACAAAGTCTGTTTTTTAAAATTTAATCCCTTACTTTTAACTATACTGCTTTCTGATATTTTTTCTGTCTCCTTTCTGATAGCACCTTTAAAAGATTTGTAGACTTGTCTCCCCAACACACTTAATTGTTGCTTAGAAAGTTTATTACATAGTTGTTAACTTTCAATATGTTTCTAGTAGTCAGCTGGAATTTAATTATAGTAACTATCCAAATAAATCTGACTCTGTAGATTAAATAACAGCTACTCTTAAGTAAATAACATTTGAATATTCTCTCTCTTTCTCTGTCATACACAGACATTACTTGGAACACCAACAACCTTGCAAAACATGCCATTTCCTAGCTGTTTGGTCTCATTAGATATTGTTCTAGCCGTCATTCATTTTATTAGAACTCTAGGATCATTCGGGTTGGAAAGGACCTTGGGAGGTCTCTAGTCTAACCTCCTGCTCAAAGCAGGCCCAGATATGATGAAATCAGGTCTAATTGGGATAGATACACAATCAACCCCTTTTTAAACTGTGAAGCTTGGAGCCTTGGTACGGGACAAGAATAGCGTGATTAATGGCTGATTGTAGTGAGCATTGGGCCTTTAAGCAGAGTGGGTGTTCTAACTCTGACCACTGTGGACTAAAGAAACTAGTGTTATAGAACGATCATTTGGGGTTAACGTATGATATTTGTAACATCTGAAACCTGTTATTTTTCCTAGCTGAGGTTTATCCTGAAGCTTCATAAACTTTCCATTTTAAATTACAGAGCTTCCTTTTTTAACTATAATAAACTTTTATCTTAAAATGGTGTGTGCCTTTTAATCATTCCAAAGTATTTACTTTAATTAGGTTTTAAAAACCCTGCAGAAGACAGCACTGTTCTTAATTTTGGCTGTGAGAGTTTGTTCTGCATTCAGCTAGCAGCAGTTCCTAATACCCCTACTGAACTTCAGCCAAATAGAGCATTTGAGGCAAAGCAAGATGGCATGAATTCAAAAAAGACGACTTGTTTTCATGAAAACATTGGTCCAGTTTCATAGCATTATCTATAAACCACTGATTTAGCAGAAGAAAAGAGTTTTCATCTTTCTTTCTCTACAGATATGCAGCATGTGGCATTCTTGGAGTGTCAATATTTTCTTGGTTTTCCCAAGCATCATTAAAGATTCAAAGTTCAGAAGTCCTCCACCTCAACAAAAACCCTTGGGAGCTGGAAACACTTACTCCTTAGCAAATCAGGTTTGAATTATATGTCCAACCAGAGCGGAAAAAAAAAAAGTAAAAAAAAAAAAGTTTAAGTTTCTTATCTGTAGTTGCTGGAGCTTCCTATCTGAGATTATAATAGCAGTGAAAAAAAGACAACTAAGATTTTAACTGAGGTTATCAGTTAAAGTAACAGATAATTGAGGAACTTGAAGTTCATAGCAAGTACTATCCCAAGTTAAAACCCAAAATGTCTTGTTTCTCTGGCATTTTAAGTCAAGGCAGTTAGCTTAGCCAGTCTGACTTAAAACACACTATGGCAAATTTTGCCAGAGCGTAAGACTTTTCTATCTGAGTAATCCACACAGTTCTGGCCTTTTCTGGTGTGGAGTCATGCAAACAAGACCTGAGAAGGGAGAAAGGCTATGGGTTGAGTTAATTCCTGCATCACTCAGTTACTTACTGCACCTGAGGTTTTCCCATACTGGACTAACTGCTGGCTACAGCCAGAAGTATTGAGATCAGTGTGAAGAGGTGTAGGATTAATGTCCTCTTGTTTATTCTGAAGAAACATTCTAGCAAAGAAAAACTATTACTGCTTTTTATTTAGGACACCTTTCAGTGGGCCAGGATAACCAGAAAGCATTAACTCCTGCACAGCCATGTTGTAAGGACTTCCTTTTACTCTAGCTGTACAGGCAGGAAGAGTCTCTCCAGCTACAGACATCCCCTGACACGAAAAGAAGAGGAAGTTTTTCCCTCCAGTTATTTCTGGGAATATTGTAGAAAAGGATGCCAACACAGTGAGGCCTATTGGCTCTTACCTTTCTCCCATTCAATGTATCTGAAACTTCATAGGCTTTGAAAACAGATTTCTTGTAAACTGGACTGAGGAATGGGGTTATCAGTGCTCACACACATGGAGGAGTGAGTGGTTGCTTTGGCTGGGTTATAGTTCTTGGCCCTCAAAAAGAGAAAATGGGAAGTAATATACCTTAATTTAGGGATCAACTTAATATAAGGGTCACAGAATAATTGCATTTCCCTGGAGTCCTAGAGCTTGAAAAATAAAGATGCTTGTAATATAGATTCCTGGGTTTTAGATTGCCCTATATTCAACGGTATGTAGGCTTTCTGCATTAGCATTACGCTCTTTTTCAGTTAGTCTTTGTTCCTGTTTGTGCTCTTAGATGTCAGTTCTGCACAGGAATAATGAGGATAATAAACCTCACAGATGTATCCTTGCCTAGTGACATTTAAGAATTCTGGAAAGTGAATCATATTATTTATTAATCTGGCCTCTAGTCCTAATTTAGTCTCAGAACAATAGACTCTGGTTTCCTACCTAAGAAGAGTTAGTGTAGTCCCTTAGATGATATGACTTAAAATTGAAGGGTGAGAAACATCCAAGTAAATCACACATTCTGTAAATGCCAACCTGACTTTTTTTAAATTTTGCTGAGCTGGTGACACTGGGGCTGAACATGCTCTCACTTTCACCAGTGCAAAGCCGCACTTTGCACTAACCTAAGCAATATAAGGACACATTGAATTTTAAACACACCATTCTCCTTAGCACATCGGCATGGAACTACTGAAATACGTAACGCTTGGCACGTACTTACTTATCTTGCCAGTGGGAGACCCAAACGAAAGCTGCATGCCACTAAGGTCATCATAGACTTTTAAATAGATTCAAACTGATAAGTTGCAAAGTCAAGCCAAGGATCCTGATTACTTCTTATTCTATGTGAATATGTGTTTCTCTGGCTGCGTGCAAAGACCTGAAACTAGATGCCTTTCTGCTAATACTGTAAGTAATGATTCCTTTACAAACTGGTGCAGCACATCACTCCTGTTGACATTTATAAGCGTAAAACTATGTTCACAAGAACATTGATAGAAAGGAGCAGGACTGGGAATGCTCAAGTCATGTCAGTGCCATGGGTTCAGCAGGTAGGCCAGTCAGGAAGAGGGAACCCTGATACTTGACTTAAATGATGAGGTACAGCATGAAAATCAACTACTTATAGCAGTAGTCATCACAAAGAATTCACAAGTGATTCAAAGGCTGAAACAATTGAAAAAAAAAAAAGAATCAATCATCAGAGAAGTTCAAGTAATTAAAACAGTAAAATCTGCTCTTGGATGCTTCATGGCTGAAGTTTCATTGACTGCTGTTTCATTTGTTCTGAATGAAGCTGGAAAATTAAAGGGGTGAAATGTCATTTGCAGAGTCCTTTGGCTGGATCCTTAACAACTAGAAATTTTCATAGCCCCAGTGACTTCAGGAAACTCATAGACTCATCTTGGCTTCCACAGAACCGTGCCGATTCAGACCAGCTAATCACCTGGTCTTATGTAGTGGTTGATTCACTGCCAAATTTTGTTGTGCTTTTATGAATAATATATAAGCACCTTGAGTTGTGAGTAGGCACTATTTGTTACACTGAAATAAATAGAAATAATAAGAGCAATTTGGCATTTGTTCTTTTACGACCAAGCACTATAATTATAAGTCATTGGGAAATTCTAAGAGAAGCAATTTGGAACAAACGTTGCTTATACTAATGTTTAATATTTAGACTGCTGGGTCAACAGAAAGAGTTACAAGAGTCATTTATGGTGGCCTAATTGAAGCCTATGAAAAATATATTTATACTCAGTGGTGCTCCCCTTTTTCATCTAATGGGCTTACTGATCTATAGATTCACTATTTGATCAGTGCATCTGGCCCCACAGGCTTCATGGTTTGCAAACCACAACCTACTAATAAGCACCCTGCTGCCTGTTTGTTAAACAGATCAGTGCTGGCAGGCACCCAAAACTCTAGCCTTTGAAACTTGGAGCTTTTTTAACTTGCCCAGCCTATTGTGTGGCAAGAAAGACAATAAACTATGAACCTCATAAATGCTGAGCAATTAAACATAAGTTAGTAATATAGTTGTGGTAATAGAGACTGCTTACCTCAATCCAATATATGTCTCATTTCTTCTTTGTGTCATCATCTCTGCTAAAAGCCAACCAGCCAACCATAAGCAGTTTGCATACACACTAACGGTTGAGATTTCCTTGTAAACAAGATGGTGGCTGCCTACTAAGGGAAATCCATCATCCAAGTAGCAATATGATTTTGCTTTCATCTTTGGCAACAAATGCATCCACTCAAGCTCACAGCCCCTATGTCTTAGGGGGTTTTTCTATTGTAGATGGAAGTTCAGTTCTGTGATCTGAACACCTCCCTTTGCTTCTCTAGAGAAAAAGCCATTGACTTTTGGAAACACATTTTCAGAAGCAGCAGCTTTCCCTTAAAACTGAGGAGCATAAAATCAGCTTGGTTAATGAACCATTCTAAGTTTGCGATTTGAAAAAAGCTGTGTTCTGCCTATGCCTGTATTATGTCTCTAGATTCTCTAAGCTAGGTGGCTCTGGTAGCATATAGAATACAATAGAACTTCAGCAGTTAGGTCCCATGGGCTGGGGAAGAACTTTAAGGCGGCTAGGTACCTGTGAGATTAAGGGGTTAGGAATAGCCATAGGAGTTTGGGAAAACAAATACCATTTGCCTGAGTGCATCTAAAAATGTGAATGATCAGAAGAAGATTGTTTTAGAGGAAGAAAAACTGATACAGAAAGGAAAAGACATGAGGGGCACAATATTTGCCCTTCATCTGCAGAACGTCATACATCCATCCACCACATAGGGCCCTTTCAGGCATATTCACAGCACCTGGATATACCTGATGCTCTTTGAGAACTGATCAGACATGAATCCGATCTAAACTCTGGGAAAAAAATACCTGGCTTCATGACTAGGTACTGCCATATCACACAGGAGCAAACTATTCATTTCTACGTGAGTCAGCTCTGCCTTGGACTGAAGTAACAATGCAAAAAAGTATCCATAGATGCTTCAGGGACTGCAAAGCTGCTTAGGGAAAGGCACATGTGGCAAAGGTTAACTCATCCTTCATAGTTCCCAGGATTCCCAACTCAGCAATAATTGTGACCCATAAGTTCATTCAGCATACGTATTTTGGAGGAACTGTTTTAGGACAGAAAAAGGTGAGAAAAGTTTCCTGAACTGGTGTCCTTCTAAATACACTTTGGACTTGATAAAAAATAAAATGGAAGAATGGAATACACAGGATAGAGGGAAGTCTCCCACACCTAACAGCTCCATTTCTAAGTGTTGAAGTGATTAGGTCTCAACTGGATGTTGGTTCACATACTTTTCCATGTATCTAAGAACTATGTTTGGTGCTCAGGAAACATATTTGGAGGGACAAGGGAGATGCACTATGTGCTAGCCTTACTATTTTAAAGAAAACCATATTCATAACCAGTTGAACATTCTGCTTTCTTCAGACAGGGCCAATATGACAAGCTCTTTGCAAACAAGCAATTGTTCTTCATACAGTCCAAAGTCTTCCTTTGGAGCGAAACAACTACATTTGTAAAGAAAAACATGGCTATCACAAGAGACCTTTATTTAATATATTTGTTCTCTGCCATGTGTTTGTATGTCTTTGTATACAACATACACGCCTGTTACTGTACACAGTAAACCTGTCATTCTCGGATGAGTGGCCATTTTGTTTCAGTAATGTCACTCTACCGGGAAGTAAGGGGTACAAACATCAGGTCACCGGTATTTTCTGCTGGCTTAAACTGAAAATCCCATTAGCCAAAAAGTTAAAATGAGTTGATCGTTTATATACATCCCCAAAGTACACATCATCTAGAGAGCTCCTGGACTGGAATAGAAAGATGATCATGTCTATGTGCGTTGGCAGAACAAGAGCTTATCACGTCAGTTTACAGCTCCGTAGAGATCATTCATTTCACCATTTTGTTTCAAAAGCTAACCCGGAGAGGCCCCTGCAGGGATGGGGAGGGTGGTGCACATCCAGGATCACTCCATTTCAGTGTCTCAGTTAGCAAGGCCATTTGTTGAGGAGGTTTTAGAGGTATACGCATTGCCTGCTAAAAACTGGGCAGAAGCTATCCAACACCAAGTAGCTACCAACCAGTTCTAGTTAGTACTAATCTTGGTGGGACACAAACCCGCAACATACAGGGGAAAGCCATACTATTCAATACTGATCCCCAAAGACCTCGAACCCTCCCTGAAGTCTCTGGTGTTGGATACTGCTGATATAAGTTTTCTTCACAGTACTAGCGTCGTTATTTTTACAGAAAAAAGAAATTATCTGTACAGCTTTCATATCTCATATGAAGTGATCTATCCATAACGTTAATTGCTTGGATTTTACTATGCCAGCAGCCCAGTCACAAGAGAAAAACAAGTAATCCATTTCCTTATGTGAAAGCCAGAAGCACATAATGCTTATTAATAAAGAGCATGGTTTACAGAGATTTTACTGTTATTGACCATCAAATGGCGTATACCATAAGCAAGGGTGAAATTTCTAACTAATTAGCCTGCGAAGATCATATTTAATGGGGTATATAAACTTAGGTTCTTTATAAACCTTTAGGGTCTTATTCATTAAGCGTATACACATGCAGTCTTTATGCTGAAACAGGATTTCGACACATAATTCAAGGTTAAATTGCCCACCTTGAGATTCACAAAATAAAACAGCTTACATGTTCCTGTTCTTTTAGCCTTTAAGAAAGGAATCAAGTGAAAGATGATGCACTTTCCTCAGCCAAAGAATTCTAAACACATCCAGGAAAAAAAGCTGCAATTACCCAGACACTTAAAAAATGCAGTCATCAGGAGAACAATAGCGTTTGCAACGTACATTTTTATCTCCTCATGTCCTGATTCAGAACACCGTTAGCTAACTCTTACAAGAAAAGCTTCTACACTTGTTTTTCCTAGATCACCTATTGCCACTGTGCAGGCTGACAGTCTTGCTATACTGACAACCAAAGGATTTGGACTTCCTTTTGCTATTGTCCTCTCAGCAAAACACTTCAGCATATATGTAAGCATCACTGACATCAGTGGGACTTGTGTGTATTTGCAAGTGCTTTGTATAAGTAAAATCCTGTGGTAAAATGAATAAAATCTCATATGGCCCCATTCAATGGGAATGGAATTTAACTCATCACATGGCGTGTTACTAGTCATGGGCAGCTAGATAAGGAATGGCTAACCCAGTAACACTGGACTCAATCCAGTCCTTGTTCAGTCAAAACTTCTAGTGAAATCACTTAAATCTAAGACCATCATGTAATCACGTGGGTATTTGCCTGTTTTAGTCCAAATACTGTGTCTGACTCAATCCCTGATCCAAAGTCAAACTGATGTCTTTGAGAGCTTTCCTACCAACTGAGATCCTCAGGACCAGCCTAAGTGTCACCACCTGTATGGATGGATACCTAGTTTGCATTAGCTGTGGCTATGACTTCAGTAGCATTTCAGTCACAGAATGCGTGGAATTTTAGTCCTTTTTCCATTTTGTTTCCATTTTTGTTTCGAAAGACCTGTAAGTAGCAGGCTGTAGGTGTCATAACCATAACTAAGGCACGGTAACCACTACTCTGAGGATAGTGTTACTATAGGAAGACAGCAAAACAAATATTATCATGTCATTGCAGGCATTATAATGCTCCTGTACTTCTGAATTATGGACTTGCTTTGTCTTAATGTCAGAATAAAAACTAGATTCTGCTTTTAACAAACTTAACAATTGTATTTGTGTTACCTTTTGGAGTCTTTCCTATTTAGATTGAAATCCTTAAATTAAATGTATTCCCTGCTTGTTGTTTAGGTTGATGCTGCCCTCTTCTGAATATACTGGATTATGACACTCACTTCCCAGGAATTTCAGAACACTCAGGAGGCAGGTAATTAGTCATACAGCGATCACCAAATAAGAAAAAAATAGTCTTTTTAATCTCACATAGCTCTTCAACTTTGGTCGGTTTTTATTAGAAAGGACTTGGGTAAGATACTCTTTACTTCAAGGTCTTCAAGGACAAGTCTTACCCTACTGTTATCATCTCATATTCTGTCATGACGATAGCTTTCTGACCCCATTTTGCAATGTAAACATTTATTACCCGCTTGTTATGCTCCCAGAAAAGCCTCCTCATGCTTTATTCCACATGACCTTTCATGTATGACAGGAGGTAACTGTAAAACTATTTTACAGTTCTTTTCCACGTCACTCTATATTCTGTTGTAACACCTATGAGATATCTGTGTTCACTACTGTCTTTATTGCACTTCCCTGCCCATGCACTGCAGTTTCTACAGTCACTATAAGCCTTCTGGGGCAGGGACTATCCTTTTTTCTGATTGTGGTCAGCACTTAGTACAGTATAATCTTTGCTGGAGATCTTTCCTGTTGCCACAATGCAATTATTTAACTTGTTTCAGAAAGAAGTGAAACCAGTCATTGACTAATAACATTTTTCACAATTAAATTGCTATAAGCATATTAGTGAATCTTGTACTGTGGATGATGAACCCACATGAGTGAGCTTATTGATTCTTCATGCTACTAGTTTACATCCATCTCCACTGGAGTTTGCAATCTGGTCCTAAATATGTTTGAATATTTGATAAATGCAAATTACTAATGAATAAGGGAGATGAGTGAAGAAGAGAAGGAAGACGGGACTATTTAAGCCATTTGATGGAAATGGACTCTTACTTTGTTAATTGAGGGACCTACAGCAGAAGAGAGAATGCAGTTTCTGCTTGGAATGTCAACCTTTGTAAGATCCAGAACTTTTCTCATTCACTCAGTGCAAGAAATTGATGGGCAGCAGTCTAGCATGAATCTGAATCATAATTTGAGTGTGCCTCGCTCAAAATGGTGGAGGCGCCTGCCCCCAAGCTTGACTCTATTCCTTCTTTAGCAGTCCTGTTGACCACTCAAGTAGATCATTAATTTTTTAAAAGTAATTTTTAACATCTGGATCATTCTTCACTAAGATGGTACTATAAAGGTTTTATTTCTCAATGCATTTCACTTTCAGACAAGAACAGTACAAAAAAATTAGTTTCAGCTCTCACGGGGTTGTACAAACTTTTCTTCTGGTTTTGGTGGTTTTAGTTCACATCTGTGTTCACACCCTCCAAGGTTTGCTTTGAGTTTCACATTCAAACAAGCTGATAATCTGCCAAAACCACCAAGTTTGTTATGCCCTGGGCCATATTAGCATGGGAGCTATTCATAAAGCACACAAAGGTTTTCTTTTTGGTGGGCTCAGCCTCACCAATCCCACACAATTCCAGTGCTTGCTTATTTCTTTGGAGCAAACAGTTTCTTCAGAGTTACCACTTGAAGGAGCAGACCTCTAGACTGCCAGCATTATAAGACTGCATTTTTAGGGCAGTAAAAATACAGCTAAGTGCAGTTCACATGACCAAATGCCTGCATAGACCAGTCAGAACTGGTACCTGTGGCAGCATCATTTTTTTCAAAGTTTATTACTCATAATCAAAGTAAAATTACAATGTAAAGCTATGAAACATGTTGTTTAAATAAACTACTAATTATGATCATCTGGAAAAAAGCTATTGTGCTGACAAGATACTAATGCCTTTTAATACACAGCCCAGATTATCTTTGAAGTTGTTTACCATCTGCAGTACTGAACTTTGAGGTTATTTGTAACAAAGAATGTCTAGATCAATACAGAGGTGCAAACCTTACCACAGTCTCCAAAAGGGCACTTTTGTGTGTGCATCTGAAGTGGGACTTGAAGAATTGAGGCAAGCAAATGCTCCAAACATGGTTTCTCTGTAAAGGAATGTAACAGCAGAGTGAACAGGGCAGTTTAGAGGTACATCTGGTGCTGAATTTCCTGGCACCTTCTGGCACTGCCATGCAAAATTGGAGTGAATATAAGGAGTCAGTTGAAGAAATAGACAATTAAAGAAGAGACTTAAATTAACCCAGAATTTATCCTGTCTGTTGAAAAGGCAATTGCTACAGTGTCTAGCCCCTAACATTGCAGGGAATGTGAAACATTCCCTAGGATGTTAGTTCATTTTTTTTCTCACCCCTATCTAGACAACTAAAGCCAATTTTTTCAAATTTGAAATTTGATAGCTAGACACCTGTTTAAGTATTCAAGGAAATGAGCCTGGGTTTTGAGAGTCACTGTCATGCCAACTCACACCAAAGCTGGTTGAAGTCACCAGAAAGATCAGCACTTCTGGCAACAAGGTTATAAAGGCATACAAGATTAAATTTTTATTCTTTCAAACATGTTTTGAGAGCTGTAAACACCTCCCTGTGTTCAAAAAAATCTTGGGATTCTTGTTAGGCTAAGAGATATTTCAAAGGACCTCCTTATCTCACAAAGAAGGAAAAAAAATGAGCCCAGGGAGAAGAACAGCAAACCTACCCAAAACCTGAATAATGAGATGAGAAACAGGAGGGAAAAGTTGACCTGCTGCTAAGAAACAGGAACCTTGAGCCTGGGAGAGCTGAAATTCTGAGCAGGGCACAAACTTTTGCTCTTTCAGGCACCAACACTTTGGCAAATCATTTAGTTTCTTTCAGTTTTCTACCTAGGAATGAGCTAATCTTTTTTTCCAGGGTCTGGTGTGAATTAACAGTGTACATACAGCTCAAGAAAGATATAAAGCATCAGGGAGTACTGCACTGCCTACACCAAAAATTAAAAGATCATGAACCAGGCCACCCAAATCAAGAGATTCATAAAAATAATAGACCTGGGTTTCCTTTTATCAGTCTTCCCGTTTTGCACCTTCTATGTGCCTTTTCAAGATTAATTTAGTTTACTTTGAGAACTAGATTCTTCTCTTAAGGAAAAATGAGATTCTTGTGCAAATCTATGGGTAAAGATAAAAAGGGAAAATGGTCTTGTTAAAAAAATGCTTGTATTTTTTTACTAGTACTAAACTATCATCATGTTAAATGTTTTAATGTCTCCTGTTTGCCCCACATCACACAATTGGTTCTTGAGCAATGTAGTCAAATAGGCCAGCACTTTTTGCTGTTCTGCATTATTTAAAAAATGAAACATTACTTCTAATTTTGTTTTCTATTTATTCCTAATTAAATATTATTGTCATATGAGGCATTATCTGCTTCCTTCAGGATATAAATTTACCATGATATATGCAGTGCTAATTGATGTAATACTTGAAGTCCATTCCAGTGCTAGCAGGCACTAAAATCAAACAGTGCTGAGTTTCTTGTGGGGGGGTTATTACACTGATTAGAAAAATGAAAATAAAAATAGAATGATCACAACTGCTTTGATGCTAACAACAGGATTGTCCATATGCAAATAGTTAATCATCTCTGGCCAGAAATCTCTTATTTATTGAAATAATGCAGAAGGGAACTGCTTAGTAAAAGAGACGGGCCTGAAAGGACCTGAAAGATATTTGTTCAGCTATCTGATATGAAAAATAAATGAAGGTGATGGTGATTTCTCCACTTCTATATCCACGGAGTTAAATGTGGGACCACACAGACTGCCATAATAAAAGCCACCTGATACCTGGCCTAAGGCACTGATTATTAATATATTAAGGCTCCTTGCCCAATCAGTAATTTTGTAATAAAGACAGTACATCACTGGAAGTCAAATAGGCTGGCCCATTAGGCAGAGTATGTGGATGTGCCTGCAATTTTGCACATGTGTTCTGGCATAGCCTGTCTTTACAAAGATGCCAGACTGGGGTCAGAGCCCCTGTTTATTTCCTTTATTCCTCCTATTATAAGTCTCAGTAGGACTGAAAGATCACTGTTAAAATTCAAGACTGTAATTTGCAAGCCACCTACAGTGTTTGATGCCCAGTTTCTATTCATCTCAGTGGGATTTGAATTCCCAAATACTTTAAGTAGCATTGGAAATCTCAACCCAAATTTCTAGCCTCATTTTGGCTCATTTTAAACTTGCATTGTCTCCAAAGGGAGCTTGATTGGGATTTATAATTAATCCTACTACACAGGTAAAATTACACTGGCGATATCTCAGCCAATTCCCTATAGCTGCTCAAGTCTGTCAAATCAGCTTTTTAATCTGATGGTGAATTATTTAACCACCACACCAGAGCCAGCACATCACAGGAGCTTCAATAACTTCTATTTATGTTCTGAATATGTCCATAGCAGCTGTTAGAGTGTGAATAATGATTTCCATAGAGACCTTCCTTGCATTCCTGTACTAAGCAAAGACTGGAAGAATTCAAACAAACTAGGTGATTTACAGAAATCAACCTTAAGAGCGATCCCAATCCTCATCAGAATAATTGCTTCACCAGGGAAAGCCATGATCTTAATAGTCCCTGTGAGGAACTACATTAACCACCTGAAGAGAAGTCAGGCCCAAGTAACATTGGCACACTACAGTGAACAGGATTTTCCATTAAAAGGTAACGTTCGTTGGTCAGCATTTTCAAAATATGGTTTTCCCCAACATATTCCAGTATTGTAAAAATTACTTCATTTAGAAGTTTTATTTTTCATTTATTACGTGAAAACTGAACTGATTTTGTCCGAAAATGTTCATTCCCTGCTAACAGAACTCAACAGAACTGAAAAGTAGTCTTAAATAATTTTGGAATACACTTTAAAATCCTACTGTAATTAAGGAGTAATATATAAAAGTAAAAAACTTTAAAGTAATGAAAACAAAATGAAAACTGCAAAATGTTAGCAAATGTTTTTAGAAGGTGTGAAGTCAACTTTGAAGTACTTTAAAAACATGTACATGTTAACAACTTTGTTTCATTTCTGCAATATACTCTGATGAACAGAGAGACTGAGGAAAAGAGTAGGTAATCTTGAGCAGCTTTAGAATTCACTGATTTGATTAATGGTCCATTTGTAGCTTGACAAAAACTCCCTAATGCAAACAATATAACATCTTCAACCTACATAACATCCACTGATCGCAGAGAATGTTGCAACCACAACTGGTTTCTGGGGACTACAGACATATTGTTCCATTTTGCAGGTGATGTGCATAGAGATTAAGCAAGCTTACAAAATGTACAAACACTGCATGAACTAGATGGAGGTAAAGCCTTGACCCTACAGAGATGAAGGGCCACTTTCATCAATGGCTGTACTAAAGCCAAGATTTCCTCAAATTTATATATTAAGCTCATTATCATCTTTGTTCCTTTTGCTATACAGACCTAAATCCAAAAATGAGCAGTGGAAAATAATACATGCTTTCTCCAACCCCCTGCCTTTCTCTCATGTGAAATTAACTTTTACAAAGTCATAAAAATGTAGCCTCCTGAGGCCCCAAAAGCTATTCCCCACTCCACTAGTGTATGTCAGTTCTTCTCTCTAGCTCTTTATTTTATGAAAGTGGACTGGTAGTGGGAGTCAATGGGAATTTACCACTTCCTTTCATGGAAGAAAAGTCCTGTCTCCAACCTCCTCATTGCCTGTCAGTTTTTGAAAGAAGTGTTGCTAGAGGCAGGAATACTTTAAAAAAAGCCCAGGAGATTTCTAAAGTTGGTTTTAAAAGTGTTCTTTAAGAGTTTCCCTGAGGTGTTTATGGCTTATATTGCTCAATTAGCTACTTTACATTGCAGTATTTTCTTCAAAAGCAATCTTTGACTAATTGTAAATTCTTAGAAATATGCTTCATGTTTTAAAAGTCCTATTTTACAGCTGCAATAAGTCCTCCAGGGCATATATTAGAAGCCATAATGGCACATTTTGGCCATCAAAATCCATTACTGGACTTCAACACCCACCCCATCATCACGATGGGTGTCTCCAACTCATTAGCTTTACCTAGTAACAAGCTGATGTTAGCACCTGTTCTCACAAAATGGATTTTAATAGAAATGGGGCCAAGCTGAACGCATATGGGGAAGTTCAGTGGAGGGCTGTTTGAATCCATCATAAACGTGGAGGTTTTATAAAATCTCAGTGTGCACAGACCCCGGGGTTTAGTAGTTTTGATACTGGACTTCAGTAAACAAACTATTTAAATGACCAGCCCAAAGCACGTTTCATTCTCCATATATATTGGACAGCTAAACATGAAAGCTGTAAAACTGAGAGTAGCTGAAGTTCTGAATCTTTCAAAGCAGCCAGCTTTAGCACCTAGGACTACTTCCAGGTTGAGTTCAGTTTTGAAAGAATTCTGCTGATTTTCTATATATTTTTTTTTTACTTGTCTCAACATAATTATAATAGAAGAACCAAAAGTTTATGATGTCTTAATTAGGAAGTAACATTATCCCCACAGTCACTTACGGTACAATGGTGGTAAATTGCAGGACTTATGCTCATCTGAAACTGTATAATTTCCTTTCTATAAAAAAATAAAAGGACACTTTTCCACCTTCCTTCTTTCTATTCACATAAAGAAGCATTGCACCTATGCTCACAGTGAGTTAATGAAAGATTTGCATTCACTGAAATGATTTAAATGCTTGGGACGTCACTAAGAATTTTAGCAGCTTGAGCTGATTCATTAACTAGTAGAATTCTCTTGTCTGCAGGAACATTTGTAAAAAAGCAACTTGAAACCACTATTCATAATTCTTTCTTTTAGAAAATGATGAATGGCACAAAATAACTCAGTATTTTGCAGTTTGTCTAGGCCCTGTTCCCAAAGTAATGACAGTCCAGCTCCAAAGACACTTGGAAAACAGCTCCAAATGGGAACACACAGATGAAGAACATAAGCAGAGGTTAACAATCTCTAAAAATAAGGTAGTCTTCAATATCTCTCTTTCAGACTGAATATGGAATCTGTCATCACAGCATTTTTTGAATGAATCTGACACAAGCGAGGGAACAGATCATCCTTACACAGGCTGCCCCAAAAAGCAACTTTGAGTGCATTTGGACCTCAGAAGAGGACAGAGCAGGACCAGCAAGGAAGCATCAGACACGCAGATGTTCCAAAATCCATTAAGCCTTTGCAGTGGCTTCCAGCTCTGAATGCCTCATAGCTCATCTGTTTCTAATCCTTCCAGCATGTCTCTCTTCAGAACAGGACAACCTGAGCACAGAAGAGTAACTCCAGAAATGCTAATTTAGGGGCTGGGGAAAGGCAAGTTTCATTGCTGTGCTAACTGGGCTTGCATAAATGCCTAGGGGGCTAAACATTCCTCTTTTTTTTTTTATCCTTCTCTTCATTAGGAGAGGTCATAATTTTGGAAGAGTATTAGCATTTATTTATTCTGTTTTAAGATTACCTTAGAGTACAGTGATAACACCAACTCCAAGGAAGAATTAATTCTCACAACTCAAACCCTTGTGAATAAGATTCTGTACATGACAAAGAGCTTTCCAGCCTCTGATGCAATACAGTCGTCACTTTCAACATAGATCCATTCCTGTTTACTACTGGTAAGTATTTATAACTGTAAATAAACTG
The DNA here is from genome assembly GCA_947846985.1 of Fratercula arctica. Classification (NCBI taxonomy): domain Eukaryota; kingdom Metazoa; phylum Chordata; class Aves; order Charadriiformes; family Alcidae; genus Fratercula; species Fratercula arctica. Next base: position 29,557,590 of record CANTUZ010000008.1, read on the forward strand.
GATAGGATTGTCCAGGAACACACAGTGGTAACCAGGACTAGAAACCTAACACGGTCGCGTTTCCCAATATATTCTCTTCAATACATTTACAGTCAAAAGAAACAAAGTCTCAGACTTTCAGACTCCTATAACAGGCAAGAATCCAATGGGTGTCTTTGTGCTTCCAGGAGAGGCTGTGGCATCTCCAGCCTGGAGTTACTCAGAACTATGTTACTATGACCCTGAGCAATCTGATACAGTTTTGAAGCTGAGTTTATCTTTGAAGCTGGCCTGCTTTCAGTAGGGTTTCCACCAGGAGACCATCATAGGTCTCTTTCAATCTAGGTCATCCTGTGACTTAATACCTCTATACTGCACTGCTTTAAGTATCTAGAGACCACTTCTGTTTATGTCTGTTGGTTTCCGTTTTGATATGCTTGCTTTGTATTATCTATATTATGCCTTATATCCTCTCCTCACTGAGTTTACACAACAGGAAAGCCAACACACTACAGTCGGAGCTGCATGGCAGAATTGGGGCTCTCATTCAGTAGAGCAGGCAAAGCACATCCTGAACCTTAAAGCTAAGGGCAGTCGCACTGACACAGCAGAACTATTCAGATAGTTTCTCCTTGCTTTGTGTATTGGTCAAGTCATATTTGTACTATATATCTGTTTTTCAACTGACAACGCATAACACCTGAGCTCTCTGGGTGAAATCTGCTATCAAAGTGAAATGAAATATTTATCTAATTCAATTAAAAATATTCAGGATTCAACTCCTGTCATAAGAAATCTATTAAAATTAATAAAACCAGATTCATTATATGGCAAATTTCCTGTATAAAACTGGGAACCATTGGATTGAAAGTACTGTGGAGCAGCAAAAAGTTTAAATGATGAAATATTAACAGCCTTCCAAAGCAAAGGTGAAAATGTGGAAACGAGGCAAGCCATGAATGTCAGGTAATGATCTGTATTTCCTGAAGTCTAGGATTCAGGGCAGCCCCCATATCCAATGTGTGAAAAGCCAGACCACGGCAACAGAGAGCTGAACACGAAACCTGAAATGTCCAGAACTGCATGCTAGCCTAGCCCCCTTCATAAAAACCCCTTTTTATGAAGTGCAATGTGACTGACATTAAGAAAAATTCCGAAACACTCACCAATAACATACCAATCTCCCAAACTCAGGACTTCTAAAAAAGTTTATTGCTGAAGAGACTAGTTATGCATTTCATAGTTAAGTATATACGTTTATGCATGCCTCTGCACTAAGGTACTGCAACGCTCTTTTCTGTAGCAGAGAAGACTAATTCCCACTAGATCATGCACTGTGGTCTGGAAGAAGACAGAATAAATAATCAAGATGCTTGCTCCTCCTGTTCTTGAAAAGTCCCAAGTGCAGTGCTAGGGTTGCTGAACAACATGAACAAAGCAGCCTAATCACCCAGACACACACATGTGCCAAGACAACATAGTAATGCCTGGCTTCTCAGCTCACCTTAACCTGCATTGCTCCAATGCAGTCAAAAAGCTGCCATTGATTTTTGCCAGCTGAAAATCTGCCCTGAACCTTAAAGCAGCTGGAGAACATGGCTGAATATCAGATGCCTTCAATTTAAAATAACTACATTTGTCCAGCTGAAATCTTTACTAGAAAGCTATATTGCTTTTGTAACTGAGCATTGCTTTATATAGCTAATATATACAGCGGGTGTCCAAAGCATAGGCTTTGTGTTTGGAGAGATCTAAATATATTATCCAATTTAATAAATATCAATGGTCAAAAAAGCATGGATCTCTCCCTGAAGGTAAAGAACATCCTCTTAATGAAAAAAAAAAAAAAAAAACTTGCAATAATCTTGGATCCATCTCCAATTTAAACCTTGTATTTTCCCCTGTCATAAGAGTTTCAATTGCCTTTGCTATGAGCTCTCAGTTTCAATTTACAGAGCATTAGCCCTAGGCTCCTCCTCAGCATCTTCAGGTCCACTGGGACATGCATTCCAAAACACCAAGCAGTTAGAAGAGTGTCAACAAAATCCTAGTGACAAACAAAGCAGACCAGTTGCCCAAGGAAATGGGGGATATCACCAATATTTAAGAGTGCCAGGTGGATCCAAAACCATAGGGGCCAAAACAGTCTGAAGATGTGGACAGGAAGCCCTCCCTAAGGAAGGGTGTCTACTGTTTCATTCAGACAAGCAGCCTACAAGCCAGAGAAGACTAAGCAAAGTGAAAAACAAAAGCATCCAGAAGGAGACATCAAAATCATAGCTATGTAGAGATTCTATGCATTTGTGTAGCTCTTACTACCACCACATGCCACATAAAGTGCAGACAATATGTCAGCAACACACGTTACAATAGAAAACAAGTTAACACAACAAGAATCATGAGGGCCGCTGCAAGCAAAGGTGATTAGATCTCAGATGGCTTCTCTCTCCGAGCGACCTTCTTCAAACAAAGGCGCATGCCCATATGTAAGCCCTTACTTTCCCTGCTTAATGTCTCACTCCTTGTTAATCTGTTTTAGAGCACAGCATAACAGCCCAAGCACTTGAAGGAGCATTAGCAGTATGCTCCTTCTTGGCACTGACCGCAGGTGGCAGCTGCATAGCTTGTAGTCAGTGAATTCTGCAGCTGGTCTGGTGCAGTTGGCAAAAACCTACTGTCCAGATGGACATTAAATTTGCATTATTTATAATATATCAAAAGTGAATAAACCTATATCAAAGTGACTTATAAGGACATTTATTTAGGGACTTGTTTCTGACAGTTATGAAGCCACTTTCATCCAAACAATGTTTAGACACTAAATGCTTTACTCACCCATAGGAAAACGTTACACAGCTCTTGATCACTTTTAACCCTTACATACCCCACACATGTGGAAAGAGAACTGGCAAGTCCAGTCCTTTTCAGATTATTACCTTAAACTTCATAAACTCATTTACAATTACAGCACTTGTGTCCGATAGCATAAATTGTGCAAGGAACTGGCCCGCTGAAGTTTTCCTACTTGCAATGTGAAAGAATGGAAAAGAAGCAGGTCACAAGCTGAAATTTTCAAATGAAAAAGCAAACAATCACCAGAGAGGTAAGCCACTAGAAAAGGCCAGAGCCTGATGAACTGTGTGATCTGAGTACTATATCACACCAGACAATGCAATTAAATAGGTTTCCTACAGCGTTTCTCCTAACCCCCAGCCAACTTTGAAAATTCCCTTTAATCACACAGATGGTAATCCCCATAATGTCCATCGCTCTTCAGAATTGCTAGAAAACAGTCATTCTTTATGTTGAAAGTTCTTCAGCTTTGCAAAACTGGCACAAAATACCACAACAGAGAATGACCATGTGTGGTTTGTTTTTTTTTTTTTAAAGCCTGAACTGAGAAATAGTATCTTTTGCTTTGAAAATTATAGCCATTAAAAAGAAGGTCATCTTCATGTATATCTTCAGTTATTAGCACTTCTAGGCAATCAGTATACAATCCATTTAGCTCATATAGGCTTTAAAAATCTTAAATAACGCCCTCTGAAAACATGTAATGGGAAGATTAATTTTGTTCCTAGAAAATGACAGAATTTGAGACTTCTCTAGGCCCAAGCAGTAGAACAACCAACCACTTCATCGCTTTCTGAAGCTACTGTCAGATCAGCTCATTGATACTGCTTCAGTCCCTTCTCAATACCAGCTATGACTGAGTACATCATGATTTGTATAATTTTTATTCTCTCCTTACTCTGCTCAGGAGATTAAGCATACTAATAAGACTTGCAAGCATGTGAACCAATAATGTAGAGTACACCACCACAAAATCCCCGAGTATTTCCATAGTGTAAGCAGACTGTGCAACCCATGGCATTTTAGCAATCCAAGGTCACTTGCCTTACAAATTACTCATTCCTAGATTCCACATCATTAAACACCTGATTCTATTCCCTGAAAATAGCAAAAGGTTCACTGGGAGAAAAAATATAAAATCAGCCATGACCGACAGCTTTGCTATAGATTTGCTAACCCAGTATAAATAGTTAGAGTGCCTGTCAGAAGTCCAATAGGATACAGTTGAACAACATATCTCAAGTAGTCTCTGTTAATCACAGATAAACAGCTATTTGATGGAGATGAGAGGTCTCCAGGTCTAACAAGCTGGCACTTCAGAGGCACATGGTGCTGAAGGCAGTGCTGTCTGCACTGTATTGCCACTGATTCTACAGCTTGCTCAGTGCTAGGAGCAGCCATGGGAAAACACCCTGAAAGGCAGCACAGCATTCAGGGATGGCATGAAAGGAGCAAACTAGCAACCAGGAGGACCATAGGTCTCAAGTCTAAACCCCCTCTGGTGCAGCTCTGAACCATTCCCACATGTCCTATATCAGGGAGAAGAGTTCATCACCTCCCTCTCCACTTCCCCTCCTCATGAATCTGTAGAGAGCAATGAGGTCGCCCCTCAGCCTCCTCTTCTCCAAACTAGACAAGCCTAAAGTCTTCAGCCACTCCTCATAGGATGTTTCTTCCAGCCCTTTCACCAGCTTTGTTGCCCTCCTCTGGATGTGTTCAAGGACCTTCACATCCTTATTAAATTGTGGGGCCCAGAACTGCACACAGTATTCCGGGTAAGGCTGCGCCAATGCTGAATACAGTGGGACAATCACCTGTTTTGACCAGACGGTTACGCTGTATTTGATGCAGCCCAGGATGCAGTTTGCCATCTTGGCTGCCAGGGCACGCTGCTGACTCACACTGAGCCTGCTGTCGACCAGCACCCCCAGATCCCTTTCTGCAGGGCTGCTCTCCAGCCACTCCTCTCACAGTTTATACTTGTGCCCAGCATTACTCTGTCCTATGTGCAGAATCCAGCATTTCAACTTGTTAAATTTCATCCCATTCATCATTGCCTGATGCTCCAATCTATCTAGATCCCTCTGCAAGGCTTCTTGTCCCTCAAGAGAGTCAACAGCACCTCCCAGTTTGGTATCATCAGCAAACTTGCTAATGGTGCATTCAAGTCTTGCATCCAGATTGTTGATAAATATATTGAACAGGACTGGACCTAGAATTGAACCACATTAAATCACCATAGTATCCAGTTCAGCAAGATTACTGCCTTCATTTAGCAACATCCAGTGCCAAAGTGTTGTTAGATTCAAGTCAACTCCTTTGTTGATGTCCTCACTGATCTTTTTACAAATGTTTAAAACTCAAGCTGAGTCTGGTGCCAAAGTTCTTTTGATCAATTACAGCAAATGTTTGTGAGTAAGGACATTTCTCTAAGTGATTTAGCATCAGCTGGCATTCTACTGCTGTATTTAGAGTGTGTACAGACCTGTGCTTCGACAACTGTGCCAGTGGAGCAGTTCACAATGCTCTGGTCATCTCTACTTTTTCTTACACTCTCTTATTTTCCTCCCCACTGTAATAGTAAAGCTGCTATGGAAGTGCCCCTGTTACAATCAAAGTCAGCTGGATTAACTTTGTTTCAAGTATAGATCTTTCTGAGAAGCCTGTTTTGTGTTGGTATATTTGGAGGATGGTCTGTCTCTTCAGAGCTTTGACGGTGGCCTTAAACACTGGGTTGGGAAGGCTAGTGGCAGCAACCTCTAGCCAGCATATCAAGTTATAGAAAGGGACAAACTAAACTAATGTTAAGAGGAGTCACACTGAAGTTTGCAGAAACTAAATTAATCTGAAATGACACTGATAGTAGAGTCAGTGAAACATCTGTGTTTAAATGGCTTTGGGCTTGTCTAGTATACCACAGACAAAACACAATTATTAACAACTGAATCAGATGTTGAAAAGAATAGCCTCTAGTCTGCAGAGTGATCTATTCAATTTTCTACATCCAAGTAGTCCCAAGTAACACTTAAGCACATAATGTTCACAGCACTCAATCCTACCTTCAGTTACATGCAGCATTATACTGTTGTGGGTTGTGTTTTTCCCCCCCTAAAAAGAATAAAAGAAATCTCAAAGACAAAGTTTATCTTTCAGTAAACAGTCAGGGTTTTTTTTCTTGTAATTAACATCAAATCACTGATATAGATTTTAAATAACAGAGGTTTCTATTTCTCAGTAATTCAATTCTACTTAATTATTCTGAATACAAATCCCAGAAGACATTTAGCTTGCAACAAACCTGAAAAAAGTTTAACATTTCTGGTTATTGTGCATGGAAGAATGCAACACTGGCTTGACGTTAAGCTTCCAGTTGGAGAAATTATGCTATAAAAATAAAATATGTTGAAAAGCACAATTTAAATTAGTTACACTAGCACAAGGAAGGACCAAGGAGATTTTAGGAAACCATTAAAACCACATGTCCCAAATTAAGAATTTGCATCAGGTTCCTAACCCTTCCAAGACTCTCAAGTGCCTGAGCCAAAGCCTACTGCAGAACTGCAGACAACAGGAGTATTACTTCTCCAACCTAAGTGGCTTTGGATGGGGCCTCAAATCACAAAAGACTCAAACAGGCTTCCTCTTCCAGTAAATCTTTGGCTTCATGCATAGAAGTGCATCGCAGACTAACATGAATAAAGATGGATGCCTCAAAAATCTCCCATTCCACTGTCGCACCATTACTGAGAAACTCCTGCAAAAATACATTGCTGCTGTGGGTGACACACAACAGTGCTGAAGTTAAGACTGCTGCCCTCATACTATGAAACTGTAATGTTTCTTTGCAAAATGAAAATTGTTTTCAAGCTTTAGTGTATTGCACCATATTGAGCAAAAGCAATTGAAAAATTGGTCAGAAATTTTAATCGTGTAGGTGGGGTTGCAAATAAAGGTATGGGACAAGCAAAGCATAAAAGGGGGAAAAGAAAGAGCCCTGAAGTCATGTGTAGACTCAAAAAACACTAGTGTCATGATCCTGAAGGAAAAGAAAAAGCTTCTTGAGGTGGCAGATTAAAGAGGGTTTGTATAGCTACATACAAGGAAGCAGCTTCCTGTTGTTCACCAACTCCTTTGTTCTGAAAAGCAGGGTTTGCACTTTCCTCTGAAAGGAACAATATTATATCAATATGCGCTTTTTTTCACCCCTCAGAGTATTTTTTATCTCTGCCTGTCAATGGAAGAGTTTTATGGAAGTGATTAAGTGTTCATTGTCACTTCCAAGGCACTGACTATTGATGTTCTTTGTACAGTGCTGAGAAGGGGGAGGGAGTACCATATTATATCTGACTCCCTCTATAAGCTATATAATTTGAATACAAATAAAATAATGTAAGCTCATAAGTAGTTCTTGATGTTTCTTAGTAATTTAAAAGTTAGTACCTCAGAACATAAGATTATTACATCTGAGACATTTCTTGGAGCTTGCAACTATACACAAAAATTATTTTGTGAGCGAACAACTCAAGCATTTGTCATGACATGGGACTGTTCTGAGATAAAAACATGAGATCTTCAGCCAGTATAAAACGCCTCAGCTCCATCAACTTTGTACTATAGTATCAGCTGCACTTTGACAGTTTGCATAAATGGAGGAGTACATGGTTTCTCATTTGGATTAACAAACTGATACTGGATGACCATAGGTACATTGTCTTTTGCTTCAAAATTCAACAGAAAGCAGGGTTTATGCATAAGAATGCCCTTATGAAATGCATTGATTGTCACTTTCTTAACACGTGTTTTACATTTGGCACAGGAACAATACAAAAGCGTTTACAAACTGGATCGGAGCCAACAGATGGCTCCTCCAAGCCATCAGTCTCAGAATCCTACCCAGTTCCCACTCCTTCCCAGAAAAAGCCTGGGAAAACAGATTGGGAAGATTCTTAAGTACACACACATGATTTATAAGTGTCTTTGTGTGTACGCATGTGCATATATAGACACACATCTAAGTCTATATATGTATAAACATGTACACATATAGTATGTTCCACCTGTACAATAGAGAGTGCTCAGATGCAAAATGTTGTCTGGGCTCTTCAGGTATCTACGATCCTTCCCAAAACAAAGTTTATGCAAAGAACTTCTACTCAGTTCAGTGGAGATATTTCATTAAAAGACAATGCTATTTTAGGAACGGCTAGAACTAAGACATCTGTAAGTAGATATTCTGGTTTCTTCCAATAGGGTATTCCACATTTAGAGACCAGTTTCTCTGTTCCACATCTTGGCTGAAGGCCTGTCACAGCAGGGACTGCAATACCAGCTATGCCTAGATAGAGCTGGGGGCAGCTCTTGGGTCTCTCTTTGAAGGGGGTCAGGAATAGGCATTTCAGAAACACACGGCAAAGTAAGAGGCCACGTGCTGCAAGTACTATTTTGGAGTTGATGACTGCCACTTGCCCATTTTGGAAAGGAATTCCTCTCTCTGGCACTGCCATGGGTAAATTTCCTCATTTTGATAGAAAAAAGCATCTTTTATTCTTCAAAAATTGCAGTAGTTGAATCGCCCCTTGTTCATGCTGATCACCATAACTGTTACTGTTAATGCAAGAAAAGGAGATGAAAAGTGGGTGCCTGTAAGGCAAATATTTAAGACATGACTTGTTGAGATGACTAGTTGCATGTTTCCAGCTGGAGCCCATTTCTCTCCTAAATGCCATCAGTAAAAACAGGACCTATTCTATACATCTGATTCTTGCTAGAGAAATGTACATATGGTTCTCTTGAAATTGTTCCTTGATTATTTCTTTTTATATTACTTTGATATTTACAACACTCAACATCTGTACTGTAAGCCTCTAGAAAAACACTATGAATATGCACTGCAGGTAAATTTTACAGGCAAAAATCACATTAATTCCAGAAAAGCAGCAATATACAAGGAAGTTTAGAAATAGGAGAATATTAAAAGTTTGCATTCAAGATCCATAGTTTTTAACCTTACAAAGGTCCACCAGCTCTCACAAACAGACTTTTGCTTCTATAGCTTAGTCTCCAAGAATCCCAGTTTGAACTGAATGAAGGCCTTGAAGAAGGCCTTCCAAAGGCAATAACCATGTGCCTTTCTCAGGCAGGGAGAGGCACATGATACTATCTTGCTTAGGATTTGAGATTTGTACAAGTTTCCCTTCCTCCTAAGGGCATCATTCAGGAAACAGAAACACTAGTTAGGACCACAGCTTTGCTACTCCAAGACAGGCTCTGGGGTATTGCCCTATTGATACAACTGATCAGAAAAGGCCTGTACCTGTAAGTATTTGTGCCCAAAACTACACAGCTCAAACTCCTGAGATTCATAACAGAAAAAAAAAAGTTATTCCTGACTGGCTCAGGAATGCAGCAGAAAGTGCAGCCATTTTTCCACAGCCAAAAAGGGGTCCACAGACATGCATAGGGTGAATACATAGGCTGATAACAACCAGTAAGGAAACCAAAGGAAGTGCCACCTGACCATTCCAAATACAGATGTAGATCTGACATACGATAAAGGAAGCCACTTCATCAGACAGGCTCTCACCTTCGATGGGAAGAAACATGTCTGAATCAAAAGTTAGAACAGGAAGTATTTTTTGTTTTACAGAAGACAGCAGGCTATGGCTAACACACAGTAGCTTATTAGAAAACAAGATTTGAGCTCTATTATCTAAAAAGATATAATATTTCAACAGAAAATCTATGGAATAAGAAACCAAACAATCCATTCTGGTTTTGTGGACCCTTCATAAGTGACTGCTAAATGGAACCTAATACAAAGTAAATTACAGGGAAAATCGAATATTTTTTTTCCTACTACATATAAAATTCTATTAAACATACATTTTCTAGAAAAAGTTGTCACTAATCACCTTACTAATGAACTATTTACTCATACCCAGCAGTTTGTAATTAGTCTTGCCAATAATGCAAGGACCCAGTTTCAGCTCTCAACCTTGACACAGACTTCTTGAATGGCCTTTAGGAAATATTCTAATTGCAACCAGGAATTAATTATAGCTGGAAAATTTCTCATTGAACGGATTATCATTGGAGAATACTGATTCATAAAAACAATTTCCATGAAACATTATTGCATATTCAACAAAGTTCTGCTGTAACACTGGCCACCCTCCTGCCAGTTCACCTGGCAGGAATGGGATCTTCAGATTCATAGTTTTACTATGGGGACCTGTTTATGCAATGAAATTTCTCAGGATGTCTCCTGGGAGTTGAGGGCAGCTGCCTGCTCCATGTCAGTAACAACAGAAAAACCAATTATATTTTCAGGGCTTTCAAGAATGTTAATTTTCTGGAGGTCCCTTTCTGTGGGAAGCTTCAGAATTTCTACATTTTTCTGCCAACCAGAATAACTTTCTGAATTCCCACTAACTCTCCCTTCAGCCTCTTTGGGCCATGCTCAGTTGACATAGCTTGTGTCCCATTCACACCACAATGACTCTCCCCACATCAACACAGAACTCCATGTCTCCATGAACAAGGGTGTAATGACCCAGGATAGAAGGTAGATTGAACTGTCCAAGAAAGCCTTTCACCACCTTGGTCACTATAGCAGAAATATTGAATACAGTCCTCAGTATTTCAGCTCCCCCTCTGTCACGTGGCAATTATCACTGTCTCTGCTCCCTCCCTGAAAACACTCCAGGAGAGAAAAGTTATCTTTTATTGTGTGCTAATTTGTGGCCTCTGGGAAAAGCTACAATAAGTAAAGAGTCTAACCAGAGCTTCCTTATTAAGTTCTGCCTGAGCTCATAATTGAAAGGATCAACAGCAAAGCAGATAGGGGAAAAAAAGGGGCCATCAATTATTATTTTTAAGTAGAAATACAGCTTAGAAGTGTTGCCAAATGGAGCCACGCAGAGGGACAATATTTAAAATGAGTTGTTTAGAGATCTTTTGAAATCAGTGGCCCTGCCCTGTGCTGGCTGCAATGTACATGAACAATCTAAGCTGAAAGAATCCAAACTACGGGTAAATTAAAACAGTTGATATATTTTAGCATAGTTAAGACTAGAAACACAAGAATTCAAAAAGATTTGGATCTATTCTCTAACTAGTCAGAAAAATTAGGATAAAATGTGAAATATTGGCTTGTTATTTTAAAAATCATACAACAGAAGACTCAAGAAAGGAACACTGTAGAGCTCCACAATTTAATTTCTATGGCAACTTGCAAGGCAGTTTTACAGAGTGGTTCTAGCAGTTCTCTCACAGTATCAAAACAAATATGCTGAACACTAAAATTTAAAGAGAAGTGGTCATTTAATGTGTTGTATTAATGTATTTAAGAGTGTTATCATATGTGAATTTATATTACATCCGCATCATATTGTAGCGCTTGAAACTATTCATTTAGGCATATGGGACTAGGGAGAGGACCTCCTAGGTTACAGGTCCAATCTACAGCTGATTTAATCTTATTAAAATTAATTAAATCTTAACTAAATTTTAAGTAATCATAACTAAAATTTATCAAGTCCTCAATTAAAACTCTCAGGGTTTTCTCACTCCTACTACTCTTAACAATGTCGTTCTAAAGCCTCACTCTAATGATGGTTTGGAGCCTTCTACTAAGTTCTTGTCAGAACTTGCTTATAACCATATTATGTCTTTTTGCAAACATTTTCTTTCAGTTTAAATAACTTTTACTGCTTTGGTATTTATTCCATCTCTAGTTCCTCCATATAGAAAGTTACCGCATTCTCTCTTAGTTTTCGCTTTACTACGCTAAACAAGCCATAAATAACAACATTTAAGTATAGATCTCTATATACACACATATATGAAAATATATACACACTATATGCACACACAAATATATATAACAAATATTTATAAATATATATACACACATATATGTACATAAATATGAAGGAATGGGATTGTGTCAGACCAGATTGTATAGCTGTAAAGAAAAAATGTGAATTGACAAATGAGAAAAGTACAGTTTTATAGAATTTTCATTGCTTGCATTGAGATAAAGGTCAATCAATTGTGTTGAAATGGCATATGGATATGCATAAAAATGAGATGCTTATATGTATAACTATCATAGGAATAATTCAAACAAATGTGGGGCAGGCAATTATGTCTAGTAGTAGCTAGAATTCAAAGTACTTCAGGAAAAGGTAACTGTAGTGAAAGTTTAAGACCTATAAATTCTGTTCACGCCCCGAAAACTAAGGATCTCTTTCCTTTGTGGCCCTGCCCATTGAAATGGAACAGTAATTCTCATAGCCACAAAATAGCCTCAGATTTTTCTGACTCAAGTTGTTCAGTACCTTGCAGCAGAATTTCATGGGTTAATATTATAAATTTGCTCTTATAAATTTTAAGAGCATCTTTTAACACCAACTGGATTCCTTTTGATATGAGAAATGGGAAACAAGATTTCTACTATAGCTTCTCAGTCTATGCTAGCCATTATTTCTTTTCAGATTATCATGTACTTTCTTATTCATCCACATTTGAAACTAAACACAATGTTTTCAGCCTCCTCTCCTATGAAAAACTTTTTCATTTCTATTTTGTCACCAAACCTACTAGTTTTTTTCTTGCAAAATGGTAACCAGATCATAGCAATTCAAGTAAATACAGTACAAGTAAAAACATTCCCATACTATTCTCCATCTCTGTGCAATCTACCATTTTCTTTATTCTTTGGGATACAACCCAACAATGAGCAAGCTTTCCTATCTGGTCACTTTTGAAATTTGTTCTAGGATGCAACTGGACTGATTTGCAAGTGTGTTTCGGACATATTCAAAGATGGAGGTTTGCTGCATTGTCACCCATAAAAAGCACAGTTAGCAGTTGCTATTGGCACGAAAAAAAGTCAATATCCCTCAGCCAATCACAGTGAGAACGAACAGCAGAGCTGTTCACAGGTATTTGAATTGAACACCTGTGTTCCACTGAACTAGACATTTTTGTCACTTTATCTTTGATACATTAGGTATTACACCAGAGTTTTCACTACTTCGAAGGATATTGGAAAAATACACCCAATGAAACTACAAGGCACAACACTTGCAGTGTAGCACATATGTTTGTGTTCATCCCCTTCCCCCAGCAAATAAAAAGAAAAACCAAACTCAGATTTGCTTTTGTGCATTGGGGAGGTCAAGAAAAATTGGATTTTTCAAGTGAGGAGTAATTAGATGATTAAGGTGACAGAGTTTAACACATGCCTTCCATGGGCATTGACTTACCATACCAAAATTAAGAAGTTGCAGCTTTAAACTGAATTGCCAGCTATTGTGCGCACTTACTGAAAATTCATTTTGAGAGGATTTATCTAATAAGTGCCTTCTTAAGAGCGGCATTACTACTGTTTTATCATCATACCAAGTTCTTAGGAAGTTGTTGATTATACAAATGACTCAAAAGTTGGCCATATCACTGTCTTCACATGATAATGAAATCAACTAATCATTCATGTTACAAGCTCTAATTTCTCTAGCTTCTTTTATAGCAGGATTACCCAGTTCACTGTTTTTAAGGATGGTTCACTCTGAACTGATTTACCATGTGCATAAACAGCTGACTTGTAATAGAGGAAGGGAGACTGAAATGGCTGGAATGACCAGCTGGTTGAATGAGAGTATAATTACCTCTGAGCAGCAGCATTGCTTCCTGTCAGCTTCAGTAGTCTGTGGAATTACAAAGTTAGTTTGCAAGCTGAAGATGTTTTTAAGAAGCCACTGTAGCCTTCCTTAAACAAACATAACAGATTAACAGCCTGACTATATGCTTTGGAAGAATGAATGTCCTGGCAGTCATTGCTGGTAAATAGAAAATCTGTCTATCTGATAATTGTTATCCAGTTATCTGATATCTCTGACACAATAATTATCCCAAGCCAATGTCCAGGTTTCAGTGCACAACCGGGGATTCCAATTCATATACTCAGACTGATTAAATGACATGAATCCCATCAGCCCCACTGCAAAGGTTACCTCAGTGAAGCCCACTTCATCATGAGCAGTTCACTGTGTTCCATTTAGTAACTCATCTTAAATTATACCAGCATCTTTTTATTCAGAAATCAAAAATTAAAAATTTAAAAGCTCTCAGGTCTACAATTTAAATGGCCACCTTATTTAAACTGTCATGGGCTTTGAACCCTCAATGACTGCAAAATGTGCATGATCTGAAAAATAACACTAATGCAAACCTAATGTTGCCCTTGCACAGTTCCATGCGGAATTCAATGTGAAATACTCCAAGAATAAAGGAAGAGCTACATTTTAATTTCATTAAAAATTAAGCATCATAACAGAACCAACAGCAAAACAGCATTAAACGAAGGCAGCATTTCTGAGCATATGATGAAGTAATAGTTTTCACTGAAGGAGGTATGTTTGAATGTTTGCATGTATACTTATATGCTTTATATTTATACATACACATAAAAATAAAAGTTCAATTTGTATTGTACCACATATTTCATTATATTACAAATTTCAAAGAATACAACCTTACTTATGAAAATATGGGAAAACTGTATCATATTTTATTTTTAAATTGCATCAGATAGATAAGTATATATTTGCTACTGGTAGTCATTAAAACATATACTATAATGGCCTCAGTAATGGCATCCTTAGGGAAGGGATAAGGCTTGTAGTAGTCAAGTAGTAGTATACTAGATAGCTTATTAAAAACTGAGAATATATGTTATTTCCCTGGTTAAATAACAGCTAAAAATTACATAAAAATAGGATCCTGTAATAAGGAAACTCAGAAAAAAGCAAAAGAACAAAATATTGCAAACATTAAGTTTTTAAGAAATGTCATAAGAGTCCTTGAACAGTTGTCCTAGACCTAGAGAATTCCTGTCTCAACTGCTAATAGCTTTTATTCATTAACTTTGAAGGCACTGATTCACTAGTATATTCTAAAGAACTGAGGGTGAACCAAGGGCTGCATTTTAAAAGTAGTTTTGAAACAGTTATGAGAATTCTAAAATTACAGTGGCTGACATTAAAAAAAGAAGTTTGCAAACTCACCATGTACTATCCAACACATCAGAGCTCTTGTCCTTTTCAATTTGGAGAAACTGTTTCAGTGTGTTTCAGCTGCTACTGTGTGGCAGCTGTTTAAAAAAATTACCAGAAAAGATTTAATGTGACCACTTTATAACACAACATTGAAGTTGTTAGATAGAAGTAAATTTTATACTTACTTCTAATATACACAACATGCACAAAACCGTAACTTAATATAAGTCTTACTGTTTACTTCAGCAAAAGCAGAGTTAGACTCAGCCCTCTGAAACACAGAGCACAAAACCATTTCAAGCTGATACTGAGAAAAGGAGCTAGGAAAGCTCTTTTCTTTCTTTCAAGCTAAACGCTTAACACCTTTGGACCTCTCTCAAAATTCTTGTGGCATTTTAAATAAAATTATTCACTTGGAGATATAAAAAGCCTAGATTTGTTGGGAAGGTAGGACTTGATCCATGTGCTCAGTGTACGCAGAACAGAGGCTTTCTCTAAAAGCAGGCAATCTTTGCTTTTCACATGCTGCAGCCTTCCACATTTTGCCACCAGGTGGCAAGATGACAGCAAAAGGGATAATGCTATATCCGTGCGATTCACACATTAGTAGCCAGCTGCCGCCCTCTAATGTAGCGATGAAAAACGCAACAGCTCCTTAAATGCCGAAACTCCAGAATGACACACTGCAATTTCTGGATTTGCAAAATGTTGAGAAGCTGAAAGTAATTAGGGTTCCACATAGCTCTATAAACCAATTTATCAAATGACTGACAAAGCAGGCAAGGGTTTTGTATTGCAGTCTGTGTTGCAATTTAATTTACATGCTACTCCATCTTCCTGCACAGCCTGACAAGTACTCGGTGATACTTAGTTCTAGAAAAACACACAACAAATGAGCAAAATGAAACGGAGCAGACATTGATTTTCATGATCTTAGTGAAGTCTAACATACTTTAAAATAACCCAAAGTCTGAGCCAACATTCATTAGTACAGAGACAAATGAGGAGGCACTGAAGTAAATTCAATTACATGAAGGAAACACAAGGACAGGTAGATGGAAACACAGGTGACAAAACAGAAGCCAAAGTCCAAGGTGAAGAAAAAAAATATCAGCGAGTCCTTGCTAAGCTTCTCTAATTCTAAATGCTTACTCCTAGAATGTGGAATTTGACATGAAACTCACACCCATGGGATGGGATGGGCTCCAGTTTTAAGTAAAACACAAGAAAAGATTCATTGTAAATGTCAAGGAGAGTGTCTTTTTTAAAAGGAAAAACACCTTTTGTTACTGGAAATTTTTAAGGTATTTTCTATTAAAAATAATTTGAGGGAATTATTTCAACAAAAAATTCTGTAATACAAAGTTTCTGGTCTGGAGAGCTATCTCCCCACCTGTTCCTCCACTTCCCAGAACCACACAATGTATTATACCAAAATATACCAAAAGACTAACTCGAAGATCCCTCCTACCAGTATTGTTCTGTAAGATACTACTGAGGTCACAAAACCAAAAAAGTCTTTACAAGAAATAAATTCTGTTGTTTCTCAGATGCTTTTGTCAAATCTTACCTGCAAACAGGATGGAAGAACAAGGAGAGGGTGAATAGATGCACCTTCCTCCAAATAGATGCTGGAGGGCTACTGGCAATATCTTACTCTCTACTGAAGTGACGTAGCATATTGAGAAACAACACTAAGTCGTGACCCAGGTCTGATCTCAATTTACAAACCTGTAAAGCAGAAGCCAGTTGAATTGCACACTGTAACACTGGAATCAGGTCTAAAATGCAATTTCCATCACAATGCATGATGTGTGGATGAGATTTAAATATCTACAAAAGAAAAGAAAGAGAATTCAGCAGAGAAAATCTGAAAAACCATTAAACTGAGGAACAATAAAAGGAGCGTCTAAACACAAGATTTATTATAACCAAGTCTTCTCACTACAGTTCCAAGTTAAAATAAGATGTTTAAGCTGGGTATATATTTTTCTTCTTCCACTGCTGCCTCTCTAGGAAGATCTTTTCATTTCTGTCATTCAGGCTAGATGCACTACCCTCGCAGGTCATACTATTAAAAGTAACCAGCATGTAGGATATGAATGCAACTGGCATTCCACTTGCTCCTTAAAACCATGATTTCTTACACAATGCTAAAGCATTGTTTGCAGAAAAAATTATGCTTTCCAATACCCTTCTCTAAACATTATCAATTATTTTAATATAACCAGAGAGGATATTCTAGAATGGCACAAATAAGATGTCCTGCTGCAACTTCAGTGACCTGCATGATCTTTCAAATTCAGATGGATGGAGACACAACTGAAAAATTGTTTCCTTTTCCACTTTTTTTTCCTTTTTCCAAATATTCACTCAAAATTAAAATATCTCAGGTCATGACCATTATTTATAGATACTTATTTCTTTGTATATTTGATCAAGCTGGGGAATAAGAGGGTAAAAGCTATGCTCTACTTCTCCTACTGAAGAGGCTGAAAAGCTCAAGTGTTCAGGAGATCACAGTAACAAACTATGATCCTGGTCATGTTAGTTTTGTAAGAATGGGTTAACAGCAAATACAGACATCCATGATGCAAGTACTAAACTGAAAGATTACTGAAACTAATATGACCAGCAAATGGGACAATTTTAATCCATGAAATAGAGCTTCAGAAAGTCCAGCACTATCAGAAGGGACTAGCACTTTAACAAATTGTATTATTAGAAATTTGAGAGTCATACATCACAAATTTAATACACAGAAAAAGACCCTCTGCTCTTCCAAGGTCTCTTGAGATCAGCTGAGTGGTAACAGCTATGACAACACTCAGCGTCTCCCTGTAAGCTGTTCATATGAATTATGCTGCTTTTCACTCACTTCATCCAAAGCTGTCAAAAAGCACATATCAGCCTTTGTTCATCTGTGTTAGCTTGCCTGGCAGTTGAAATCTATTAAACACATGGAGATGAAAACTATGAAGTACATGAAGCTGCATAACATTGTTAAAGGCAGTGTTTTTCTAAAAAGCATGATTTCACTAAGAGTTTTATTTGTCCTGAGAAGATCATATTTGCCTCAATGAATTCTGAATTCTGAAGTAAAACTTAGATTCCATAACTTAGATCCATTTTACAACCATATCTTTCAAATGTTTCTGGTGCTTTTTCATGGCTTAATTTTGGAGTAATCATATCATGTTATATGAAAAGTGTTTGAGTTAGCAGACAATAGAGTGATATTTGGATATCAAGGTCCTCAACTAATGCTAATTATGCACTCACAATCACTCCCAAGATCTAAAAATCTTGGTCTACAAACTTGTCATGAAAATCTCATTTTTTGTGCCTCAGAGTATTGACTACACTTAAACACAATGGACTTCAGGAAAAATACCTATATCAGATTGACAAAGCAGCAGCAAACAGGAAGACAAAATCAGGTTAGAAAAGATGTCTCTTATTTTGGCCTAATTATTTCTAACAGCCTGACAGGCAGGAAAAAAAAAAAAAACAACACCACACAAAAAGGAGTTAATACCTGTGGTGCAGGAACAGTAATAAAGCAGGGAAGCAGGTAAGGATCAACCATTGTGAAACAGTAAGGAATTAAATTGCACTGGATGAAGTACATCATCACGTTGGATCAGCATGTGCAGGATTCTGTGAATGAATTCTGACAGTTCTGCTGTAGGATGCACTAACTCGGCTGGATATCAAGATACATTGGAAAGTTTTGTTACATGGCTGTGACAAGGACTAGTTCCCACTTGGCTGGCTGGCTGGTCTGCTGGATGTTTGTTAAGAAGCAGTTCAAAAGAAGAATGGATATGTTTAACATCAAAATAAACATAACAAGTAAACCAAAAAATAAAATTAAACATTCACAACCAAAGGAGGTTAAAGCCATCTACAGTATTAATACAAAAAGAGTAAGAGTCAGGTATTCAAAGGGAAAAGTCAGCAGAAATACCCAGCAGTGCTGCATACTGTAGCTAAAATTTTAGTCCTACTGGAATCAGTAGCAAAATTAGCTACAAATTCAATGAGTCTAAAGTTTACCATACAGATGAAAACAAAGAAATCTTTAACAGTATTTCAAGAGAAAATGCAATTTAGGTCATTGTATCCTTGCTACTACTGCATCCAGTTGGTCTGCTACATTGAAATCTCTCCCTAGTTTAGAGGACTGCTAAACACAGGATTATGTGTAATTAATTTTTTGTTCATCAGTACATTCCATAACATCCCCTGCAACAGCTAAATGACAGCAACACAGCACAGGTTCTCCAAAACAAAGCTATATTCTTACATGTAATTCCAGGCAAATAAGATTTTTGAAAGAACTTCAGGTCATACAGGGTCTGCTTCCACAGATATTCATACAGGATGCAAAGATTAATTTTTAGAGAGCAACTTGAATTCACTGTGCAGCAATCAGCACTGTTACATAAACTGTAAATAAAGAAGGGTCGAAAACATCTCAAAAAAGCATGGATTTAATGCACTGACTAACAATCTTACATCCCACAAAGTAAATCATCAAATGAGCATATCCAAAGTAGGCGTAACATATGAACTCCTGCTTTAGATAGCCAGAAAAAATTATAAATTTCTTACGAATTTGTTATAGGAATCTTCCTGGCCATTGACCCCAATTCCAAGACATGAAACCAATTATTGTTAATCAAGGCATTCTATTCATGGTAGGAATAACAAAAATCTCATTTTAATATACATACATTTCCATTTTGTTAACTTACGGTGATGTCCATTTCCTTCTGAAGTATAAGTATCAATAAGAAACGTGAAAATTTTCTTTCATATTTAACTTGCCTCTCTATCTCCCTCACTCCTTTTATTTTCATCTCATCCAAAAAAAAAAAACCAAAACAGAAAATTCTAAAGAGGTAAGTTACTTACAAGAAGAAAGCTCATTGTAGGAAAAATATATACACAGTATTTCAGTTCTGTTGACTGCCTCGATCACTGGTGAGAGCACCATTCTGTAGACTGATCTGGAAAAAATTACGTAAAAACAGGGACTGGGAGTCAGGAAATTTAAATGGCTCTTGACTACTGACACACTTTGCTAATGTATCTTGAGCAGGTCAGTTAACTTCACCATGTGTATTTCTAAAAGGATGTATTAATTTTATCCACTTTTGGATAATATTTTCATCTCATACCTTCAAAGCCATTCCAAAGAGGACTATGTTCTTATTTGTTACTAAAGCCAAAAGATCATCAGATAGGGGCAGATAAATCACAATATTCTATAGCAATATGTGACACTGTTCCCTAATTAAACCATTGGAACAAAGCACAGTCATTAATATGGATTGAATCCAGATTCACACTGTTCATTTGTGCTTCCCCAAACACAGCAAGTTAGGATTATTTAAGTTCATATACTTCACCAATTCAATACAGCAAAGTTTTTCAATGCTGAGATTTAAAATACATGTTTAACAGATATGATTATACATACATACATCTTATAAAATAATATGAAAATTGCTTCTCCTCTTCCAAAATTATCCAGCCTTTCATCAGTGCGCACAATGCACAACGCTTACAGTCCTCTGGAGTGATTCCAACTAGTGCCATCGCAGCAGTCCTTTTTTCAGGGTCACAGGCCAACTCTTTAAAGCACCTTTCTGCTGTTTGAGGACAGACATATAAGAAGCATTCTCAAGAACATAGTATTAAATACATTCAGTCTTCATGCAAAGTCAGCATATTGTCATCTTACCTTTAAAGCTTTCCACACCACAAGTTAGTTCAATTTTCACATTGTGAGGAAAAGCGACCATCCACAAATCCTTCAAACCGCTTGTACTGCTACCTTGGATAGCACTTGCTATTTCTCTTTGTGTAGCCAAGTCTTGAGTATCCATAGTCACACTGCACCTCATTACATACGAGCTGGCTCCAATACCTATAATAATTAAAAAAACAGGTTTGTTAGAACAAAAATCCTCACTTCTACATGTTCTTTCATATTTATAAAAAAAAAAATTAAGATCACATTCTAGCTTTTCCAAACCTATCCTGTTGTCATCCTATCTGACTCAGGTAAGTGTTCCTGGACTGATAATGCCTCCACTTGTCCTATTAGTATCAAGTTTAGTTAATCTTCATTTCTCAAAGTTCATTGTCTCCAAGTGATGACTTAATTACAAATATCCAGTATGTACACACTCAATTTCCTTTTCCTTTGGTTGATATTTCTTCTGTTCCTTTATTTCAGTGTGCTAAAAATAAAAGTCTTTTGCATGTACAGAGAAAGGCATTTATTGAAAACAGACAAGATGTATTTCATTCGTCCCCTTTTATCCACTCATACCAGCTTCATTGTCCATACTATAAAGTAACACCTAAATAATAATTCATTTTCCAAGACAGACCTCTTGGTCTTCCTGTTGAGTGTTCTGCATGAAAAAGCAAGAAACAAATGAGCTGATTTAATAAATACTAAACTTCTATCCACTAATAAAAAATGGAGCATAAGATATATCTACCCAAATTCTTTTTAGAGATGAGCAATAATTGGTATATACTTTTCTCCAGACAAGATCAACAATAAATTGATGTATCATTGTGTTTTAGAAGTAATCTTGAACATGGATTCTGTTTTGATCCATCTCCAAAACTTTAAAATACAATTAATGAGAACTTATCTCTCCAAGTCACCAATATTTGTTGCTCTAGAAAGATCTTAATGTTTAGTCTGCTGGACTTGACTTCACACTGCACAAAAAAGCACTATATCTATGGCTTTGGCACAACAGCATATTTAACTTTCCTAGCTGCAAACAAAATGAAAACATCTTGCTTGTAACACTCCTTCTAGCCAATGCTTTAACAAGAGTCTCTAGATTATAATCAAACTTCTAACTGAATGAATAAATGCTAAATTCCATTTATATTAAAAGGGGGACAAGTCAACAGAATCTAGATCTTCTGCTGCTCACTCCCAGCTATATCAGATTCATATTCTCAGTTAAATATATTACCAAATAATTAAAAATCATTTAAACTCTTTACAATACCAATCTAAAACAAAATGCTGATATGTTAGAAGACCAGATTTTAAAATGAGAAGCAAGCATAAGTGGATTTACATAGACCCAAAAATAGTACGCTGAAGTTCTACTTCATTCAGTGGTACAATTTGCAAATACTTGGAGTCTCAGGTAACAACATTCCTGCTTTACTTGCCGCAGTTCTATTGAGTGAGCCTGGGGCTCTGCACGGCACAGATCACGCAGATGTGCAGATAGCTTTAGCTGATATTTCTTTTATTCTGAGCAGTGATTTGATCAGAGTCCTTGCTGGATGTTCTCTGAGCACTCCCTGGCACTTAACTCATAATAGGTCCGATTCTATTTGTGCTTCTACAAATGAGATCTGACCAAGCTCCACAACAATTAATAGAACTTTCTTTGTGACCTTTCTTATCTTCTTTAACATTTGTTAAATTTTTGTTTATAGTTCTTTGCAAAGAATAAATGTCTTTATATGAGTTTACTCGTGCTGAAGTTTAGCACCTCCCATACCTTACAAAATGGAAGAAGGAGTAATTATGATGCAGTTCTAGTGATCCATCAGATAACGATGAATCACAATAATAGCTTTCAACAATTGATCATCAGTCCAAAGCCTGAATGACCTATATTCATTTTTCAAGTTTTAAAGCTTATTACTAGAAATGCCAGGAGGACAGTCCTACTGTGACAGGCAGAGTGAAACTCAATCCATGCTCCAAAGAGCTGACAAACCACTCATCATTTGTCTATTCAGAAACAGGAACACAAGAATATAGTGCAGGTCACAGTAATGAAGACAGGTCTCCATAATTATCACCTCTGCTCTAATGCTCAGCCTGCTCAATCATACTGAATCCCACAAAAAATTGTTTGCAAACAGCCTGCAAATAAATCAACTAATTTTAGCTAAGCATTAAATACAAACGTCTCTCCTAGTATTTTTCTTATGGATAAAGGAGTCATATATAGCTTCAAGTTTTCCTGGCAATTCTGCCATTTAAAAACAACAAGCAAGAAATGGGACAAACCCCCCACCCATGCAAATCACACAGCTGGTGATCCTGACAGTTAAAGACCTACAGTTAACTGATAGTGATGTAAACTCTTTATGCCAGATTGTTTAGACACAGAAGAAAGCACAAATGCACATAATTAAGATCTGATGTTTGCTTTTTTCCTCCGAATACAAATGCAGTATTTCTGTTTGAGGCCTGGCAGTAACAACTGTGAACTATGCTATTAATGTTTGATTTAAAAATGCTCGTGGCAGGATTCTGTCTGGAGGAACAAAAATAAAAATGTATTCAGACAAAACAACAGTGAAAAGTGCATTAAGAAAATTAAAAGCAGTGATTACAGAAGAAAACCTTGTATTCTCTCAGAAATTTATTCACATATAATTTTTCTTAAAATGGATCCAAACACTGCCACTCTCAATAAAATCTAAGTTTCTGAGAGGATATATTTGTTAAAGTATATGCAAATCCCTGTTTCATTTAAAGGGAGAAAGATAGCTCAGTACCATTTTTGCTTATTTTCCCCGAATATTTTTCAGGTTAAATAAATTGGTACTAAATGGGCTGAGGAGTCTAGCTGCATTAATGGCTTCATTTATTAACTTGGGTTTAAGAATTTACATCTCTAAAAATAGATCATAGAATTGGGGCTTCTCAATTTCAGTAAAGGATGCAATGAAAATCGCTGGCAGTTTAGAGAAGCAGTTCACACCAAACTGACATGAGGTATCCATTTGCTAGACAGTCTCCTAAATTGATCTCTGGCTTTAAATCACCATCTGGAGGTGCATCCTTTCACTGACTATCCATGGAATTTAGCTGCCTATTATAAGTGGCTAAAGTAGGACAATATGAATTTGTTTCCTTGCCTGTTCCTATTGAGACATTCTGTAGTGTTTGCTAATGTTATGTAAAACCACTCCTACCAATTAGTCTTTTTTTTGTGAGATACGCACAGAGAAACATTCTGGTGATTATTGCTCTGAATTTTTAAGGACATACAAGACTGAACACAGCAAAGTCAGAGGCGTTGGGAAACCCATGATCCAGGTAGGCAGAAAATATCCATCCTGTCATCTTATTGATGGGGGGGGGGGGGTGTTCTGGCAATCACTTCTGGCAAAGCATCCTGCCAAAATTTGTCTATTCATATTGCTACAAGTCACATTGCTTCCACTGTTAGATTTAACAAAAACAAAACTTCACAATATGGCACCAAATTCCTCTTGAAAAGCAACTGCTCTGTTGGATCTGTAATCAATTAAGTTTTGGGGGTCCCCTCCCCAGAAAAACACAAATGGGCAAGACTATACCAGCTGTTCTGATGATAGACTTTCATTCCAAACGCAGCTGAGTGAAGTCTGGATATGGAACTCCTAACAGAACAAAATGGAATCCTGAATGTCATTACAAGCCCCTAGATCAATGAGCGGAATTAGGAAAGTTTTGTACCACACAGAGATTTAGCTTCAGGTCAATGTGGCCTGCAATATCTTTCTTTGTCTCAGGTTTCACATGTGTTTCCTTGAGATGCATTAGAGAATCATGGAATGGCTAAGGTTGGAAGGGGCCTCCGGAGGTGCCTAGACTAACCCACCTGCTCAAAGCAGGGTCAGCTTGGGCAGGTTGCTCAGGACCATGTCTAGTTGGACTTCTGAATATCTCCAAGTATGGAGACTCCACAACCTCTCTAGGCCACCTGTTCCAGTGTTTCATCACCCGCGCAGGAAATAAGTTTTTCCTTACATTTAAATGCAGCTTCCTGTACTTCAGCCCGTGTCCATTGCCTCTTGCCCCATCACTGGATGCCACTGAGAAGAGTCTGGCTTTGTCATTTTCATTCACTTCATCAGGTGTTTATACACATTGATAACATCACCCTGAACTTTCTCTTTTCAATACTAAACAGTCCCAGCTCTCCCAGCCTCTCTTTGTATGACAGATTGTGCTGGTTTTTGCTGGAATTGAGTTAGTTTTCTTTATAGCAGCTAGCATGGGACTATGTTTTGAATTTGTGCTGAAAACAGTGTTGATAATACAGGGATGTTTTAGTTATTGCCAAGCAGTGCTTACAGAGAGTGAAGGCATTTTCTGCTCCTCACCCCACCCTGCCAGCAAGTAGGCTGGGAGTGCACAAAAGGTTGGGAGGAGGCACAGCCGGACAGCTGACCCCAACTGACCAAAGGGTTATTCCATACCATATGACGTCATGCTCAGCATATAAAGCTGGGGAGGAAGAAGGAGGAAGGGAGGCACATTCAGAGTTATGGCATTTTGTCTTCCCAAGTAACCATTACAAGTGATGGTACCCTGCTTTCCTAGAGGTGGTTGAACACCTACCTGCCAATGGGAAGCAGTGAAGGAACTCCTTGCTCTGCTTGTGCACGCAGCTTTTGCTTTACCTATTAAACTGACTTTATCTCAACCCACAAGTTCTCTCCCTTTCACTCTTCTGATTCTCTTCCCCATCCCACCAGGGGGAGTGAGCGAGCAGCTGCATAGTGCTTAGTTGCTGGCTCGGGTTAAACCATGGCACAGATGTCCCTGTCTCTTACTCCTGTTGCTAGCTTTTCATTGGACTTGCTGAAGTTTGTCTATGTCCCTTGCAGTGGAAAGCACAGAACTGGACACAGAACTGCACACGTGGCATCATCAGTGCAGAGTAGAAGAGAAAGGACCACGTCCCTCAAACTGCTCTCAACACTTTTCCTAGCACAGCCGAAGGTGTCACAGGCCTTTACCATGATGGTGCACTGCTGGCTTACTGGCTCATGGTCAGCTTGTTGTCCACCAGGACCCACAGTGGCTTTTTTGCAAATCTACTTTCCAGCTGGCCAGTGTCCTTTTCCACAAGAGCAAGACTCTGCATACCCCTTTCTGGAAGTAAAATAGACCACAGTGTTTTCAAGTAAGTTACATCTGGATACTTTTATTTCCTCCCTGCCCCTTTCTTCTCATCTCTTCCCTTGCTCCCCCTCCCCAAAATGTATTTGTTTTCAAAACCCTAAAATTCAAATCAAAGCTTGGGAGACAAACCAAAAGCTACTAAGTTCTACAGAATTTTAGCTTTAAGTCCTGGAGCAGAATGTTTCCAACCCCCTGGCAGGTACACAGATCTCTTTCCCAAAAGCCATTGTAGAAACCAGAATTGTGGAAAGTTTTCTTCACATTAACTTTCAGTGTAATCATACAGATTTGCATTTGATAAAGTGGCCTGAGTTTCTATTTTATGCTTACATATGCTTACATGTTGCATGTATTCTGAACAATCATAAGACCAATAAAATCCGGTTCTCAGTAGTGGCAATGTCAGAATTCCCGATGCTCTGGAAATTCATTGGCAGATTTCACAGTACTCTTCAATTTCCTTTTACTGTAGTGCAAAGTTCCAATTCAAATTCAAAATCTGATCAGTTTGGACGTTTTTATGCATTTCCCTGATGATCAAAGAGCATTCCAAACAAGAGCTTTAAAGTAGTCAGGCATTTTAAAATTTGTATTATTTACTAAAATTCAACAATAATGACTAAAGGATTCTTATTAATAGTCTACCCACAAATTATATGACATTGTAAGAGGTCAAGAGCCAGAAAGTAGAGATCACTTTTTTTAATGGGTTGTGGAAAATTCATAGATAAGACAACACTGACTGAAAATCCTGAATCTGCTGATAAACAATATAAGATGCAATACGGGCAAATAGAATAGCTATCACATAAACCGGAATTATTCTATGGAACTCACTGCAGTATTAAGCCTTACTGATAGAACTTTACTCACAGTGAAACTGTAACTCTAGTTTGTAACAGAACTTTATAAAAGGACTATTCTGTCATCTTTGCTCATCACTTATTTTCATGTATAACATTACGGAATCCTAAACATTAAAGCTGTTTTATGAAATTTCATCCTCTGATAAAGTGATACAGCCTGACTTCTTTTTGTCCTTCTGTGAATACAGCCTGTATGAATTTGTTTGTAATTTCCTTATTCAATTTAATGAAAAGTTTACTTGTGTTTGTTATGGAATGAAAGAAAATTATCTTCCTTCAGGATCCTTTGCAAGCACTAGCCCTGAAGCATTAAAACACATCAGTTTCATAGACATTCACTGAATACTTCAGATCTGGAAATGAGGAATTCTACTGATTTTAATTGTTTGTCCTTTATCTGAAGTTCTAATGACAGTTAATTAAATCTGTTCTGGACAAAAGTTTGTTTATGGTTACATTTTAATATAAAAAAGAACCTTCCTTATGATTTTTAAGTGGTGTGCCTTGTAGCACAGACTTTTACTCTATTTGGGAGAAAGCATATCTGTATTTTCCACAGAGTATTCAGGATGAAATTATGAATTAGCAGATTCACACAGAAATTTAAAATAAAACCACAACCAACAGTGACAGTTTAGCCAAAATTCTCTGCATATTTGTACATGACCCTGGGGAAGATAATTTAAATGCTTAAAGAAGCTTCTCTCTCAATGTTTTCTTCTCAGGAGCTGCTGGCTGAGAAAATAATGATAAATGCCAGTCTTGAACAAGAATTTTCAATTCTAAGCAGATTTACTTGTAAAGCAGGGAGTGATGCTTGCCTGCTCTCATATGAAACATATGGAAGATTCTGTTCCTTTTCCATAATGGCTTAACAGCTGTTAAATAAGCTATTTCTCACAACTCAGACCGTTTACTCACCTCACCTTCCTCCTAAAAACTAAGACTTTTAAATTTGTTCTAGATTGAGGTTTTTATAACATTAAGAAGCTCTCTCATGTACTTTTTAATGACTGTCATGATAACCTGTTTAGATTTTACTACAAAGTCAAACCCTAAATTGTTTTATTTAATTATGAAGACCAATGAACCCCATCACTTGCTCTCACTGTCTGAATAACAATCTTACAAAAGGAAGTAGAAATCTTCCAGCAAGCATGCTCAAAAGCCTCGCTGAACTCAGTGGGAGTCAATCCATAGACTAATTGACTTCACATCAGGCTGAAAGCAAACATTGCTGACAACAGTGAATTTGTACACTTTATTCATGGAATAAAGTGTTGCAGTTCCTACCTCTTGGACCTTATCATTGGGAAGACAGAACTGCTACATCAAGTTAAAATGCCAGTAAATGGAAATCCTTCCTTAAAAAAAACCACACTCCTTTCTTTGAATGAGACTCCATTTGCCAGCCTGCACAAGAAATACACTAGTTCGTAGGACAAAGTCAGATGCTCAGCTACATTAGAAGAAAGAGGGCAAAAGGAAAAACAACGTAAAATGGGTCAAAGAAATGGTAAGGAAGAAAAAGAGAAAAATACTTAATCCATTTTCTTTATTTTACAGAACACAACTTTTAAATTTAACTGTATGAGCCTAATAAAGCAAAAATATAACAGACCAGTAAAACATCAGAATTTCAATGCCAAAATGGTACATCGTTCCACTGGTGCTTCAACACTGTTTCAGTAATGAAGTCAAAGTTTTAGCAGACACCAGAGTGTGTTACCTCAGAGTTTTCTTAACTGTGGACTAAAGATTCTCAACAGACAAAGATGCTAGAAATAATATCTGACTTTTGCTAAAGTGATTTTAACTCATTTGAAACTACTGCTTTGCAAAATGGTGATCTTAGCTTTGGACATTTGGGTAATGAGTTCAGTGATGTTTTGTTTGAAAGAAAAGTCTAATTGTTCCACAAAAGAGGAATTGTAATTCCATCATAAGAGCGAGATAATGCAGTTTGTGAATTACTAGGAAAGGGGAAAGAAGCATTTTAAGTCAAGACAATGGATTCCATGTGAATCCACATTTGGAAAACCCATCAATAGCTTGATTTTTTTTTTTCCTCCAAGATAATCTCAGATAAGAAGTTTTAAAGAGATTTACAAGGTCTTATAATTCTCAGAAATGTGCTTGTTTTAAGAAAGCCTGTTATATACTAAGAAATTTACTCAAAAACTTTTGGAGGGAAATAAAACCTTTTCAGAACACAATTAACATTTTGTGCTGCTGGTTTTTGGTATTGTACAAAACTCAGTAACAGTTTATTTTATTTGGGCACTGAATATTAGAATGTATTTAATGATTCTTCACATTTGTATATTGCTTTATTATCAATATCCCATGTTTGTGCATGTCAAATAGCAAAAGACTGCCTTTTACAGGAAAAAGACAAGTCATTTCTCTATCAAACAGAAGATTTTAAAAAGCAACTTTGAGTTGGTATGATAAAAACACACTTGCATGAGCTGCAGATCTCAAGTACTTCAACAAGGAGAAATGAATAGTAAGGGCAAAAGCTTTACATTGCCTCAATAATGAAAGCATTCTCTGCAAAGAGAAACCTTAATTCCACAGATTGGCTTTGTGCCATTTTAATATTTGACCTAATTAAAAAAACCATATGTATCTGAGAACAGTTCCATCACTGTCCCACATGTGACTAATGTAAGAAAAAATTTCTGGCTCTTTTTGAATAGAAGAGTTGTTTTGGTGTTGATACTGTAAGGACTGTAGTAAAATATCAGTCTATTGAATGTTTAAATAAATAATGCCTATATAACTAAAACTATTTTATTAATTTCTAGCTTTATGAAATTATCACTCTCAGATAATCCTACTAGGAGGCAAGCATTCTTATACTTACAGTTATTTCCATTATCTAAGCAAAATTCTTGGCAGATTAATATCACCTGATACAGCAGTGCCTTTTTAGTAGATTACTGTCTTTTGACTTCATTGGTCAAAATGTGGGGTATTCAAACCCCATATGAACATATGAATTATATAGCTACCTTCTGCTGGTGGATGTGCAAATTTCACCATTCATGCAAACATCTTCCATCAATTTTAATGTTATGATTAAGTAGTATCCACTTTGATTAAAACCCATGTGTTTTATACTTCTTACAAAATTATCATAGGAGGGACTCCCAAATCCTGATTTATTCAGTAAATCTCTAGTCATGTCTGCAAATCTATAGACAATGTCAAAGGCATTCAAGAAATAAGAAAAAAGTAAACCTATCATCCGTAAGTCCAAATTCACTACTGGTACTTGCAATAGCAAAGCTCTGCAAATGGAAAAAAGCAACAAACTAGTGGTAGATAGATCAGACAAATGGGAAATAAGCCCCATCTTTCTTCTAGTCAGACAGAAGTTTCTTTTGGGACAAGGGTTAAAAGGCGTTTAGGAACATAAAAAAAATAAGAGATCTTCTTACCTAACATATCAACAGAAGTTGCTTTGATTAAAACAGACTTGTTATAGGCATAATCATAGAATCATAGAATGTGTGGGGTTGGAAGGGA
Organism: Fratercula arctica; assembly: GCA_947846985.1. Lineage (NCBI taxonomy): Eukaryota > Metazoa > Chordata > Aves > Charadriiformes > Alcidae > Fratercula > Fratercula arctica. The sequence continues at coordinate 29,587,856 of CANTUZ010000008.1, forward strand.
CCTTTAAAGGTCATCTAGTCCTAATCTGGAGATGTATTTAGCATTGCTACTTGACTACATTTCTGTCCTAGGAGAAGATAAAAATTCAAGATCTCAAGTATGCAGCAAACAGCAAAAACCTGAAGTCTCCATATCACACAAGTATATATATGACTTTCTGTGTGCACTTATGTAGAGACAAGTCCTTTGATAAAGCTGAACTAAAGGATGTGCTTAAATACTTTGAATGATAATGATTTATTAGAGATACCTTTATTTACAGTATCTATATTACACAAGCTGAAATCTTCCAAGTCTATTTGCAAATAAAAGGGATATTCCTCATCAAAGTTACGCACTGCCCGCAACAGGATTATTTGCATTAAGTGGAATGAAGACTTGTCTTTAGAGGCCTGATACTGTAAATTCACAAGTGTTGACTGTTGCATCCTTTCCATTGTCATCAACTATAGCAGAATATTACTGGAAGCTGAAGAATCTGTATTCACTGGAAGTCACACAGCTGAATCTATCCCTCATCTCATGTAACTGTACTCCACTTGAATAATACCTTTTTAGATCAGTATCCCATAAACAAATGAACTAACACAGAGTCCCGAACTTTTGCTGTGCTCCATCTAAGCAAATACTGTTCTCTGACAAATAACTAATTTCAAGTTGAGGACCCGTTTCCTTCCTATTTGTGCAATGTACCATGCAAGCAGCATCTCAAACCTCTGCTGGAAAGAAAAACTAGAACAGGAGATGTGGTATAAGTTCCAGAAACCCATGGTGCAAAGATACTTTCTGAGGCCAAATTCTGACCTCATTTTTGTGCATGCAGCAATCAAAGTTAATAAATAGGATGGCAGAAGCTAATCTCATGTTGAATACATTGCAGTACCCATCCACAAAGACAGAATAGTCTAAGGAAAAGTATAAGACAGAAAGGAAACAGATACAAGCATGCACAAGCCAATATTTCATAATTTTACTGCCAGATAAACCCCAGACTGCAGGAATGATTAGGGGGCTGAGCTTTTCCGTTTTTTTTAAAGCAAGAAAATCTTCTATTCCACTTCCTGGGCCACTGTGTGTTCCTTTGAATCCCAACGAGATTTCCTAATTTATACTGATTTATACCAGGCAGCATACAGCTTCCTTAAGCCATAAATTTTTCTTGTATACTTAGACAAACTGCAAAGCACGGAAGTTTTGCTTGTCATTTAACTGTGTTCCATGAACAGCAGAACTACCAAAGCTCTCTGATGGACTCATGTCCTTTGTCCTTTACTTTTCTATGAAAGGAATTCCAGCTCTTCCTACCCACCATACCCTCTCTGAACCACATGAGGACAGAGACAGCACATGCTGGCTCCAGAACACAGAGCCAACACTTTCAACGCTTTCAGCCTATTGCTTTCAAATGTGCTGTACAAAGGCCAAATTCTCCCCAACTTTCCTTCAGTAGGGGCATTAGTTTGAGTCATCCTCATCTATTCATTCAGCAGTTTTCCCCAATACTCCTAGATTATTTGCTCCACCACTCCTACCCTTCATTTAAAGTGGCCAATAGCGCCATTGGGAAGGACTGAGAGGTAGACAGACTTCATGATTAAACAAAACCAATTTCCACAGGAAAAATACCATAAAAGAAAAAGAAGTTTTGAGTAGTAGCAGTAGTTCTTAATTCTTTATACACCCCAATTTTTTTCAGCAATGAAAAAAACAGAAATGAGATCACATATCCTGTTATTTTAGTAGCTTCTCCACACAGATGACAGAAGAACATGGATTTATTTTTCATGCTGAAAAGCTTTTATTCTCACTTTCATACAACTCAGTAAATTGCCAAGAGAGTAATTTATTCTCCCCTATGCTCTCCTGAATATCCATACACACACAAAAGATGGATGCTGGCAGGCAGAGCTGTCAGTAGGAATTTCAGCAGAAGTAAATTGTTTAGTACTTATAATGGAGCATAATAGCTGTAATTTCATTTGAACTGTTGCCACTAATAAGCTAATAAAACTACAAGTCAAGACCTAGCCATTCATCACTGTGTAGCCGCTGGGAATTTGTCTGTGCACACTTCACCACTGAGACAGGTAGCTCAGTCCTTTAAGTGTTACTATACCTGAAAGGATGATGAGCCAGGCCTGGCACATTCTCTTAATAGTGAAAGACACAGCTGCATATCAACTGCAAAGGAGTTTCCTATCAGTATTTAACAGGTGTCTCCACAGCTATTCCAATCCTCTGCCAAAATGCAAACTAGCAATTTGAATGCATATGCAGCAGAAAAATGTTCAAAAGGTAATTCAAATATAAAACACAATACACAGATATGCAAATATGTATATATGCAAATTGCACATCAGTTGGGCAGGAAGCATGTTTTTCTGAAGATCTCTGAAGTACCATGAAATATTACAGTTGTTACATATGAACAGATAGAAATTAATCTATTTTAGATACTTGGCTAAAGATATTGTCACATCACCAGACAGTTGTTCTTCACCTAGAATTTTGGTAAAGTCTCTATCAAAATGCTTTAATGTTAATTGTATGATTAAAATAAACTACAACATATTTTCTTGGTCTGAGAAAGTACATATAACCAGAATTATATTATGTTCTGTGCTGTTTGCATATGCTCTGAATGAAAGCACAGGATTAGTATACGAGCTATAAAAGCAAAAAACCATAGCTGATTCCAGAAAAAGTGTTTCGATTGTAATAAAGATTACTTTTGCAGTGGTACCCTTTCTACTTAGAAGCTGCATGTATAGTTGCCTCTGATAGACAAAACTAATTAACCACTCTGCAGGCAGCCACAAAGGTCTATAAGGGAGCTCACAGAGACTGAAGCAGTGAATAAGCCATTAGTTCTCTCCAGAGGAATTAACTTTGATAGTCATGTCTTTCGTCACTGCTAATCAACCATGATACACATTCTTTCTGCCAAACTCCCTGAGATCTATGGATAGATTTCTGCAGAGTCATGAAAAAGCACTACGCACTTTATGTCCCTGCCCAACCTATAGTAGGCAGCAAAAGTGAGCAGTGAACTGCACAGTGCAGGCATGCAGGACAGGCTGGCAACTCAGGAGTTGGCTCATGAGTGATTCAGTATATGAAAACAGTGCGGGCCACTGTAGGGAAAGAAGAACAGACGCAGAAAGAAGAAAATGTGAAAAGAAAAGGTCTTTCCTTTTACAATGATAGAGTGCATAGCAAACAAGAACTTGTAAAGAATAAGAAAAGAAAATGGAAGAATGGAGGAATGAGACATCACAAAGAACAGGACAACTGTGAAGGCTGACAAAGGGCCCTCACAATGTAGTATTTCTTGCCTACATTGGGTGATAGTTGTAAGGACTGGTTCACTTAAGTTTACATATTGCAATAGCCACAAGACAGAGAGTAGAAGCAAACTCGTAAGCAATCACTCTACCATTAAAATTTACAGTATGCTATGGAAGATTTCTTGTATCTTCTTGAAAGTAGGAATAGGTTGCTCTCTATTTTAAGTGGGAACAACATGTTATGCATACCATTATTTCCTATAACCAAAAGAGAGCCCATTTCATTATTTTGGTAATTGTGTGTTTCTGAATTCTGGCTAAGATATGGACTAATTTTTGTGCTCTCCCATAAGGCTCATGTAGTATTTGGGATGAAGATGAAAGTCTATATACCACCTTATATATTAGCTTTAATTATCTGTTAAAAGTTGCATCATGAACACATTGCATAAGGAATTCTGGGTAGAAGTTACCTTCAGTTACCATAAATAACTGTACCTCGGATGCTAATAATGTCTGTAAACCCTTCTGGACAAGTTAATTTCTCATCTGGAGAAACCAAAGGAGGACATGTAGGCAACAAGAGGAGCACACTACTGATAGTAATTATTCACGTTTCTCAAAAATAATTACTAAAATGGAAACTTTCATTCTCCTAGCCACTTCTCTTAGATGGATCCTTACTACTTCATCAGATATCATTAATCATAACAGAGCGTTGCCTGTGTAAGCAAACCTTAGCAACAAAGGTCCAAGTAACTAGATTTTCAGAGCACAGGAATTATATTGTTTCTACACTTTTGTGGGCAATTTTTAAAAAATACCTGTTTCATATGAGAAAAACAGACCACTTGTAGTTTTTCTTATGCTTATACATTTAGCAGGTCTTACCCAGTATTTCCTTAGCACAGTACCTAATAGGGAACAGAAGTGATAAGGTTTCATTAGCCCTTCTAATTAAAGGTTTTAGTGTAAGCATGGACCAGAACTGCTCAAAATTACTGAACAAAATCTGCCTGTGTGAACTGAAATTAACAGTTGTATGGAGGGAGCTAGAGATTTTTTCCTTAATAATTGGGCTTCATTAGCAGAGGCATTGTGAAAGTTTCCACTAAGATTTAACCTTAGGGCATACTCACAGAGAACAATGTAAAAAACATTCTGCAAGCATACCCCAAAAACCAAAACCAGAATGAGAATGAGGATTTGCTTGGGAAGATTCCAAAGTGAACACCTGAATATTTCTAGCTGGCCCCAGGCACAATAAGTTGCGCTCCTAACAAAGGCAGGTGCCTCACAAGACTTTTAGGAACCTTGACCCTAGCTTTTTTCCTTCCATACAGAGCCCCACTAACTGCAGGGCAGCCCCACACTACAGCCAGTGCAGAAGCAAGGGTGAAATAGGGTTACACACTTGCAAACATTTACTTGATATCTTTATTATCTAACTTTACTACAGCGCCTCCAGATAGTCAAGATAAGCATATTTCTGAGTATGTGACAAACAGGTTTGGACCTTCATAATTTGATTTCTAATACATACAAGCAGCACATTGAATAGCTCAATTTTCAGAAATCTTTTCAGATCTTTTCTTCAGATTCAATCTTTTCAGAAAATCAAACTACTGGTTTATGTGCCTAACTTTAGGAGCTAATTGAGACATCCATTTTTACTTTTTTTCAAACATAGCCTGAAATTTCATCAAAGTGTTATAAGTTCTTACACCTCACTTATTCTCTGGCTCTTCAAAGTGGGTATTTGGAGTTTGCTATCCTGGTGGCTGTGTGAACAGACTAAACACTGAGACTTCCTAGATGATGTATGCTACAGGAAAATGATAAATATGCAATAAAAGTGATAAATACACAGAACACAACATGCAATGTGCCCTTGTGGCAAAGAAAGAAAACAGCATCTTGGGCTGTGTAAGAAAAAGCTTCACAAGAATGTCAAAAGTGAGGTGGTATTTCCCCTCTTCTCAGATTCAGCAGCACCAGTGCTGAAGTGCTGTGTCCAGTTCTGCACTTTCCACTACAAGAGAGACATGGCCATACTGAAGTAAGTCCAATGAAAAGCTGGCAACATGATTAAGAGACAGGAGCATCTGTTATACAAGGAGAGGTTAAAAGCTAAGACTGTTTAGCCTAGTGAAGAGAAAGCTCGGGGGGATGCTATCAATGTATAAACACCTGATGAGGTGAGTAAAGACAACAGAGCCACACTCGGTGGTATCCAGTGACAGAACATGAAGCAATAGGCACAAGTTGAAATACAGGAAAGCATTCAGCCATTAACAAAACACCTTTCTTATTGTGAGGGTGATCGAATGCTGGAACGGGGTATTCAAAACCTCAGCAAGACATGGTCCTTAGCAACCTGCTCTAGCTGACCCTGGTTTGAGCAGGTGGGTTGGTCCAGACCATCTCCAGAGGCATCTTCCAGCCTCAGCCACCCCATGGTTCTAAACTGCTCAGAGTTTTAATCTCCTGGGAGCACTGGCAGGAATTCTCAGAGGAATTCCAATTCCAAAAATAGACTTTGTAACTGACCACTAGCTCTACTGTAAAGGTATTAGAAATACTGCCTATATTAATCAGCCGCTAAACAAAAGAAAGCATTGCTGAAATACACCTCTAACATCAGGCTCCCAAGACATGAAAGCCACTATAATTAGATAGCTGTTCTGATACAGATTTTTCAAACCACAATGCACAGCACCATCTTCTGGTGAGCAAAAAGTTGGATTTTTTTTCTTTCAGGCTTCGAGAAAAAATCTCTAACCATATCAAACATGATTTTCATACAAAAAATAGTAATGTTAAGTTTAAAAATAAGCAATTTAAAATTAACATCATCTATAAAACACAGAAGTCACCAAAAATTTTTATTAACCCTTTTAACCCTAGAAACACACAAAGTGAAAAAATATCCTATAAAATGTCTTACCCTCTTCATCAGGAGGACGAGGCATCAACCTCGTTCTGATTTCTGCAAGTATATTGCTCACATAATAAATAATGAAACCTCAAAGCACACATCACAACACAATATTCTTCTGAGCTTGTATGTGGGCTGCAATCACAAGGTCTGCTTTCTGGCAGACCCTTTGGATGAGCTTTAGAATATAGGAAGTAAGAACTGTTGACCTTGTTCTAGCACAAGCCCAAAGACATACCCATGAAAAATACAAGTGTGCTGAGTGGGCCATGAACACATCATTGCTCAACCTGAATCTCTACCAGTAAGCTGCACAAAAACATCCAGGCCAGAATTTATGCTTAGAAAACAAGCCACTTTAAAGTACTCTGCTTGTTACTAGCTTGCTACACTGACAAATAACTTTAATATCACCATACTTCCTTTTCATTTGTTGAATTTTCCAACAAGAAGATAACCAGTCAATAGTTTGATGTGAGTTACTTGATTATGCAATCACTGTTCAATTAACTGTGCTGTCTTGCACAACTGACTCAATTAGTAAGAGTCAGACTCGGTATCTGGTACTTTCCCAGTTTTACATATAAGCATTTTTAACTAGACTGTGAAAACAGAAGAAAGGAATGAATACATGAAACAGTAAAATTCTAAACAAACCAACCAGGAATGCTTAAGAATAAAGGAAAGGCTGTTGTTTCCTTGCTTTGCTTGCCACATAAAATGCAGAGTTTCTCACAATGGTACACATGAAAACTTTTCCTCCAATGTGGTAGCACTAGTATAACCAAAGTAAAATAAACATATTCAAGCTCCTTCATTTTTTAAATACAACCAACACCTTTAGGAAATAACTGAATCCACACATTGTTTTGAAATTAACTGTTCTATGTGTAAGATACCCCAGTGTTATAACTGTGCTACAGCCACACGCTCCGGGGTTTTACTGCACTGCAGGAGGCCTTCTACAGCCACACTATCAAATTCAGAGGCACCTACGGGCCTACCTTTCCTCAGGATTTATCAGCCCAGCATTATTTTCAAGCTAAAGATGATCAGAGGGCTGGAGCACCTCTCCTACGAGGACAGGCTGAGTTGGGATTGTTCAGCCCAGAGAACAGGTGGCTCTGGGGAGACCTTATAGCAGCCTTCCGGTACCTGAAGGGAGCCTACAGGAAAGCTGGAGAGGGACTTCTTACAAGGGCATATAGTGATTCGATGAGGGGTAATGTCTTCAAACTGAAAGATGGGAAATTTAGATTGGATATTAGGAAGAAATTCTTTACTGTGAGGGTAGTAAGGCAGCAGAACAGGTTGCCCAGGCAAGTTGTGGATGCCCCGTCCCTGTAAATGTTGAAGGCCAGGCTGGATGAGGCTTTGAGCAACCTGGTCTAGTGGGAGGTGTCCCTGCCCATGGGTGATCTTCGAGGTCCCTTCCAACCCAAACCATTTTATGATTCTAAAGCAGCACAGACAGCACACCAGCTCGGCACCACCACCTCAACTGTGCTTCAGTCAGGGCAGGGTGAGCCTGAGGGGCAGGCAGCTGCGCAGGCTCACCTGTAGCACCACACGGCCCGAGGAGAGGAGAGCCTAGCAGCACCTGGGGACAAGTCAGCGGGGGAGGCGGCGCTGAGGGGCACTCCGCGACGCCCCCTGAGGCGGGGAGCTGCCCGCCGCGCGGCGGCCGCCTGATCTCGCCGCTTCCCGCCACGCTCCTTTTAAAGGCTTCGGTGACGTCACCCTTGGAGCGGGGCTAGCCGTTAGGCGCGCACGTGCGACGCCCCCTGCTGGGTCTCTAGAGGTCTCCGATAGGCGGAGGCCGGGGGCGGCGCGCAGGCGCGGTGCGTGGCCGGGCCGCAGGCGGGCAGGAGGCAGCTACTGCTGCCGCCGGTTGCCGGCCCTCCCATGAGCCGTCGCTGCCCGCCGGCCGCCGCCTCGCTGCTGCGGGGGCTTGTCGGCCCTGCCGCCCTTTGCCTGGGCAGGAGTATGAGCCTCTGCGGGGCGCCGGCCGCCTGCGCCGCGGGGCCTGCGAGCGGGGGCGGCGGCACGGGCTTCTCCTCAGCGCGGCTGAGCCCGCCCTGGCTGCGGCTGCCTGAGGTGCCGGGCGCGGAACCGCAGCGGGCCAACGAGCTGCTGCTGCTGCTGCCGCCAGCCCCGCGGGGCCTTGCCCCACCGCAGCATCACGTTGTCTACTTCCCAGGGGACGTGCAGGTACGGTGGGGCGAGCCGCCGAGGGCGATAAGCAATGGCGGGTGGGAGCGGCCCGGGCAGCTGAGGGAGCCGGGAGCGGGGAAGCGGCGCTGGAGGGGGCCGCTGGCCGCACGGACCCTCCGGGGGTGACGGGTGCAGAGGGGCTGGAGGTCGCAGCCCCCGGCAGGTTGCGGGGATCCCGCCGCGGCCGGTCGGAGCTCTCTCCCCTGGGGAAGAAGCATCTCTTGACGCTCTCTGCTTGCTGCCGCCGGGTAAACGCAGCGGGAACGGGCCGCTCTTGAAAGCTGAAACGGGAGCAGCAGCGGCGGGGGAGCCTTCTTACATAGGGCTGCCTGCGATTGACATTTCTGACGGTGACGGCGATGTCTGAAGTCGCATCGAAGAGTCTGTGGAGAGAAGACGGGCAAAGCCCCCTTTATTAGGGGGTGTAGAGATAGGACAAGGGGTAACGGTTTTTAAACTGAAAGAGGCTAGATTTAGATCAGATATTAGGAAGAAATCATTTACTGTGAGGGTGGTGAGACACTGGAACAGGTTGCCCAGGGAAGCTGTGGATGCCCCATCCCTGGAAGTGTTCAAGGCCAGGCTGGATGGGGCTTTGAGCAGCCTGGTCTAGTGGGAGGTGTCCCTGCCCATGGCAGCGGGGTTGGAACTAGATGATCTTTAAGGTCCCTTCCAACCCAAACCATTCTATGATTCTTTGAAATCCTAAAATGGGAAGTTTTCCCCATCAAGCTTCGTGCTGCATTTTTGTGCCCGTGTACAAACAGTCCAGCGGGTATTTCACAGGCACTGGTGCTTTCTCAGCATGCCCTGAAGAAGGCATGTGTTGTCTCTTGAGTTAACAAGAAATTGAAAAGAGAGACTCTCAAGCACTGTCCCTAAGCGTGTGGTCAACCTCTGTAATGTTACATACTCTGGTACTCTGGGTAGTCAGCTAATCTCAAAAGTCATTACTTTTCATAAGCAGGGGTCATCTCTTCTTGTTCTGGGAAAAGGCTTTCCTTCTCTGTAAAATAAAGAGAGAATTTTGTGGATTTTCATTCTAAGGATTGGAATGGACTAAGAAAACCTTTCTGATTACCATTCCTGGATATGGCCTTATTATTCCTTAATAAAATAAACTAATTAGTATTCTCTGCCATTATTAATTCAGAGGTGAGGATTGTTCATAACTTGGGGGTTAATGATGCTGCTGAATGGGAGGGATTTTTTTGTGTGTACAAAAATTAGAAAATTTGTTACAAAGTTTTAAGTCTATTGTTTGTCTGTAATAAGATAATCAGTATTTCTGCTGATGGAGATAATACAGTAAAATAATGTATTCTATGTCATACTAAGTTGAATAATACCTTAATATTCTCTTGGAGTGAAGTCAATAAAAATTATGAATAGTTCCACGTGCTTATTTTTATTGTGTTCATTTTGGGGATATTAAAAATGTGTAAATAAGTAAATAGAATAAGTAAATCTAAATATGGGAGTTTCTTTAATGTGTTTCTTGTTCTGGAAGCTTAGTAAGTCAGTGCCTCTTTAATGCATGTTTCTCTGATAGTTATGGTCCTTTCTTATGAATATAAGTATGCTAGGCAGAGATGAAGTATTTTCACAATGTAGTAATGTGTTTTTTTCTTTTTTCTTTTTTTTTTTTAATTTTTCAGAACTATCATGATGTCATGTCTTGCCACCCAGAAAACTTTCAGTGGGAGAACTGGAGTTTTGAAAATGTTGCTACCATACTTGCTCGCCGGTTCCCTAATAGCTTTATTTGGGTTGTAAAGTGTTCTCGAATGCACCTGCACAAATTCAGTTGTTACGACAACTTTGTGGCGAGCAACATGTTTGGAGCACCAGAGCACAGCACTGACTTAGGAGCTTTCAAGCATCTCCATGCTTTGCTAGTTAATGCATTCAGACTCTCTCAGAATATTCTGCTGTCCCAGGAAAGCATGCACGGTGTCAGCAAGGATGCAAAAATAGCTGCTTGTAAATCACAGCCGCAGTCTGTTCCTACAACGAATGGCTGCTCATCCACAGAAAGAGAGAGAGATTGTGAATGCTCTAATAATTCTCCTATGAACTTCATTATACCATCTGCTGTAGGTGCAGTGTCGTTTACTTTGATTGGCTTCAGTAAAGGTTGTGTGGTTTTGAACCAGCTGCTTTATGAGCTGAAGGAAGCTAAAAAAGACAAGAATACAGATGCCTTCTTAAAAAACATAAAAGCAATTTACTGGTTGGATGGTGGGCACTCGGGAGGAAGCAATACTTGGGTTACTTACCCTGAAGTGCTGAAGGAACTTGCAGAGACAGGAATTGAAGTTCATGCTCATGTTACGCCATACCAAGTGTTTGACACAATGAGGTCATGGATTGGGAGAGAGCATGAGAAATTTGTACAGATACTTGAAGAATTTGGTGTGGAAATAAATGATCAACTGCATTTTGCTGATGACGCTCCCTCCTTAGACAACCATTTCAGAGTTCATGAAGTATTTTGAGACTGTATGTATCTGAATAGTATATTCGTTGTAAAAGCACTTTTGATATTGTAAATGTTGTCATTTAGATTTACAACTTTGAGCAGATGCTTTCTGAAGAGAATACTAAATCAGTCCTGTGTTGCTAATAGATACTATGTATAAATTTCGGTATCTTAAAAAGGAGTATTGGGACCCTATACCTACAACAGATGTCATCTGATTCCTGCAAAAAAAGTGTTATGAAGAACTATTCTGTACTTTTTTTTTTTTTTGTGAAATGTGAACTGTGAAATTTTCAAACTGTTGGCAGAATTTTTAGTCCTGGGTGTCTAATGTGATATACTGCCTTTAATGGGAGTTTAAAGTACTCAAGACTCTCAAATGTCTGGTTACTTCCATTTAGTAGCTTCCAGGGCTAAAAACTTTGGTCTTTGTCAATAACAGACATAACGTTAGGTTTTTGGCTTAGGAAAACAATGATTGATAGAACAGTCTTAGTTATAGATTTTCTTGAGAATTGCTTTAATTAATTAAATCTTCCAGTTTTGTAACAGTTCTGCTATTGAAACAAAGTCACAGATATTTACCTTTGGAATGATAGTGCCAATCCATTTTTCTTCCCTATGTGCACCTCGCCTCTTCTGTCGCTACAAAGTTTAGTTGTGTAGTGTCTGCTAGTGAATAGCTGTTTCACCTGGGGGCTTGAAAGTTTTGGCATGGCTAAGTTAAGTGACCAAGAGTGTTGATGAAATTGTAGCTTACTGCTGTTTCAACATACCTTGCTATTGCTTTGACTAACTTCTATAAGGACCAGCAGTAATATCTGTATTTTCAAGTCAGGAGGTGTCTTTATCCCTGCCTTGGACTGGTGAGTATTTTTCTTGATAATTGCTGCATTGATGTTGATCTAAATCAAGCCATGACTACATAATGTATTAGAAGTTACATAAAAATTTTAGACTGTGTTGACTGCAGCTGTTTCAAAATGCTTCGATTTTTAGAACTATTATCTCCTTTAAATGTATAGCAGTATTTGCTTCTACAGCCACCCAAAAGTCTGTTTTCAGACCCTAATTTTTCTTACAGAAAAAAAATACCTCCTCTAATTAAATACAAAGCTGGACAAATCACATACAAAAGATGGAATCTAGTTCAGGCCTCAAACCTGAATGTTCTTCAGAAAGAATTGCTGAAAGATGGACAAATGAGGGTATTAGTAGAACTTTTCTACTGTTGTAAGTACCCTTTTCCATTTATCTACAAATAAATCTTAGAGCCACTCTTAAAGACAACTGCAGCTATTAACAATGAACCAGTAGCTTAAAACGGCTTTGGATTTCCTGGAAGTATAGGAGTACAAAAGCAAGTTAGCAAAACACTGTGAAGAATACAAAAGCAAAAGCAGCTCACTGCTGAAAAAAGGCATTTTATTCAGCTTTGTTCCTATGTTTGATGGCTTAGCAGCCTCTCCCCCCTGCTTCTTGCTTCTGGTTTCTCATGACTCTTACACTGTGAAAGCAAAGTCCTGGTTCATCTTTCTTCTGTTGGCATCATTAAAACTTACAAGGTTCACCGGAGACAGTATTTTCACAACTCTTACAGTGGTTGTGCACGTTAGTAATCACTGAAGAATGAGAAAAGTGTGTTGAACTCTTAAGAAAATTTTCTTAACACTCAAAATATTAAGGGTGGTAGGATTATGCACAGACCGTGTACCTTACAATGTGAATGTGAACTCTGTCGCTAATAGTAATTAGACTAATGTGTGTAGTTGATCAAAAAGGGGAAATAATTTATTTTAATTGATGGAGAAAAGTGGAACATGCAAGCTAACTCTAACATTTTATGAAAGAATTTGAAATCTAGTTCCATCAGCTTTTTTTCTAAAACTCTTTCTTGGAGACTTTGTTCAATCCTATTTATTTATTATCTTCTTAATGGGCTTATAACAACTTGTTTATGTGTTCCAAGGAAGGCTGTTTTCCTTTTTTGGTCCTTTTGATAACACTTGCACCATACACAGGACTTTTTTCTGTAAAGGAAATATGTGTCATGTAACAAAGTGGTTTCAGTAGAAATTTCAAATAGTAGGTTTCAGTAGAAATTTTCAAATTGCTTGCAATATCTTTGATTGTCCACTTATAAAATAAAATTTTAAAAAATTAACAACAGAAAACCCCCAAAAGCCCCACTGGTCTTGTGCCCTCTCATTTCAGTTTCAGACTGACCAGGCTAACTTGCGTATGCTAACACTTGCCCTATCCAGTAACAGTGCAGATCACAGACCAATTTCTAAACAATTCTGTGCCAGCCAAAACAGCAGGAGTAGGTTGTTGCAAGCCTTTGGAAACAGCTATTAAAATATTGACATTGTCTTCGGAAGTTTCTGGATGGCTGTCCTGTGAAAATAATATTAGCCTGTTTGATGGAGGCTGCTTACAATAACTGTTAAATAGGCTCAAGTGTTGCTGCTAAATAGGCTAAAGTGTTGCTGTATTAATTTGAAGAATAAGCACTTTGTTGTAAAACTAATCTTGTTCTGAGACTTCACCGTTGTGGAGAGAAAACTGACTGGTTGTTTTTAATTCTATAAATAGTTGTAGTACTCTGTTGGAATGTGCCTCTGTCATTCACTACAATGCACGCTAAAAATAAATTTTGCAAACAATGTAGAAAATAAACTATTTCTAATGGGTGAAACCACTTTGATGTGAATGTAAAACCATTAAACAAGGAATGTGCAGTTAAGTTTTGTGGATTAAGCTTTATCAGATGTTTGTGGAGATCTAGTTGAAAAAAAAAATCCAATTTATTTGATAACTTTTCTTCAAGGCAGGCTTTGTATTTGTGTAGTCAGCATCTGTAATTCTAAAGCAGCTTACCAGCATCTCTCATACATGGGAAAGCTGGCATGAGGTACCCAAGGGTGTGAACATTTCTATGTTAGGATGAAATGAGTCATAGTTTGTACAAGCCTGTCTTTCAACATTAACTGTAAAGGCAGTTTTTAATAAGCTTAGATGTAAAGTAAAGTGATTCTCATGCTTGCTTACAATGGTTTAGTTCAAGACATTTCTGTTTTTGAATGCAGTGAGCAACATTATGTAGTCCTTAGTATAACATAGTATGTAATAGCTGGTATTATTTATATTACATGCTTGTTTCTTGGACAATAGACAAGATACTCTTCAGATTTTGAGAAATGCTAAAATGTTTTAAGCTTTGCCTGTTAAATTCCTTTAAAACGGGGCTCGATTCTGTGAAATTATCCAGATTCTATATGACTTACATGATTTTATTTTGTGTATATCTTAAATACTGGAAACTTTGGTAACCTTCTTCTTACGTAGGACTAGTTTAGTCGCATCTCTGTAAATGCTAAGGCATAAATCAGTATCAGCCCCTAATTTTGAAAGGTGATTAAGGGTCCAAGTCTTAACGTATTGCTGAAAGGAGCAATCTTTTGTGTCCTCCCATTGATGACATCCTGCTGCCTCCCTTACGGTAGCACAAGCACTTTATGGTGAACTGTTCTATCTTAGTAAACATTATTGCTGATAGAGATAACTAATGGAGTGCTATCTATTTAAATAGTCATAGAAATTATTTTCAATTTGACTCCAAAGTCAGTTCAGGAGTTAGGATGTTACAACTGTGGATATTCACAGGTAAAAGTGATTGTGCATCATCATGTGCTCATTTTCCCAACAGATTCTTTTTGAGCTATTTGCAGAAAGAAAACATCACCTGTTTTTTCCCTCCCTCTCATGGTGCTTTTTACAATGCTGTCTTTCCTGAGCTAGCAGTTACTTCACCATCTCTGCAGATAAACAATATTTGTTGTCTGAAAGTTGAAGCACTGAGGTTAAAGTATACCCATCCATTTACTTTGAATTCTGATTTTAAATTCTTATGAATTAATATAAGAGGGAAGTTAAAGAACAGTAAAAATCTTGGAATGTGTGTACTTTTGAGAGACACAATTTTAGGTCCATCGCTGCCTAGCAGAATCCACAAACATGAATTGTGTCTCTGGTGTCCCTGTGCAATACAAAAGCAAAGGCATATGTCTCAGCCTGCAATCCACAAGAGACAACCTCTTCAAATCACCTTTGGAGTTACTTCTCAATCTTTTTAATCTCATATTGAAATATCATTTCATCTTTTTAAGCATGGTAGAGAAGAAAAAAAAGTTTACTTCTGATGCTCATAACCTGATGGAAATTTAGACGAATTGAATATTGCTGATGGAGACCCTAGACCAAGGCTGGCTTTCTGTTGGTCTTAAGGATCTCTTAACTCTGTTCAGATGCAAGGTGAAGTGTTATCGGCATAACTCATTTCTGCTGACAAAAACCGCACAGGATTAGCTGTTCCACATCACTGTGGAAACCGTGGAATACTGATTCAGGCAGTCATCTTGCATATAATGTAATGTGGGTTATAAAGTAGTGATGGCCTTGTTGTTTCCTGTCATTAGGGCTTCATTGCATGTTTCCAAGTGACCCAAGAAGTGTGGAATTCTACTTAAGCAAATGACCAGAAAGGCATCTGGTAGAACAAAAGGGAAAAATATATTCTTATCTGGTTTTAGTTCATGTGTATAAACGTCTTATGTACTTGAAAAGGAGCAGAATGCCATTACTTCAAGGTTCAGAATAAATTTTCCTTCTTTTAGTAAGCTTTCAGAGAGCACTTTCAGTCACGATTGTTAGTTTCCTTTGTTAAACTTGGCACTTCAGAGCTGAGTTGTTTCTCAAGAAAGCACTGCTGCAAGACACAGAAAACAGCCAAGGACGTAGCCCTGCTGAAGTGCAAAACAAGGCTCCTCGCGTCCCCCACACCAGAGTTTACCCTCAGAGCAATACTCCTCAGCCTGAGCGTAAGTCAAAGCTATTGCATCCCTCACAGGCTATCTGCATAGCTCTTCTTTCTCGTTCCCCATCATGAGAAATACGTTGGTTTTGTGTGATGGAAGTTTTCAGCAGTTCACGTACTGCTTGACAGATAAAATGTAAATGTTTTCACAGCAGAAATTGTTCATTTCTGTGATCTGCGTTGTTCCTGCGTGCAATAGCTTCTGAGCATTTTTGTACAAACATAGCATCGCACGTGGAGCAGCACATTTCACATGGTTGAGCAGTTCTTTTAATATTTTCAATCGGGTCTTAAAAATGTTGACTAGGAACAGATCTGAACAATTGGAAAGGAAGTAATCTGC
Organism: Fratercula arctica; assembly: GCA_947846985.1. Lineage (NCBI taxonomy): Eukaryota > Metazoa > Chordata > Aves > Charadriiformes > Alcidae > Fratercula > Fratercula arctica. The sequence continues at coordinate 29,603,996 of CANTUZ010000008.1, forward strand.
TCTTGTTGCTTTTAGGAATTGCCGCTTAAAAGAGATCATTGCTCTCAGGAATTACCACATACAGAGATAAGAATCTATGCCCAGTCCCAGAGTCTGACCCAAACCAAAATAGGACATGTTAACATGCAACTTCACCAAAAACTTAGATAACTGTCAAAAAAATAGCTCATCTGTCCTTCTACTAAAACTGGAGTCTTTGGCTATTGAGTTTTACTGACTTAGAGAGAATCCCTTGTTGAAGTTACTGTCTCAGAATGTGTATCTTCAACACCTGTGTTGTCTGCATGGAAACATCTAAAGGTCTCAGGTTTGGGAAGATACATTTTGGCCAGAGTTAAAAAGTATCGTGTCTGAACAAGAATTTTTTTGAAGCTGTGAAGTAATGCGTATTGAGATCACACCATATCTAATATAACCTCTACTATGGTAAAATCATCCTCTAGTCAAGTTAGTAGTCCTGTTGTGGGACTAACAGCATGGATGAGGCAAATAGTTCCATCTTGCACATTCAAAAAGGATTGGAAATATTGTTTTGATCCTTCATGATCAAGTCAAACCCTTTTGCATTAGGCATTTAATTTGACACTTGTAGAAGAACCTAGACCCTGCGTAGCTCCTGGAAAGAAACGTGTTCTTAAGTTAGGTACATCAAATCTTCAGCACATATATGATAGGCAGATTTTTAACGAACAGTTTGACAAGAGAAGATTTTGACATATTTTTTTTCATTTGATTTTTTCCACAGCAACCACACCAAGAAAAATGTATAAAACATTTATCTTCTGAAATTATTTGTCATCCTTTATATTTCATATGACCAAGAACAAACAATTCTTTCCGGATGTTGATTTGCAATGAATTTACATTTTAAAAGCCGCAGTCACCAAATTTTTAGAGTAATTCAAAGTTTGGGGTAGGCCAAGTTTAAACTGCTGATTTCAGATACTGTCTATGTTTAAGTATCTGTTACCACAACTTCATCCGTTCTATTGTGGCATGATCCCACTTTCCTTTAGCTCTCTAAAAGACAAACTTCCACAAAATGTCAGTGGTTCTAGTTCTGCTTGTTATTTCAGTAACGGATTTTTAAGTGTGACTATATGTATTGTCTCACTGTGTTAGCTGGAAGTTACTCCTTTAATGCTTTCATCATTCGTTCATCACTTTATTGCCTGTTTCACACCACGTAACACAGTGGTTAGAAAGCACTAAGTATTTTTTTTTTTAACACAGTAACCAAGATTTTTATCACTATTCATATTATGCTCAAATTAAGAAAATACATTTTTAAACTGCTTGGTTTCTTCTTTTATGGCATTTCAGAATCATTGTTTTATAGAAGTTATGAAATAAGAAATTGAAGTAACTGGTTCAAAGTGAAAAAAGGGTGGTGCTGACAGAACAATTACTGTGCTGCTCTTCCCACTGATCTACGCAGAACTGGCTTTGTTGATCTTTCTTGAATATGCACTTGCATCACGTCTGATGGGGTTTACTGACAGTCTTAGAGAAGTGAAAACCAAAGGAGTCATGGGGAGGGGAAAAAAACCCCAATCCACTATCATTGCAGAGATTTCCCATAGAACACCTGAAGAGAAGCATGAGCAGGGCTGGGTTATCCACCAGGGTTAAATAACCTCATTTGCTGACATACAAAAATAAAATAAAGGCTTCATTTTAAAGTTGGTAGCGTGAAGAGGAAATAGCTGCACTTGCTGTAGCGCTTGGCTCACATTTAGTTCAGCATGACTCTCTCTTCCCAGCCAGATACACACTTTTCAGTGCAAACCTCACGCTAGCCTGAACAGTGAACTATTGCTGCTCTCCTGCTGGGCTACCTCAGCACTAATAACTGCAACTGAGGCATTCAAGGGTTTCATTTGACCTAAGGTGTTTAGATTAATAGTTTAATAGCCTCCCTTACAAAATAAAAAGGGGGATTGAAAAATATTCAAAATGACAGTCTGATTACTTGTGGCTTGAGAGATCTAATTTATGCTTTTTACATACATAGTATGAAACACGTATTCCTGAAAACCTTAATGTCACCATTAGGTGGCACAGCAGTGAATGTATTTGACCTACAAGATTTTCCTCCTTTTATTTCTCCTCTCCCCAAGAGCCCCCAATGGCTCCCACCCTCCCTCCAGAGCACAGAGGCACTTCTCACAAGCTGAGACATAAGCAGATCGCTCATACGCTGATTGCTGCTCCATGAAGCTTTCCTTATTTATACTCGCATGTTGAAGGGGGCTGCGAACACTAAGCTAGCACTTGGAGAATTAAGAAATGGGATCAGCCCAGCACTTCGCTGTACTCGCATATAGAGAAACTCCCTGTGGTTAGTTAACAGAGATACAGTAGCTGTGCAGGCACAATGCTGGAACGCAGCTTTGTGTAGCCCTGCAGGCTCTCTGAGCCTCTCCATTTAGTCCTAACGCACAAAGAATATGCCCTGTACACCTCTGCAGAACAATTCAGATGGGGCCCTCGACATCACCAGCCCAACGAAGCCAAGAGGCTTCCCCAGCTGAACAGACACAGCGATTCTGTCTCAGCAGTGTGCACAAGCAATCCTTGTTCATTTGCGAACAAAAATTTCGGAAGACCTATTTGTGATCCCAAATTGAAATTCTACCCTCAGAACGTACAATGATGCCCATCAGAATCGCTTGGCTGGTCCTATTCACGCCTATTCATTCAGATGGCCGAGTGCCCATTCACATGGGAGCAGACCATTTTCACTGTGTTGAGCTGCCAAGAACAGGTTTAGAAGAATAATCTGCACAGTGTTGCAAGCCCCTGCTCCTCTGGAGAAAGTTTTGTCCAGCACATTATTAAGACTATGTATCTAGTTAGTCTAAGAGCTTTTGACAAGTTACAGTTCTCACAAAAACGCTGCTAGAAGTAACAGACTGACCTAAATGTCAGATAAATGCTGCGTTCCCCAAACAGCACCAGTAATAACATCACAAGGATTTCAGAGAGACAATGACAACCTATCTTTTCCGTGAAATGCTTATCTTTATTTCACAAGGCCTTTATAAGCACCAAAATCTGCTGAAAAGTAACCATCCACAACCCCTCTACAACAGGCTCCATCCCAAAAGGTGTGATGCAACCCTCTTTCAGATGGTAACATAATGCATCTCAAACACCACTCCCCACAGATTCTACATCTACTTCAGAACCATGAACTTAATTTCAGATTGCAGGACTAGCTGGCTGGATTTGCGGGCGCATTAGTTACACGTTTTACAGCTGCAGAAACAGCAATGCTGCCCAACTGCACTGGGGCAGTGACAAACAAGGTTTCCTGCGCAATACCTTATTCAGGTAAGGAAGGTGTAAATCACTTACCTTGCAGTCAAGCTGCTGCACAATTCTAAACTTAACCTTACATGATGAGCTTTTGCTTTTTTCCCCATGCCCGCTCTCAGTTTCACCACAAGAGGGAGCAGGAACGCCCCACACATTACCAGGCTACTACTCCAAAAGAAACCATAGAATCACAGAAGCACAGCATGGTTCGGGTTGGAAGGGACCTTAAAGATCATCTGGTTCCGACCCCGCTGCCATGGGCAGGGACACCTCCCACTAGACCAGGCTGCTCACAGCCTCATCCAGCCTGGCCTTGAACACTTCCAGGGATGGGGCATCCACAACCATGACCGTTAGAACCATGACCAACGGCTTTCTCGGACCTCCTCAGAAACCACTATGGTTTTCCTAAACTTTAGTAAACGAGGTGGCATTCAGGAAGACATTCAGTTACTTCTAAGTATACATGCTGTCAGCCCAGCCCAGATATCAAAACTGTTGTTCAGAAAAAATGAAGTAGAACGCTCCAAAAAAGTAAAGTAAGTGCAGGCACTGCAAATGTGTGCCTCAAGCAGATTGTACACTCACTGCACATGAAGAAAAAAACAAGAAAAAAATCTACAAGATAAACATTCATCTATAACAAAGTTTATCAACATAGTTTTTATTAGTCTTACAGAAAGCCGTTGTATGTACACATGGCCAGTTTCCATATTAACATACGATTCTCTACTTTCACAGGAGTTGCTGAACTACAATGTGTTATTTTACCCATAATCATTCCTATAAGCTTTTTCTTGGATGCGTAACACCATTCTCCGCGCATAAAAATCCCTATATTCCTCAGGTAGTTCTTCAAGTGTTTTCAAGGCCCTGTCCAAGATCTGTATAGCTCTAGATGCTGCTGTGGGATCTTTATTTCCATAAGTGTCACTCTTATCATAAGACTCAGCAGGAAGATGCTTCCAAAAGACATTCAGTGCCACTCCAAATTCCTCAGAAATTACATTGTGGAACCACAAAGCTGTAGAAAGAAGAATGCCTAAAATGAAAACTATTATCTGAAACTTCCATGTGACTCATGACAAGTGTCAGAATCATCCAAACTAAATATAGTTGAGGAAAAGCCTTAACTACTGTATTTTTTGTTTATTTATAGATATTAATCCCTGAATATATTGCATTGTACGAAATTTAAGAAATTCTTCAAGACATTCACATTGATCTGTAACTTCACAGAAAAGTAACAATTGCTGAAATATAAAGATACTCAAAGGTAAACAAGCAATAAGCATGTGTAGGATGAAAATAAGACATTTTGACTGTTCACTCATCTCTACTCTGAATGCAGATATCTATTTTCAGCTTCAATTATCTATTATTCTATTTCTATTTATCTATTCCTATTTAGTCCCTAACCCTGCACAGATTGTCCAAGCATTAAGGTAAACCACCACTGTCAGCCAGGTCACACATGCAAGTTATTTATCTTTTCATAGTAAAGTCATGAGGCTTTCCAACTGAATCATCATGGCTGTCATAAGGAAGCAAAGACATTTTTGCCTTATCGAGTACATTTTTAAAATAAGTTTAATATGGCATATTTACCCTATTTCAATTTTAAGCTAAAAGACTGAATGCTGTGCTTATTGCAGCTTAGCTGCTGAAGACATCGGAAAAGCTTATTCTGAGAAATGAACAAGAAGTTTCTTTCAGGTTAGGAAAAGGGGCTCCTTCTACCTTCTCCAAAATAACCATACACATTTCTCAAAGAACATCTTCTATTTCAGCGATTAGCATCCCAGAAGGCTGAAAAAGCTAGTACCATTCTCTGGACTCAAAAATCCCTATACTCCTCAGTCATTCCGAGTGCTGCGTGTTTCTGAAGTTTGGACCAGCGCATCTACTGGCAAAGACAAACTAGAATCTGTACTGCATAGAACAAACCAGAAATTATGTATGCTGACATTAGCACCAGTGTGACATACCTTTCACTAACTGTAACAAAAAGTGTCTTCAGAAACACAAATGGTAATTTCAAAATTAAGCAACAAGTCCAAGGCTAAGAATCTATTTTAAATTTTCCTAAAAAGCTACTGTCTTCTTGTTTATGGGCCTGTTTATAGTGCCCAGACAATACGAAAAGCAACAGAATAAGTATCTGCCACAAGCTCATGATGAATAAAAATAAAAAATTAGTAAGCAGGAATAGTTCAATAGGAGTAATTCAAATGCCTTTCTCTGATCATCAGAATTGTCATCTCAGCCCAGGAAGCAGCTTTATATTTTCTGCTCGTGCAGAAAAATGATTAGGACTTGTCTTTCCATTCCCCAAAGGTGATTATAAATTTCTAGACAGCCCAATAGCTTTACTATCCATAATTCTCTTCAAATCACATGCCTCTCAGTTCTTAAGTGCCAGAGCTACAGAAGAACAAAAACGTTACTTCACTCAAATTCTGTCATTAGAAAACGCAGGTCACTGAAGTAATTTCAGATTTCACTAGTTGATTTTATAGTGCTAATCTATTAAAAGAAATTCAGAAGCATACAGTGTAATCTTGAAGGAAGGTAAGATCTGTAGGTAGATATGATACTACCTTTTATTAGGCTAATTAGTACAGATGGGAGAAGTAGACAAGTTTTGCTAATGTCTTTAGATGCTCCTACTTATTAACACAGAAATGCTTTAGTAACCTCTTACCATCCCTACAAATGAAAAATTGCAAACAAAACTCCTTAAAAACACAACATGGTCAGGAACTATTTGTTACTTACCTGGAATAAATAACACATCCCCTGCTTCCAGAAGACACTGATAGCGCTTGGCTTTCACAAAAAGGGGATATTTCTCTAAGTCTGGGTTATCCACATCCAGCACCTCTGATTTAGTACCTAGGGAAGTTTTCAGAAGTAATGAATAAACATTCCTACTCTTCCAACAGTAACAAAGCATTATCACTTTGCTGGAAATAGTTCTGGAATCAAATTTAGTACTGGTTTATCGTTCTGTAACCTTCTAAAAACCTGACGGCAGTCCTTATTTACTGAAGAGACATGTTCTCCTGCTGTCTATATCTCTCCTGTAACTGCAACCTTACTAACACTAAAAAACACTTCCCCTGACATTTAAAATGCCATTTTGAATCCACACAGAGCACTGTACTCCTCCACAGTTAGGTGCTGAAAACAGAACATGGCAAAGCTGCTGTGTTCCTTTGCAAATTTCCTAACCTGCCACATTAATTGGCTTTGACTAAAGCAAACAGCACCAGAATTACAGGATCAAATGATTCCTTTTATATCAAGCTGTCTGTTAGTGATTTTTTTTTCGTACAGTGCAAAACTTGTGAGCTGGAATGGCAACAACAATCACCAAATTCTGAACTAGATAAATGTGATATGCATACCTGCTAAATATAAATACGGTGCATCTCGAGGACTATACAAAGCAACTCGTTTTTTCCCTGTTACTTGGATTAAGAAGTTATCCATTACCTGGAATAAGCATAGTAAGAGAGATGTCAGCCCAGAGTTAAGAATGAATACATAGTCTGCAATTAATCTAAAATATCATGAGCTTAATAGAGGGAATTATTAAAACCTTCATATATTAAGAATTCATATGTTACAAGAGCTTTCATATATAGTTAATCTAAGAAAAAAAATCAAGAATGCAAGTTACCTTATCCCCTTAGCTGCAAATTCTTGACAAATAGTGTATTTGGAAAGACAATATTGCTTTCCAACAACTTTATGTTTTTCCTTAAATAGGGGTTCAAACTCTTCCATCTTAAAACACAAAGACGTACCATACTTCAGACATATAAAACAGCAAAATATAATACGAAGTATATTTGGTATTCCTTTTCTTTTTCAGCACTACCTCTACTTCCCTTTGCTGACTTTCTATCGATAAAGGATTTTTTTTCCTAATTATAATGCAAAAAACCTATTTTTCTTATAAATAAATTTATTCAGAATTACCAACAATCTGGCTATCAGAATTAAAAAAATGAAGGTAATCTTGAAGATGAAAATGTTGAAAGTTACTGTGGTTCAGATTTTTAACTGAAACTCAAAACAGTAAAAAAATATGTGCAGTTTGTCATTAACAGATCTTTGTCAGCAATTTGCACCTTAATATCTCAACTCTGTATTGTCATCTGCAACATTTTATGCTAAACACTTGTATTACCTACATCATAATGTGTCCATAATTGTAATCCAGCTGAACTGATGCGGAAGACGCTAGAGAAAAACTGTTCCTTCTCAAAATACTCTGGAATCTGAATATCTTCTGCCAAATTAGGAAACTGCTTTCTGATATCTGCAATATCCTGAAACAAAAGGGACATAACTCTTAGAGAACCATACATGTACACTTAAATAAGGGAGCACTTCACTATCGTTTCCCATCATATGAAACATGGGGGTAGAACTTCAGCATTGGCAACTAGCTGAAAATAGCAATGCTTTTTGGTGGTCACCCTTTCGGTGTTGACTTGCTCAATGACATTAATAAGAACAGCCAGGGAGCTGCTTTGAACTGTGGCTGCTGGAAATCACACTGAAGAAGTAAGAGATCATCAGAAATCCTTTTATGTTAGTTTACAAAAAAAGCTAAAGAATGGGAGGTGAGGAACGTACTCTTCAGTGATCAGCTAAGCTCTTGTATAACAGCAACTATTTCAGACACTTAGGTTTAAATATTCTGACCTAAGTCCAGTCAGATTCAGAGGCCAAGTGACCATAAACAAGTTGTACGCCTGTACTACACAGCCAGCAGATGACAACAGGCTTTACAAAATATTGCTAAATTGCTACTTTACAATATTAGAACTGTAATCTCAAGTAACTCACCTTCCTAGCATCTTCACCCACTGATCGCAAATAGTACCTTTCATCCTGAAGAGAAAACAAAAAAAGAGAGTTGTTTTGTTTTTTTAATATGAATTACAAACACACTTATACACAGAGCCCAAATTTTCATCAATCTAATGCAGGGCTTCATTAAAACATGGTACAAATAAATGGCACTTAGTAATTCAGCTACTTTGTTTTACTGCCTTTACTCTACTGCTCCCTGCTGTTCATCTCAAGAAATAGGAAAAATATGTTAATTAACTGAGAGTAGAAGAATGAAGTAGGGGGAGACTTGTCAAGTGCTTCAGCATTGCTGTCACTGAACAGATTCAAAGCAAATGCGGATTATAATTACGGTTCTTCAGCACACTGATGCAGGAAGTTACTGCAATTGGCTTCAAAACTTAGCGTATTCTCTGTAGCATAAAAGGTGAAAAGCGTGTCTGCATTCAAACCTGTTTGCTTCCTAATCACAGTTACCTGAAAAATCCCTAGTTTGAACAGTTACATAGCCACGTTTGCTACTCACAAATTATGTTACAATAAATCTGTATTTTTATTTTGATAGCAGATATAAAGACATAATCAAACTCTAAAATATCTTCATGACACTTTCTAGCAAAGCACCTAAATAACAGTTATTATTCTAAAGCGAGGTTTGATTTCTCAATTTTATCCTGGAATTTTTTGTCATGCAAGCAGTTTTTGCTTACAGTAACAGGACCACTGAATTTAACCACACTGTAAACATAGAAAGCAATTTCCAAGAAAAACAGTCTTCTCCCCACATTTTTTCCCGTGGCTCCAAGCCACACAAAACAGTTAAATCTAAGATCAAGTGCTCTACTGGAGTAAGACTTTAAATTACAAACCATCATTTTCCCCTCCACATACTGACAAAATAACCAATACAAGTAACTGTCTCATGAAGGAAGTTACCTCAGAAAGAAAGTACTCCTTGTGTTTGACTTCAGCTGCTCTTCGTACAAATACATCAAAAGGCAGAGTTCTGAAATATAAATATTTAAATTTATACAATGAATCAATGTAACAACACATGGTCCAAATGCCAAGTTTAAAACCATAAGCTCTCTTACCGTATCTAGTATAACTGAAGATGCAATATGCTGCCTTTTTTTTTATTATTTTATTAAATATGGTGACTAATCAGTGTTTGCAGTGGATGTTTGAAGAGTTCTATTGAGATAGAAAACAAGTCTCTCTGCTTTAGCAAATTGCCCCAGTGTAGATCCAAACAGAATCACATAATTGCTGAGGCTGGAAGATCCTTGCCAAGAGGAGGGTCAACTACAGCAGACTGCCCAGGACGGTGTCCAGTTGGGTTTTGCGTATCTCCAAGGATGGAGACTCCATAACCTCTCTGGGCAACCTGTTCCATTGTTTGACCATTCTCACTGTAAAATAAGGTTTGGGTTTTTTTTAAAAATAGTTTAACAGAATTTCCTGTATTTCAACATGTGCCCATTGCCTCTCGTCCTGTCACCATAAATCATTGAGAAGAATCCAGCTCCATCGTCTTTACTCCCTCCATCAGCTATTTATACACTTTGATAAGATCCCCTCTTAAGCTTAAGAGGCCTGAATGGTTTGAGTCACAGTGCAAGAAATTTCTTCACAGTCAAATTAGACTCCAACTGTGGCCAATGCCTGACGGTACCTGCTTAGACTATTTCTCTAACAGTGTAATTTTTAGGCTTTTTACTGTACGTTTTTATAAATTGGCAGAAAAGCTTAGCATCAAGAAAACTACTGCTAATGATGTACATATGTTTATATCTATGAATTTTCTGCTATGAATTTGTGCATGAACACAGCTACCTATCTTCATTTGTAAATCTTTAAGATTTATTTAAGTTATCTGATTTTTTTTAAATATGTGCTATCTCAGCTGAGTAAAACACAGGAATCTTGGTATTATCCAGTGTTTCTTTACAGTTTTCCTTGAATTTATTAAATACAACTTCAGAAGATTCAAAAAGAATCACTGGGCATTAGAGCCCGTCCCTTTGAAGTCAATAAAAGTGTTAGATATTTATTTAAATAACAGGAGCTTTTCATAAGGATTACAGATTTTGGCATCAGTTCATAGTTGAATGGCAAACCAAGCACAAGTAGTAATACAACATGCATTCGTTGTTATGAATATTATGTTATGAATTCAATGCTATGTTCATTCAACTCACTATCTCACGCTGTCACTGGATAACAAATACATTGCAAGTAAACATCACATTTCAAAGCTACCACGAAGTACCCAAAGTTATACCTTCTACCAGAATGTGACCTGCATGTGACAGCACTTAGAGCACTTCTCTAAACATTTTAGGCTTGTTTGTAATAGTTAAATACAACAGCCACTGAAATAAATGGAAAAACATTCAAACAAAACCCAACCTTCTAACTTCAGCTGAACTGTTATATCATGTTCATTTACTGAAGAAAAGTGAGAGCACAGCTCTATGACAGCTTAAACTGATGCATGCTGGTGCTGCCACAGCTCTGCCCTTGCTGTCTACCCTAATCATCCCATCTCCTCCCTTATGCTAGCACTGGCACTCATCTGACCTCGTGGTGAACCTGCTAGCAAAGCTAAACAGCAGAAAAACATTCAGATATCTGCAGCACATCACAATGTGGCTGAATGAGCTCCAGAATCAACACAAAGACAGGGGTAGTAGCATGCAACTTACAACATGACTGCAGTACTACTCATGTGCATCAGTTTAAAATCATCAAACTGCACATTAAATCCTCAGTGTTTCTATTCTTTTAGTTCTACTTATTCTCCGTTCACCTTAGAATGAGGGGCTTGCTGTGGAAAGGGTCAAAGCTTCCTGAATTTCAAGTGAAGTAGGTGAAACTACTAACACCTACTATAATGAAGCATCATCAGAACACCTCCATGTGGCTGTCTGCAAACCTGCTAAAACTAGCATGTTGGATTGACTGTATGTGAACTCACAGTAAGAGATACTATAATAAGAAACAAAATATAGCAGGGAAAAGGAAATATGGAGATACGGCAGAGTCATTCAAGTACAACCTAACTTCAAAGATTCAAAAGTTCATTATGCAGTGAGCAGAGAATAGCATGATTATACGGTACTTTTTCCTCTGAACAACAGGCTCCAGTCATAAAGACTTGTAGCTTATTTACACTTACAGCATATGCTACAGCCTTCTTAAAAGTTTAACAGACTGAGCACATCTTGTTCCCACTTAGGGAAAACAAACGACAACTGAAATAAAGGCATTTACCCTTGAAGTGCAACACAATGACTGAGACTAGATGAACTCTGAAGAAATGTTTTGGCAGCTACATAAGAGGAACTTCAGAGGAGATCAAGAGTTTATGTGACCCACATCAAGATAAAAGAGCTGGTGAAACGTGTGGTATCCAGTAGTTTGAACATTCTGAGAACTGCAAATGCTAACTTTGAAAGGAGCTTGGTTTTAATTAGTAACATCCCTCTAGATTGGAATAGCATGCCTGCCACATGCCAGCATTCAAAGAGGTTCAGACACATGGTGAGTCAGAAACTAGCACTATTCAGTAACATTGAAAACACACCATATAATTAGAACAAAATAGCGTACCACCTAGTATCAAGGGGTTTTTCGTGGTGTTTTTTTTTTTTTTTAACTAACACCAGCAAATGCCAGGCTCAGATTTCCTACAGGAGTGCTCTGTCAAAACACTGCTTCATGCCATCGCTTTTAAGGCCCTGTTTGTCTCCCCCTTTCACCCTGTAGTGAAACACCCATTCAGGGTGTTGAGATATTTATGGAATGAAAAGAAGAGGGGGAAATCAAGGACAGCACTTTGATCGGTAATTTAAAGTCTTCACAAAGTATCTTCATATTTTCACCCTCAGGTTCAAACAGATGCACTGTTTGTTTGACAGTTACAAGCACATGCTTTTAAAATACAAGAAGCCTTGGAATGAAGTACCTATACACAAAGTTCTTACTGAGGAAATCCATCTGTGTCACCGCAGAAACATGAATCTTTACTTCTTTAGATCCTTCGGCTTGGCTCAAGTAATCTACTGTCCATTTGGTTGTGCAAGTGCCCAGTTCCATTCCTTTCAGCACTACTGGCATTCTCTAGGGAACAAAAAAAAATTCAACAGTGAAATGATTATAGCATCCAGTGGAAAAAAAATCAGAATTAGTTTTTCAAACAAAATACACGCAAACTAGTCAGTTGAATATCAGGACTTGCTGCACAAAGTCACAACTGATCTGTTCGCAAATAAGCAAAGTGAATCAGAATGCTGAATGTAGAAACAAAATGCAGTAGATTGTGGGACTGTTATGGATATGGAGAGGCAAAGACAATTTTAACACTCAATTTTGTGCTGGGGCCATTGAGTAATCTAGCCAGGCTAAGGAATCGTTTTAGTCATTCTAGCCAGAGCTCAGCAGAAAACAGACAAAAGATCCTACAGTTGTGTAGACTGTGAGCTATGGTGGTGCTATACATTCTCACGAAGCTCTTTCCACCTATATTAAGGCCCCTTGATGCTGACAACCATGAAAAGGCTTCATAGAATCATAGAATTGCCCGGGTTGGAAGGAACCTTTCGTAACATCGAGTCTAACCACCAATCTAACTCTGACAAAAACCATCACTAAACCATATCTCTAAGCACTATGTCTACCCATCTTTTAAATACCTCCAGGGATGGCATTTCAACCACTTCCCTGGGCAGCCTGTTCCAATGTTTAATAACTCTTCCAGTGTAAAAATTTTTCCTAGTATCTAGTCTAAATCTCCCCTGGTGCAACTTGAGGCTGTTTCCCCTTGCCCTATCGCCTGTTACTTAGCAGTTTGATCCAGCACACACACACAAAAAAATCAGTAGAAAGACACTTTTGCTTTGAATCAGGACCTCGAAGGATAAAGGGAGCAGCGACGACAAAGCAACAAACCCAGCAATCACACTTTTTTTAAACACCGACAAAGAAAATTAACTCGGAGAGAGATCAGCTCTCTGAGCTTTTCCGCAGCCCAGAAGAGATTTGCCTGCAGACGCCCCTTGCTCCTCAGCTCACGTTCAATTTAATGGCTCATGACACCTCTCAGGAATCGCATCACACCCCGAACCTGCGGTCTGCCGGCACCAGCTCCGCCAGGCGAGACGGTGTCACAGCCGGTCTCCTGTCACAGCCGGTCTCCTGCCCCAGCCCGCTCCAGCGGGGCCCCGCTCACCCCACCCAGCGACGGGGCGGCTGCCCCGGGCCCGCCGCGGCCCCAGAGGCCCACGCCACGGGTGCGCCCCGGCGGGAGGTGCGGAGCCGTACCCGGGGGTAGACGTCCCGCAGGAACCGCTCCCGTGTGACCGCCGCCAGCACCTCCACCGGCACCACCGGCTGCTCCCGCCGCTCCATGGCGGCTGCTTCCGCCCCGACGACCTGCGTCCGTTCTCCCGCCGCTCCCCCCGGGAAACAGAGCTGGTGCAGAAACGTTCCCCGCCTCCTGCCGCTAGGCAGGGGCCGGGGAGGCAGCGGGTTCCTCTCTTCGCCGGGAGACGGCTCCCGCGCTGACTGCACGCTCCTCCGAGCCGGCGCCATCGGAACCGCCGGCCACCGGGATCTCCGCCGCCTCCTGAGGACGCTCCTGTTTCCCGCGGAGCGGGCGCCGCGGCCGGACTGACGGGACGGGGCGGGGGGACTGCGGCCATTATGGCGCTGCGGGCGGCTGCTGGCCGCGGCCGTTGGCTGGCACGCGCCCTCACGGTGGCCCGCGTCCCCCCCCCGCTGCTGCCCGCCGCCGCTTCGGCCCTGCCGCTGGCCGGGCTCCGGCCCGCCGCCCGGTTCGCCAGCAGCGCTGGGCAGGGGCCAGAGGCCGAGGGTCCGCAGCGGCGGGTCTTGGTGGTGAGGATCACCAGCCCCATCGCCTGGCTCCGTACCCGCTTCTATTATCTCCTCATCCGCCTCTACTTCGACCAGGAGTTCAGCGTGGAGGAGTTCACCCGTGGGGCCAAGCAGGTGAGCGCCGAAGGGGCGGCGGTGCTGCTTTTCCCCTCAGGGAGACGAGAAGGGCCGGCCGGCCTGAGGGGAAAGGTGTCCGAGCCGCCCTGGCTGCGCCCTGGCGCCTCAGGGCCGCCCTGCCGAGCTCCCCGGGGCGGGCTGCTGGTGTCCGGGTTTGATCGCCCATGCGGACACCCTACCGCTTGCCTTCCCTCGGTTCTCTGAAACTCGTGTGGGAAATAGGTGGAGTTTACCCACTTTGGGCTCTCAAGTACCTCGCTTCTGGAGGAGGTGAGAACAACCAGAGTTGCACTTTTCTTCAGGCTTTTCTTATTTTATTTTCCCAGATTCCAGAATTAAAATCAGGTGTTTTAGCCATGCCCCAAAGCAGTAGGAAGAAAAGCGCTTCTAGATGTTTTAGAGACTTGCCAGTGGAAATGCGACTCGTTTTACCTCGTTTTCCCTAAAATGACAAAGCTTAGGCAGGTGTAGAGCTGGTACATATATTTGTTTCTCCACATTTTTGAAACCGATAAGCTTTGTCAACAGAATGTGTCAAAGAGGTAATGATCACAAAGCTAATAATGTAAGAAGTACAGAGTTACCTGCTGTGAAATTGTATTTAATTAAAAAAAAAAAAAACCAAAAAAAAACCCCCCAAAAAACAAGCACAAAAGAATATGAAAACCCCAGAACAAATAAATTAAAAAAAAAAAAAACCAAAACCAAAACAACACACCAAGTGATAGGGGACGAATTGTTAATATGCTTAAGATCAATTCAAGAGAGACAAAAAAACCTACAGTGAATTCATTGCCGTGCTTGCAGAACTACCTTTTTTACCTTGCTGTGGGTTTTTTTTGTTTGTACTTGCTGTAGAGCCTTAAACACTCTTATCAGCATTTGAGAAGTGTACTATTTGAGTATGTAGAGGCATTATTGCATATATGTAAGTATATCTGCAAAATTGAGGAGAGAAGGGGAGTTGAGTTTCCTGGAGTTTAGAGACTAAGCCAGATTTATAAAGAAATTTGTTATAAACCAGAGCTTCTGTTTTGTCTGAAACCAGGAGATAGGCTGGGAAAAGGGGCAGGGGAACAAAATAATTACATGGATAGAGGCAGACTGTTTGAATAATCAAGAAGAGAGTAAAACCAACTCATATAGATTCCTGTAATGCTTTTTAATTCACTATGCATTCACTTGCCTGTTATCAAAAGGTTTGATGCTTTAAGTGACAGACTGGAAGGAAACTTTGGTTTTATCTGTTCACATAATCACTTTTTTAGCGCTCGAGGACATCCATTTCAACGGTGATATACTCTGCAAACATTGAAATCTTAAATAATGAAATCTTTGGATAGCTTGTCACATAATGATGGATTTGTCTGAAAAATAGACCAATCTAGTGTTATTTGTTCATGTATTTCTCTCTCTTTTTTTTTTTTTTTTGTGGTAGGCCTTTTCTGTTGTTTCAAAGCTGCTGTCTCAGCGTAAACTTGACCTGCTGGGTGAACTTGTATCAGCAGAGGTAAATGCTTTCCATTTCTTATTCTAGCAATTGATTTTCCCTTACAAAGTAACATGCATTCAGCCTGTCATTATCTACAGATACTGCTGGTTTGGTTTAATTTGGGAAACAAACCATAACGCGGAACAGGGTAATTGTTTGTCCTGCAGCTTTTTTATCTGTAGTGTCAAGGCACGAGACTTAATTTGAAGTTACTGTATTGAAAAAATAAAAAAAAGTATTATTGCCATTGACCATTAGGGCCAATTGCCAAGAAGATTGCTGGCGTGCCAGAAAGGATTGAAAGGCAGTGGGTTCTGGATGGCAGGCGGAAGTGTGTACCTCTGTTGGTGTAGGCAGATAGCTGACACTTTCGGTCTGTGCACCTTAATTCAGATGAAGAAAGAAACTGCTGTGTGCTCATCCCTGCTCCACTAATATGTTCCCACCCCCAAGCAGATCATACAGCCAGTTACTGGTCTCAGCTGGAAGGCCTCAGTCTTGTGTCATGGTCTCGGAGATATGGCTGGCCTGGCTAGTTAAACATCAGTGCTGCGTGTTCTTTGTTTTTATGAATTTTTAATCGCTGAAGTTGTCTTGGCCTTCCCAGGGGACGGAGGTAGCAGATGCATCAGAGTCAAGTGGAGGAGATACTTCAGGTCTATGTCTGCCTTGTTACTGGATGTCAGCTTGGCCTGCCCTATTGCCACCCATGACTTTGCAGCAAAAATTTCGGTGCTGTTGTAGTGCATCCCCACTGGACAATCTTGCGTCCTGTCTCTGAGCAGAGATAGCAATAAAATGTGAGTTTGTTTCTTACAGTTGTTTTGAAAGAGCATCTCCTCTTCCTCTGCTCATCTTAAAATCTTCAGGTGATTGAGTTAACATTGATCCAGAGACCTCGTGTAACGAGAGTGTGTAGTGGCTGAGGCTGTGATACCACACAACTTTGTTATTGCTTTGGCCAGTGAATTTTATACTGGCAAAACGTACTAGAAACCAACATGTTCTAGTGAAGATCACCTCTTGCTTCCATGTGACCTCTGGATTTGTTTGTTATTTAAAAATGGCAATTCAAGTTAGGCTAAAAACTGAGTATGAGTTAAAAATAAGTGCTGCGCAGCTTCATCCTTCCTTTCTCATGTGTCTTTCTTGTGTGGTGTTTGAGGTGATGCCTCTGTTCAGTTCGTGCACCACAACCTTTTCCTACTTAACACAGCTGTGCGGATCTTAGGACACTCAATATGTGAATGTGATATGGAACTTAAGTCTCAGAGCAATGATTTTTCCGTCTTTTCTGATGGTGTATAAACTTTTTCTAATGGAAATATGGATCACAAAATGGCAAAGATAAACTTAGCAGTAATGGAACTGATTTTCAAAGAAATTTGTGAAAGATAACTAAAATAGTTGAATCAAAAGCTAATACATAGTGACAAATCAGTGGTGAGAAGGCAGAATGTAAGTATGATTGTGGAAGCAAGCTTAATTGGTATTTTCTGGGCTTACATGCCTTGCTTTGCAACTTCTGTTTTGACAGTACCTTTTCTAAACGTTTTTTAAATATTTTGTTTTCATTGGTTTGAGCATTAAATGGATCTTCTTTACTAGTGCTGAATTAGCATTTGAGTGCCCAAACTTCCCAGTGCTTTTTCAGTTCCGCTCTTGTATGTTATACAAATGTTTTAGCAATGTAGCTCTTTTTATTAACTGCAGTAGAAAAGATTGTTACTTCAATTTCCTAATGAAAAACTAACAGTTTTTTTGAATTCAGGTACTTCAGGCGCTGAAGGAGAAGATTTCTTTGCTCCCTGACAGCCACAGGGATGCTTTAGCAGCTGACGTTGATGCAATCATGTACACAACAGAAGGAGATGTTCGCATTTACTATGATGATGATGGTATGTTTAGAATTCTAAGACATTTCAGCAATGGGCAGTCTTATTTCCTGATTTTGCTACTAAGCAGACATCCTCCGTACAGATGTGGTTTTCAGTACTGTTTCTCATTTCTTGTTCTTCTATTTATAGTTCATTTATATGTAGTTCCCTGATTGCCTTTTAAACCAGAACTTGAGAGGTTATTGTTAGTAACTCATGGTACTGTTTTGACTTCTGTTTAGGTCTTGCTCATTCCTCTTCTTTTGCAATTTCAGATTTTTACATTTTTAATCCTTAGCAATCTCAAACCACTCAAAAACAATTATTCTGCTATATGCAGAAAGCTCTTGCTTCAGCAATGAAAATATATCTTCCAAGAAGGATAGTGAAGGCTGGATAATGAATTAAATTTTGCTATCTTCACTTTTATTCTGGTTCCATGGGATATGCTTTGTTCTAGGACTTCTTGATTTTTTTTTTATTTTTTTTAAGCTAGTGTTGAGCTCAAACAATTTTTTCTTTTGGTTGAATACCAGCATTATGTACACGCTTCACTATCAGACACAGTTGAGATGGTTTAGATGATTACCCAGCCTGTCCCAAGCAGCAATCATGGATTCCTGCCCCCAGGCCATGTCCCATTTATATATTGACCATGACTTCTATGGTATGGAATATTCCTTTAGCCAGCTTGTCCTGTCTATGCTCCCCCTCAGCTTTTATGGGAAGCTGAAAAAGTCCTTGACTAATATGAACGTTACTTACCAACAACTAAAACAATATGTGTTATCAGCATTATTCTCATACTAAATCCAAAACACAGTAGCTACTAGAAAAAAAGTTAACTGTATCACAGCTGAAACCAGGACACTACTCTACATACTTTTGTAGTGTCAGTGGTTGTCTTTGGACCTTGTGGTAACCAGCTTTTTTTCATATTGTTTGATTATGTACAATGTCATATAATACTCATGGTAAAATACATACCTTTCTACAGAGTGTATTTTTATTGTTGCTAAACAGCATGAATGTGGCTTTAAATAGCTTTATTGTTCATTATTCTATCATGCATTCTTTATGGCTGAAGTCAGCTGCCCTTCCAGGGTCTCACCAGAATATATTGTAAGTAGCAAATAGGAGTATTTGACCAATGAGAAAAATGAGATCTACCTTATGC
The DNA here is from genome assembly GCA_947846985.1 of Fratercula arctica. Classification (NCBI taxonomy): domain Eukaryota; kingdom Metazoa; phylum Chordata; class Aves; order Charadriiformes; family Alcidae; genus Fratercula; species Fratercula arctica. The sequence continues at coordinate 29,622,747 of CANTUZ010000008.1, forward strand.
TTTGATTTATTTCCAACAGGAAGAAAGTTTGTTAGTATCCTGATGCGTTTCTGGTATCTGAATGGTGCTAACCTACCTGATGAAGTACCAGGGGAAACCAAAGTTTTCCAGATTGTGTTTGGAGATGAAAGCACAAAAGAAAAAAGACATCTTTTAACAGCAAACTATGAGTAAGTTTACTTGTCTTTTTTTCCCTCCGTATACATGGGCTAGCTGTGTGGAAAGCAGTTTGGGAACTGAAAGCATTCACACTGTGACAGTGCAGAACTTGGTATGTTTTAATTTACCTTGATTCTAATCTAAGTTAGTTCTCATCCAGCTTTCCAGTTTTTATACTAGGGCAAAATTTTCGAAATACCCCTTAAAATCATTATGTTATTACCTTGCTTCTGAGTTGAGGTAACAGCAGTGCAGTTAAGCTAAGCTGTCAAGTGTGGTCCTGTTGACTTTTCACTTCCCACAGAGAAGACGGAACTGCAGTTAAGTGAAAAAGTAGCTCATGAAAGAGGAAATTTTTTTAGCCAAATGCTTTCTGCAGAAAGGTATAACAAAGCAAGCATCGCCTGGTGTTCAGATAATTCATGCCACTCTGATCCAGGCCCTCAAAGCACATGTTAGGCAGATGAATTTTCATAGAAATGCTTGTAAACAATGTCTGTAAATAAATGCTTGTAAATAATTCAGTACTACTGTTAGCTTGATCTTTGATGTATTTCTGAAAATATATTTCTTTTTAAGATATAGTTCAGTAAAAATGAAAAATTTCAGGTAGAATGTGTAGGATGTGATTTCCTCTTACAATGCAGTTACCATCCTATTAAATGAAAGCCTTTATTTAGAGATAAAGATCTGCCACAAAGCTATATTCATAGTTACTGCTATGAAAACTGGGTGCTCCCTTGATATCAGGGTCTATACTGTTGCTGCTTGATCCTGTCTGTGGGATCTGATCTGCTCTCAAGCGAGTGCACTTTGTTTCTCTCTATAGAATTAATTTTGATCTTCCGTTTTGGGGCATAAGCGTCAGAGTCTAAGGAGCTTTTACAGGAATAACTTGGAAGTTAAATATTTCCTCATGATTTCTTGTTGGTGTTAGTAGCTCTTTAAGGGTCAAGTAAATTTTAACAACTCTTCACTTACTTTTTTTTCTTTTCCAGGTTCCAAAGGGAATTTACAGAAGGAGCAAAACCAGACTGGACAATTACACGGATTGAACATCCAAGGCTATTAGAATGAATGCCTTATACAGTTTTTTTATGTACCATTGTAAACGCTCTGATGTAACAAATATCAGGCTTTTTTTGGTCTTTTTTTTCTTCCTCTTCCTCCCTTCTCCAAAAGAGGAGTGAATTTTGTATGTTTGATTTCTCAAAATTGTTTCTGAAACTTACTATGCTGCAGCATCACAATAAAGCCTTTTCCCTGGAACAGGCTAGTACAAGTTTAATTGGTACTAATGCTCATTCAAGGCATTTACACAGTGCAGTTTCACGCAAGCCAGTATTACGGGTATGTCAACTTCTTACATTCTGAGAAGAAATGGTACTACTTGAAGACAAACAACACTTTCGTGGCTGGTGGCCCTTCTGAGTTATTTTCATGTTTCTTTTTTCCCTAGGGACGGTACAATATATAATTGAATAATATGCAAGATGAAATAGAGGTAGATGGACTTCTTAGATTGTCTAGCCTCAGCGGTTCATTTTGAGGTAATCCTGCTTTTGAATATATTTGAGATTGAGAAAGTTAGAGACAATATCAGTATTTGGTACAGGATTGGACTGAAAAAAATAACTTCTAGCATTGCACTGGGAAAATGGATCAAAGATTTATTTTCTTTTATGAATAAAACCAACATTCCTTACAGGAATTCCATACAGGCAATTCCAATTTTAGAGGCTTAGGAAAGAAAAATCAGTAGAAAACATTAATTTAAAAGAGGACTTGACAGTGAAACTAACTGAAGTCTGAAATGCTTGTTGAAAAAATGAGCAAATCATTAAAATTAGATCTTGCAACTTAACAATTTCCCAATTATCAGATTATCTCTGGTTCTAGAATTTGAGATCCCTGGTGTAAGTAGCTTGAGATTTTTATATGCAGATCAACTGGAGATTATAATAACTTTTTTTTTTTAATCACCTATTTTAACGTTAAAGATAAAGCTAACTTTATACCCAGGCATGTTGTAGAGATTCATGCAGTGTTTTGAAAGTGCAAAATAAGTATAATTACTGTGATTCACAGTAATTGTGATTGAAAAGTATAAATTAAATTTTCTGTAGTTTAGCTCTTGAGCAAAAAGTCAACAAGTTTTTATGTCAAGTCGTGGCAAAATAATTATGGTATTTTGCTCTGCCTTAGCAGCAGCAGCCTGGCCTTATAATGGAGAATTTGTGATTTGTCCTCTGGACAAAGTTCAGTGATGACAGAGAGCCTTCTTCTCAGGGGAGAAACAAAATCATGTATTTAAAATTATATACAGCTATTTTGTATGCAGTCAGTCTGGAAAAGTCTGAGACAAAGTGAAATATGTTTATTATTCTTTGGGCCATTTGCTGGAGTGATGCTAAATGGTAGCAGGTCCAGTTTGACGTGCAGCAAGAAGCTGCAGTCAGCTGTATTTAACATATTAACAGGAGGAGCAAGCAGAACACTAGTGAAGTGTGCAAATGCACTTCTAAAAGAAGTCATTATTATGGAGTAAAAGACAACAAAAGCCAGTGAAGCCATGTTTGCATTCAGGAGTGCCTGTTTTCACATTAAAGTAGCAGAGATCTATCTAGAAATGCTAGTGTGTCTTAATTTTTAATTTGGGTTACTTTATTAGTATTTTTTTGTTTGATTTGATACATTAAAATGGAGTCTGTCATGACTGATGAGGAATTGCCATTCACTAGTGAGTGTTCCATTTTTGGAAACAGACCTTTCTGTATGACTTAAAATTAAAAAAAATATTTTTGTTTTGTTCACTGTAAAATTGTGACTTCATATGAACATGCTCCAAATTGCTAACACCTTTTTGCTGAAAAAAAGAGATGTCATTGGAAACTTACATGCGCTCTTTTATTCTTTCGAAGTTGTGTTTGTCTTGAAGGTTGGAAGGGATGGCTGTTGCCTGTTTGGGATTTTTCCCCTCTGATCTTCATTTTTAAAATTATCCTGGATACTACAAACCTCCATCAGATGCAAAACTGCGCAGGGCCTTACTGCACCGTAAATAAATTGGAAAGGCACATAAATTCCTGAGCATAATGTACGGGACAGTGGTTCATTTCCACAGTGAATAAAACTGGTGTAATTAAATTGGATCTACAGTCTAATATTGGCTTCAGAAAAAAACACCACCCATCCCACCAAAAAAATCCAAACCAACCCCAAGCCCAACTTGGAAGGAATAGATAAATGTACATCTTAAAGAAGAGGGCAGAGGGCATTGAAGTTTACAGGAAGCTTTGACTCTTTTTTACCTGCCATCCTTAAATTCTCCATCATAAATCTGATTGTCATAGCTTAATCAGACTGAAGTGAATGTCAGTGAAGGGTGTCATCGCATCCGCATTTTCTCTTGTGGAAATATTTTTCTTACGTGTTGCTTGTTCAGGCAAAACAGGAACCCCTGGTTTCTACGTTGCCAGCCAAAAAAATCTACCCAAACCTCCTATTACCTAAGATAAGAAATGTATTTAGTGTCTTCAAGCTAGCTCCTAGTGAATACATTTCTCTATACTAGAAAAGTTGTCCCAAATTCTCATGGCAAAAAGGATGAGTAAAGGGTTAAGTTTGCTTCATCTTGATCTAAGACAAAGATGGAGGAGAATATTGTCTTGTAATTTGGGGATTTCCAGTGCTGCCTTTCAGATGCCTTACTCTAAAAACCATAATACTAACGTAAATGTTCCAGAATTTTAAAAGAGAGCTAAAGGAACTGTTTTATTAGAAACATCTTCATGATTCAGGAATAATGATGGTGAACAGGGAACACTAGAACAATCTGGGGACCTCTGTGTCACAGAATGCTATTGCTCCCAAATTTTCTTGCTGAGTTGTCTTGGACATCACCTTGGAAATCCTAGTGTGTAAGGATTTGGATGTGCTTTATTTCCCTTTCATCTCCTTGCCTGGCTTCCATTTCTGTTGCTTTAAGTCAGGAGAATAAGTACAATTGTAATTATAATGTACAACCTGTAAATCCCCATACATACTCGTATAAAATATTTGCAGTTTTAGCCTTCAAACTTCTTCATTCAGACCTCAGTAATTCTTGAAAACTACCAGGTCTGGTAGTGATTTTTAGGGTAAAATTCATATCTCTATTAGCAATGCTGACATTTCTGATTCATGTTACGCAGAACAGTAAGGTCACAAGGTGTCTGGACTACGCATGAACGGGGCATAGAGATTCAAAGTACCATATTCTTCTCTGGGCGAAGTCATGTTTCTTTAGGTTAGTGTGGAGTTTGGGAAGCCTTTATTTATTTGTTTGTTTGTTTGTTTTTTCATCTGAAACTGGTCGTGTTTACTAATTACTGGCACTGCTCAACTGTAAGTAGCTGCTTGGCACAGTTTCAATGCATGTGTTTAAATCCTTACAAGCACTAATTAAATCTGGCCAACAAAACCCTCATTAATTTGCACACCCCACTCACCAGTAGGTGGCCTTGGTGACAAAGCTATTGTGTCTGGGAAGCGACTGGTATTAATGAGAGTGTAAGAGGGATAAAGAATAAGATGGCAGAGGCATTGATTCTTGTTTAAGTGGTATTTAAATCATTTAGATTGTTGTATTAAAAAGTCTTGATATTCTTACTGGCTTTCATCCTGAGTCAATGATAGTGTCTTGCGTTCCCTCTGCAGTGCCTACCTGTTTTAAAGTGGCAATTTAACAGCGTTCTTAATTATGGGAAAGATGAGTTGTAAATGTGCATTCACACAGGCACCTTAATGTCTGACAGTAGCAAACCTTAGTTTTATATTCACATTTTAAAGTATGTTTATCATGTTGATTGTGGTTCTTTTCCCTCCCGTCCCAGCGTTGTCTGAATAATTCGGGGGCCACATTTAAATTTCTCCAGTTTTTAAAGCATGTTCAGGCTTGACCTTACCTTCACTTCAGGTTGTATTTACTTAATTATTTTCAAGTCTTATGGCTGGAAAGCTGTTTAGTAGTAAAAGTCATATTGTTTGTCACAATACTGATCAAACTCCTTCAAAACGTCATTAAGTTTTGTGCTTCTCTTTTTCGTTGCGTGGTGTGGTTAAACTTGTTATCTGCCCTATGTGCCTCATTGGCTGCAGGTGGGGTCTTTGAGATTCCTCTTAGGCTGTAGTCACATGATGGCTCCCAGCTTATATGAGATGGGATACAAGTATGTGTAGTGGGAAGTGTTTCAGCTTCATCCCTCCCTCATGTGTGGATGTGGCAGTTGGGCTCTAAGCATTGGGCCATGTGCGGGCACAGAAGAGGTACTTAGCTGTTACAAAAGCAAGCATTGTCTATGTAGCTGCGCTTTTGTTCTTCTAAGGGAAAGGCAGTTGGGCCAAATGGAGTTCACAGTGAGTACCAATGACAATAAGTCATAGGGGTTTTCCTCTTTGTCTTTTACCTTTTTTTTTTTTTCCTTCGTTGGTGATATGCTATTCTTCTGGATTTCTACAGTCCTGCCAAATAGGATGGAGGTTAAGTCACTATCTGTATCTACAACACTACTGAAAACATCTCCTTCATCACAACTCTGTCTCTTACATGTATTTTGTCTGAATTCAATTATGTATGTTTTTTGGAATATAAGGCTCTCCTATTGAAGTTGATGGGGAAACTGTCATGGATTTTAATGGGAGCAGACTGAGTGCAACTTTTTTGCTGCCTTTGAAGTTATTCTGTCAGAAATAGAGGCAAGCTAAAATTAGGCATGGTGCAGTTTCTCTTGCGTGCCATTTCTTTCCTCCTCTGCTGTCAGAGAACAAGACTTCTGATAGCGAGCTTGGTGCTGTGATGCTCAGGATCTATGAGGGAAAGCAGCAGGACAAGCAAAGCAAAGTGCATGTGTAAGCAAGGTCAGATCACAGTAGCCTGACACAGGCTGTTAAGACAAGATTGTCCGTGTGGACAAATCTGTCTTTTTTGGCACTGGAAGTCTTCTATCCCCAATTTGCTACTGTTGCACCTGGCAGAGGAGGTGGCATTTCACCAAGGATGCAGCCTTTGGCTCAAGGACATGGCAGATTAGGCACGTATAGGGAAACAAGTGGTGACTTGAATGTTTTCCTAAATTATATTTTGCAGTTGACAGTAACCTTTTCCATAACAAGCTATAGTTCTACTCTGATTGGTGTATGAGGGAAGGAGCTGAGTTTCTAAGATGAGAACTGAAGTCTGACCTTAAGTTTGCAGAGATTTCACAGTCTGCTTGGGGAGGCATGGGAGAGGCTGCCCAGGTAAAACTGTGGTATATCAGAGCCAGCTACAGGCTGTCTCTGCCTTACGCTAATTAGCAGCTGGCACATCCCTAGAAATCAGGAATGAAAAAGGGGAGGGAGGGAGGGAAATGCCTTGATAATCCCTTTCTTCTGAACTTTCTGGAGCCACTTGGCAAGCGCAGCGTCTGTAACTTAAGTACCAGCTGGCAAGTCTGCAGGCTAAAGTTTCAGTGGTGCAGTCTGAGTATGTGGGGTAGCCTTGTTAAAGCCCACAGGTCTGTCAGAATGTCAGTTTCTGTGCTTGCTGGTGGTGATACGCTGTTTAAAGACCTTCAAGCTTTTTATCTGCAGTACAGCAAAAGGAGGTCACTACTTGTGATGTTATTGTTTTGTGATGTGTGTATTGTTTTGTAAACTGATTACTGAAAATATAAATAATGGCTTGGGGGATCTTTATGTATACTTCCAGAGGGAACAAGGTTGAGAGACTGCAATATAAAATGAAGAGAAGCTAATGAAAATGAAGTTGTGTAGTCTGTAACTCATGTTGTGCAAGGCATTGACCATTAAACAGGTGACCATCTAATCACTGCTGGCTTGTTTGGGGCAGAAATTAACTCATTAAGAGATCTACCTTGGATTGGCAGCTGCCTGAAATCTCTCACTTTTCTCTATGTTCAAAGTACGCATATTATAAAAATCTGTAATGATCTCAGTCAGGTACTTTGTGATTTTTAATTACCAGTGGGGTGACTGTCCCTTAGGTCTACCTCAGGCTCAGGCCCCTATAGCAGAACCTTCAGAGCTGCTAGCCTCTTCCCTACGTTTTTGTCATTAGTATCATGAAGTCCCCTTTTTTTCTCTGAAATAAGAGGTATTCTTCATAATGTAGAACAACAGAGTAATCACTGATCCTCTGGGTGCAGTGTGCACTGCTTGTTGGTATAGATTAGGGTTTCCATTATTAATACACAGAATTCTGTATGGACTTCTATTGAGAAGTGATTTCAGGAGGCATCATTCCTGCTGTTTCAGTTCAGTCTCTGTCTGTGAAAGTGTGGTGCAACCCGTTGGTGAGAGAATTAAACTGTGTGATTTCACGCTTACCATAAAGTTCCAGCCCTCTGACTAAGAGGACAGTAAAATATTTGTGCAAGTACTTGTAAAGATGGTAGAGTCATTGTGGCTTAGATCATAAACTATTAGGTTGTGTGTCTACTTAAAAGTTTTGGGAGCAAATTGACAGATCGTATTTTGAGTCTGAATTTATACCAGTGTTCAGCTGCATTAAAACAGAAATTATAGTAAAATCTTCGGTAGTCTGATTTCTACTGTGAGTCAGGAAGGGTTTTTTCCATTATCATTATTCTGTGGTGGGGTTTGTTTGTATTTTGTTTCTTATTCTCTCCTAAACACCAGCAGTTAGTTAGGGCTGAAGAAAGCATTCCATTGCTGAGAGATAGTATAGTCATCTAAGGGAAAAGTGGAATCTTTATCTGATCAGTCATTCTTAGATGTTTCATATTCTACTCTTGGATTCTGGATTGGAAAGGAGTTTTGGTTTTGTTTTGTTGGGTTTTTTTTTGAATGCTACATTGGTAAGGTTCGCTATCTTTTTCTGCAGTGGAGGCTGTTGTTTTCTGATGGAATCATCTGCATGTATTTTGCCCAGTTTTCTGCCAGTACAACATCCCTGGGTACAGCTTGTGCTGTAGAGTCTCCTGCAGTGTACAACTTAATCTCTTGCTTTCATTTCACTGAAGTATATGGGTTTCGTCAGGGGTAGCTGGGTGAAAGTTAGTGCCTGTGTTATACTGGAGATCTGCTTAAGTGGTCTAATGGCTCCTTCTGGCAAAATCTGTGAAATTATAATAGCAGAAGTAGAGAGAGGAAGGGGATCAAAGGTGGATGGTAATGCAAAATTCATATAAAGAAGAAACTGAATGTATTCTGACTCTTCAGAGCAGAAGCTGTAGCAGCCCTGAAATGGAAGTAAGTTTAGAAAAAACGAGTAAAATAAACATTGTGAGAGGGTCAGTGTTCTGACTGGGTGTTGTTCTCTAGCTGCTCATCTCTGCTAAAAGGTACGTAAGTGTTAATTTTTCTTAGAAATTTCAGTGTCGTACTTGCTTTTGTCAGGACACCACCTCAGAATCCTACAAGAAATTCTCCTTTCTGCTAGCATATCAGCAACCTAAATAGGCAATAGAATTTGTCTTGATTGTATGATAAAAGTAGGATAATCTCTGTTATCAGGAAGAAACTAGTTCTAGAGGATTTACAGTGACGTGCCTCAGTTGTGAGGGAAGTCTTCAGAAAACTTTAAAATGTGAAGATGCATCTGCTGAAGCCTTCATTTGCAAGACCCCAGGTTACTTCTCTTTGGCAGCAGTCAGTGCCTTCTCATGAGACTGATCTATTCAGTCTGCAGTCAAATGGCCTTTTTGCTTTTCTACTTACTTTCACATGACCCTCTTCTTTCCTAACCTTCTTGAAGATCTAGCATTTGTACAGCAGCTAATTCAGGAGACTAGCTGGTGATACTCATTCACAGATGCATTAATCTCATTAGAGTCTCAGAGTCATTTGATTGTCTTTTCTCAAACATCTCAGTGTCTCTTGTAGCCTAACCAGAGCTGAGCACACCACTGCAGATAAGCCTGCTTGTGTTTATCTGGTGTTGGAATAACTTCCTCTAATTTCATACTTGTATTTATGTATTCTCAAGCTTGGTTTGCAGGATCTCATTTCTCCTGTTAAGCATAGTAGCAAAGAATACTTGAGATTTCTCCCTAGCATTGTTTCTGACCCTGTGTGTGACGAGTAAGGATTTCTTTACTTGTTTCGTTGGGTGCTTTTTGTCCAACGACACATTATCACCATAGTCTCTTTTCACTTTATATGTTCCTAGTCTTTCTGCTATTTTCAGAACTTCTTTCTTGTTCCTTTTGCTTTCTTTATGGTGCATTAAGTGTTGATTTCTTTCATCCCATGCCCTAACTAAGTAACTAAATAAATAAATTTGTGTATCAAAGATTATGTCCAAAGCTGCTGCTTCTAAAAAAAAAAAAGTGTGCTGATTCAGATATTAAAAAAAAAAAAAAAAAAAAAAAAGCCAGAGGAAGGCCAGCATTAGTTTCCTGTTCTCAGATTTTCATGAGCTCTTATCTTGCTGTTTGTCTGCATGTCTGTGCTGGGAGAAGCATAGCTGTGTCACTTGAAGTCAAAGCCTGTCTGGATGCAAGTGATTCTGAAAATCGACTTGAGTACCATGTCACAGTGCATGCCCCCTCTTGCACAGGTCTCTAATCATATTCTTCATATGTAAATCGATATCCTAACTCTCAATATGGTTTTTTTTGTATGTAAAATTTCTGTGTCCATTCAAGCACTAATCCAGCCAATTGTTTGAGCATAAAAGACCTGATTGTTTGCTTTAGATTCTGTGCTGCTTTACTAAGACAATGCCCCTGTAACTTACGTTTACATGATCTTTCCTTATTGCTAAAATTTTTCTTGAACTTTCACTAGACACCAACTTAAGGAACCCTCCCTGTACCATTTGGATGTAGAATGAACAACAAAGCAAAGAGGATTTTAAAAGGAAACAATTAGATATATAGTGTGCTTTCTTACTTCTTAGGTTGTTTGCTGGACTGTGTGGTTTGTAAGAGCTGTTGTGGGGGAGTTTTGAATCGCTTTCTCATCTCTTTTAATTTCTTGTTTGCATTCACAACAGGCTGCCTGTTTTAGTAGTCTTCTATATTTCTCCCTAGTGGACTATGTTTCCTGTTTTCTTTGTGAACAGACCATATGTAATTGTTTTACCATTCTTGCTTTCTTCCTGAATGATTTGGGAACTATTTTGGAGCTTTTATCCAGATATACATCCCTCTCCCAAGTGTGTCAGCTCTCCATGTTGCTAAGTTAGTCCTGAATAAGACTGGTTTGAAATACATATATGCACTTTCCCCTATTTCCATTTTCCTTGCCCATGTTTCTGTTGCATTTCTTTGTGAAGTCTTGACAGCACTCCTGCAGTGTGCCTTTACTGATTCCACAGCAATTTGGAGCATACAGGTATCTGAGGGAAATGGCTTGACACTGTCACTTCAGGTGTTCTTAAACTGGTAGTCCTGATTATTGATGAAGACCACATCTAGAAATGTGGTCTCTGTGGGCTTTGTTTGGGTTATTGTTTTTTTTGTTTTGGTTTGGGGGGGGGCTTTTTTCTTGGTGGTGGTGTTTTTTTCTTTCCCCAAATGCTGCATCCAACATAAAGTAAATCACTGAATAAGTTTGTAACTTCTGTCATCAGGGCCCTAAATGCCTGAGGTGCTTCCTGCTTCATATTCACAGGGCTGAAGTTGCACATAATTAAAATCCTGTCATTTCAGTATGAATTATTTTATTGAGTCATATTTTATTCACAGGCCTTTTCTCATTCAAGGTTCTCTGGTATGTGTCAAACGCTTGCGCATTAGTCCTACAGTCTGCTGTTGCAGCTTAATTTAGATTAATTTCTTATGTTCCTTAGTTTGTGAAACAGCTCTGGGTTTGGATTTTAGCTTCTGTGTTTTCCACACTTTCTCCTCTTCTGCTTTTCTCTTCCCCCTGGAAATTGTCCAGGAAGATTATATTTTCAGTGGATATTTGAATGTCTGGTCCTGAACGCAGATCAAAGATCATAAATAGGAAACACTGTATGTGTTCAGCAGATTTAAATATAGCATGGATATTATCGCTTGTTTAAATAGCTTTTTATAATTTCCATCCCATTATTCTCAATGCCTTATTCCATCCTAGTATTCTTAATGGTGATTTTCACCAGTGTAGACAAGAGCAACACCAAATAAATGTGGAAGGTACTTTAGGAATACAGTGTTGTCCCTGGGAAGAGAGTACTGAGGAGAGAGATGGATTTGTAATTCTTCTCATTTTGTTTTGTCTTTCCAGGCAAGAGTGGACTGTGCTGCATGGAATTTCTTCAGACAGTGTGCAAGCTACTGCATGATTAATGTTATACTGGGATGGGTCTGCCAAAATTCTTAAACCATGCACTGTAGAGCTGTATGTAGGCATCCTTAGGAAGTTTTTTTTAAATAAAAGGCACTGAAGGAAGTCCCCATGTGGCATAAGGCATAAACACTTCAGAGAGGTCAGAAGGCCCGTGTTAATATATGACATGCTGGCAAAAAATTCCTGGTGTTTAAAGTATTGCTTCCATTTTGCTCACCTTCCTTATGCTTAGTTCTCAGATGTAATGAAATTCCTAAAGAAGAACTGTCCTTTATGCTTGCTACACTGCCTTATATTTTCCTGTGTATATGGCTATTTAACCAGCTCACACCAGTGGTTTAACAGTACATATTATGCACTAACCCCTCAGGGTATTTGTAATAAGGATAAGGTACAGAAACCTAAGGTATATATCACTCCTAAAAAAGGTGTTGTATACATACAGAAATGTAAATGTATGTGCGCCCTATAAGCCAACCATTGTAACCAGTCTTTCTAAATCACAGAAAAATGAAAAACGTGTTCTGTATGCAGCTTTCAGAGCATTTTATTTAATATGTTCGTTTACAGATGGAAATGGGGGGTCAGTGGAGGAGGTCTTGAATATCCAAATGCACTTGCTGAGCTGACAAGAGAACAGTTCTCCAGGCTCAGTCTGATGCAGCTTCTGTCAGGTCACAGTCTACCTCCAGTATTTGTGCTTCATTAGCATGTTCTTTTAAAGCGTGCATTTTGCTTGTTTGAGGCCTGATGGCTCTATTTTTCCAAAGGCCTGAGTACCTAGGGTTTTCCAATGACTTAGTGAATGGTATTAGGCAGTTGCACTGCTGAAGTCAGCTCGCATAAGACATGACTCAAAACCTATTCAGTCTTATAAATGACTCCCTTTGATTTCGACGTGCTTCAGAATAGGCTGCGATTCACTGAGGAGCCTGGGCACTCAACAATATAAGGTGCTGTTTTGTCTACTAGCCCCAGTCCTACTAAATATTCCGTAGAAGTACTGCAGATTGTGTAGTTTTACTCTTGCTTTTTAAATTTTGTGGATTTCTAGGAATTCTGGTTTGTTGGTTGCTTGTGGGTTGTTGGTTTCTGTTTTTTGTTAGTTTGGTTTTGGTTTGGTGGGTTGTTTTGCTGCACACACCACCCCCCACCCCCTCGCCCCGAATTATGACCAGAGTGCCTGTCACATTGCAGACTTAATTCCAGGTTTAGATTCCTTTTATAAATCTGAGCCTCAGTTTCCCAGTTTGATAAGTTTTCTTGAGAGCTACTCAGAATGTGTTCTTGAGTCATACTGTGTGTGTTGCTTTGTCACGGAGCAGGAGCAATGGCTTTCCTCTCTTCACTGCATGAAGTCCAAATCCCAGCTTTGCATGAAAACAAACCTGTTCTACCCTGGTATGGTGTAGCAGCAGTAAAATAGCCTCTATGGTGCTACGTGGGGGACAGCCTGGCTGCCCAGAGCAGCAGTATGCTGCTTTCCTCAGAGCAGCAGGGCTCTCTGAGCCAGCCCTCTCCATGAATCAAATTGCACAGTGTTTGTGCTTCAAATACTTCCCTGACCTATATACCAGACTAAAGCTTCCTGTTCTAATATTGATTTAAGACTTAAGTTTATCAGGGGCTTATTTTTCTATGTTATAATTCTCTTTCCTATTTAATGGTCCTCTGGGATAGGCAGAGGGCCAGAGTCAGACCTTCCTGGCAGTCAAGATGAGGGGGTGGAAAAAAAGGCATGTGCAGGACATTGATGAAAAGAGGCAGAGCTTGAATTACACATAGAGTATTTTGGTTCAGCAATCAAATTGTGTACTGTACTACTTGCTGAAATAGAAGAAACACAGTGCTCATTCTCTTGCAAGCTCTCCTGTATTTGTTAGCTTACCTTGAAGCTTCATCTTATTTATAAGCGCTGACCCAGACTTCGCATTGACTGTTGACAAAACACTAGAAAATTCTACTTCCCTGTTTCATGTAGCTCTGTGGTTAACAGCTGTGCCTCTTGGAGAAAAGAGAAAATAGTCAGTGGTAATAAAAACTCACTATGCTCACCCTCGTAAGAGTACTGCTGCAGCATGTGCTGCTTCTCCCCAGGATCCATATGTGGCAGCAGTTAGCACAATGCTCCTAAGTTCTCCACACCACTAACAATTTAATTGTGGGCAAAGAAAGATTTACCCCCCACCACCCCCTTCTCCCCTTGGCTACCTGTTCTCTCTGTTACTTCTTTGCTGTTTTTTAATTTAAAAAAAAAAAAAAAGTCCTAGACTGGGCTCCCAAAGGAGTACAGACTGCTCAGAAGTCATTGGGTTCTTTGCTTATGTATCAGCCTGGTCCAGCAGCCATGAGCTTTATGGAAGCGTGAGAAATCATTTATATCCCACCTCTGTATGTGATCAGCCCTGCAATACTGGATTGCAGGACTGTGCCTTCATTCAGCACCAGTTCCCCTTGTGGAGCCTCGTCTTTGCAGTTGAACCAGTGCTTGGGCAGCCCGCTGTCCCCAGGTGAATCTTGTTATGTCAGACCGTCATCTGCATAGTTGTTGGCATCCTGGTATTACGTACTCATCTTCCCCCTTCCCCCTTAGTTTTTTGTCATTGTTGTTCCGATCCAATATTGCTGACCACAAGCAGTCAAAAATGACGGTCATGGTTTAATATTTGTAAAACTTATTTGTAAACCAAACTAAACACTGAGATCTGTCTGCTTTTTCAATGATTCTATGAGTCTATCTGACTGCTTTTGGTTTGTTCTGTTCTGGCTTTCTGAGCTTGTATGCTCAGTAAAGGCGCTTTTTTTTTTTTTTTTTTTTTGAAGCTTTTCTCTGTGATGTTGAAGACTAGGAGCGTGTACCTTGCAGTGGCACAGAGACTGTCCCCACTTCACATGACTGTTGGAAATGGGGTTTAGGATCCATGTGAGGCATGATAACAATCACAGGAGTCAATAACTGTGCTTACTCCTGTTTACAGGTGGAGATACACAAGCATGAGCTAGTTGACTAGCCCTGCCCATGAAAACAAAAAGGGGCCTTGGGTCTTTTCACCTGTGTGTTGGCATTTGAGATTCTCTTTTCTTTTTCTTAAGTGGCATATACCTTACTTTAAGGAGGTGGTGTCATTCTTGTCCAAACTGTACTTTGCAAGTCAAAGCTATCTAAACGCAGTTCTACTAGCTGCTGTCTCCCGAGGCTTAAACTTTCCCACCTTTTCTAGCTAAGGGAGATTTTAAAGTACTACAGGGAGTTTACCCTGTGTACTTTCTTTAGCCCTATTTAGGAAGGGAAAGCATTTTTAATCCTCCCAACCCAGGAGAATTTGAATGCGCTGGGAACACTGACAGTCTCTTAGTATTCCCCTTCAATATATGTTGTGTATATATATAACTGTTAACAAAACTCCCTACTACTTACTAAAACTACATCTTCCATAAGGCCAGAATTCATAATAGTCCCTTGTGTATAAGTAAGATCAGCACCCGCCCATTACTTTTTCTGGCAGGAAGCTCAGAGTGCTGGAGGATGTTCTTGTATGGACAACTGTTCCTCAAAATATTTGGGGTGTGTGCAAATGAAAAAAAAGATGCATTTGTATTTAAGTTACCCAGTTTGTATTCCCCTATCTAGAATATTACATACAATTTTTGTAATCATTAGAGAATTTACTTCTCACTACATAAAAAAAAAAAAGTAGGCTACGCAATGGAAGTGGATAATTTTTTGTGGTTTTTTAATGAACAGAAAATCCTCTTGAGCAATTTAGTTCCTGCCCTAGAATGAAGTCCCTACTCGTGTGTATATACACTTAAACATACCTGTGGAAGGTTGGAGGAATTAACAAGGATTCTGAAGTAATACAGGGAGTTCTTATATTCCTAATCCTCAGCCTGCCTGTTACCTGGAATTTGTTACTGCTTTAGAGATTTGACTGAAAGCGACAGGCCCGAAATTGAAAAGGTTTATTTGGGACAACTTAAGGTAACAGATCAAATTGTTAAGAATGTTATTATTGGTTAACATGACTGTTAGAAGATCTGGAAGGGGTTATCTTCATGACTGTGAGGCTCTGCTCTTGGCTACCTGAGTAAGTAAACATCCCGATGTGGAGGTCCATGTGTCACTGTTTTAGTTACAGTTGAATTTACAGTTAGTAAATGTTTGATATCTCTCTTCAGAAGCCAACTTACTGTCTTATCTCTATTCCTTTAAAAAAAAAAATATTTTTTTTTTTTCTACAAGACAGCCACAGTTTTTTCTGGACACTAATTTTAGCATTATCCATTTGAGATGCTTATGGAAAGGATGTTGCAGAGAAACAGTGGATGGAAGTGTTGGTTGCAGTCCTAGGTTTTGAGATGCAAAATTTCAAGCTATGCAATACTCAGACTCTCTTTTGACTTCTACCATCCAGGCCACCAGTTTGTCTAGTTTGTAATAAAGGAGGTCAGAACAGACATGGTGTAACTCTACTCCCTGAAGTGATTGTTTTTCAGGTGTTGAGGCAGCAGAGGTAAGGAATGGAGTAACAATGTTTCAGACAAACTAGTTTGGGTTAGGGGAACCTTTCCTGGAAAAATAAAAGAAGGCTGTGATGAGTGTAGACCATTGGAAAGGAAAAAGCTTCAAAACACTGCAAGGAACAATGCAGCACGGGTCGAGGCAGACATTTTTGTATGATTCTCCCAAATGACTCCTTGTAATTAGACTGCATTGGCTCAGGCTGAAGAAGAAAGAGAATCTTGAAAGACAGTTTTGGAAAGTTTTGATTGGTTCTGTATGGAAAGCATATGTTTTTCCTTAGCATCACATTTACATTCTGTGAGTCTGCATGCACTAACTTGAATTGATGGTTTATGAAGTATATGAAATGCTCCCTGGTGGCAGCATTTATCCACTCCCTGTTTTCTTTCAGGGAAATGAATTACCTTTCTAGTAAACGTTGTTCCTGAACCTGGAAGTATCGGGGAAAAGGAGTTTGTGGGTGGGCTCTTTGGTATTCCCTAAATCTGCAAAATACTTTTGTGCCACATGTCTAAAAGATTCTACTTGCGTTCTCGCTCAGAAGGGAAAAGGGAAGTTTTACTGACAAGGAAGCGCTCTCACAAGGGTGAGGAAAACATCACAGTGTAAAACACCTCTAAAATGAGAAGATGTGGCAGTGAGACACTGAGGTATTTGCCCTTCTTAATGTCATGATTAATTGCACAGGATTAGGATGTAAAGCTGAATTCTATCCTTCTGCCAAGGTTTTTGCCTAAACTAATGCTTTTGATGTTCCCAGTACAAGCTATTGCCGTGAATGCTGTACCAACAGCCACCCATCACTTAAAGACTGATAATCATGACTGTCTCTTGTTATAGATGTGAACAATGATGCTAAAACATGATGAGCTGTGCAATGCTACGTTATTTTGTTCATTTGCTTGCTTACTTGCATTATGAGCTCAGTGAAGTTAACTTCTGTAATAAAACATTTCTTTGAATCAGGCAATGCTGTCTTTGACTTGAAACTTCAAAAATATCGAACTGTGGATGAATGGATGTGCACATGACTTTTTCATTGTTCTGCATTAAAATTCAGGTGGTTTTAATTTAGACTAAAATAATCTTTTCTGTGCCTTAGAGGTAACTTTGGCCTTGTATATTTGTGGAATTAGCCTGTAGTTAATTCCCGCTGATGCTAGGAAAAAGTATGCAAACACTGAAGTAGTTTAATGGAAGATAGGTAACAAACTTCGCTGTTTTGATAACAACCATCTTTTTCCATCACAGCGAAGAATTGTCTTATGAATGTCAGATGTTGTTTGATCTCAATGTAAAAAGCCTTGTGGGGTAAGTAAAGCAGATGACTTTTTTTGTAGTATTTTCTCACTTATCAGCATACACTTACATAGAGGAAAAATGTAACTTGGATAATATTTAAAGTTTAGCACTTCGTATGCGTATCTCTGCCAATCAGGATGTGAAAATTAAGAACGTGGTTTATGGTTAAAGGAAGGTAAGTTGTTTCATTGTTCCCTTCCCACACCAGCCACTTTGGAGTTCTTTCAGTTGCTTCCATTATGCAAAGTTGTAGATACCCAGAAAACAAACACTATCACCTGCTTTATCAAGTGGTCTGCCACTGATGACAGGTAATTGTTAGCGATCTTGTTACTGTGAACAGACAGTTTTGTACATGAACAGTGTTGATAATATATTTAGAGAAAACATATTTAATTCAGAGAGAATTCATAAGCAAAAAAAGCTCCCATCTTCTGCATGTTTTTTTTTGTTTTACTCCAAGTGACTTGTCATAGCTGTAGACATTTAGAAAAGTGTTCATAAATGGCTATGAACTAATGCTTCTTTTCTTACAAAATTTCATAAGGATAATCTTACTTTAATCTTGGAAATTATTGTAATCACTAAAGTTGATAGGGATTATTTCACCCTCTCTGTGTGAATAATATTAGAAACGGTTTTATAAAGCAAAGCAACTGTTTAGAAAAGGAAATGCTGTGTAATTGTAGGCAAAATTTAAGTTGGCAGACAGTTCTCAATGCAGGTTGAAATGTGGCAAGGTCACTACGTCCTTCCTGCCTCTTATTTGCTGAAAGAATAATTCCTGGAATCCTTGATTATGGTCAGAAACTTGAACTTCTTATCTGAAAGCCAACATGTGTCAGTGTGATGTCTTTAACATTGTGTTTTGGGATTAGATCTTGATGAGAAGTGAGAAAAACCTGAACACTCATCTTTATAAAAAGGTTTCATACGCTTTCTTTTCCCTGATATTTGGTCAAATACATTTCAAACCTTTCTCTTTAACTAAAATTCATATTTCCTTGTAATTATGTATTAAATAAATGTATTAAGTTTTAAAAACTCAAACGTTAGGGAGAAGAGCAGGTTTGAACATTGAGTGAGTGTTTTTCCCTTTCTCTGGGTTTATGTGGGAGAAATGTATCTATTGCTCTGTATCCGTATACCTGACAACAGTGTATAAATGTTTTCTAAGAATCCTCTTCAGAATGGTGTGTTACACACCCGTCCTGCCATATTCTCAAAACCTCACGAGCACAGGAAATAAAACATACTTCCAGCACTCTCTGAATGTTAGTAAGGGTTATGGTGGACTCATACGTTTCCATCACAAGCCGGGGAGCAGTTCTAGAGGCAAGCTCCGAGAGGAGGCTCGATGTGTTGCCAGCAAGTTTGGAGCACATGGTGCCTCTTTACAATCCCTTCTCAGAGAAGAATGATACTTAAAATAGACTCCTTTTCTGTAATGCCATATGTGAGCTATTATCAGTCAAAACTTTTCCAAACTCATTGTTCAGCATTCTATAAAGGGAACCTTCTCAAGCAGCAGGGAACCCCCACCTCATGAAACGCTGAGGAAATGTGCTCAAAACAAGGAAGGCATCTTCCATTTTAAAACCCAGAGAAGGGTTTAGAGGTACAAGCAAAGAAGTTTTATGTCTCTATCAATGTACCTCTTTAAAAATATAAAATAATGCGATGTTATTCTGAAGAAGAGGGCTTTCTTGTTCTGTTTAGGTTTTTTTTCTGTGTTTTAGAAGCTAGACAGTGGCTTATTATTGAAGACCTAGCTAACCCTAGTAACCTAATAACATAAAAATTTTCCTGTTTCTTCAAGCGCAAAGCAAGCTCTTCTTTTTCCTGTTCAGTATGAAAGCATACAGTTTATGAAGTTCCGATTCCCTTGTCTTACAGTGCTTGTCTGCACAGTGTAAGCAGCACAGGGAAGCTAGGCTGGCTGTTGGCAGTACCTCGTGGCCACCACCATTCAAAGTCTGAAGAGCATTTCTGGCTTAGCAATCAGTTCTGGGCACAGGGCAGAGCTGGTAATGGCAGGTGTGCTGCCAGCTTCATCATGAGGAGTTTAGGACCTTCAAAGGGGTCTTCAACCTTCTACAACTATAGCTGCTGCATTTTTTTTTTTTTTCTTCATGATTGTGGTAACAGTGCTTACTTCTGTCTTGGAGGTTGGCTGCAGAGGAAGTAATTTTAAAGGCATCAGGTAGATTAGAAGAATCTCTCATGCTGTATTACGTAACCATCACTTATCTCTTCTTGACAAAACTTGCAATGCAAACATAATATTAGCCTTCTCAGGGAAATGGTAGATGAGTTGCAGGTCTAGACTCTGGAAAAAAGCACGTGTTTCGGACCAGCATTCCTTTTTTCTGCTTTCAATTCTGTCTCTTTTGGACATAGAGAAATCCTTGGTACATTAAATTAGTGTCCTTTAAAGCTGTGTTGCTACAAACACGTGGCACATCCTTATGTGATCTGCTGTCCCATAAGTGGGCAGAGCTTGCACAAGAGAAGCCTTTTGAAGGTACCAGGAGCAGTCTATTTGTCAAGACCATTTCCTGAAAGGGTGCTCTGATCACACCTTCAAGGTTTCTAGGGCCCTGGGTAAATACTAAGATTTGTACGCATATCGCATTTAATTTCATGGATGAATTACGGTTTTTTTGCTAGGGACGCTAGGGCTTTTAGGAAGCTTCTCTCAGTGTGGGTTGCCTGGCATGTATGTATTCTTCAGTATGATCTCTGTACATGTTGCATATCGTGAAAATCAATGAAGAACAGTAGACAGGGTTTTTCCACACCAGATAGTATGTGCTCAGACTCTACAAGGCTGGGCCATGCTGGAAAATACAGTGTGGCTGTCTGCCACCTTCTTGGGACAGGAACATGTATAAATACTCAGTTCAGCTTTGAGCTGGGAAACTGGAAATTGGACCTTACACAGTACCTGGTCACTGAATTAAGCTCATATTTGCTTAGCAAATTTTTCAGATGTGCTTGAACAGGATGGGTACCTAAAATCCAATTTTTTTCCCCTAACTTTAAGTACTAAACCTGGATAGGTGCTCTTGGAAATCTGAGCAGGTATCGAAACAGCTTTGTATGTCCAAACATCTGACCTTTGGATAGAAGCAGCAGGGACTTGTGCTTCTGTATTCAAGGATCCTGGGCTTGGTCTTGAAAGGATGTCATCTGGGACTTCATTGTGTACCTCCTGTGAAGTGGCTAGTGGCTTGAGGCCTTTTTTCTTTTTTTGTAAACAGTTGATATATTGAGGATTGATATGTCATTTTTCAGCACTTGGATATTATGTTTGGTTGATACGCTGAGTGAAGGTGTTAGTTTCCTTAGTTCAGTTTTGTAAATAACAGTTAATGCTAAAATGCCACATGTAACTAACTCTTCAGGATATATTTTCTGTAACTGTTCAGCAGGCAATGCCTGTGAGACTGGTCTGATTCATGAAGTGATCTATGCATATCAACTAGTGTAAGTATTTTAGTTCTCGATAGCTGGTGACTGAGATTAGTGATATGTGCCTAATGATCATCCAGGAAATTGCCTAATCTGAGAAGAGGGGAAGAGAGACATGAGAGGCTCTGTCTGAAATAGCGTAACTAAAAAGCTTCTGGCTGAATTCTGCCATATTTCCAATGCAATGTCGTCTAACACACTAAAAACTAAAACCACTGTGGCTGGGAACAGCATTTTAAAAATAAAATTCTGAGGTTTTCAGCCTCACGTCGGTGATTGATTTATTTAATCAAGACTGCATAATAGTGAACTGAGAACTGAACACAGTTTCACACTCTGCTCACAGAATTTGATCAGTTGCAAATGAAGAAGTAAATTCACTGTTACAAAGAATCATGCATTAAAGCTACCACTCTACCCCTTAAATAAGTAGCATTTCATCGCTTTTGGAAATGGTGAATAACCAAAATAAGAAATTTGGTCAGTGGAGAGAGTGTACTAAAATGGGAAAATAATTTGAATCAAGGAAGTTCTTTAATACGTTACTTTGGACAGCAGCCCAGATAAAAAAAAAAAAAAAAATTGGATCGGATTAACAAATCAGAGTGTTGCGTTTTTCCACAGAGCTGAGTCCCTGCAAAGAGGAGCAGTTGCAACTTGGAAGTACCTGTTTTCTTTCAAACCCTGCCAGTTTTCTGAAAACTCCAGGCATGCTTTATTTTATCACAGCTTTTATTGAGTCCTTGCAGTATTTCACTAAATCAGTAATCCTCCCTATAGGGAATTTTTCTTTTCTGTTATAAGCAGTTAAACAAAACAGGGATTAGTAATGGGAGGTCAAGACTGATGGTGGAGTACATTATGGAGGTGGGCTAGAAAGGGTAAAGTACAGGTGTTCTGGATACGGTTTTGACTATCCTGTTTGTAGTGCCTGTACTCTCAAAATCAGTGCAAGTTAGCCCGGCTGGCTGGCTGGCATGGTTGTGGCAGCTGCAGGAAGCCTGGCTGGCTTCAGTCATGCCGTCGAGCACTGGACAGTGCTGTGTGGGCACATCCCACTGTCAGTGCTGAAACTTTGTGCAAAGAGCAGCTATGGCACAACCTGTGCTAAGTTATTTGGCAAATGTGCTCCCAGAAGTAATCATCTTGGTCCCAGAGACATTCAGGACACTGAGGGGATGACTTAGAATATCGAGCTGGAATTTCTCATCTCAATGATCATATGTAGTCCCTGGCACTGCCTAAGGCTCCAAACCTTAGAGGACTCTCTTATTAAACTAATTTTGGCTTTTTTTTTTTTTTTTTCCCCCAATAATACTAACAGGAGATTGTTTCAGATATTTAGCAGGTTCCTAACTTGAGCACAAATGTTGCTTGGCTGATTCTTCCCTGACATCACCTTCTTTTCAATACTTGCTGCACCTTGTCAGTAGTACCAGAGTGCATCTGTCTTCTTGAGATATATTTGTGCACCTTCATGGGAGCACAGATGTTTGTAGGTCATGATGTGAATAGGTTGGGTATAATTGGGATACTTGTTTGATGTGTGCCGAAGAGTAGTTCCAAAAATCAAACTCCTGTCTTGGTTTTTTTAGGTCTTCTAATCCTGTCCTCATTGGAGTTGCTGGACATATGTATTTAGCTGAATCTCAGTAGACTGCACAGCACATTAAAATAGACAAAGATGTGTAGCTATAGCAGTAGAAGTCATAGGTTCTAACTAACTAGCCAGTTTAGGACAAAGCCAATATCCTGACTGTGGAATGTCAACATGGGTGACTCCCTTCCCTGCCCCCAAAGGCATAATTTTCTGGACAAAAAAAAAATAATTTTGTCTATGGCTTATTTATATCTTTCTGGAAGCTTTTTGAATGGTCATCATTAGTCTGTGTGCTTTGGAGCCCAGAAATACACTTTTACAAGCAGGAAATAACTTGCTGGTCGAGCTTTTTTTCTATTGAAGCTTCTATTTTGCTGCAATATTCTCTATACCAGGCATAGCTGATAATGATGGTCAGTTTTTGTTATTTCAGTCTCTGTACACTTTTCTCAGCCAAGGCGTTTGGGATTCCTACCAGACCTGCAATTACAGGGAAGAGGAGGGAACAGAATATGAAGTATTTCTATAGAGGCACTGGATTTCATCAGAAGTCCTACAGAACAGAGATAAAACGGTTATAGATGATTTTTGGTTGTGTTTATCAGTGTTCATTAACACCTAAACCCTTTGGTGGTTTGGTTCATTGAGCGTCTCTAGGTTTATGATTGACTTATCCCTGTATTCAGTCACGTGGCCACATGCCCAAAACTTTGTTATTTTGCAGAATGAGTGGTTTGACAGTACCGCTCAAACGTTGTGTGGGCTTGCAAACTTCTTTGTGTCACATGTCATGTTTTAAGGACGGTGTCCCATTGACATGCCACTTCCACTCATAGCCACCTCACTCCAGATGGATCGTAGCTCCTCCCAGTGGTGATCTCAACCGGAATTTATGTAGAGTAATAATTAAAAGTGTTTGATATGGCTTTGTCTGTCTCTAGTATAGCAAGCAATTTGCCCAATTTGAAGAAATTCCACGTTTCCTTCCCCCTCCCCCACCCCCCGCTCCTTCTCTCAAGATTCTTTCCAGGCAATTTGCACCTTTTTCTACTCCTGCTTATATCTGCAAAAATTATAAGTAACACCATGGGAAACAATGAAGTCATAAAAGAATAAGCTGGGGAGAATGAGAGTAAGGTCTGTACTGTCATGTGTCCTCTTCTTGCCAAAGCAACCTGTATGGGTATTGATTTCTTCCTGTGCCTTTCACTCTGATCCTATGAAGTGCTTTTGCTGCACTGATATTAAGTAAAATTCTTTGAATATGAGTTAAGGTTGCACAAGGCTCCCTCCTGCATATCAGAAATACAAACGGAACTAGGGTGTGCCTAGTAAGTCACAAATGTGAAGTAAAATGGCTTAGGTGAATCCACTATGAAGGCACTTGAGCAGAAAGTGACAGTACCCAATTTATAGGCTGTAATTCTTTTACTGTCATGGAAGCATACTTTTAGTAAATACTTCAGTCTTCAAAATATAAACCATGGAAATGTCAGCTACATAGCTGATGTTTGCTGTTTGTTATTGATCAGTTTTTTAATATGCAGAACAATGAGGAAGACGTTAACTCAGATAAAGTATTCTTGCTCCTCTGTGCAGGTTCAACCTTCTTTATTGCTGTTGATTTTGCTCTTTTCTTCTTTCAGGCATTCTTTTTCCTAGCAGCATTTCAGCAAACTGTCCATATAGATTTAGATCTCCCCTAAGGAGTGAGAAAAATGTCCAAAGCTGGGTGTACATTCACACTCACTGTGGCATTCACTTTATAGTAAAATATGGCCATTAATGAGATCAGAGAGCAGACAAAACAAAAAGAGTGCCTTCTCTTTTCTAGTCCCTTGATAAAAGCATGAAAGCAGTACAACCCATCCATGCCATCCTGGGACTTTGTAGCCAGGCCTCCAGGCTGTAATTGCCAAAGATTTTGTGGCAAGAAGTCACAGCTATTTTTTCTCTCACATAATCCTCAAGCCGCTCAGGGTTTTTAACTAGCTTTCCCTTCATCCCTACTTCTTCCACTGTAAATTAGAGCAGGTCTGAGGCTGGGTTGAAGGTCCAGTTGCTACCCACCTGTGGGCTGCATGTCTGGCTATGGTTTACTGGAACCTTTCTCCTCTGGACTTGATGGGAAATGCTTTGAGCTGGAGAGAGTAGACTATGTAACCCCAGATCTAAAAATATGTTAATAACTTTTAACCAAATAGAAACTGTATAGAGATCACGTGAGTATTCTGACCAGAGGTGTCAGCAACAAGGAGTCAGCTTATGGTCCTTATTGATGTGAAAGTTAGAAATACCAATATAACTGTAGCCTGCCAAATTAAAATTTTACTTCCAAAGGAAGCCGTTACTGGCTTTTTATATGCACTAAATATTTAGAGCCATTTTTCTACTCATTAAAAAAAAAAAAAAAAAAGCAGCTGACAGCAATAGTCAAGAAGTGCATAATGCAGACTGCTTGTCCAAACATATTCCTCCTAACTTGCACCATGTTCTTTAGTCCCTTCCTAGAGCTTGTATGAATGGACAAAGCAGGTTAGAGGTCACCGACACCCTAAGCTTTTTCCAAAAGACCTTAAACTGCGGTTCTGCCATCAGGACTATTCGTTGGAGTTGGCTATAGTGAGAGTGTAAATGCAGATCCAGCTTTGGACATTTTTCTTACACCTTAAAGGAGATCCAAAGTTAGGAGAGAGAGATTCTTAACTTCAAAGCAAAACAGACAAAAAGGACTCCCTTGGGTAAGTCTAAATAATACCTACTCTGAAGTGATTGATTGGGATTGCTAGTAAGGCTAATTCTTGTGATTAAAAATCAACACCTGAGAAGAGGAGTCCTGTCCAGTGTGTCAAAGGGAATAAGCCCTTAGCTCAGGCTCGAGTCAGAAGTTTGGTCATGAGTAGACAAGATCTGTGCTGGGATGAATCTCTGCCCAAAATGAGCTTTCCTTGGGGAGTTATGATGAAGACAGTGATGGCAGCTGTGTGATCAGCAAACTCATTTCCACTTCCCATCTGCCTGAATGTATGTAGGGCAGGCAGCTATGCCTGTGCAATGTAAATGAAATGTATCACCAGTAAGCACATGGCAGGAGTAATTTTGTTTAGGATACGGAGAGCAAAAAATAAGTTCTGCTGAAGTCCTTAAAAGTAAGGTTTAGCCTTCTTCCTCTTCTCTCCATTCCCACACTTCCCCAAATTCAGCCTAAACAATTCCATGATGGTTTCCTTCATAAATAGTCTTACTCCTTTTTGAATGCGTTCTCTTCATTCATTTTCAGACATAACCCTCAGATTGTCACAGAGCTGTATGTATTTATCGTTGTGGCATCTGAAAGTGTGTAAATGGCTTGCAGATGCTCTACCGGACTGTAACCAAACTTGGCTATGTCATTTTTAACATACACATGACAAAACCACATTGGCTCTGAACAGGACTCAGCATAATAAGCTCTCTAGGTTCTCCTTCTATATAAACAATTTTATGTCCTTGCTAATTAGAAACAGGCTTCTGTTTCTTTCAAAGTTCATGTGATAGCAATCAGGCCAAAGAATGAGGCACATGCAATATCTGAATAGTTTTATGATAATATTGCCAGGGATCTAAAGTTTATTTTTTGGGAAATGTGTGTGTATATGTATATGTGTCTGCATGTATCTATATACACACACATATATAAAAAAGTTAAACAAGCATAACCAGTAAAGCTTCCTGGAATATTTAATGTGGTACATTTAGAGTTCATGCATTTCAGTATATATTTCACATGGCATATCGTTGACCTTAAACTTAAGTGAATGTTTTCTTGCCCTTATGTCTTAATGTCTTTCAGCATGAACAGATCTTGAAGCTGCTTTATGAATTGGCAACAGCACTGTGGTTTACTGAAATGAAAATATGAGAACAATCTGTTATTAATTATATAAATCTCCACACAAAAACTTCTTCAGGCTGACCATATGTTAGGAGTATATATCAGTAACTTATCTTATAGCACTAGTTCATAATATGGCAATATTTGAACATGAAGTGCTTAAAATAGCTGTGGCCAACTTAACTCAGGACAAATGGGGAATAACTTCATTATTGATCATTTATTGACAGATAAACTGGCACAAGTAAGTGAGGACATGGTTTGACTACAACAGTCCGATTACTTAAGAATTTCTTGACAAAAATTACTCATCTGCTGTGCCAATCAACAAAGAAATAATTTTCAGATTTTCCTTTTGATTATAAATTACCACAAACTAACTTGTTTTTCACTGGTATCACATGAGTTGCAGACCGGTAGGTGGTACAGAAGCCAGGAAAGAGGATGGAGAGAAGGCAGATGGTAATGAAAGCTCTCTCTTGTATGAAAGGGTGTGTTTACAAATTGCAGTGACGGTGGGGGTAATGAACAAGCAGAGATTTCATCTCCTTAGTAGACACATCTCTTGGGGCTGTAATGTCACTGGAGAATAGTGGGAAATCCAGAGAAATGTTAATAAAAATTCCCTAAGCCAACTGAAGAAGCCAGAAATGTTGATGAATTGCGCACTAGTTGATGTGGGCTGCTTCATGAAGATAAAGATGCTGCCTGGCTTAGTACATGTAGTTGAATCTGGTTCCCTTCAATAACTCATCAGCATCTGTTTCAGTCCTGAACGCTTTCCATCTCCAGTTTATACCACTTTAAGCTCCCCCAAAAGATCAGATTAATATTTTCTTGTTTAAGTTTCCATTCCCACTAGAATCCCAACTCAATGGAAACAAATCCTGCAGCTTTTGTCCTGCTTTGTGTGAATGGCAAAGTAACACTTATCCCAGGTGAAAGTTTCTATTTAATTTTTTGAATGACTTTGTACCTGAAAGGATTATGCAATTTTTCTCAAAGTCCTTAAAACTCAAGCTCTCTTGTTTTTCAGGAATATTATTCCTTGTACTTTGTAATTCACCTCTGTGCTTCAGGAAGATGCAAAAATAGCTGTTTCAAGTAGTTGCTTCAGTACGTGCATGGGAGCTTCTTTCAGAATCTTGGTTTGCTGCACTGTGCCCACCACTGATGTGAAAGGGATGATCTGTCAGTTACCTGCCTTCCTCTTGGCTATAATCATACACATGAAAAAGCTATGTATAAAGACGGTAGGTTCTTACCATGTTGTTGTTAGTTGCAGGTTGTCTGTCTGCCCCATCTTTCCATCTCTCTTTAGAGAGAAAGTATTTCAAGTGTATTCTGGAAACTAGGACTGTATTTTTCTATTGCTTTTTTTGACTGTGAAATTAAGAAATCCTAGCTGTGTTATCACAATTTAATTTAAAGTTTTCTTAGTCTGGATTGTGGCACGTATGTAATATAAAGGCTTGAAAGTGAGCTAGTTCTGAAGCTGCAACCCTGGATCTGAAGTTTTCTGAGTTCAGTTTCTGCTCCTTCTCCTGAAATTTTACGCGATCTCGGATAAAATGGTTTCATTTTTATGCCCCTTCTCCCTCCAGAAAATAAAGACTGACTGTTCTGCATTTCATCCAATACTTGGTGTGTATGTGTGAGCACGTGTGCTTAGCTCCAACCAACAGAGCACTTAAATGTGGACATGGCTTTATTGATACTGAAGTGCTAAGATAACTATGTGTTTTACAGCACCTAGCAGCTGAAAAG
This sequence comes from Fratercula arctica, assembly GCA_947846985.1. NCBI lineage: Eukaryota > Metazoa > Chordata > Aves > Charadriiformes > Alcidae > Fratercula > Fratercula arctica. The sequence continues at coordinate 29,650,728 of CANTUZ010000008.1, forward strand.
CAGAGCATCATTTGGGACATGTATCACCACGGTGTTTACAAATAATGATGGTATGGTTTACTGTATAACAGAGGGAGCATGTGTACTTTGGCGGTGAGATCTGTTTTAGGTAATTATCTGCATAGCAGATTGGGAAGAATTTCAATTAGCTATAACACATAAATGAAAAAGCATGACACTTTGACAAGGAAACATTAATTTAGGAGATTAATCTGCAGGATGGATGTTGATTGTAATTTCTGAAGGAAGCAAAAAGGTCAATACTTATTCTAGAGTTTGTACAGCATTAAGGTAATTAGCTTGAGGTATCTTTTTATTTTAAAAAAGTCTTTTAATAGCAAGATAATGTTAGTTCTATGAAAACTCTTACACTGAGGCTAAAATATCATAATTAGTGATGTCAGTTAAAAAACTCATGCTGGATAGAAATAATTTGACAGGAAGCTTTATATATTGTACTGGTGTTGAGACGTTGAACTATAACTGCTGTAGAACTTGTAGTCTTTTCCATCTTTGAAAATACCAAGCTTTCTTTCCCAATCTTCTAACTTAACTCCACTGTTTTTTAAATAAACATCTATTCTGTGCAAACTACAAGAAGATTAAGTATTTCTTGGAAGTCTATGGTTAAAGCAGAATAATGGCTTCATTTGTTATTTTTTTTCTTGGATTGATTCAGTTTGCCATTTGTCCCTTGGTCTAATGGAGAGCTGAAGAGAGAGGCTCATGTGTCTAGTGCCAGTCAGCAAAGTAAAGGCTGTGTGTCATGAGGGATTTTTTTTATTCTACCTTCATAGATGGAGCCAAAGAAATTGTATTGTGCAAGTAGGACCTGGAATAACATGTATCCTTTTCTGTCTGTACTGTTTTTTCTAAATCAAAATATTCACTTTTTTGTTAATGTCTGTCACTTGTACAATGGAAAATGAACCTAGATTTTCTGATATTAAACAAAGTGTTGTTTACCACTTCCTTGGCATTTACAGTGCAAGTAGTATCATCGTTGCCTCCGGGTTGAAACTGGAATACAGTTAAAGCTGATGCACAACTGAGTCACTCTGTACCAGTTTAGCCACACCAAAAGAAACTGGGCACAGACACCAGGTAAAAAGCATGGGCCTAAAAAACAGTAAAAGCAGTTTTAAATGTTTTGTTGGTTTTTGTTGGTTTTTTTTTTTTTTCTTCTTCATGTTTGATCTGTTCATGACTCCTGCTGCCCTTCGGCTTGTGTCTGGTTGTATCATCTGTGGCAGTACCAGGGTTGCACTTAGCTGCTTCATCAGCATGGCTGTTTCCTGTGCTGGACTCCTGTCCAGAACGGGTGTTTCTCTGCAACGCTGACACTTGGTATGCCAGAATGAAGTTCTACTGGAGTGCCCTAATGCAGCATTGATAGGTTACTTGCTCTTGACCTAAGGGTGTGCTTTGCTAGTGTTAGATGCTCATGATACATTGTCCCGCTTTTGAACTCTCTCTCGCCTCATGTGTGGGCTTTAATTGTGTTTTGATTCCTACTTGCTGTAAGGCTTTCAAGGATCCATTCACCTTTTTCTCCTTCACTTCTTTTTGTCTAGTCAGACTGAAAGTCCTCACTGAAGCTCTGTGTCTCATTTGTACAGGTACCAGTTGGGTTAACAATGCAACTGCGTGGTACCATGGTGACATTGCTGTTTTGTGTCCGATTGGTGAATTCGGAAGCATCAGTATTTTTGGACAGACTAACCAAATAGTACATGTGGACATTCACCTAACCGTGTGAACTCTTCTCCCCAGGTGACTGTAGTTCGGATTCTGTGGAGGAGGTTTTTGCTCTGACTTGGCCTTCAAACATGCTTCTCTTCCTTGATGCTAGACACCAGTCAGGTAAGGTCATATAAATGACTTTCACTGCAGGGTGGTCTTTTATGTCACTTGGCGTTAATTTTGGTACCCACAGCAAAAATCCCTGTAGCCTGATTCACTTTGCAGTTCTGTATCCTTTTCATCCAGATAACCGAGTGCTTTAAGTATGTTTTTGTTAGTGCAAAAGACAATAATTTACCAGGAAGCCAGCATCGGTTCAGTCCTCTGCTAAGGTGCTAGTAATGGAAAGAGTTCCCAGAGCCATGGATGTGGTGAGGTTTTCTATTCAAGTTTGATCAGACCAGTTTTGCTTATATGGCTACATTTGTAACATAGCATGGTCGAGCCATAGGTCAGGTAGTAGAGAAGGTTATCATACTATCATCTATTTTTATAAGGATGGGTAATTTCAAAGGAAAACAGAGCTGATACCCTATGCTTCCCTCTACAGGTTATCAAAATACTTGTGTAATAATTAAATACCTCATCTCAGTTTTCAGATAAGTGATAAAAAGGACAAAAAATCCTACTGTTTTTTGAAATTTACTTTCCATATTAACAGTGCAGATAAGCAAAAGGAAATTAACAATTTTGTAAAGAACAAAGGACACTAAATACTTCTAAAGTCTCAGCTGAGCCAGTGCATGAACAGCTGCCAATCTGTGCTCACTGCTCTCTCCATCTGCAACAAAGCACGGGCTTTTTCCGCAGAGCATCTGATTCATGAGACAACCTTACAGGAGTTTAATTAGCAAAGGAGTGTGCAATATGTGGCTGTGTTAGATTCCCCAAGTGTTTGGAAAAGGAAAGCTAACGGATGTTTAATTTGAATGTGTCCAGTAGAAACACATTACAGCTCACATCCTTTCACAGGCTGGGATAAACCTGGGTGGAAGAAAAGCCTTTTTGTTTTCTTTAGTCACCTGCATTACTTGGTGTCCAGTTTCATCTCATTAAGTACAGAACACAGATTCTGCAAAGGCAGTGTCTCTGCACGCAGTCAGAACCCACCCAGGCAGACACCCTTTCCTCCCAGGAAATTCTCCAGGGTGACTTTGCAGGCCTGGGGCTGTGACTGGCATCCTCTGACTTAGAGGAGAATGGAGATGCATGAGTATCAGGAGAAAGCATAATATTTTTGCTTTTCAGCATCACCTATAAGCTTTACCCCTGACACTAGAAGAGTGATAGTAAGAGTGCATTAGATCCGTAAACTCTAGTTTGAGACCTGAAAGCCTTTCCCCAATATATTTTTATAACCTTGAAATTAAATGAAAAATATTATATAAGCAAGATTGTAGAATGACAACCTCTCCCTTTTGTTTAAAGGGACAGATTGCTTGTTCCACCACAACACCCTGAGCGCCTCAGTCGGGTAGAAGGCTAACAGGGCTGTGACATGTTTTCAGCCATGCTTGAGGTGCCTAATTCCAGTCTGAACGGTACGTGACACTTTCAGCACTGAAAATGCACAGTGTCAGGTGAAAATCAGCAAAATAACCTTCATTAAATGCTCCTGTTTTCTTCTTGTTTGTAGAACTTCATTGGTTCTATAAAATATACAGTGCTCTGTTATAATTAGATGCCTTTATATGATTCTGGGATCACACATTTATGGAACGTGATTCTAGTTATACCAACAGTGATATCAACTGTCATGCTGGCAGAAAGCTCTTCTGTTAGCAACACACCTACATCTCACAGCAAGCAAAGCCAACTACCACAGACAGCAAAGGAAACACTTTCTCTTTTATTTATTCAATGAAATTCCATAAAGGTGAAGGGCAAGGTTAAAGTGAAAACTGAGTTAAAAGGGAGGGAGATTCAAGGGAGAAAGGAAGCTGTTGCCAAGAATGCTTGAATAACCTTTATCTGCCCTGGTGTTTGTACCAAAGTAACCTCTTAGCTGCTTAGGCAAAAGGCTGTATTTGTTGCTTACCATTCAGTCACTTAGGGAAGCATTTAGTCCCACACTTAGCACGTGCTGTGATAGTGGTAGGATTTGTGTACCACTGATAAATCAATGTGGGAATAATACCCCATCAAGAAAGGCTTTGAACTTCTCTTTTCGTTTTGGACAAAATGAGCAACTGGAGTAACAAATCTGGCTTCTATAGATTTCTACTTCATGATTTATGCAAACTTTGACTTTTTTACAGTTGCAAAATTTATAAGAGTAGTCTTCCAACTATATTATCTGATGTCTAACAAAAGCTGTTCCCTTAGCCAGATGCTGAAGATAGCGTCCTCTATATGGCTGGCTGTTTGCTCTTAATTATTTCTGAATTGCCCATTCCTCTGACAACTTTGTTTGAGATCTGCTAATAAATTTATAAGTTACACAGAACATGAGCCTATGTGCACAAAAAATTACTCTTACATTCTGACTGTTACAGTCTCATTTCCTTTGGGAACCAGCTGATTAACCCGAAACAGAGAGAGCTCCTTGAGCTGTCAGGAGATGCTCTGTAGCAGAGGGCTTAACTTTGTCACGCAGCTTGGCAAATTAGTGCGCTCTCATACCAATTCACTGACTGAGTCAGGTCAGTCTTCTTGTTTGTCTGAAGGCTGGGTTGTGAGAGATGTGTGGTGGTGTACAGGAAAGGTGTGTTTGCTGTGGAAATAGGTCCATATCCTGTAATACAGACTTACTAGAAAACAGGGCTCCAAGAGAACTCTGGAGTCTGACAGGCCATCCTTCCCACCTCATGTTGGGCTGATACATGCTTATATCATGGTTTGTAGTTGTTTGCCTTTCTTATTATGAAATAACTCCAGCATCTCCCCAGGCAAGATATTTTCAGAACTTCCCTACTGTTACCAGAAGGCTTTGCTAATAATTAACAGACTTTTGAAAGTTGCAAGCTTTACGATCAATTATATCAAAGTAAGAGTCTGTTGGTCTTGACATCATAGAGGAAGATGTAAAGTATTAACTTATCAACTGTGTTTAATCCACTAATATACACCATCCTAGCAGGGCACGTATAGACCTCTTCCCTATAGTGAGGCCCGTAAAGTGTCATACGATTTCTGTTCTGCACACCGGGTTCTGTGCCTCTGGAGGGGAACAGACTCTGATGGACCCAGACTTTTCTGCCCACTTCTCCATCAAGGTAAATCCTCTTTCCCCTCTTGTCTGTCCCACTAGGTACTCATCCCCTTCTCTTTCTCTTGGCCACGCCAATGCTTTCATTCCTAGAGCTGTGTTGCTGTACCAAAACAAGTGGGCTAATGATTGAGGTATAACTGTGCACTGTTCTAAAGATACCTACAGTGAGCACGGACAATGACTTGTGAAAATGACACAATAAAGATCTCGCTGTTTTTTTCTCATAGATGAGGTTATTCTGCTTGCTTTACAAAAACATCTCTGCGATGACCTCAGACAGGAAAGCTGAAAGAGTAACAAAGTAAGTCTGTTATAAACATCTACTACAAGCTCCACACAAATGTCTAAACCTTCTGGGCTGTTCCCCATGGTAGAGATGCAAGTTCATAGGGGTGCCAGCTCTCTGAATTTCCAGACCTGTTTCATATGAGAATAACCTGATTCACAAGGGCAGGAACGTGTGAGAAAAATTTCCGTGCTGGCCCTGACAGCAATGTCCATCCTACTGGTGGAGGGACATTGTTTTCAGTGGTCAGTGATAACCTCTCACTGGAGTTGGTGGCTTGTAATCTTCCCTAGAGCTCAGATCAGGCTACTCTGTGGAGCCAAGGAGTTGTTTGCTGCCTGCTGATGCATCTGTCAGTGCCTGGTAACTAGCTGATCTGCAGGAGCTCGTACAATTGAAGATCTTTCCAAGTTGCCTGCCTACATCGTCCTCTGGGAGTCCATCTGGATGTTACTCGATAACCTTTTCCACATCTCTTTATGTATGGGGGTTGTCAGGGTTCTTACAGTCAAGGTGTATAGCTGCTGCTCTTGTGGTCTGCTGCGTCTTTACTCTGCTGGCCACCCCATATGCCTCCTTTGGAGGCCTTTGGATATGGAACCTCCTTTGTTGAGAGCTACTCGTTAAGAGAGTGTTGCATGAGAAACAGTTGCTAGTATTTCCTGTCTTGTGTTATCAATCACAGTAACTTAGTTATTGCTATCTCATGTATGACTTAAATGTTACCTGGGAATGCCTTTTTTTAACACTGGACAAGTGCCTCTGGAGAATCTGAACATCTGTACCCATCTGTAGTGTAAAACTTATTGTTCTGGAGAAAAGCATGAACTCACACGGTAGAAAAGGAACTGAAAGCCAAAATACAAACTCTGCATTGGACTTATCATAGATGGATCATTTTGCTTCTCAGATGTTCTCCTTCCCTTTTACCTTTTGTCTGTTTAGAGTATCATTTCTATGAGGAGTGTGGTCCCATATTATAGAATCATAGAATTATATGTGTTATCTGACTTATGCTTCTGCCATGATGCAATGAAATAATACTTTTTAGTGTCTGTCAAATAAGCCGAAGTCTGTAAGTGTTTAACAGCACTCTGGTGACAAATCTATAGTGGTCACAGAAAAGCAAAGTTAACTTCAGCTAACAGCCTGACCAGAAGTATTACTGCCTGCTCATTGGTCCATCATTTTTGCCTATGCAGTTGCAAATGATACAAAGCGTTCTTGCCACCACTGCATCTTTCAGGGTGAGTAAACACATGCCTTCGAAGACTAGTTTTGGCCACTTGTTGTAATTGGAGGCCAGCTCACTGTAAGGTCATTTATTAAAAAGGGAGGGTTCTGGTACAGGTCTGTTCTACCTTGGCACCCCAGAAAATGGGACAAATGAGTTCGGTGGCTTCTGGGCCAAATCTAGGACTGCTAGAAATGAGTGCAATTCTGTTGAGACAAGTGGAGTCATAGTTACTTGTTACCATTTTTAATTAAACAGGCAGAGTTCATTATTACACTGTAGTAGGGGGAAAATTGGAAATTAAATAGGCTCATAGTTATTAACAGGTTAATGGCTTTTTAAAATAAAATTTCCATGTCTTTAATTCATATATTTCCTCAAGGTTATCACGTCTTGATGCAGGTGTACTTCAGAGCAAGGGTTTTGTCCTGTGCAATAACCTAGTTATGTCACTTAGCACTGAAAAATAAGACGCCAGTGGTATTTGATGTATGAACAATATGCTAGAGAACAAGTGTGTAGAAAGCTGATACAAAGTGTGAAAATGTAAATCAGGTGCCTGCCAAGCCAGGACATGTGTGAAACAACTGTTATCGCAGTGGTGCTGACAGGTGTTAGCAGCAGCCAGCATGTGGGTTTTCTGCTAGTGTTTTTTATTTACTCTTTCTATTAAGTGAATCCCAGCTCTCATTTTTCCATGTGGAAAGCTTCTGAATTTTTTTTTTGTGTGTGTGTGTTTGTAACAACAGATAGGTGATGTGGTGGTGTGACTGGTTCTGGACTAGTCCAGGCCCTGCAGCCCCTAAAAAGGGGTGGAGGGCCCTTTCCTGCCTGCCTCCAGCGCCCTGTGTAAACCTTGAGAGTTCATCCATCCTCACTAGCACAGACAGAAAGGGGTGAAGGTGACTGAATGCTGAAATGAAGTACGAGTTGTGCTAGGTCTGCAGATCTTGTGTTGACCCTCTTGAGATGCACAGCTTCTATATCAAGAAGCAAAATGCTATGTGGTGAGTTAAGCAGGCAAGAGTTCTCTGAAATTTTGGGGAAGGGATGGGAAAAACAAAAGACATGGAGATACTTAAAACCTCAGCCCAGCACATACGTTTAGAGCAATGCAGAAGGAACCCTGGAAGCTAGACTGGGAGCAGGACATAGGGACAAATTGATGGAGAGATGTGAAGGTAGCCTGCTGGTTCCCGTGGAGGTGAAGCGCCAGGTTTCTGCTTTTTGCACATGAGCAGGAATGTGTCCCCAGAGGACATCTCTGTGTACAAACATGAGACTGAATACTTGCTGTCTCTCAGTCCATTGCTGTGTCATCTGACTCAGTATAAAATAACTGAATTGTTTCTGGAAGACAGGAGGCACGTTGGTATTGTCCGTATACATGGACAGTTAGATACAGTGGTACCAGAGAACCTTGGGCCCTCCATATTTTAACTTAGGCAAAAATCCACCTGTGGCTGTTTAAAATGTGAAAGGAAAGCCATTTGTATGCTCTGTGGTCAGGTTTTTACTGAGCACTTCCAGAGGGATGGCTCTGGAGAGCCCTTCAAGAAGAGCTGTGGCTGAAATGCTCTTTTCCAGTGCTGAGGTGGAACATCTGTGTTGTCAATGTTTTTTTTTTAACAGCATTAGCAAAATGATTCCACCAATGAGTTGTCTGGGTCTTTGGTGTCCATGCATTCAAAACTCTGTTGTACACTTAGAATACATGTCAAAAGAAAAAATTATTTGAGAGCTAGGAAGGACTTTTGGGTGAGGGATTTAAGACTTATTTTATTTCAGTCTTGGTTTAGAGAGAATTTGCTTTCTACTAACAAATATTTAATTGGGGAAAATACTTCAGGTAGCTCTCAGTTTAGTAGAGAATGATATGTAGGATCTAATATTTGGAAGCTAAAGCTAGACATTTTCAGATGAGGACTATGTCACAGGATTTTACCTGTGAAAGGCCAATTTACTTTGCCATGTGATGGTCTTCAGGTGAGAAGTATCTGGAATCCCAAACTAGACTTCTCAAATACCTACTCTAGCTCACATGAAAGTTATGTATATAGATGGAGAAAAGAAATAGAAAGTAGAGGAAAAAAGATGAAAGAAACAAGCAGGAGATTCTAGTGGAGACTTAATCAGTATGAGAGGAACCGAGTGTTACGAGTGTTATGAGTGGATCCCATGTGTTACGTAGACTGTTCTCTGTGTGTCGTCAATGGGTGCATCTTGTTGTCTGATCCATGCAGGCCTGAGGTGCCAAACCCAGCCTCTGGCTGAGGAGAGAGAATCCTTTAGGGCCTTCCTCAGGAGCATTTGCTGATGGCTTAACTCCCTGTCTTTCCAACAGGACCTTTTAGTAGGTTCAGTGTGATTTTTGTCTCTAGGATCATGCCCTGTGAAATGCAGGTTGTACAGCTCTGTAACTCACAGTGCCTGAGTTACTCTCTTTTGGTGTTTGTTGGGCTGTTATTAGGCTGCTAGCTGCCTTTCTGCTTGTTGTCTTGCAGTTCCCCTATTCAACTGAGCAAAAACATTCCCTTATTTCAGTAGGTGAATATAGCTCTAATAGGTGGATCATGTATTCATAACCACAGTGCTGCCCCTTTACAGATTTTATTTATTTACTGTAGCAGGCTGTAACCTTGTCATATTCCCCTAAATTGTCAAAAACATAAAATCAAAGCCGATTGACTCTCTTGGTATCCTTGTAACTCATCTTAAATGGCAGTAATGTTACCTAGAGAGAGAGCTGATGGCATAAAGGAACATCTTATGAGCTCGTCTGTTAAAGAGCTTCACCAGTTTTTGCTATGTGAGAATCTAACCCATTGTATGGGAAACTGTTACATATTTTCCTAGATGTACCGTAAGGCCTGGATCCTGTGAACACGTACATGTGCATAATTTTACTTTCTGGTTGGTGCCATTGCTCTGTGCTTGTCTGTCCCTTTGTTCAAACAGAATAACATTATAAAAACTATTGCTGAATAAAGAGCTGTAAACAAACCCTGTGTTGGAAGGGGTATCCAAGCTTTATTGCCCCAAAATTATAGGACGCATTCAAATCATCTCGAAATGGCCATCATCATTGTTGTGTAATTTGATGGATAAACGCACACACAGAGCTATGTATTCCACGCTTTTAAATATTTTCAGTTTACCACCACTTTTTGTCCGTGGGCACCAAACATCATTGTCTCAAGAGACAGTTTACATTGGAAGTAATTAAAAACGGTTACTGTTAGTGTTGAAATAGAGTTGATTATGGTGTAGTATGAACAGATTTTTCTTCTTGTGGCAAGACCCCTCCAGCTTCAGATTTAAAAACCTTAGGCCCTGATCCAGTTTTTCCAATGCTTTTGCTGACAGCTGGAATAGGCCTTCAGTGCTCACATACTGGCCCACTACCTGCTAAGTTCTTGGCTCCTCCATTTTCTGGCATCTTCTGCAATAGATTAGATGATATAAAAAAATGCCTTGGCTTCTAGTTGCAATTTCACATATGGTAAAGTGAGCTCAGTGCTTAGTTATGGGCTGGTTTTTTTTTCCCCCTTGATTCTCCCTCTTGGTGACAATTCCAAGAGCTTATTTGGAAAATGGAAATGGAAAATAGGAAAAACTGACTCAAGTAGTGGAGATCTGAAAGTGTGGGGGTCTTGATACAGGTATATGTCAAACAGAAAAACCTCTTCAAACCATTTTTGCCAACTCACAAAAGAAAATATGATGCATGGGTTTTGTGCAAAAGGTGAAGAATCTAGAATGTTAATGCACTAAGCTAATTTGGAGGTATCTGTGCTGGCCTGATACACAGAGACAATAGCACAAATGAGAAGGACTGAAACCTACTAGTTAGCCAACGCTTGTTGGAAACATAGAAATTGAGTGAAGCACTAACAGAGCCAATAGGACAGGAAACATCTGTCATACTGGCACAGTCTGCACTGTAACTGAAAGGGACCTTACCTTGCAGCCTCTGCTAGGGCAGGCTGAAGAATTTTAAGTTGAACTGTATAGCTAACATTTTAGAGGGCACACTCCAACTTTTTACATCAATGATAACTATGTGTTATTTTAAGCTGTTGTGGTTTTTTTTTTTTTTTTTTTATGAACTGCAACTTACTTGATCTTGAATATTTGGTGGGATTTGTTAAGCTATGCTCTTGTTAGACCACTACTAAATGTCTTCCTCGCTCAAACACACATTTGCAGTTCAGCCACTGAATTTAAAAAAAAAAAAAAAATCATCTGTAGTCATGACCATTATGTCTAAACTTTTATCTCTTTTTTAAATGCAGTATTCCTAAAGTCATTAAGTGTAGGAAAAGCAGCATTGCTGCTGAAAGTCAGGCACTGAATTTATAGAGATACATCAAAGTACAGTAACCACAGTGAGTCCAAGCCCTCCATCAGTTCCTTTCTATTACTACCCTGCAGAGTGGAACTTGCTTGTTAAGACCACGTGCAGGTGGGATCACCTGATCACTTTACACAGTCTTACTGAGTGATTATCTCAGCTCCACATGCAATTACCACTCAACTTACAGTATTTGTCAGGACATGCATGTTTTTGACAGAGCTTATAACAGACGCATATCTGCCTTTGAGCCCGCTCTTAATTTCCTTTTCTTGCATATGCACTGCTGCTGCTTTATACTGTAAGATCATATTGCTGGATCTGAATGTAACAAAATCAGCATTAAAATACGATTTGGAAGAATACAAGAACTTCTTGGATGACAAACATCAAGGAGCTGATAAATGCTCCCTAACCAACATCTCTGCTATGAAGCTTTGTTTTCATGTTTCATTTAATAAGCAAATGATTAACCAGCAGTCTGTATCAAAAACCTCTTCTAATTTGGCTTGCTCCTTCTGGTTTTCTAGAAATTTAGGAAAGTGCTCCTAGCCATTCTGCAAGGCTGGCAGAAGAACAGACCTGTGAGATTTCAGAGATGAAGCAAGATCCTGGTAGCTGTAAATAAGAAATGCATTATAATGCCTTCACATTAGCTTGTTTTTAGAGTTCCAAATATATCCCTCTGTGGGAGATGTGCTCCTGCTGTGCATCTCCCCAGGGATGCCAGGCTCTTCCAAGGTCATGCAGTGCTTTCAGTTTTGCACTGCAATGTGTTTTTGGCACTGATGTGCAGCGTCAGCACTCTATCCACAGCAGGGCTCTGCATGCACCTGAGGGGGAGGCTTTGCTCTTGCACTGTGCTGTATGGAGTTGAATGCTTTAATGTACCCTGGCATGTTGTCATACTTCAAACTTGTCTCTGGGATCACTAGGGTTGATGCTTCACTCTTGAATGCAAAGATCAAACAGCCACGAATACCAGCCGGGCAATTATTTTGAAGATGAGAGTGCTCAGCTCCTGATGAGACGAGGCAGGCGAATCTGTTGATTGTGGACACGCACAAACGGCCTTTCTGGGAAGGAAAGGAACTGGCTATCTGTGTAGCTGTGGCAGGGTCGCTACCACAGGGTCCATCCAGCAGACAGCTTCCCCAGTATAACCACACTGGTTAATGTGGCTGTGATGTGAATGCAGGCACAAAAGAGCTGTGTATTGTCGCTGCAGCACGCCCACCAAATGTCCTAGGAGTATGTGCCCCATGTGACAGGAGCTGAGAGGGAAGGGACAGCCTTCTCAAGTCTTCTCTAGTAAGTCTACCCCTGATATGGGACTCTGGCTAGATACTGTGGTTGCAGTGGATTTGTGCTTGGGTTGAAATTAACATTTAACCTTTACAAAAGAATGGGGTAAAAGAAACAAAAGCTTTTTGACCCATAAACTCACTTATTCTGAAATCAATACCTACATTTCCTGGAACTCCTTGGCAATGATGGCTGGGGATTTCCTGAAACTGAATCTCATCAGCCTCAATATTTGCTTTTGCTGGAATAGTATTACATAGGTGCATCCTGGGACCATGACATCTTACCTATTAATGCAAAAATTGAATCAGACTGATGCTGTTTGAACCAACATTTTTATCTGCACGTTCCCAGTTTTTAGTATAGTATTGATGTATGCAGGGTGATTTTTTCTTTTAATTGATTTTCATTAGAAGGATGGGCAGAAGTGATTTCTGAGACTTTAGCATGGCTTTTGCACACAAATGTCTTAAAATACAGGAATTGTTGTACTTGAAGCTTATGATAGCTGGAACTGCCTGAAATTGCTTTAATACTAAGTTTGTGCCCCACTTCTGCAGCAGCAATGACCTCTGTTGTCTCTATTACCTAGCAAATATTTGTTGTTTTGAACAGGTGACGTTAACGTCTAAGAGCTATTAAAGTTTTATTAATTATTGTAGATTCAGATGGAAAAGTAAAATTTTGCCCTTGCAAATTGTTCTTTGAAATGAATGATATAATGGTGGACTGCTGAGATTTAATCAAATAGTTAAAAGAAGTGCTGGTATTGATAACATTAGAGTTGAATGATTTTTATTATGGGCCAAAGTGATTCAGTTTTGAGCACTGTATGTTTTCCTGATGTGAGAACTGTTGGTATGTTTGATGCATCTGACAGGGAATTGTTAGGGTAGAGGATGTGTTTAACAGGTCACTCAATAAGTTGCTGTTTCCTACAAGGACTTGATAACAGGAGAAAATTTTTTGTTGTGTGGGCTTACACAAGATATCTGAATTTTTGCAGTGTACTGTGGTACAACTTTGTGAAATGAGTTCTGAGAATCTATATAATGAAACTGCTGAGAGCTGTGAAAACACTATGTTAAAGTCCAACGCGTGCTTATTGTAACGGAGAATCTGTAAAGCTTCTGGAATATAATCTAGCTATAAATTGCTGGTAGATTTTTAAACTCTTATGCAAAGTGGTTTCATATTTGGAAATTTTCATGGTTTGGGGTTGATAGTAGCTTCCTTAAAAAAAAAAAAAAAAAAAAAAAAAAATCTGTCCTCTCTTGATACAGCCTCTTCATTCACATTTATGCAGTGGAAGTTAAAACTATTAAGCAAGATAGGGGTCTGAGATTGCTCTTCTTGCTTCTAATGTACAATAAGTTTTTGATACAACTAAAGTTGTTAGTTCATAATGTGGTACATCACAAAGTATTTAAAGCTTTGTCATGAATTGCTTTATATACGGACTGTGATGACCTTCCATGATGCAGGTCTCTGACATGGAAAGAGGTGCGGGGGAATGAGGTTGGTCTTTCCTGGCCTACAAGTGTGAATCTGTAGGTGAAGGCTGTGGAGATTATGAGTACTTGCCTTCTTAGCAAGTAGGGGAGAGGAGAATTCCTCATTCCAACACCCTCTTATAAATTCATACAACGCTTATTCAGATTTTTACAGAGGGAGAAGAAACTGAATCATCAGTACCCATACAGCAACATTTTAGTGCCTTTAGGAACTGGATATTGCCACCTTTACCTGCCCCCAAAAGGAGTAATAAATTCCCAGGTTTCCAGGAAGTCAGTTTATGGACTTGGACACAATCTAAGATGTGTGCGTTATTCTGAATCTGGCCACTACATGTTTAACAGAGGCTTTAGATAAAAGGTTACATAGATGTAGTGAGGCTGCCTTGTTTTTCTTTCTTGAGTCACAGAACTGGAATAACAGGATGTTTTGTCACCATTCACTGAGCTGCTCATTTGCATGTGGAATTCATTTGCATGCCATTGACATTTGGGGTAGAGCGCTGGGAAACGTCTGGGAGGATCTGCACTCAATGGAGAACAGATCTCTGGCTGCAGTTGGATGGGAACAAAGTTAGCTTGGCCTGTGGGAAAAACTGACAAATTAAACGTGGCTTCATGAAAACATCTCTCAGTTGTACGTTTTTCTTTGGAAAGATGCAGCAGTGCTATGTAGGTAAGGCATAGATGTTAGGTATTGGTAGGAAGAAGTTAATTGCAAATCACGTTCTGGGCTGCATAGCTGCCTTCCATCTTTGGGAAGTTCTTGGGGGTTCACTTTTTCCATCTTCAAAACACTTTTCTGGTTTATTGAAAGGCTCTGTAAAGTCCAAACTTCTATTTCTTACTGTGCTGACCTGATTTGTGATCTTGTATGAAAGAGACTTTCAAAGATAGCCTGTGAATGCTTTCTGGGGTTCTGAAAGAGACCAGTTACGCACTTGTTGGCAGAATGTTCCTTTGGTTTAATACGTACAGGAGCCAGGAAAACTTGTCTGGTGTTTACCAGGACCAAACAGTCTGGTGGAATCAGTATTCAAGGTAGTGAACCGTGGCTGGAGTGAAGCAAATGTGTGTGGACACTCTCAAAGCTGCTCTTTTGCTTGGGTGAATGTTAATGACACTTCCGTGTTTCCGTGATGGATTCATTCAGACATTAAGTCACTGGAAAAAAATACTCTCTGAAAAATATGCATATGTTCCTGATGGCTCAAAATCTTGTAATAGCAGCATGCTTACCAAAAAAAAAAAAAAGAACCCAAACCCAAACTGTAGTTATTTTGTGATCTTAAAAATCAAATGTTGCCAGAAAATGTTCTGGACTCTGACTGAATGTGTGGTTATTTCAGCTTGTCCAGGATACTTAGCTTCCCTATGGCTCAGTTAAAGACTAGGAGCTGAGATGTCGGTGTGTGAAGAGGAGGCCTCTGTTGGGTATAACCAAAGAAGGCTTGGAGCAATTGGTGATGTTGGACTGGAGAGAGGATATTTGTGTTAAACTACTGCTTTTGGTAAATCAATCTTTAAAAAAATATATGATGGTGATTCCATTTATTGACTTATTTCTATAATCACTTTAATTTCTAGATTGGCGCTGAAACTTTATCTGGTCTTAATCAGTGAAAGGCTACTGTCTGAGCAAACAGAGCAGCACCTCTTGGGACTGCACCTGAGGTGAATATATTTAGGATATTTTCAGCAGCACGGTCAAGCAGTAAAAGTAATTGCTCAGCGTGTGCAGTTGTGATGTGAGCATTCTTGGCAAGGAATAGACAGTTCTGGGTTTGAGCCTTCCTATGTGATTTTGGTCAGCTTTTACTTGATCTTTCTGTGCCTCAGGTACATCTGTTGAAGAGGCTGAACGTTTTCCTAGCATACATTCTTCCAGGCAAAGCTGTTTCCTTCTTACTCATTATGTGTATAGCAACTGGCACAGTATGTCCTCATAGGTGCTATTGTAATACAGAGCTCCCTCCTATTAATAGTTATAAGGAATTCCCATTCACATGAGCAGGAACTGCGCCTCAGTAGAACCAGGGAAAGGGCTTGATTGGGTGAGGTGGAGGATGCTCTGGCCTCGTGCTAGTGTCACCCAGAGAAACATCGTCTGCGGCATGAAGCAGGGCTGGGCATTTTGTAAGCCTCCAGGGTTTTTTTTTTCATGCGAGAAAGTTTCAGATTCAGGATGAGCTTTAAATTCTGCATTTAGTTCAGGCACCTGGAATGTTTTATTTACATTGCATGGGGTCGCTGTACAATGAAGATTCAGTTTAGGGTGGGGGTGGGAGTGGGAGAGGAAGAAAGACATCTATTGAAAAATTCCTCTCCATTCTACAAAGATGTTGACCACGTGACCAGTGGCTGGCACCTCCTGTTTAGGGAATACTGGCATATATGCTTATATACGAGCAACACCCCATACTAAGATGCTCTCTGCTGAGAAATGCATAGCAATATGCTTAAGCAAGGAACTGATAAATCCATCACAAAATAGTGGCTTGCCATTTTCTCCTTGCAATTCTTTTTTAACATGTATGCACATTCTTTATATGCAGGAATATGTAAGCTCATATGTGATTTTAAGCCTGTGGATAGTACACACCAGCTTACAAATCAATTCAAACCTAAGTGCTTAAGTAATATCAAGCTTGAAGGTTAATTTGCAGTAGAAGCTGCTGCTAGCTGAACACTGAAAGGAACATTAGTTACCACTTTCTCCTTCAACTTCAAATTTTGTGCCTCTTGTGTTCTGTTCTTTTAGGTTTTAAAGTATAAAGGCAGACCTTGGAAAGATCTGATTGGTACTGATTTACATCAGTTCAGGGGACACGTCAGCATCCTAACTAGTACAAATTCTGGTATGAAGCAGTTATCATCAGTTGCTGTATTGCTGTGATGACTAACAGTGCATTGTAACTGGAATGTAGTTCACAGTTAACTCAAAGTCACTTCTAAAAAACTGTTTTCACAAGGGAGTTTATTTAGGTTTGAAAAATATACAGGCACTTAGAAATGGCAGGTAAATCCCTCATTGCATTTGAAAATCCCATTTGGTGCTTACTCTGTGTTGACTTCCATGGGGACTGATCTTGTTTATGTTTTTGAAAAATCCCATGGGTACTAATTTTGGCACTTAAAATTCTGGCTGTGACAGTTTTGAAAGTATCATCTGATGGCTGGCAAACTGGAGAGTTGATTTGTCTTCTTGTCCTGGATTTCAGTGATCGCCGGCATGATCCTGTCTACAAGGTGTAACTTACTCTTTTGTTTAGCATGAGGATTACCTTTTGGCAAATGCCAATTGATTGATTTGTTACTTATTTTGCATTTATGATATTTCTTCCAGTGTGTTATACGGTGTGTCAACTGCATGGGACAGAAAGAATTTCTGCACCTGGAAGTTAAAGGTATACAACAGAAAACAGTGTTTACATATGCGGTTCCTATTGCATTGAGCAGATTTTCACAAAAACAGTCTGACCTTTAGAGTTGACAGCACTGTTTTTAATGAGCTTGTAAGCTATTTGAAGGCTTCACTGATTTTTATTTCAGCTTTTAATATTTGACACACTCCCATTACTGAGGGATTCTGCCAAAAGCAGTCCAAATCACAATTGAAAGGGAAAAGGTGCAGAGAGTCAAATGCCTCACCCCCTATTCACTGTTCATAGAAAATCTGTATGAATGGAGATACCGGATATCTCCCTAGGCTGAGAGGTTAGTGATTTTCAGAAGGAGTATCAGCCAGCTTGGACACATGAAATGTCTCTTCTAAAGGTCAAGTAAATAACTAGAAATGCAGGGTGAATTTTACCTTATGAAGTGTTGGTAGCAAAGAAACTGACTGATCATGAAAGTCATTCAGCAAAACTAAGTTGGATTTGAGTAATTTATGAAAGTTAGAGTAATTAGTTCATTGAGTGCTGTCAAGAAGCAGTCGGCATCACTGTTTGTCTTGCTGCAATGATACTCTGCAAGAATAGGCAGCCAAGACAGGACAGACAACTGCAGCTGACACGGGCTGCTCAGTGACAGAGCTGAGATAGATCTTTTTTTTTTTTTTTTTTTTGGCCCTCTGGGTAAAGTTTATTTGCTGCAGTTCCAGACCCAGAACTGCTTTGAGACAGCAAAGCTTCAGTAGGAAACAGAAAGTCACAAATACTGCAAATAGAGAGGAAGATATCACCTTATCTCCTGCTAGCCTTTCTAACATGGAAGGTCCAGAGGCCTTGGAGCAAAACAGAAGAGGTTTTGTGTCTTTGCTGGGTCTCACCAAATGTCCACCCAACCTATTATTCTTCTTCGTCTGTTGGCTAAGATTGTCATGTCTGTTCTTGTCTGCTTAATATCTGATAGGTCTTTGCTGTGAGGACTTGCCATTAAATAGCTCTGTGGAGCTGGGCTATGGCCCGTGGGCTTGCTTTGTCTTCTCACTGCACCAAAACCTGGCAGGGAAAACACTGCTTCCCTGGATATTCTCCCATCCTCCAGCAGTTTGCAGCTTGGGGATTTCTTAAACCAAAGTTGGTTGGCTCTTGATGGAATCTAAGTCATCTTGACAGACTCTTCATCTCTTTGAGAAGCAGTATCATCTGCTGGCTTTCTCTCTGGACCTCAGCGGATTAATGAGTGTTGCGGTTTGGGCCGGAGTGGCCAATGACCGGCAACAGATGCTCTCCTCCACCTCTCGCTCTAAGGATTTATGAGTTTAGAAGAAACTAAACTACTTTAATGAAATATTAATAAAATAATAAAAAAGAAATAATGAAATAGATGCAATATATACAAAACTGAATCAAGCTCCCAGGATGATGGTCATGTCCCTGGCAGGCACTGGGGAAGTCCCAGACTGGAATCCGTGATGGATGGGAACTGGATTCTGGATCTGGAGTCAGGAATACATGAATCGGGATCAAAGGCAGACAAAGAGATAGAGTCCTCCTCAGACACCAGCCATTGAAGGAAGAGAGCCGACCCTCTGATCCCTCAGGTTTTATACTGAGCATGGGGCAGATGGGATGGAATATCTTGCTGGTCAGTTTTGGGCCACCTGTCCTGTCCCCTCCTCCCTGCAGGTGTGACCCCTCTGCGCTTTTCTGTGTATTTGCCAACGGGGCAAATAACAAAGCTAGCTGATCTTGGTTGTTACAGCAATAAGTATGAACAGGAGCCTCTCTGCATACCATTCCTTGGCATAAACTATAAACACAGGTCTTATCTGAGAACGAACAGTTCCTGCACAATTTCAGAGAGTTAGAAGAGGCTCAGCTAAAAAGTAAAATTACTGAACAGAAACTTTGTTTTGTTTTACCTCAAGCCAGGACACTGAGCTGCAGGCCTCTGGTAGGGCTGGGTTGCAGAGGCTGACAGGAGCAAGCTTGAAGGTCAATTGTACTAAGTGTCTGCTAGAGACTGCCGAGGACCAGAACCGTCTGTGAGAGCTGCCTCTAAAACAAAGGCTGACCTGCCAGGCGGTGCTGTGAAGACTGCTGTCACAAGGAGCACTTGCAGCAGAGCTGCTAGCTTATAAACCTACATGTGGCACTGGGCAAGAAGTGGGACAGTGGTACGTACGTGAGACGGCTGTGAGTAAAGTGGGAGCATCTGGGAACTTACGTTTTGGGCAGAAGGCAGAAGCTGGAGTGCCTGTTGCCTGGACAGAAGACTTAAAGAATGTGGCAGAGCCGATGGGCCCCACATCACGCAGTATTGCTGACTGAAATGAGAGAGTTATTTGGCTTCAGAGATGAGTGAGACTGTACGAATACAGAAAAATAGTGGTGGAAATGGAATTTCTGCCAAATTCAAAATTAGCATCTGTGAGTGACAATTGTTAGCAGATGTCAGGTTTCTATTTATTTACTTGTTTTCTGGAATGTTTATAGATTTCATTTTCATCTTTTTTTGTATGTTAGTCTTACAGATTTTCTCATGTGAGGTGCAGAGAATTTGTATACCAGCTCTTTAAAATGGCAACACTGAGGCATCTAGGTGTGATAGTATATGACAAGGAAAATTCTGCGTATGTTTACTGCTGCTAGATCTTGTTTGTTTATGGGGTGAAAAATTATTAAATAACTCGTGTGATAGGCTGAATAACCAGTCTACACTCTCTGGGCTAGTGTTGACCATTATCACCCACCTAGCTTCTTTGCAGAGCCTGATGATAAAATCAACATCCCTCTAAAAACTAAGTAGCTGTCAGACAAGAAGTCTGGGCCCTAGGAAGGTGGTGGCAAAACTGTTCCGCTCCCCTGGAAGAGAAGAGCAAGGACTTGCAACTTAAGCGTGACACTGAGCCGCAGTGGCTCGGTGCTCTGGAGCCGTCTGACGAGCTGGTGTCCGCAGTGCAATTGCCAGAACTGTGGGTCTCTCCACTGATTCTCCACGTTTGCAAGGAAAGCATGAAGGGAAAAGGAAGAGCTGTATAACTTTGCTTCCAAGATAGTTCTTTTCACTCATGGCTGTTGACACTGTTCTTGGTCCAATGAACACTGCAGAAATCCATGTTAGCAGCTGTTTTCCCTATCAAAGCATTTTCCTTGGATGAGAGTGTCAGCTGGCGGAAGACTGTCTCCAACCATTTGACTTTCCATGGTGGGAGTGTTACTTTTATCACCAATAAAATATGAGGACCTTTGGATGTGGTATTACCTGGCTTGCTTACACATCCTGGTAAAATTTCCAACAGCTTTTTTTTTTTGACTGTCAGCTTAATTTAAATCTCCTAATTTTTCTGTGGGGGAAAATCAGTAATGCAAGCTGAAGAGTAGATTTTCAATGTGCTTCTTCCCCAAAAGGGCATATACTTCGTATGCTGAGTGGAGGAAAGATGGAATGGGACAGGACAGGATGGGACACAAGCTTACTTATCTGTATTTTCAAAGGAAATTTGAAAATTTATTCTCAATTTATATTCAGCTTCCTTGTGTAGGCAGCTGGACCCTTGGCAAGGACTTAGTGTCCTCCTTCACTTCAGGAGTCTTGAGAATTTTACTTGCTGACTCTCTGGTTTGGTTCTATTTTGGAAATATACTGAAGGTGTGGGGAATGGGAAATTCCACAGCCTACATCAAGAAAACAGAAAGGTGGACTGGAGAGGACAGTATTCTGGGAGGCCAGAGACATAGGTCCTATCCTCTTGTCTGTCATTTGAAGCCTAACTGAAGGCAGCAAATCGCTTTAGGTCTCTATTACGTTTTCTTCTCATGCTTTTTTCTCCTTGCCCATTGGGCCTTTGAAAGCACAGCACCTAATGCAATAGAAACAAGAGCTCTGGGGCTGCCATTATTGCTAGTCATGGTGACAGTGTCTGCAGTGTTTTGTCTGCGTAACATCTGCCATTTCTTACCCATTGCTATTTGGCAGTGGCCCCTTGGTTTTCTTACACGTATTATCTGATCAAAAAAGTAAATTTCAGTGATCTGGAAAGTTCTACAATAGTGAATAACTAGCATCCTGGATTCAGATAACTCTGTTTAGCCTCCCCGTGCTAGTTAAACTGTCCTCAGGCATAACCTGTCATTCATGCACTTTTTGACATCTTAGTTCTCTCCTGGATAAAAGGTGTTAAAAAGATCTCCTAGATACAAAGGTGTTCTGAATGTATGCCCAGATAATGTATGCCCAGATAACCTCTCTATTACAGGTACTACCATGTGTTTGACATTGCTGTGGAGTACACAGAAAACAAGTGGTACGCTAGAAGATATGTAATCTTCCTGAAACCTCTTTATGAAAACATAATAAAGTACTTCATAACGCTCCTTTCTTCTGATGAGCACTGAGACAAAATGGTAGAATTTACATTTCATAAATATCTTGGTGGGTGAAATTGTAACTCCAGGCAAGACAGAAGATCTGTCAAAGACTTAACTGAGAAAAGAGCTCACCTTGTGATTTAAATCTTCTTGCAAAAAAGAAATTTGGATTTGAGGCTGCAAGCCAGTCTCTGCAGCTATTGCTCATTCTGTGCTCTAATACCTTGCAAAGACTGGAAGATACTTACGTATTTTTCAACATACAGGTGCTCAAAAGCCTGTCTTCATTTACATGCTGGCGTTCTCTCAGCCACAGGCAGGGGTGCCACTGCCCAGCGCTGTCTGCACCTGCCCGCGGAACGGCATCTTCCCTCTGTGCTCAGACTGCTCCGCGTAGTTGGCTCTGACGGTTTTGGGGGCCTCCAGTGAGTTACGTCAGGGGTGGACTTTGTCCAGGGATTCAGCCTTAATTTGAATTTACCACCTCCGCTCACAGAAGCTAGGCCCTCGGATTATTTTAGGAGTGTATATGTATGTGTGATAATTCTCATGTGTTTGCCTCAGCAGGGTCTGATAGACTGCTGTGCTCTTTTCTTTATTTTCCTTTTTTGACATAATGAATCGTAGCCACAATTGCATGAAGCCATCTACTAACTAATTTTTTCCAATGGTGACTTTTTTTTTTTTTTTTACAAAAGGTCACAGACTACACTGCTGCTCACTGTTTACTTAAAGAGAAAGAATGTAGTCACATATGTGCACATATATAAACCATAACTGGTCTGTTACTGTGTACAATGCATTTTTTAAAATAACTGAAAACAGACCAGCACAAGTAGCTTCAAAAGTTGAGTGCACAAGCGAAAAAGAGGAAAACAAAATGAGACCTTTTTAAAAATCTTTTACCAAGTATTGTGGGTACTGTAAAGCAAATAAATAGCTAACTTGTTTGAAGTTGCTGCCTACTCAGGGCATGGCAAACTGATAAAACTGAAACTCGGTTGTAAACATTTGGAAAGACAGTTATACTGACAGGAGATCCCCTGGAACAGTGAAACTGAAGCGTATCTAGCACCAGTGTTTCTGAACAGGGCAAGATGGCTTTGTAAAATCTTGCTTAGTTGGCGATTTTTGAAGAAAATAGGTCAGAGACTCTTGATGGTGGTCTTGTTAAGAAGCCTTTAGTGCCTTATGATAACTTCAATACTTAGTTGAATGGGCTTTGTGTCTTCCTGCCAGAGGAGGCATGGCTTTCAAATTAGAGTCAATCACACTGGTAAGTGACTTCTGAGGTCCAGTTGTGACAGCTTTGTTCCAAAGGCTGAGGAGCACATAACTTTTCCAGCTCTCACTCCAGGACTGTCAAGTAACTCGGCTAGTGTGATTCCAGGGACCTGGCAGAAGCTTCTTTTCTGTGAAAATTTGCTAGAGTGATTGCTGAAGCTTTTAGTTTAAATTGCAGGACATGAGAGGGACTGTGCAGAAAAACATCAGGTAATGGATAAGACACTGAGCAGAGACGGGGAGGGAAATAGGCGGCAAAATGTTGTAAGGAAGTAACATGGACTAAACATGTGATGAAAACAGCCTGTCATGATCTTTGCCTACATTCAACAAAAACTTGGTGTTGATTTATCAGAGCCTGACCTGCATACCAGCCACAGTTTACTCCATGTGTTATTTAACCCTCAGGGGACATAAACCATGCGACTCCAGAATCCATGTGGTTCTTGTGAAAGCTTCTGCCGTGTCTGGTCCCTCTGCTGGTAATTCATAAACAGTCTGCACACGCAGACCTTGCTGCGTACATCCTAGTATTGTCACGTGAACTTGTCTTGTTTTGCGCTGAAAAGTACATTATTTCATCTTTAAGAATACAAAATGAGGGTTACAGGAGCAAATAGGAGACCTAGTGCAGGTCAGTGATTAATTTTCTCTTTCTGTTTTTCCAAGGCTTATAAAAGATATATGTGTGTTGAGATATGCTAAGTATATGGATGATGTTGCAAGTGTATATACAGCATATCAATGACCATAGAAGTATGTAAAAAATTATCCATACACAGTTGAGAATGCACTTCACTAGGACCATGTACCCTGGCAGTAATGTACATTTCCTGCTAAATGTTTGTCTTATCGTATCTGTATTTACTTAGATGGTTTAGTGTGTCCTTTGAAGCTATGGGACTGCATTTGTGATTGTTTCCCTGACCAAGTATTATGTGGTAGACATGCAAACTAGCTCATTAATGAAATGCACTAAAGAGAAACTAACACATTGATGTCCTCTGAGTACTCATCTTCCTCTGGATTGAAGGGTTGTGCTGTTGATAGTGAAATGATGCATAAGGACAGAGAATGATCAGTTAAAATCCATTTGGAGTATCTCATAAGGCTTAAGAATGCTGGCTTTGATTGACAATGTCGTTTAATGATAAGCCCAGAGTCCATTGTTGCACTGGAAACTACGCAAAGAAGACGGCTAGGTGATGTGCACTGTCTCTTCTCTGTGGGGTAGCCATGAACAGACTGAACTATGACTATCTTTGCTTCTTCTGAAGACCTGAGAACAGGATGTGTAACTAACATAGGATTCTTAAAAACAGCAGAGAAGAATGTGTCCTTCAGATAACTCTCAAAACTTGCTGAAGGACAAAGGGCCCTTTTACATACCAAGGCCCAAAGTATTGAATTCCAAGGAGAATAGTCTCTACCATAGCTGCTGCCACAGGTCTGTGCTGTAGGACTCTGTAAGATACTTGGTTATTTTGTTCTTCTTCTGATTTGTGCACTGTGCTTTCCTCTGGTGTGTTAAAATATTTTAAGTTGCCCATCACACAGAATTCCTTATGACTAAGTAAAATAGGTTGAGGCTCCTTCAGAGCTCTTGGCTGTCTCTCTGGCCGTTAAGAGAATGCATTGAAAAATTAGGCTTATCAAGCCTGAACCATTCTTTTTCTGACCCCAAAATACTTCTTCTCCTCTGGATGCTGTGCTTAGAAAAGTGCTCCTTTGCTGTTTTTTGAGGGATTTCAAGGAGGATTTCAAACAAACAAACAAACAAAAAATTAAAAAAACACATATGCAAAACACTTTCCTCACTCTGCTGTGAATATTATGACAGTGAGCGTAGCAAGAAAAATGTGTCCATTTAGGGAAGTAAAAAAGGAAGGTATTTAGCAGGAATACAGTTGAGCTTACAAGAATATAGAAGGAATTTCTGCTTTGAAACAGGCGTAATTGTGCTGGCAGAGGGAGGCTGGCTTATTATACCCAACTAGTTACCATGTGATTGCATTACTCTTTAGAATCTTCACAACTGTATGTAATATGATGCTGCAAAATCAATCCTTTAGTTTCTGTATGCTATGTACTTAGTGGCATTAAAAAATGCAGAAGATTTTGTGTGAAATAGAGAATAACTATGTCAGTAGAAAACTAAACAAAGCTTGCAGTGTCATCCAAAGCCCAATGAATTCAATAGCGTGATTTGTATCAGGCCCAAAGTAACTACCTTAAGTTTATAGATGATGAACACATTAATATTCTTACTGACTTTCTAATGGAGTAGTAGATTTTTCCAATAAAGCTGAAAACTGACTTCATTGTTTTACTCATGAGGGGGAAAGAAGAACCTCAGATTACACACTGATTTCTGTGTGCATAATGCTACATAGTCATTTGAAATTACTAAACATTTTCCACAGGAAAAGTGCCATTCACTTGCTGAGAAAGTAAGGCAATTTTAAAGATGATTTATCTGCTGTCAAATTTAAAGAAGAAATCTACAAAAGTTGTTAATAAAAAAGAATAAGTAGTGGATGAAGAACACTTCAGAAGTGTAACATTCCTATTCCACATCATGAGCTACAGTTGGAAAAGGCTGTTAAAACAAATCTGATTTCTGTAAATGTAAATGAGCCATCTCATGACACATTTTTCAACTGCAGTTTGTAATCTAATCCTAGGCACAGTTGAAAGACTGATTTAGTAGTAATGTAATCAAGGTTACACCATACGCTTGTACATAGTCACTGGATTCCTAGTAATCTGTGCTACTTAATACGATGTGGATTACTGTGAGGTTAGCAACTATGTGTTGCCAGAAATAGAAGTGCAAGCATTGTTTGATGCTGTTTTGGATGTGGGTATCTGTGACCTTTGCAACAGTTTTGCTGGAGGACAGTCAATTGTTCAGCTGCTTCAAATCTACCACATTCCAAAACCGGCAGTGCATGTGCATTCTTTTGCACAAGCTGACAGTCTCTCTCAGAGGATATTGCATTCTCTTATCCTAATAGCAAAAGTATGTAAATCAATTTATTAAAGGGAGTAGACTCGTGAAAAAAATGTTGGATCACATCCTGTAAAATTGACTTCAGCTTAACTGGAAAAAAATAGATCATTGTTTTCTAAAATGGATGCTTAGGAATAGATTATGATATTCATATTTGGGCAACTCAGTGAAGGAAGGTGCTGAGAATTGAATTCTTCTACTCGTATTACTGGCATTTCTACATACTCGGCATACTAATCTGCCAGTCCATGCAGAAAAATGAGTGCTTAACTTTCAAGAAAACAAGAGCTGGGCCCATTTACTCCATGTAACTCCTTAAATTCAGTTTAGTTTGCTCTCCTCGCAGCATGGGACAACTGCTTAACATTTCCACTTGCTCAGACTTGAGGCTTGTAGAAAAGAGGTGACAGGAATAAAGAATCTGTATAGGATTCTGTCCATGCAAAGAGAGGTGACTTGTCCAGAATGTACACGATGCTGGGAGTGATGATGTTTATCAGCAGTCCATCCCTGCACTGGCCTCCATTTGTAAGCTGCAGGTCGGTGCTACATTTCCTGGCATCTCCCTCGACTGGGCAGGGATCCTGTACTACTCGTGTGTTTATACTATGGAGAGGTCATCTGCTTTCCTACGTGCTTTTCCAGATTAATTAAATCCATCGATGCAGTGTACGATCTGGCCAGTAGCATCAGAGCTACAGTTTGGTGATGTTTTACATAGTCATTTGGACGCTGATGTGACACAAACTTTTACTCATTTCAAAAATAATAAGAAAATATATTTTGCTGATTGAAGAGACCCTACTTTTTCTGTGCATATATGTTCTTCCATTACACCCTGCCTCTCAGCAGTTTTAGTGCCCTGGCATTACACTGAATAGCTTCAATCTGTGCTGTGGGAATCGTGGAGCAAGTCACTCAGGTATTGTGTATTCTTGTTCTATCAGCATTAGTCACGATGTAAAGTCATTTCGTATTCATGTGAAATAACACGTAATTCTACAAGAAATACCAAGTGTCTTATGCTGCTATGAATTGCAGCCTGTGAACCTGGGTCTGATATCTGAAGCAAGAGTGGGGTGGGAATTTGAGAAACAGCGAGCAATGGATAGTTTGTTCGGCAGTCAAGGAAAAGTACTGCTGATCCTGTCATAAAAGGAAGAAGCTGTGTCTGTATAAGCAGCCGTGAATCCTTCTGAATGGTATTCTGTGCTCTTCACTGTAGTGGAGTGGGAGCAATATTGTGCTTTTCAACAGTAGACCTCAGCCAGGTGAAGAAGTCCTATGACTTCTTTCAAAGCCGATTCCTTCCTTGCGATTGTTTGTTCAGTCTCTCTTGCCCAAGGAATGTTTTAAACTACTCATTTTTGCTTAATCACTTAAAAGTAATGTAGAGTGACTTAATGGTGTTGATCTGTAAGTAAGTTGCTGTTCTTTTTCCACCTGCACATTGCATGCCATGTTGCAGCAGAGGTAAAGTCAACATCTTACAAAAGCAAATTGAAATACGACAATACAGTAAAAACCTTGCTGAAAAGGCACTAAAAACATTTGCTATGACTCTGTTTTCTGTTCCAATATCTCATTACCAATAGGAACTGCAGAAATATCCCACTGAGCTATGGTTAGCCCACCCATTGTGCCCTGGCCTGACAGCACCAGTGGTTCAGTGAGCAGAGCAGTCAGCTATGAAATACAAAATTTTCTGGTTTGAGTTTGATCTGTGTTGACATGCAGGATGTGCATGCCATAACCCACTGGTAAGCAGTTCCACCAAAATGTTTACAAACATTTTGATGTTCTCCCATCAGCCAGCTATGTAGTGAGTCCATCACCAGGAGCTGGAGCACACAGGAGGAGGGAGGGACCCTTTGTGACACAAAGTCGCTGTACCAGAAAACAGAAGGATATACTGGTTATGAAATTATGCAATTTTAGATAGGAGATTAGCATAATCTTTCATATAGTGTCATCTTTTCTATTTATAAGGGATTGCAACTATGAAATAGTCTCATTTTAAATTATATGTATTTTTTATATATAAAATTAATTTGGTTCATATCAGAAGTACCTCTTGAAGCTTATCTGCATATTCCATTATAATTCATACTTTTCTACTAAGATAGCCCCAAATTAATCAGTGCTTTACAAGATAATCAGCTCATACTGTCACAAGTGGCGTAATGCAAGTAATGACACTTTAATTCTAAACAAGGAGGAGAAAAAAAAAACCAAATTGAACAAAAAGAGTTTAATTGATAATCATGATAAATGAAGAATCTCTGGGAGAAGATGTGGTTAAATCTCTTGCCTGTGACCCTTTCACTGGGCGTGGTGGAAAAAGAAGCACAGGTACTCCTGTGGTATGTTGACCCAAGCAGCCAAGAACCTGTTATCTCCAGCATCCTCTCCTAATCAAATCTGTTATCATTTCCATGTATTAAAAAAAATATATATACTTTATCTCTTAGACAATCTCACTATTAAATATATATATATGTCCTGGCCTTCTATATATCACGTATGCGTTCAAGTGAAAGAACAGGCTGCTTCCCTAAAAAGGCATGATTATGACAGTGAGTGAGGGTTCCCAGGTCCTGTTTTTCACTGTGTTCTTGAATCACAGTAAACACATGGACAATAATTGCCTCTGTCTGCTCTGCAAGGAAAGATGATAGAAGCACAAAATAGTTTTGCTAGAGAAGCTGACTTTTAGTAGGGCTTTGTTTTAGAAAAATGCTTCTGTAGTTTGATAATTCAACAAGACTGAAAGAGAAAACTTCTACACCCTTGCCAGAGAAACCAGGTGAGAGGGGAACCTTTGAAAGTTAAAGGGAAGTAGTAAAAGTTCCACCATTGTGTCAAAAATGGACAATATAGTGCCTACTCTGTGTCAGAAATCAGAAACCAAATAAACCTTGTTTCCCTGGAAAATGCATCAATATCAAGGCAGAAACTCCATTTTATTTAGCACAGGTATGAATTATTTGTAGCTTGTGCCCATTAGGCTACTTAGAAGGCAGTCACTAATTCAGTTAGAACTTCTGTTGCATTAAAATTGGTGTTTGAGGAATAGATGGATTAGACTTCACTTGTACATTTGCCTTTGCCATTCTGCAGGAATAATGAATGGCTTAAAAAGGGTAAATCAGGATAACACCCAGGCGCACACAGTCTGTCATTTCCAACTTTCTTGGAAATGAAATTGAGATCCAGTGTGCCAGAAGAGAGCATGCGTTTGCAAATGCAAACACTTTCCTATTTTTCTGGACAGAGTCTGATGTAATACTCAGGATTTTTTTCCTGTGCCAAGAAATTATGCATGATACTGGATTTTTAAATCTTATTATTTTTAGAATTTATCTATTCTCTAAACTAAAAGAACAGAGATATAGTTATCTGATGAGACTGAAATACAGATATTTTAAACCAGTTAAAAGAAATAGGCTTTTGCATAATATATAGTGTCCTTTGGTAATGAGTTCTGTCAGTTTAAGTCCCAGAGATTAACAGGATTTAAAAATCATTAAAATGTAGATGGTGAAATCAACTGTTACATAAGCTTTTTAAGATTAGTTCATATATTCCTGAACCTTCCAGCTGGAGGATATGAGAAGAAATCTCCCTTTTATCAGGTCTCCAGTGAAACCAACTGCTCAGCTAACTAGACTGGAAATGGGAGAACTTGGTTTGTTCTTCAGGAGTTGGCGATGTACAATCTGAGCGCGAAACAGGCTCTCTAACGCACCGCAGAACGGAACACCAGCCTCCGTTGGCTGCACTCAGCAAGCAGCTGGAGGCTCGCCAGGGAGCCAAACGTATGGGACCTACATCAGTGGCTTGAAGGCATTTGAAATGAAATCTAAGATGTTGCATCTTTTTTACTTGGATTTCTTTGAAAGTATTATATACAGAAAAATGGTGAAACAGATGCATTACTTCTCAGCCTCCTACCATTTAAAGGGTTTATTAGTTTGTGATACCTTTTCCCTTCTTTCTTTAAATCTTTCACTCTGGCTTGCTTTCTTCCCTTTTTGTTGCCAAGTATTTATCTGTTTAAAGAATAAACACTGTATTTCTTCCTTCTCAGTACTAAGTAAAGTGTCCCTGATGGCTCTGGACCATGTCATGCTATAAATGTTATTCTTCCAATTGGGTCATGGTAAAGAACTTTATTGCTTGCATTTCAAGGACATGAGCTTAGTCAATGAGATATTTATTAGTCTTTCCATATTTGTAATTTCCTTCTACATGGGTGATATGTTCATTGCTTTTCTGTTGAATGAAATAATAACTGGAGAATAATTTGTTTTGCTCATCAATGTCTCAGGGTTATATAATAGGCACATATATAGGTAAAGGGCTCTTACAACTGTGCAGAATTGGATGTTGAAGGATTCTTGAACTGGGTAAACAAAATCCAGGAAGGTTCTCTTCCACCTGTAGTAGCGGTTGCAAGTCTGGGTTGTTGAAGTAAATGCAAACACTGCAGTTAGATTATTTTTTTTCTTTCTTTTTAAACACCAGGTGGTCTCTGTTAAAGCACAGTGCAAAAATAAAGTGCCTCATCTTCTGCATGTGACCTCAGCCAGCAGCCAAGCACCCACACGGCTGCTCGCTTACTCCCCTCACCAGCTCCTCACAGTGGGGAGAAAATAGGAAGAACAAAATCAAGACAACTCTTGAGTTTTGATTAAAAAAACAGTTTAACATGTGAAGAAAAGGGGGGGGGGGGGGAAACAAGTGAAGCAAAGGAGATGGCGTACCACCTCCCACAGGCAGACCAGTACTCAGCCAGTCTCTAAACAGACAGTTTGGAAGCAAAAAAAATTGCCACCTTTTTCTTCCTCTACCCCCAATTTTATTGCTGAGCATGATGATATGTGGTATGGAATATCCCTTTGGCCGGTTTGGGTCTGCTGTCCCAGCTGTGTCCCCTCCCAGCCTCTTGTCCACCCTCAGCCCACTGGCTGTGGGGGTGTAGTGGGAAACAGAGAAGGCCTTGACACCGTGGAAGCGCAGCTCAGCAATAGCCAAAACACCCGTGTGTTATCAGCACTGTTACAGCCACAGATTCAAAACATGGCACCATGTGGGCTGCTGTGAAGAAAGTTAATTCCATCCCAGCCAGACCCAGCACAACCCCAAATCATACTACCTTTTTTTTTAGTTTATCTTTGCGTTACCTTGTTTACAGATTCCGATTTCCCATTGCCTTTGGGATCATTTTCTCACTTTAGAGACATTGAATACTCAGTTTTCCTCAGGTGATTATCACATTTCATTGCTGCTGCAACTTCTTGGCCTACTCACTCGTTGTCTTGTTATTTCTGTACTGTTTTCCACTAGCACACTGGGGCCCATATTTTCTTATGTTACCAGCGAAATCTGTTTTGCGTAGCCTGGCTTTCTTCTTTGGTACACGTGGTAGCTCTTCACAGGTTCTTCAAAACTATTCATTTAGGGCCAGCAGAAAAAGTTACTAGCCCTCTTTGTTTTATTCAGTCACTAAGTATCTTTTAAGTCTGTCTCTTTTATGATTGCTTCTCTATCCAATATCTCCAAGACATCTGCCCTCATCTTGGCAGATCATGGACTTGCAGGCACAGAGAACATGCTCACTCTATGCCGGTTGTCAAAATCATTATTATGAGATTCTGGGGCAATGCTGCATCCCCATTAGTTTACTACCAGACAAGGTGTGTCTGTTTTTTAATCAAATTGCCGTGTATAATGTCTAGCTCTAGACTTTGTGTCACTGCATGTTTGCATATCCTCTGTATTTTTCTTGGGGCGTGTCAGAGCAACTTACTTCTGCCTTTACTGTCTTATTTCCCCATGACTGGAACCCACTTAATTCCTTCAGTTTCTCAATGTCTTTATTAAAATCGACAGCCCACATCCATCGTCATCTTTGCACAGCAATTCTTTCAGGTTAGTGGTTTGAGCAGCTGGATACTAATTTCACTCCCTAATTCACAGTGCGAAGGCGCTTTTGTAACCCTTACTTGCCTGTGGGAACAACCCCAGCCTTGCACTGACCCACTCAGACGTACTGCTCTGCCACGGGCTCCGTGCCCAGCTTCAGATGTTCCTCGTGGCCCTGGAATAGATGGCTGATTCCTTCTTCTCAGGTCAGTTACAATCTTCCCTACAGCTTTTCTGCCTTTCTTTTCATATCTGTAGGTGAAAAACATTTATTATGGTTCTGTTTTCACACGTGGAGGGAAATCAGTCATACAGTTTGCCCCTTTCACCTGCAGTAGCTGAAAGATATTACAAATACTTGTTGGATCTGCGGAAAGGAAATCTTTTGATCTCTCTTCCTTTCCTTGGCATCCGTGACTCAGGACTTTTGAACTACTCCCTAAACTTCTCTCTGAGGGGAAAACATTTACATTTGTTACAAATTTCATCACCTTTATGAGAAAATGAAACATTCCAGTAACTTAAAATATTTAAAATTCAAAACTGCTAGTGATATTATGCATGGGGTTTGTATATTGTCTTAAATGTGGAAGGTGCATTACAGAATAGACATCAATGAAGTTCCTACGCCAAACGTAATTGGAAAAAATACAGCAGGACAAGACAAAGATTGTTGTGGAGGCACCGTGAATCTTTTGGCAGTGATGAGACTGTTGACTGACAAGTTAATATAAATATATTAAACTGTAATGTGTTCTTTTTTGATTGATTTAATGTTGTGGTGCTGTTTATACATGTACTTTTTTGGGTATTAATATATAAAGTAGGTCACTAGTTCTTGTGAGAACTGTACAAAGAACCTGAGCCTGGGGAAGCTGGGATAATAATGAAAGCTAAGAAAATACAGGTTATCAGTTAAAGTGAGAGAAAGGGACTTTTTAGTCTAAAAAAGAAAAAGCTAAGTGAAGATAAAAATGAAAGTAGAAAAATTGTTCCAAGAAGAACAGTGATAAGTTGTCCTTCCACTGGACATGGGGAAATCAGTTTAATTTACAGCAAGGAAAACAGAAGTTTGATGTGAGGAAAGATTTTTCTGACTATGCAGGCTTTGAAATGCTGGAATATTCAAAGAGGCTGCAGAACTTCCCTCGGCAATGTTGAACAGACACCTGCCTAGAACAAGGTCTGTTCTGGGCGTCCGTTCTGCCTCCCATCTCTTTTCTCATGCTAACATGACTTTTAATGCTACAGTATAGGCAAGATTATTTCTATTTTTGCTCTCACAGAAAGCTAATTCTTAATATTGTTAATGTTCGAGTAATAAGAACAGTATAAAACTTCTGGTTTTCCTATTTTCCTAAATTTTTTTTCTAATTTTTTTTTGAAACAGCTTAGAGACACTTTTTTTTTTCCCTATTCAGTTGAACTTTTCCTGAAATGAGTGTTACTGTTCACTCTCACAATTTTATTTTTATTTTTGCAATATAGTATGCTTTTTCTTCAAATTCCAGCTCCTTGGCAGCGTATGATCAGGTGAAATATTGCTTCTGGTTTTTTTTGAAACTAGCAAAAAATTGCATTCATCGAGGGAGTGTTTGAATCACAGCAAAGACTCAAAAAACCTAAAAGGTAAACAAATTATTTTTGAAAGATGTTACAATTCAAAGACAATCTCATGCTTTTGGGTATGCCTAGATCACAGTTTTGGAGGTAGGCGGTGCTGAGCCTGTCTAGACTGTGCCAGCTTATTTTAATGTCTTTTCCCAGCATTTCAGATAGGAGAGCTGACTGGCACTTACATGATTTCTTGCTTCAGTTCCTATGCAGCAAACAGGAAATGTCTCTACTTTGTGCAAATGGCAAAAGCGCCAGCTTTTGTTAAAGCAAAAGAAAAGATTGTAAAGACAAGGATTTTGTAAATGGAGAGAACTTTATACTGATATAAGTTGCTTTCATTGAAATCTCTGGGTAACAGTGAGCTTGCCTGAGAGCAGCTCTGTATTTGATTTACATAATTTAGCTTTTTAAGTTTTATTGTTTGTTTGCAGCATACTACCTCTCTAAGGAGCTTTCTCCACAGATAAATAGCAGCACTGGATTAGAATAACCTCTGCTATATTTGGGTTACATTTTAGGGGGGAGAAAAACGGGAAAATAACATATTTATTGTAAGTGTTGCAAATTATTATGAAATATTTCTGCCCTGCATATGAGGAAAAGCCAAACCTGATACATTTGGCTCTTTCCCTGGAATTTCACTATGTAATAGTCATAATTTCTTTTTTCCTTTAATTCTGTGTGTACATATTTTAGGTTAATATAGAAAAGTATTTCTCCCCTTCATTTCTCTCACACTCATGACAATATTTTTCTGAGTCATTTTACCGATAGCTTTAGAAACATGTATTTTCTTGTTTGCAGGAAGCTCTGAATCCCAGACTACTTTTGGTCTCTCAAACCTGCATTCCAAAAAACAATGCAAGAGATAATTATTCAATGATTACTATATATTTAGTATGTTCAGGAATTGGGGATAAAATTCTCCCTTACTAAAGTCAGTTGCCTTCAAGGGGGTTAGATTCCATCTAAGAAGCTGGGTTATTTCCTTTCCTAGGATTGAACAGAAAGTAAGTTTTCCGTGTGAGCTTCATTTACCTTAGGCTGAAATATTATAATAATTGCATAAAACCTTGTTAAAGTTCTTTTGAAGTTTGCAGAAGTAGAATGAGTAAGATCTCCAGAGTCTGGCCAAGTGTTTCTCCAGAATATACCTTTGAGTGAAGACAGCCTTTGTAAACACTGAGAACATAACACAGTTTAAACTTGCCTTCTTTCAGACTCTGGCAGCCTCAGAGCAAAATCAGCCAAGCCTAAGAAAAAGTCCTCCTCCTCCCAGTGTCTCTCAGACTTTAATGTTTCAGTTCTGCAAAGGGCTTGGGAACCTGGCCTTCGTCTAGGCAACTATTTGGACTATGGGAGTTGCCGCCCATATAAAGTGACACACTCAAGTGCTCTTCAGCATTTCCCTTGTTTAAACCCTGAGAGATTAAGATCTTGATCCTCATAATTTCCACCATACCAGAAGAAAGGTGCCCAAGCTGCACATTCCTGGAAACTGGGAAAGTTTAGTGGAGAAGTCGCAGCGGGTGCTTTCTCTCGTCACTTTCTTAAGCATCAGGTACTGACTGTGACTCTGAGAGATGAGACACTGAGGTCAGACCTGTGATCTGACCCTGTACCACTGATGTTCAAGTTCAAGTGCTCTTTTCTGTCTGAAATGTCACTTCCTCAGCTGACAGGAGGTGAGGCTCTTCATCTTTAAATTCTAGAAATGAGCATGCTTTACTTTACCAAACAAATAATATCTGAAAACCATGAGATTGACAAATCTGCCTTGAGTCCTGGTAGTGCAAACTGCCAGGTTGCCAGGGCACAGAAAGTGAAATCCTGGTGGCACTAATAGCAGTGAGCCCAGTAGGTTTTCTGTATTATTTTCATGGGACTAAGTATTTTAGATTATGTGTTCAAAATTTTACTGCCCTGCTTATCTCTTAACCCTTCTGTGCCAAATAACGTGGGAAACAAATACTTTAATAAAACATATTTTGCAGGAGATGCGAAATAGTAGGAGAACTACTCTTGTCAGTATGAAGAAACCTCCCACTACTCTGAACCACTCGCAAGTGTATTTAGTGTCAGTACCATATGTCTGATATGATGGGAAAAGATTTTGATGTCTTAAAAAAAGTTGCTGGTTTATGCACAGTTAATATTCTTAGGACATGTGTTTTTCCAGACCTCATTTCTGGAGTTATCATTCTAATTATTGTCAAATACAAACAGTCAGAAACTGGCAATAAATATAACTGTAATGAAATATTGTTTCAAGAACCTTTTTCAACTATCAGATGAGCAGGTTGGCTAGCAACAAGCCACACTTTTTAAATCACAGTAGAATATCTTTTATTTGGGATGACATTTAATCAGGCAAGAGTAAAAGATGTCAGAGAACATTACATTTAATTGATACATCAAATGATTAATAATGGATGAAATTTGAAGGTCCTTACTGGGTTTTTGATTCAGTGCTCTACTTTAATGGAAGTTTGCCTGAATAAACATTAAGTAACAACTGATTCTGAACCTCAAAATGTGACCCAGTAATACTTACCACTTAATGTTGTGCTCTAAACTTTCAGAGCTCTTCTGTGGGTCAGATCTCGAACACAAAGGGGCTATTGAAGTGAGCATGATTTGGTCAATTAACCTGTTAAATCTTTGCATGCAAGGCAGTCAGAGGCCCACTGTGGTTTTGGAGAGGGGTTACTCAGATCCAGCAATTTACAATATGCTGAGAATCCCATAGAGGTTGTATCCAAGTAGGGGCCTTGTCGGACCCCTGCTCCTCATGGAATAATAAATCATGTGGTACTTTTTCAATTGGAAAAACATATTAACATGCCTGCTGCTCCAGCTGGAGAGAATAAAATCATAATGGCTGTTGATAAATTGCATATATTTCTTGCATCCATACCATTTGTGAGATATTTTTTCCCCTCAAGTTGAAACCACAATGACACGTAGAAAGTGTTCTTTATAATGCACCATCCATATGAAATGGAGGAATAGTAAGGAAAGGACTAATTAAAAGCATAAGTCACCAAAGTTGATTAGAATGCAAACTAGGCCTAATTTCATGCAGGATCTGTTAAAGGCAGCCAAGGTTGTAGTGGAGAGACAAAAAGGTTGAAGAGCTGCTATATTTAGATTAGAAAAAAGTACGTTAAAGCCAAGAATCCCATGGATGGGAGATGAAGGATCAAAGCGACAAAGGCAATAGGAAGCAGAAACCAAGAGGGGAATTACTGATGCTGGATTTCAATCACGTTGAAGGCTTCTCTGAGGTGACTTTCCAAAGCAAACAAGCAGGGTTTTGTCAGAGTCCTGCTGAACGGCAGATTGATCCTGCTTTCATGGAGGCCAAAGTGCCAGATTGCTTTTGCACAGT
The DNA here is from genome assembly GCA_947846985.1 of Fratercula arctica. Lineage (NCBI taxonomy): Eukaryota > Metazoa > Chordata > Aves > Charadriiformes > Alcidae > Fratercula > Fratercula arctica. The sequence goes on from CANTUZ010000008.1 coordinate 29,687,368, forward strand.
CCGCGTAGTTCTCTCACACCCTGTCTAGTAGGCAAGATAGAGCCAAAGTGCTAGCAGAGTCCCCAGGCAAAATCAATTTTGCGTGACAGCGGTATTCTTACTGCCCACCTGCAAAGGCCGTTTCCAGTTAGTCTGAGTTGTCCGGCATGCTGATTCTTTCTCCTGCCACCCCCACCCTGAACATTGCCTGTGGCTGTAGCCGCTGGAGACCAGTTCCTGGGACAGCACTAGAGGTAGGGCAGCGATGGGGGAATCACTCACATTGCTCAGTATGGACCTGGGATGATGTTGTCTGGGAAGAGAACTGAGGTTTTCTGCCCATACCAGGTGAAGACATGTGTAGACACATCTTTTGTTTAAATTGTGAGCAGCAGGCCTAAATATTTCTCCTTCAAAAATCAGCATGACATGATTTGGTTTGTTTTGAACAACCCTTTTGATATCATTCCTGTGTTGCGGTTATTAGCAATTACCATGCTGCTTTTCCCTTCATCGAAAGCTTTCTATGCGCTGATAGCAGCTTCGCATATTAATTCCTAGCACCATCGCTGCAGCCAGCTGTGTCATCACAATCGCTCAGCCATTTGACTCACTGTGGTTATTGGTTTGATGGATTACAATCAGGATTTTGATCTCAGAGCAGCTTTGCAATAGCAAGGAATGCTGAGCATGACAAATGATATCTTCCTGAGCCCACATTTGGCTAACTGCCAGCATTTCATCTTACTTGACCGCTGTGTAGCTTTCTATCTTGTTAATCACAACACTTTGATAAGGGAATTGTAGTAAATTGTTGGTATCCCTGCAACAAGTACCAGAACTGCATTTTACTGTACTTTAAGTCCTATCTTAGATTTTATTCTAAATCTGGTTTTGTTACCTGAAATAAAAGCACTTGAAACCGAAAGTAGTTTAGAGAGACGATATTGCTTTATTTGACATCAGGTGCTAGAGAGAAACCCCACAAATCTAGCACACCTTACCGGGGATATTCACCCATTATTTATACACAAAATATTCTCCTAATTCTGCCTACCTAATACATAACTCCACCTAGACTTACATATTCATTAGGATGACCAAATAGTCTTTTTGCACATGAGCATCAAATTTTGCTGCATCAGCTAAACGCTTCTGCGCAGGCGTGAGTTCCTCGGTGGTCATTTGGCTAAGGAGACCCTTCCTCACATTATCCTTTTAAGGTGTTGAGTCATCTCAGGACAGTAAAAGTTTACTGTAAGTTTGCCAACTTCTTGAGGATGATAAGGATGTTCCTTGAAGTAGCCACAGCTCTGTCCTAATTGGTACAGGACTACATACTTGACGCATAAAAGAACCTTGAAGTGATTAACTGCTTCTTGTTATCCCATCCTTGGTGATTAGCTACTTCTGGCTGTGTCCTCATTATCACTATCTGTAACATCAGCTCAGTGACTTAACTATTTTCTCACACACAGTAAGAAAGCCAGTAATTAGCTATTTTCTCACACAGTAAGAGGGTTAGTAGGAAACAAACAACATTTTAGTTAGTATATGGTTATAAACAAAGCAGAGGCCTGTCTTTGGTAACAGTTTTTGCTCCTTTCATAGAGCCATTTTAGAAGAAATATGTATAGGCTTGCCTTTTCTTCATCGCCCTTCGTTGTTTGGGGCTTTGCTCTTGGAAATGCAGCTGTTCGTTTACATAATTTAGTTAAAATTAACAACTGCTTCCTAGCCTGTTTCATTACAGCTCAGTACTTCTGGGACTTTAATTTTGATATTGCACATAGTCAGGTTTGCAATCCTTAATTTACAGCTGTTACTTACAGAAACACAAATACACAGCAAGCATTTGGGGAGGTCCTCTTCGTCATCCATTGATGTATACAGTAGACACAGACCGTTTGTTTCTCATGGGGAAGAAAAAACTTTGGGAATTCTGACACAGATTTAAGTGCTATCAAATCTACAAAGTCCTGGAGATCTCATAGGTGGCAAGGGTGAACCCTTTAAATACTGAAGCAAGATCTATACAGTAGAAAATAACATGGAAAATACTCCCATTGTTCTCTGTGGACATTACCCATCATTTTGAGAGCTCCATTAGGTATGCCTCCTCTTCTTCAGTTTTCTGTTTTTAACAAAAGAATGGGTTGTGTGGATTTGATTGGCAAAGTTGCCAAACTTCCTCAGGTAAGTGCAAACTTACTCTCTGTTTAGAAAGTTATTTGTACTTCTGCTTGATATTTATAGTCTGATTTCATGAGGTGTAGGAGACAGAAGAGAGTGCTTTGAAACCCGGCTCAGCAGCTACAGCACTTATTTGTCCGCACTCTATATTCTCTTCTGTGGCTCTTGAAGATCTTTTTGACAAGTGAAGTTCACAAAGATGGTATGTTATGTTTTTCTGTAGTTAATTTAGACTTTTCAATTGTGGAGCTATACCCTTCAGCTCATGGTTTGTAGGGATCAAGGTAGAGTTTCTGAACTGTGCCTGCAAGACAATGTCAGCTGTGACTGTAACACTTATTACTGCTGCAGCTAATAGGTGTTGGATGCAGCATGGGAGCTGTGGGAATGGTGGAGGTCTGCACATAAATTTTCTGCTGGTTTTTTCAACACTGAATATCCAGTTTTGAGTTCAAGTGGAGTCATTTTTGCAACCGTAAACAATGATGTATACTGAAAAGCAGCTTATTTTAACATAAAAAACCTGTTCCACTTCAAAGGGTTTACTTAAAGCTGGGAATCAAATGGCATAACTGTTGCAGCCTGCAGCTTTGCTCAGTCTCCTTGCTTTCTTTCTGTCTGTCTGCCTCTGTTCCTGTGGGCAAATTAACTCTTACTTTGCTGTAGACAAAACACAACCTATATAGTGTTTGTGACATAATGGGGGGAGCAGCTAAGTGCGTTGTTATTTTGTGGTCAACTCAGCAGGGTAAACTCAGATGATATGTGTGCACATGACGTGTAAAAAAAGAGGGAACAGGTTGTCCAGGTAACTCTGTCCTCCAAGACCTACATGAGCAAACTACTCTGTTGAGTGGAGAAGACCATCTGGACCTTTCATGATGTTCACACACACACTGAACCTGTTCTCCAGGAGAGTAAGACCTGCTGCATTCCGCTCCCCCTGCGTCCTCTCTGTTTTCTCATCCTTCCCTTCCAGTTGTTTTCCAACCTGTTTGTGCCAGAGTCCCATTTCACTGAGCCTTGCTCTCCTGACTTCTCTGCCTCCTCCTTGATACGTACTACTTGTATCAGTAGTTCTACTCGTGCAGCTTTGGTGAATGAGATTGGTAGGGGAATTATTTAATGTGTAGGGACTTCTTAATTATTTCACCCGTGTAGAGCCAGGTAAGAGCCTGAACCAGCTAGGAAGTGGTCAAACCCCTATTTCTCTGTAGCATTCTCTCCCTCCACTCTTTTTTCATTAGACATGGGCAGTGTGCAAATGTCAGAATAAATCAGAAAATGCAATTCTGATGCCTTAGCAGCCTCCTCCTGCACCAGTTGTCTTATATTAATATTTATAATATATTGGATATGCAGATCAGAAGTATAATGATGGCTGGCATGTTACATGTTCTTAGCTACTCCTTTGGTGCATTCCACTTACTGTTTTACACTATTTCCTCATGAACCTGCTGTTATTCCACTGTACCGTGCTCTTTCTTGTCAGACATACATGTCCTGTAGGCAGCAGCAGCAGCAGCATGCTGATCCCTGCGCTTGTCTGTCAGCAACAAAAGATGATGCAGATAGTTTTTTGGCACATTTTAGCCCAGCAAATGCTTGTTCTGAGTTTTGTTTGATTCTTTTTATGCACGTTGTACTGCAAACAGCATAATCAGCCTCTTAATGTTCAGTTAGTCTTATGAAAGGACAGCTTTTTGTTCCACCTTTCCTTTTCATTAAATTTCATGTCAGATTGAGCTTTTAGGACACAATGCAAAATCTGTCCTCAAACATCAGTTCCTGTTAAGATTCTGAATTTGGAAGTCAACTGGCAGTTCTGCTGAGGGAGGAATAGGGCAGAACAAAATGGTCTTTGCCTTGCTGTCATAGTAATGGCAGTGGAGTGCTGATGAGTAACAGTACACATCTGTGTGTGTTAACTTCTTACATATCCTTCAGGGAGAAGTGCTCTGGCATAATAGTATCTTTTTCATAAAGTTTTGAAGCCAGCCTAAGGACTTTAATTAATAAAGAATTATATTCTTCTATAATAAAATGGGTCACAAATGGGACATGGTCATTATGTTCTAGAAGATTTGGGGATTGTGACTACAGAACTACTGTCTGAATTCCGTTACACGCAGTAGGGCACTTGCACAAAGGATGGCCCCAAAGTTTTGTGGGTTTGGGTTTTTCATTTTTTTTTTAATAGTGTGTATATATATATTTGTATCAGGCATAGTGTGGACAGCAGGACTAGGGAAGTGATCGTCCCCCTTTACTCAGCACTGGTGAGGCAGCACCTCGAATACTGTTTTCGGTTTTGAGCCCCTCACTACAAAAAAATGCATTGAGGTGCTGGAGCGTGTCCAAAGCAGAGCAGTGAAGCGGGTGAGGGGTCCAGAGAACAAGTCTTATGAGGAGTGGCTGGGGGAACTGGGGTTCTTTAGCCTGAGGGGAGACCTTACCACTCTCTACAACTACCTGAAAGGTGGCTGTAGCAAGGTGGGGTCGGTCTATTCTCTCATGGATGAGGTGATAGGACAAGAGGAAATGGCCTCAAGTTGTGCCAGGAGAGGTTTAGGATGGATATTAGGAAAAATTTCTTCATCAAAAGGGTTGTTGTGCACTGGAACAGGCTGCCCAGGGAAATGGTTGAGTCACCATTCCTGGAGGTATTTAAAAGACGGGTAGACGCGGTGCTTAGGGACATGGTTTAGTGGTGGACTTGGCAGTGCTTAGGTTAATGGCTGGACTCGATGATCTTAAAAGGTCTTTTCCAAGCTAAACAATTCTGTGATTCTATGATATATATGTATATACATATATCTGTCCCTTTTTCAGTTCTGTCTTCTGTTCTTTTAATCAGCTCTGTCTTCTCTTAGCCCATGAGCTGTCCTTTCTGGTCTTTGAAACTAGCAAGCTGTGTTTGTGCATTAAATCAAGTAATTGCACCTAGAGAGATTTTGTTCTTGTTTTAGCCAGAGTGCTGTTTTAAGCAGATTTAATTTTAGGGTAAGTTTCAACAGCTGCTATGAAGTAGGGTCCTGCTGGAGGGCTGCGTTCAGTCCTCAGTTCTCACGCAGCCTTGCTGTGCAGCCATGGCTGAGGCGCTTTCTGAGCTGGGACTCCCTCCTTGTTAAATAGAGGTGCTGCTTTCCTAGTGCACTAGGAGACACTTTCCCAGGCATCGAGACACTTTCCTTTTGCTTTTGAGGAATTTGGATTCTATCATGTTGAGCTTCTCTCAAGCCTTTTCAGGCTCAGCATCATTCCGAATTAAACCTTAAGTTACCTTGGTAATTTCTGAGTCACACTGCTGGCCTGCGTTCTGTTATGATCATTGTACTTCTAAAGCATACTGCTAATTGGTCAAACCTTGTTATCCCATGTTTTTTTGAAACCTTTTAGTTTCTTCTGTCATTATGACGTATTTTTTACTGCTTTAACTGTTACTTTCACTGCTTTACTTCCTTTAATTCCCTGCATGCTATGTAACAACACTAGAGCTGTAATCCTTGTATTTATTGTTTTTTCCAACTTGATTACATGTTGGCCAACCCTTTTTTCAAATACTGTCAGACATGCCACTTTATCAACAATAACCTCAACTGACAAACTCCTGACTCCAGTAGTTAAATCATAATTTAAATGTACCATTTCTATTATTTACATTACTTCCCAGATCAGTGTTATGTTGAATTCCAGATTTTGAAACCACACTGCAAAGCACTGAATATCTTTTCTCTCCTGCTGTCTAGGATTATCTTGTGCAGATGACATTTCTTGATGTGAAGGAGACCAGAGTAATGTCCATATGTAAAGCCAGCCCTCGAGTGGAGCCCCTACTTTGCATCTTTCCCTGTTGCACACATTCATTCATTACACCAATTAAGTGTCAGTTAAACTCCCACACATCTCCAAGATGGCAGTGGACTATTTTGCTATCAGATTCAGTGTTTAAGGGAAGTTGTCTTGATCTGTGTGATTAGTAAATGATATGGTGCTTTTTACCTCAAGATTATTGTTTGGTTGGTTTACGAGTAGCAGAAAGTAAATCACCATCTATAAACGGTCCCAGCCCCTGTGGAAAGAACTTTGAACTGTTGTAAATTATTCTTGTTAGCAGAAAGGAGAAGAGGGCAAGGGCTGAAACCACCTCGGACAGAACTCGTATATAGAAATTGAAATTTCCACACTTTTTGTGGAACTTTTTTTTTTTGTGCGGTGGCATGGGAGAAAGGACTGTAAATAGTTTTTACTATAGGTCATCTTGCACGGCAAAGCTTGGAAGCAGATCTACATCTTTTAGATATCAAATTTTTCATCTGCATCTGTCCTTAGCTCCCATATGAGATTAATCAGGCACTGGGACTGAATCCACTTTGGAGGAATGGGACAAGATTTAATAAATAAATAAATGAATTAATTATAAAGTCATGGTGCACAAACTAAAGATTCTCACAGAGTTGGAGCATTTTTATACCATATCTTCAAAGCTGGAGTAATTTGCTCACTGGACTATGACACAGTACTGAGTTTGCATGTTTTAGAGTTGCAGTGGTGCAAAAGAGAAGGGCTTTTTCACTAAATTTTGTTCAGTCAGTGTGTTTGCTTTGCCATGAACACTCTGAGTCAGCTGCACATCTTGTAAAGCCGAAAGGGGAGAAATGACCTCTGTGTCAAAAGAGCCACACGACACCTCACTTATTTATGCCTGGAAAGCCTGGGCTGTTGGTTGTAAAATGGAGACTGCAATGTGTGAAATCTCTCATCTTGCTTATGAACCCCCACATTTTCTGCTCCCAGTATCGAGTCCAGACGGAGGATAGCAGTCTACTAGTGCTACCAGCTATTGGATGTTCCTTGTTCTGTTGTTGCCGGAGTTTTGGTGGTGGACAGACATAAAGCAGTAAGCCGCTGGAGTCAGACAGTGGCAGAGTGCCTCTGGGTTACTGAGGGTAGTTTTCCTTGCGGGCAAGCGCTGCAGGAAAGTAACACCAAGTAACACTGTGACTGTTCAGGTCATCCCTGCGCTGGGGTTTTTCATAGTCTAACTTCAGGCACCTAATTCTGGTGATTATGGGGCCGAAAGCTCCTGTAGAGTCAGCGGGACAGCTGTGCTTCCCTGACAAGCTAGGCACCGGGGCTGCTGGCTTATGCACCCGAGTCAGATGCCTAAAGCTAAACAGTCAGGCTGTTCTCTTTAGCCCAGGGTCTGGTCTAGTCTAGTCCAACCACAGACCAAAAGTCTACCACTGCTGCTAACTAAAGGAAGACCTTCTTCAGCTGTTCCTTTAGTGCTGAGCACGTACCAGCACACTAAATGCATGGTGGAAGTCATCAAAAGATGAGCATTAACACAGCTTCAACATCCTTAGACATTAAATTAACAGCTTAACACAGCTTCAGCATCCTGGGACTGCAAGCCGTTATCAGAAACTCTTCCAGCAAACCACAGCCTTTTTTGGGGTTGTCTGGTGTCACTGAGAGCTGTCTCTGTATCTTCCCTCTCCTGTATGGATGCCCGCACAGGAGCGAGAAGGATGTGGTCTCAAACAATCCCATATTGTATAGATATAGAATATTTCTTCTTCCTATGCCTTTCCACCTATTGATGAATTAAGAACTTGTGCAACAAGAAATACCTAAAATGGGAGGACCGAACATATCAAGCCTCATCTGTTCACACACTCTGCTACAGCCCAGAATCTGCTGCTGTGCAGAGTGCCCCTCTCTGGAGTCCTGGGAACCACAGTGAGGAGGAGGATGAGGTTGCTCACCCTGTACGTTGCTTAAGCAAGAATAAGTGCCAAAGTCAGAGTCAGAATCCCAGGACCTGATATATCATGGTGTATTGTTAGCTGTGTTTGTTTTGGGGACTTTTGGTAATTTTTCTTCTAGGTTTTTGTCTCTCTATTTAATTATCCTTTTCAGGCCTGATTTCCTGACTTAATCTGAATGTGCATAAATCTCCACCATAGATTTATCATCTCTATAGAAAGCTCTTTCAGAGTGGTTGTGCAGCTTCCCAGAAAAAGGGACACTGTTGGAAAACGAAGCTTTCAGATTCAACAATAAGCCTACTATTATGCTGATTTTTGCCAAGCTTTCCCTCACTTCTTTCCCATTTACTACAAGAGTGAGCTCAAGGCTTCTTTTTGTTTGTTTTCGAACTTCAGTCATTCTTAAGTGTTTACCACCCTGCTCAAGTCCACTCACTCTGAAACATCAGACACCACAGGATACTGGTGCATCGCTTCTGGGATCAGAATGCGCTCAGGTTCTTTTTTCAGCTGCATGTTTCTGTGAAGGTTTTAGCCAGCCTGTTTGCCAATCTTAAAAAAAGAAAAATCTTTCTTAGAATATTTCACTTTGACTGTCACAGTCATTTGAGGACATTGTATTTTTAACCAAATGTGAGATCTCAGAGCAGCAGTTGAAATTATCTTTGATATAAATAATCTCATTGCAAAACAGATTTCTGTTTATATAGTATATAGTCTGTGTGCTCATAACCATTTAATCAAATTCAGGCCTTGTCTGAGCAAACATAATGGCCATTAACTTCTGTGTGGGTTGTGAATTATCCTTTCTGAATTTGACCTGTATCTTTGAGAGCCAAAAAAGCTGTCTTTCCTTGATTTTTTATTTTTTTTTTGGCTTGGGATCACACATGCAAATGCAGGGCTTTTCTATTTCTAAACAGTTTTTCAACGTTGAATACAAATTTCTGCTGATAACATGTAGAAACCCAACCTCTCTAAGTTTCTGGTCCATTGTGACTGTCCAAATTTTTTGTAGTTACATGAATCTTCTTTTTCTTCTTTCTGTGTTGATACTCCATATAATGCTCTTTATGTCTCCACACAGGTCCTTTGAAAGTCTCTTCTGTCTTTTCTTTGCTTGGCAGCTCTCTCCTAAACCGAGCATGTAAACATCTATCTCCTGAAGACATATCCCTGTTAATCACTTCTGGTGCCTCCCTTTGAACTTCTTTCCGTTAATGTTGCAGTTTTTAACTGCAGTTAACAAAAGCCAGGATAAAACGCTATTATCAGCCCTTCTCCTGGCTTAAAAGAGCTATGTTACGTTTGTGCCCCAGATTAGCAACTGCTGTACAACATGAGCTACGTAATTTGCTGTTTTCCGTATCTTCACCCTCAGATCTCTTGCCAGACCACTGTGACTGTACCAGTTTATTTCCAAATTTCTGTGTTGAATCAATTTCCCCCTGTTGCGAGCCAGAAACAGTTTTGTGCCAGGGGAATTTCACCTGATTAAATTTGTTGCTAGTTAACAAACTTTTAATCACTGATTCTGGTACTGAAACCAACAAACAAATACGTGCTTAGAGAGACACACCTCAGCTCCCTTCAAGATGCCTCTCCTCCCTGCTCCGTGGTCTCCAGTCCTGTATCTGCACATGGCACCCAGTCTCTTTGGTGAGGCGACGGGCCCCAGCAAATAGCAGGAGACGAGGCTTTGTAGCTAGTGCATTGGGCAGGACTCAGAAGACCTGTGTCTCATTTCTGCAGCTGGGAAGTTCTCTGCACCGTTTCCTTCTGTTTTCTTATCTGTAAGCCAGGAAAAAATGGCAGTGACCTGCTTTGGGTAGTACCATGAAACCAATTGCCGAGAAGCAGTCTAAGAGGACATGGTGCTACTGATGTAGCTGAAGCTTTGGAGTCTGTCAGTCTTGTGGGAGCAGTAGGTGTTAGAAGAAGCAGGGAGATAGAACAGTTACATAGGGATGTAGTTCATTATCTTTACGTTCACTTGGTTCCTGTTCCATCCCTAGCCCCAACAGTAATCAAGTGGCACAAGATACAAACCCGTATCGTGTGGCAGTGTGTTCTTCCCCTTCAGGAACAAGGAATTTACAAAGGTTGTGTTGTGACATCCCTCTGGATTACTGCAGCTCATTATCTGATGTTAGAGTATGACACGTCAGCTTTCAAGGTCGTTTTCTTGACAGGTCACCGGCTGATGGAGCTTCACTACCAACTGGATCTGTTAAAAAATCTTTAAAGAGAAGGGGGGTGGTATTTTTAGCCCAGGTCATTTCAGTGGTCTGGTCTGCCAGGAAGTTTCACAAACTAAATAGAATAACAGATTACAGTGCCGAGGAGGAGGCAGGGAGGTTGCAAGAGAGCAAGAAATCATTAAGGCACCTTTACTGCCAAAGTTACTGCATTGTACAGTTACGCCTGGAGTACCTCATAATCTTTGTCATATATACTGAGGTTTGGAAATTCCTTTCTTCTTTTGCAGGTGGGGAGCTGAGGCCCAGAGAAATTAAATGAGTTGCCTGTAGTCACATGAGAAATAAGACCATAGTTGTATAGGAAATATTGTGAACTGAGGATTTAATGCAAAATCCAAAGTCACTGCTCTGATCAGGCCATGTCACTTCTAATATAGCCCGAAGTTTCCAGCTGGGATGTTTAATTGTTATCATTTTACCTTTATCAATGAATAACGTCTACAGGGGAAACAAATGCTGCAACGTGTGTTGACCATAAGGTTCATACTGCTATTTGGCATAAACAGAAGATGAGAACTGAACCCTGGGCAGCTGGTGTCCTCTTTTTGAAAATGTAGGTTCAGCATACAGCCAAATATACTGCGAGCCAATGTAGATTTGCACATTTGCTGCAAAAACTAAAAAGCTGGTGGAGTAATGCTGAAACTCCTTCAACGCTGATACAGAATCTGTGGCACCTTGTCTGGAGATTGGCTTCTAGGTGTTGGCCCTTTATTCCCTAGAAGAAAGTTAGCAGATGCTGCATCAGACTCTGTATGAAGGGCTCCTGTTTCCTGAAGATTTGTTTGGGGCAGCCATTCATGATCCACACTACAAAATAATCATGATCCCTTCTATGTTCCCATTCTGGCCTCTACTTTTCAGTTGCTGTGGATGGTAATTTCCTTGTGTCAACTTTTGCATGCATCTGCTGGCTTCCCAAAGCTGCTGTTCCTTCTCTGTTTACAACTCAGCCTTAGTACTTAGTGTTTTCCTCACTTGTGTTTAGTACCCAGATAAGTCACCTTCAGAACTGTCTGAAATATACCATTTCTCACCAACAGTGGTGGATGACCAAAAAAAAAACCCAAACAGGAATGAAATAATTTCAGTGCACGCAGGGTACAAAACCTTTATTGGAAAATACATTAAAAGTAGACTACTTAATTTTTATTTAACTTTTCTAAATAAATTCACAGTTCATCTTAAATAATAAACTTCCTTTAAATCACTGCTTTTTAAAAAGTCAAAAGTAAAGTAACGGAGTGAAGTTGCAGCTCAGGTTTTTCTTCCCACTACACTGTCACAGAAAAACCTAAGCTATTTCTGGCTGTTCTTATTTTTAGATTGTTCTTCATATACCATCTATCGTCATTGAAATTAATGAGAAAATAAAAGGAGTGACCTTTGGCTGAGCACATACAGTTTATGCATGAGCTAAACAGCAGGATCCTTTTTCATTCTTCTTTTTCCCACATTCTCTTTCTCCCTGCTCTCCCCCATCCAAATGTAATTTGTAAAGCCTTTAGAGCCTTTCATCCTATGTGTTTCCACTGTGTTCCTTTAGATGAGTCTCAGGTCCATGATTCACATCTATTCTCTTGTGCTGAAAGGTCAGCGGCACCCTTGTTTTATGAATATAATGCACCATTCTCTTGAACTTCAGAATCGTTTCCAAAACTCCCAGGCAAAAATCATACAGCTCAGGGTGCAGATAAATGTCAGCAATACTATAAAGAGCACTCTCAGAACACAGATACAAGCCTGGACATTCAAAGTTATGTTGTTTAAAATAAACACGCATTTACTGAAGATCTGAATAGTTTTGAAGACATCATTCCAAATGAAATGTTAATTCTGAACCTGTGGCCTCACCATAACGTTCAGTATCTAATTCATGCCCAGCTTTCTGCAGCAGGTGAACGAGTCCATCCAACAGATACTCGTTCCACGAAGCCTCTGTGACTGAATAAGCTGCCCAGCAAGGTTCGCTCGGGCACCACCGTCACAGAGAACCGCCTGCTGTCACACCGAGGTCGTTCTCTGCCTGCCATGAGGAAACGCTGCCAGCTCTGCCTGGTTTGGAGGGTGGGTCAGACCAGTACTTGTTATAAATCTCACCTTAAGTTATTTTCTGTGCTCCAGTTTGGGAATCCTTGGTTGAAAAGAATAAAGGACAAAGTGCTGCTTCCAAACTGTGTTTGAAGGTGTAAGAAGTTAGTTTTCTGGCCGAGAGTAGGGAGTTCAAGTAGGGGCATGTTATGACTAAGAGAGTCTCTTTTGCATTAGTAGGAAAAGAGATACGCAATGATTTTGAGAGGAAACGCTATGATTTTCCAGTACTTGTGGCTCACGTTGATAACAAAAATGAGAACTGATATGTGTTTGGGTTAAGGGAACTGCTGATGATGGTGTAAGACACCAATACTGATAGTAAATCCAGATTACAGTTGTTTATGGAAAATGTGCCCTGATGTTTTTAGTTCCAATATGTGGCTTTACCTCCACATTCTAGTGTTTAAATTTAAGTGGATAGTTATTTATTGCTCCTTTAGCTTTGGGTTAACAGCATTGACTATGTGTTTTCTTTGGAGCTTTTAGGTAGCGTTTAACACACTGATTACTGAAAAACTTGCAGTAAGTTTTTATATTCTAGTTGTTTGCTGCAGGTATTCACAGATGGGAAGATTCATGCGCTGGCAATGATTTATGTTGGCTGTTCCGTTTTGCTCAGTGAGAAGTTCTTGAGTGGGTCTTTATACGAGGACTCGTGCTGTCCCTGCGCGCCTCAGGCTTTTATGGGTACGTGGCAAGAGGGGCACACATAAATTACGAACCTGCTGCAGAATAAATCGCCGGAGCGCGGCGGGGGTGGGGAGGAAGGGCGGGCGGGCGGGCGGTCGCGCGCTGCTCTCCGTCCCCCATAACTCCCTGTCCTGGTTTGAGAGCATCTGTCGTTCGCTTCAGTGGCTGCTCCGGCCCAAACCACGACGCTCCTCCCGGCCGGGGCCCAGGAGGCATTGTGCTGTCGGAGCCGGGCTCCGGCCGCCTCACCACCCCTGCTCCGCAGCGCCCCGGGCCCGTCCCCGTCCCCTCTCTCTGCTGCTCTCCGCGCCCTCACCCGCCGTTGCCGGGGGCGCGCGCCGTTGCCGCCGTTGCCGTGAGCCGTTGCAGCCGTTACTGACGCGGGCCCGGGGCGGCGCGCGCGCGCGCGCGCAGGGGAGGGGCGCGAGGCGTGTCACCTCCAGCGGGCGGCGGTGCCACAGCCGCCACCCACCGCCCGGACCGCCGCGCCTCGCCGCTCCGCAGCCTCCTCCCCGGCCTCTGCCGCGGCCGCCCGGCCTCCCCGCGGCCCAGTGGTTACCAGGTAAGGCGCCACCCTGCCCTCTCCTTACCCTCGGCGGCACCTGCGCCGGGCCCGTGAGGGGCGGAGGAGAGCCCGCCGGGAGCTTCCTGCCGAGGGGGGCCGGTTACTGTGGTGCCGCGCCGCACCCAACCCGCCGCTCTAGCGCTTCGGGTACCGGCGCCGACTCCGGCTGCGGGCGGGACCCTCCGGGCGGCACGGGGACCAGCAGCCGGACCCGGTCCCTCGGCCCCCGCCCGGCGGAGCGCCCGGGAGCCGGTCGCCGTGGCTCGCCCTCTCCCGCCAGCCCCCAGGCGCCGCCGGAGACGAAACTGGGCTGTGCTGTTCAAGGCTATTCAGTAACAGCCTTGGTCATAAATGATTAACTGCACGCCCGGGGAACAGGGAGCCGGGTCTTTCCGAGTGCAGCCGTTCATCGCCGGCTGTCTTCGCGGCCAGGCGCGCTGAGCCAGCGGTACGTTTGTTCCTGAAATGCTGCCTTACGGTTTCGCATGGGCTGTGAAAGGCTGCTGCGAGTGCTGACATACCGCGCCGTAGGGACGAAGGTTGCTGTGCCCGAGCTACTGTTCCTGCACAAATCCGCCCGTTTGAGGATTTGTTTTATCTGCCCCAAGGTAAAAGACTACTGTGGTGATAGTGTTGGTTTGTTGTTTTTTGTTTTTTGTTTTTTTCTTAATGTTCGTTGTCTTTCTTACTGTGCATGAAAAATTTAATCATTAGGCGTGGATTTAGTTGATAAGCAGTGGCAGCTGGTAATATTTTTTTATTCTCTATCAGAATGCAATGTTTTCTTTGTTGAGCTGTAAATGAATAGTGCAAGCTTCTTCCCCACCCTCAGCATCCTGAGATGTGAATCACTTGTACTACGAGATTTATTTTCTTTAGGAAAGCTAAGAAGCACCACAGAAAATCTGTCTATTTTATTCCAGGGCACATTTGATTTGGTTGATTCCAGCTTGAAAATGTGCAGATACTTTATATACTTCAGGGCAACTAATGACAGTCTGTGTGAATTCTTTTCTGTTAACTTTTGAATTTGAATTAGCAGTGTATGTATAAAGCGTCTTCCTTCTCTTTCTTTGAGTTCCTGATGCAGTAATAAAATGTTCTCCAAAATGTGATGATTCAAGGAAGGTAAACTAAAAACTTTCTAAATAGAAAGTGGAAAAGACTGCTGCATGCAGAATGTCAAGGTTAACCAGGAACATATTTGCACTGACCATGAAAGAAATCCTGGGTGGTAACCTGTTGAGTGCTACTAACTAGAGCCTTTAGGCTGCTGTGAACAGGACGCTGGGCCCTTGCCACAATTGTTTCCGTGAATGCAGTCGAACTGTGTAAATGCAGAATGATTTCCAGGTCAGAACAGGTTGATGAATTTTGTGAGGCACCATCACAACCTGCTGGAGCTGAACACTGCTTCTAGGCTGTGAGTGTTCTCCCGCTAATTGTGTTATGGGCGTTGAAGCAGTTTGGCCCTTTATGAGAACAGCAGGATCTGTTAAATGTAATGAGACACCAATCAAGATAAGACTTGTACTGTGTCAGGTGCTGTATAAACATGTAAGGAAGTAAGGTCACTGCTCTGGGAAATTTACTGTGTAAGAAAGTGTTGTGATGAAGTACCTTAAGTACCCTTCAAAATGTTCTCAGGGTTATCCTTAAGTGAAGGGTCTGTTTCCATAGTCCTTATGCCTGGGCAGATGCCTGAGAAGGAACGTGTGCTTGAGAGTTATTGGTTTTTTTGACATATAGTAATGAGCCTAAAAACTGAACACAAGCATCTCCAAGTATTTTCTGTGTTGAGGGAGGTTTGGTTCTGAATCTAGATTGGTTTTTCTTATCTAATATTTCTCGCTTAAAGAAATGGAGATGAGGCTATATAAGGACACCTTCCTGCCATTTCCCAAATTTTAAGGAAATATCTGTCTGGAACCGAAATCTGTTTGGACCCATTTTTAAGAGAAAGCACAACAACATTCCAATGGCTTGCAACGTGTTTTATGTTTTGAGTTTTCTTCTAGCAGTGGTGAAACTGTTAGCAGTTGTAGGCAACCTGTATTTAGTATTAATTCCCCCAGGCTGTTATATTTTTGTTCCTTTTCACCCACATGTGTTGCCTCTGCTGGCATTCTAGGGACTGTATTTCCTACTATGTTTTCAGGGCCCATGTCTTAGAGGTCTTTGGACCCTGTTAAGTAATGCTAGTCATGCAGAATACAAAAAAAAAAAAAATCCTCAGTCATTTTCTCAAAACAATCTGGTGTGGTGCTTCACACATCCAAAGGAAAGGTCAAACTCCACTTTTCAGTGTGCTCCAGAGGATAAAAGCAAAGCTGCATAACAATTGGGAGCAGAAGACCCAGGAGCAGTGAGACTTTGCACAAAGATCAAGGGAAGAAAAATAACTTATAGTTAACTGTTAATTGTAGTTAACTTGTAGTTAATATTAAGGATTTTATTGTCCAGGTTACTCTGGGGAAATATGACCCAATACCTATCTATGGCTGGTGGTATTGTCTCCTCCATGTTTTTCTGCACTGTCCTAATCCTTCAGTTTCTCACTTCTTCCTCCTGCCTTTTCTTCCCTCCTCAGATACTTCACCAGCTTTCTGTTATAGTTTTCTCCTTCGTGTACAAAAATGAACAGTAGTGAAATAGTTAACTTTGATAGAAAGTGCCCTTTATTTTAGACTGGGCACTTTCCCCTGCTAATAGCTGTTTGAAAGCAACACTCCGTAGCATTATTATATCAAAGAATTTGGCCCTGAACTTCACTGAGATTAGTGGAGGGCTGTGCAGTTCACGTCTCTCTGCCCTGTTTGTTTCTGACCACTTAAGCTTCAAGAAGATGATGCAGCGTTGTTTTGCCTCTGCTTTGCATTTGCAAGATTCTCTTTACAGTCCTGAGGACTATAAGCTCGTGTTTTGCAAAGCTTGAGATGATGGTGTGTATAGTTACCTTGGGGTTACACTTGGCATGGCAGGACTTTTACTTCCTGTAGCACAATGAAAGTAGCATCGTGGGTAATTCCCACAGCAAAGATTTTGGCCCCGGTAATGGTGTCTTGTAACATGCCAGAGAGCAGCTCCTTGCCTGATGTAATTTGATAGTGTGGTCAGAAGAGCTAAATCCAACCGGCACCTTGACCAATTGTGTGTGCAACATATATCCCTTGATTTCAGGAGGGGTTGTGGGAGCACAAGGAATATAAATTCTGGGATGCAAGAAGCTGGAGAGTGAAAACTGAACATTTTTTGACTGTTAGTTTCACAGTACGTGGGTGGAACAGACGGGTGAAGAGGGCAAGTCTGACAGCTGTGACTTTTGTTTCTGCATGGAAGTGCGGTAATTCCCTAGTTCTGGATATGGATTAGAAGAAATCTGGTTTTGCTTATTAGCTCCCACTGTCTTTCCTGCCGAAAGTTTGTCTATGTGAAGCTTGTTTAGAAACTGTAATGAAATCATGTGTGCAAATCCCATTTTGGGTGTGCGTGCATTTGCATGTAAAACCTGAGAATTGAAAATAGGATTGGGGTGGGTGGAGAAGTGAAACATTTCTTACTTCTGTGAAGTTGTCAGCAGATGTAATCGACTGGTTTTTGTGAGAAACTTCATAATGAACAAACTACAAAATTAAAGAGTCAAATGCTGGTTTATCAATATAAAAAAATGTCTTTTTGTTGAATAGGCCACTATATGCTTTATGGGTGATGGCAAATTTTCTCATTTACTAAAGTGATTATTAAGCAGCACTGACAATGCTTTCACTTATTATCCCAGTGCAATTATACTTTTACTAAATCTTGTACCAAAAAAGCTTCTGATGATTTTCTGTTTAGACAAGGCAAATAGTGCTGCAGACCCTAATTAGGGTTTTGGAATAAAGTCAAAACTCTGCATGTGTTTTAAACTTCTCTTGTAAAACAATAATATAGAATGCCTGCCCATCTTTTTGTAATACAAAAGAAACTAATCAAAAAATATGCTCTGCCTATACATAGTAGGGAATTGTTGTGGCATAACATTTTCAAAACCCATTATTTTCTTGCTTTGCTCTTAACTGAAACTATACAGTTTCCTCAAAAACCATGAGTTATAAATGAATCTGCAGTACTTTGTCACTCCTTGTCCTTTTCCTTCGGACAAAAGACCCTTTCAATCCATTGTGGAACAGTCACCAATTTTCATGTGGTCATTCAAGAAAAGGATAGTGATTGGCCTTCATAATAGGCCTTTCAGTACTCTCTAGTGGTTTGCTGGCTGAAAAAACCACCTATAGCTGTGTACTGTGTCCAGTGTTTAAATTACTGATGAATCTAATCTCCAAGTGTTGAAAAGGTAGGAGTTCAAATGCCAAAGAAGCCTCACCTGTTTGTGAATACCAGTGTGCTGCTGCTCAGGATTGGGGGCAGATTTTGGCGTGTGTAAACTGGGACATTTTTATTTGATGTTCATTGACTGAAGGTCTGTTCTTTTTTTCTATAAGTGGTAACTTAAACCTGGTGTTTCCATGAACTATACTTCTAAGAGGGCTGATGCTGTTCTATGTTCTGAGTGGCGCTGAGCGATGTTGTCTGTCTGTGCTGTGCGTGGCCAAGTGGACTGCGAGTATGATTTCTTGGAAGGTGACTGTCCTTGAAAGTTGTGGGTGTGTTTTGAGTTAGCATTAAAGAAGCTGCTGCCGCTGTTGTGTTGACAGTGCAGTCTCGCAGAGTTGTTATCCTTCTGTGCTGGTAAGGCCAACCTGCCTGGCAGCATTTCAAAATAAACACCCCACGTTCAGGGCAGGTAGGCTGGTGTTTGTTGTCCCAACCTTATGCAAAATCTTACCTGGAACGGCACCAAAAGTTAGTGTTTGTTCTACGAGATGTTTCTGGATTATGGTAGCTCTTCAGGATTCTGGTTGATTTTGTTAGAAACCTGTGCAGAGCTTGCCCTGAAGGTTCAGCACTGGGGTGCCTGCCTGAGTGCTCTCCGTGGCACGTGGCTTTTATTGCTGCTGAAGACGTGATGCATGCTGACAGCTAATGGGGCAGCAGATCAGGACTTGAGGCTTTCTTATGGGTTTTGGTACAACTGCCAAGAAAGAGTATTTGGACTTCGGGTGACTCTAAGCTTAAGCATGTACTCAAATGGTCGTTTCAGACTGAATTACTTCCTAGTAATATATAAAACCAGCTTTTGGTATGTACTGCCCTACACACGTTCAGTTTGTAGCTTCCACTTCTGCACTGCACTTAAACTGTCCACTTTTAGTATTTAAATTACCATGCAGTGTATGGTACACTGTAAATGCGATAAAAGCCTTGCACGTGCAGTCTGGGTGTGGTGGTACTTCTGAGAGGGAATGTATTCAGAGACTGTGGTTTATACTAGCGGTGGAAAATCCTACAAGTCCAAAAATGTTATCACTGTGGGACTTCTCCTTTCTGTGTTGATGAAGGGAGTAACTATCTTGTGCAGTAATACTAGCCTGTGTAGAATTTGATTTAGTGATTTTTAGGACTCGGTCTGAATGAAATGTTGCCTCTTTTTGTAACTCTGTGTTCCAATAATAACTTAGTGCTGGCTAGAAATTGTTTTGAGTTGGCTGGTTTGTTAAGCTGCTGGCATGGAATTGTGCTTTGGTGTTAGGACCAGAGCTTATGTTCCTTGCTCTGGAGTTGATGAGGAGAAGGATGGTGTGGAAACAGACTGCTTGTATGCACTCAGGTGGAGAGAGGCTTCCCCGTCTGTTCCTGCAGCTCCTGAGGTTTCCCATGTACTGCAGCCACTTTGTTACTGGAGTGAAAGAAGGAAACCTACTT
This sequence comes from Fratercula arctica, assembly GCA_947846985.1. NCBI lineage: Eukaryota > Metazoa > Chordata > Aves > Charadriiformes > Alcidae > Fratercula > Fratercula arctica. Next base: position 29,706,729 of record CANTUZ010000008.1, read on the forward strand.
CTCATTAAAATCCTCGAAGAACTTGAGTGTTTCTTCCTCCACAATAGCCAAATTACATTGTATACAAACACAGTGGAAACCAGAAAGGACTGGGTGATTCATCTGGCAAACAGGTAGGAAGCTTGGTCTGAAACATAAGGAGTCAAAAGATTAGGTGTACTAGGAGATGCATGGAGCTGTACCATGGGCAGGGCAAGAGGTGTATCTGCCAACGGTGCCGTGAAGAGGTCTGCAGTGTAAGGCAAATAAAGGTGAACTAGAGCAGCTGCTTGCTGTGTAAAAAGAGTGCCTGGAGGTTTGTAGTAGAGAAGAGAGCAGAAGATGGTGGTTGGGAGGAGCCATGGTGAGGAAGGAAGGTCAGGGAAGATCCCAGGGGCTGGAAGGAGCTCTGGCTGTCAGAAGGCACCAGATTTTTGACCATGTCTCTTTAGATACTCAAATAGGAATGGAAGCTTGTGAGATGAGGGTGAAATGGGGGATTTACGGGATATATCTTTTCTATGTAATGCAATGATGGTAATACAAGATAAGGGCTTCCCCAGTTCTGATGGGGGTTTTCCTCAGGTGTGGCCTTTTGGTTAAGGATCTCATGGAAATGATGGACTTGCAGCAGTTCATATGTCACTGATTTAGAGCCAGGTTCTCTTGGGGCTTATGCTCACTGAAATCCACAAGTACAGAATTTGGACCATTGTCATTGCTTCCTTGTCACTCAATAAAAACAGTTCTCCCTTTATCTGTTGCTAAAACCACACACTTGTCTCTAATATCCATGCTCTTGTGCCTCATTGACCTACATATGCTGATTCTTTACCAAATTGCTGGTGGATTGGAAGGTTTTGCATAAACCTAGAAAACCTGGTTGGCATAGAGTTGATTATTTTAGCTGCACTGACTTTTTTTTTTTAATGTAGTAATTATTATTTTATCCTAAAAGAAGTAAAATAAATATCCAAACAGGATATGTTGGGGAAACCTTGTGCTGAGCAGACAATCAGAAGAGCTCTGGCTCTCTAGTGTTTATCTTTGGGTGAAAAGGGACTAGGAAAATGTCATAGTTTTTCTGGCACATGCTGAAGACAGGAAATCATCAACATCAGTGTAGTTGCACTTCCGTGATACTGGTGTAAAATTAGTATCTGACCTTATGATTTTTTAATATTTATATTAAATTCTCCTTTTTAGTTGTGTAGTTATTTTTTACATTGTTTACTGGGCTTTTTGATACAAGATGGTTCTAATGGTGTACTGTTGGGTCTGCCTCACAGTATGGCCTGTAACCTTACAATTTTTTCCTGTCAGGAGACACGCAAGCCCTTCACATGTCTGAAATAGGTGCTATCTAGGTCTTCTGCAGCTTAGTTTCTGGGGAAGGGATATTTCAAACTAAGGTCTTATCAGAACTGTATATGTATTAGAAGTTTTGTAGCACTTCTAATGTGAGTAGGAGTTTGGCTCTATGTCCTTAACCAAGAATATGGCACAAGAGACACAGCTGTGGAGCAAGCTACAGCAGTGCTGCCTTTCACTCTACTAGTCCTGTGTTTATGTACCGTGCAGTCCCGAAATTTTGGGCAGTTCTGTGAGAGGGTTCACTGTCCACAGAGTGTTTTGGGATGAAGGGTACTCTATAATATGAAGTGTTGTATTTTATTTGTAGTAAGGAGAGTAAGCCTACAAAACCAAGGAAGTTCTGAACAAGGGTAGGCATTTGGGAGTCCGGAAAGTCATTCTGCTGTTGCATAATCTGGCAACAGATGGTCATGTATGTAAATTCATCCATTGCACTGCCATCACTTGACAAAGAATGATGGGTTGCCTTTCTCTACACTAATGGGCTGAGTTGAGGTTCCCATGTTAGCATTTTAACATGTTATTCACTTCTCTTAAGTTACACTGTATCTGACCCTGATTATTTTGCACATTACCCTATAGATAAGGAAAGGTTAGAAACTTGTAATTGCATTGCTGGTGTTGGATTTTCAGAGATGTTGAGTGCAGAAAGTTTTAATTGAAATTGTGTGCAGTCAGGTCCTCTGAAAATCAGGCTGCAGGTGAATGGTCATACCTTCCAAAGCATTTTAATGAGAATTGCCAAAGAGCAAAACCAGATTTATTAAGCTATAACAAGGGCCTTGTTAAATGGAAGAGGGATCGTCTTGCAGTTGCAAGGTCTATTAAACTGCAAAAAAGGTTAGTCATTACTATTGTTGCATCATATTAAAGGAATGAAGCAATGTAAATGTAATCATTAATTAAACTGAATAGCACACCTTTAAACTGTCATTCACTATTTTAACGGAATAATATTTTCTTCCTTTTGGAGAGCAGCTTAGCCTGATATTAAAGATTCCTTTTCTGTAAATTAAAAAAGAAAAAAAATCAAGATCGCTGTTACTTGTGACAAAAAAATAGACATTTTGTATCATGGTGTAGTGCTCATTCTTTGCTGAACTTAGCCTACCAGGCTCTGTGTCCTCACTGAGCTGCCTGTGAAGCCGGAGCCCAACTCTTCAGAAGTGGTTTAATAGAGGGAAACGGTCAAATGGCATTGTAGCAAGGCCTGGTTTCTGCAGCGCCAAAAGACCTGGGCAAGGGCAGGTCTTGGGCTGTGAGGTGGGATTGTGATGAACGTGCTTCACCACATGTGTACGGGAGCAGGGCTCTTGCAGAGCTGCATTCTTCCTGCAGGCCTTATGGCAGGCATGGGGAACTGCTGGAACTGGCGCCAGCTGGCAGCTGGGGTGGTTTGGGGTGACTGTTGCCGAGTGTGCTGGTTTTGTTAGATTTTGTGTTTAAACAAATTTGGTACCAGACTCCATAAAAGGTTTTGCCTTTTTTGCTAGTTTAGGATTTTTCTGGGAGGGACCTCAGGGGCTGTTATGTGCTACGTTTTTGGACATTTTCAGATTGCAGTACTGGCTGCAGAAAAGACCTTTGGGAAGGAATCTGCTCTTAATTGAAATGGAAAATAGATACAACAAAACCCAAATAAACAAAAAAATCCCTCAGCCAAGGAACACCGCACCCCCCACCCCCCCCCCCCCCCCCCCCCCCAAAAGAGTATACAAATAAACTGTGTGTAGTGAAATGAAACATCCAGAGAGCAGTCAGAAGGCAGTGATGGAAATAAATCAGTCACTCATATTCAGCACTATCTGAATGCTGCTACAAAAGATTTTCAACACATGTGATACAAGGAAGTCTAAGAAGTGTATGTGTGATGTATCTTGTTATACAGAGATAAAGATAGTATGATTTACTCTGGTCTGACTCTGCTTTTTTATATAACAGCTTTAAATTTTCATGTTGCTTCTTCCTTGAAAGAGTCTACCAGATTTACCTTTTCCTAGGTAACCAGGATCAACCTAGGAGGAGGAATGAGATCCAACCGTTACCTGTTTCTAGCTTTCTCCCTAAATTGTTTGGAACGCTATTTCCATATTCAGGATATAGGCTGAAACCTGGAGCCATCCAGGAGTCTATTTGCTTTTGATTAGAATCTAGGATTTTTTTGTTTTTAAAACAAAATATGAAAAATAAGATGATGTTAATTTTTACCTTGAAGTGAATAATGAACCCAGGCTGATAATTTGTATAAAAGATTTGGTCTGAAGTTGTGTGAAGTAAAAGAGTTCTCGTAATTCCTTGAAAGGAGAAGCCAAGAAGAGATCTGCTAAAAAAGTCCTAACTGTTAAGTGTTAACAGCCAAGTGATAATACTCATGTGATTACTGACAGATGTGGACATTCCTCTGTGAGAAACATAAACAGCTTAAGTGCGTTGAACCTCTCATCACTAAAATGACAGGCCATCAGAAGAAAAACACTCATATAGAGAGTGCATCTTTCAGAACTGTTATAAAAATGGCTCTGCAATTCCATTTCATATGCAATAGGTATGTAAAGAGTAGGGCCAAAGCAACACATCAGTCTCTGGAAACTTGTCTGTGTTGCTTAATAAGTGTTAGTTTCTTAGTAACAATTTCTCTTGTGGTATTAATTCTTTGGGAATCCCATTCTGGTTGTGCGGGAATTGATTTGCCAGTTTCTAAGTTTGTCTCTTACATAAAAGATGAAAAAATACATGACTGAACTGATGAAAATACACGACTCTCTTCTATTGGTTTAAGTAATGTTTATTAAGCAACCTGAATCACAGGTCCTGCCCAGCCCCTGCTACATTGCCTCCCTCATCCTGGCTTCCTCGCTGAGGCTTTACCTTAATGAAGTTCTGAATTATTATTTGATTCGTTGTTGGGGTTTTGTTTCTTTTTTCCCCATGGCTCTATCCATTACCCTCCCATGATACCATAGCAGTTAAACTTAGGTCAAAGTAGTATCCTAAGGATAGGCTATGTTTACAGAAGTCTGCTCTTACTTAAATGCCAGTCATGTGAGAGGGACCAGCTAATGGTATTTTTGGTAAACTGTTGGACTTTATATTCTAGTTCTGTCTTCAGGCTTTTAGTATTTTTTATTTTATATAATAAATAATATAAACTAACTATATATTGATACATTTAGACATACCAAAAGTTTGAAGGTTTTCCTTAAATTTCTGTGATCTTTTTACTTAACCATAAAACAACAGCACTGAAGGAAGACAGTTTTAGCAGTTTCATGTTTGTTCCTTAGCAGGCTAACATTATGTATTGTGTTCTATGATAGTTCATGTTTCTTTTTTGCATTTGGAGCATGTTTATTTTTGGGGTGGAGTTGGACAGATTGATTGTGCACTGAATTTTTTCTTTATTCCTTCCCTTATGCTGGAAGTTTTGACAACGTAGGGGATTGGCTAAAGAGGCTAAAAAATTGGCCTCTAATACAATGTAGAGTGGCTGTTTTGTTTTTATCTGCTACCCTTTTAATATGAGAGATTAAAATAATTGTTTCTCATCTACCACCCCCACATATTAAAATGTCTTTCCCATACAAAAAATATTTTTATTGCCTTAAAAAAAAGTCATCTTTCTTCTCATCTCCCTTTACTTTCTCTTTAGAGATGTAATTAAAGCATATGATGTTTTGAAAGTCTTCTACTTTAAATGGGAATTGAAATTAAAAATTCAGAAGTCTGCATTTTTTCTTTCCTTTTTTCTTTTTCCTTCCTTCTAAGCTCATTCTTGAAATCATGCCATACCTCCAGTCAATTCTGGATGCAAAGTAGTGTGCACCCAGCACACCATTTCTGATGATGATGAGGACTAGAGTTAAAAGGATGATGTTGAGTTGATTTCATGGGTGATGTGAGCAGAGCCTATACCATGCAGGTCCATCTGTGAAAGTGAGGAGACCTTGGAAACAAGAAAGGTAGGCTGTAGTCATATTTATTTTTATTCTTCTACTTAAGCAGCAAAAATCTTAGGAAATAAAATGGAAAAATAAGTAACATCAATGTACTGTGAGTTTGCAAAGCTAAACCAAACAGAGTTCTGATAGTTCGCAAAGCAAAGGTTGGGTTAGAGGTGGTAGCTTGGCCATATTGCGTGCACATAATATTTTCCGTGCAACTTTCTGTCATTAAATGTAACATGTTACTTTTTTTAGTGTGCCATAAAATATGCAGACTATGTCTTGGGGGTGAGCGGATATTGCTGGAACAAACTTTACTCTTGGTATCTCAAAGGCACTTGGAACAGAGGTGCCAAGTCATAAGTCAGTTGCTGAGGCTCAGTGTCAGCAGTAAATACATGTTTGTTCCTAGCAAAGTAAATACAGACAGGAATTCTGAACAAATTATCTATACAGAAGGTGCTATGCCAATAAACTGAGGCAAACTCTGATTTCCTTTAGCATAGGGTGTATCTGAGTTCACTGAAGGAATTCCAGATTTGCAGCAGCACTCACTCACTTTTATCCAAACTCATTAGCAGAAAAGAAAACCAAGCTGTATTTTTGCTTTATTTTAGGCAAATTACTTCGTCAGTAGAACACTGACACAAGCATTTCAGCTGAAGCCTAGGCCAAAATATTTTAAATCATCAGAGAAACAGTAAGTTCCAGCGTGAGAAGTTTGCTTCAAAACTTCGGGGGTTATTTTATTATTTGTATGTCATTCTCATGAAAAGGCTGCTTTGACATACAAATTAGTGTTTCATGGAACCTTCTGTTTCAGGGCTGTGAGAGCTGTGTGCTTTCCTTTGTGATGTGAAATACCATATGGGAATGAGATCTCATTTACACCCATGACTGAGTCTGACCAAGATCCCCTGGGTAATTTTGCTCCTCTTTCCTATTAAAACTTCAAAAGAGGCTAGAGTTATATTTACATTTGTAAATTGATTTCATTATTCATTTTTGTTTGTTATGATGCCATTCTTAGAATTTGTATGCAACAAGAGGCTATTTCCCCATTCTAAATGGAGAGAGGTGAGGATTGGAGTTTTATATAAAAAGGAATATATCTAATCCCAGGAGCTCTATACTATAAAACGTGCTTCATGGTTGTGTTCAGGTCTTGTATGAGTGCCAGGAAGGAGAAGAGGGTGAAACTGCTGAGACAAAGCTGGCTGGGAGTTCTCAATCCTGCTCCTTTACAGAGATCAGGTTAGCTAGGATGGAGTGAGGTGGAATCAGACTTGAGGGTCCCGTTGCTGCTGCAGTACTGGACCCTGGGTGGAATGGGTGCTCTCTGAGCAGGGTGCAGTACCTGCTCCAACGGGTGATACAGAGTGTGTATCCCTTGGCTGGGCTACCTTCCAGTAAGGATTCCCAGGAGATGCCGTCTCCTCCTTTGGACTTTGTGTCCGCTTGCGTTGTCATAAAGGCAGAATCAACACTGTCTTTATGACATGGCCTAGTGTTGATGAAAAGTTCTCCTTTTCACGTGCACGGTGCGATGATTTTATCACAAGCACAGTGAGGCTGGCAGTAGACCCAAGTCCCCTGAAGCCCCCTTATCTCTTTGTCTCAGTGTAACTTGTAGAGAACATCCTTAGATGTGGTCTCTAGTTGGGGCTTTTTGGTGATTTTAACTCTTATTTATTGTAGTCTCTGATATCTGGCAGAACACAGTAAAACCCAATATGGACTGGATATCGGTATCAGTATCAGGAAAAGTTGTAAACTGGTTCCTCAGGGTTGAACTTTTTAATGTACTCTGTAGATTTCACAGTATGTGCATATTTCATATGTTAAGTCCATGTCTGCTACAGCTGTACTATGTTGCTTTTGGTACTGATCTCACTGCCTTACCTGTGATATTAAGATACTTAATTGCAGGATAAACTCAGCATCCGCAGCCTTGATGCAGATGCATTGATTATGTTTAGTAGGTACCCTTTGTCTCCTAAAATAATCCCACATTTAGTTAAAAGCATATGCACATATTTTCTTCCTACTGCTTATTTGGATAAGCAAATAACTTTACGTTTTAAAAAAAAGCACCATTTCCATACTTTTCTTTCTCAGAATATGATTATATCTTGACATGTATATACAAAAATATATATATTGGCTTTGTTATTAAGAAAATGTCTATTTTGGGTTTGGAGCAGTTAAAAAAAAATTGCTTTAAAGTGCTGAATAAATAACATTTGACAGAGTGAGGGCACAACTGATATTGCTTAAGCATGCAAAATATGAAGTCTTACTTCCTTCAGAAACTTCTGTCCTTCTGTTGGGAGACTGAAGACAGATTACATGGAGGATGTGCCAGTTTGAAGATAGTGATGATTGCACTTTAATTGAAAATGAGATATTTCCAATGTCATTAATTGTAGAAGCTGTAAAATGCTTAATTGTTCTGATTTGCTAGAGATGAATGGGAGCATAGTTTTTGCCTAGAAAATGACATTGTGCATATTTTTTGGAACTTAGTTACACTTTTTATGATTGTCTTTTAGAATTATTTATCAGGTTATGTTCTGTGTAAACTAACATACTCAAATTTATGTGGTCCACACTGATTTTTCTATTAAGACTGGGGAGGTTATTTTTAACTTGTTAACGCTTATGCTGTCTGAAACACAGTATTTTTGAGCTCCCTAACCTCATTAAGAGGAAGCTTTCCTGGAAGATTGACCTTTCAGTGTGCAAAAATGGCAAGTAAAACTCACAGTGGGCTCCAAGTGGCAGCAAAATTCAGTTCAGAGGAGACAGTTTTCACCCAGAGGCATGGAGAGTCCACAGATTGTATGGAATCTTTTACTCATTCTTCTTAGGATCTTGTGGCCCCTGAGGTGTACAAAAATGGAGATCCCATAGCTCCCTTAGGCACTGAAGATATCCTGGCTCATCAGGGTATCAACAATTGTCTTAACCAGGGCTCTCCAGCTTTGTGGTGTTGTTTGGTTACCATCATTCCCACAACTCTCAAATAAAGCAAAGCCAATGTAAAAAAAAAAAAAAAAAAAAAAAAAAAAAAATTGTTTCTATTTATGGGCTAGGCTACTATACTGATCCAAACAAAACAGAATTGTAAATTCTCTACAGCTTCTTTAATGATTGCTTTTTTCCTCAAGTATTCCACTTGGCTACTCACAAAGTCATTCTGTTTTAAATATGTTTTTTCAGTATATTGGACTACTTCTAGGATTCTGCACAGACTCATTAAGTTCAGAAGCTGGAATCCTGACTGGAAGCAAGGAATAACAAATAATGGCTTGTGTCATCAGGCAATCTTACGAACTCCAGCTGGGATACTGCCTTTTCAGATATACTTTACGTGCATCCTCAGTTCAGGGCAGGAAAAATGTCAAAGCTTAACTTGGAACGTGTTAGGGAATATTTTCTTTAGTAATGATAATAATGAAGAACTTTCATAACCATTTGGCTGAGGATCTCATGTCATTTTGTGAATGTTTCCAAATGTAGCTCTCCTGCCCTTAGGAGAGTAATTTTGGCATGTGGACTCGTGTTTCAGGGAAAATTCTCATCTTAAATCCAATTAGCTGATTTTAACAAAGTATAACACTTTGTTATATGCTCTTAACACTCTGAGAACTGAATATAGCATAGATGCTTGGGTAGCTATTCTGTTGTCATCCCTGTTCCATGGAAGAATTCTGCAAAATAAAAATTATCTCTTTTTTTACCACTTTCAGGCTGAGATAGCAACTCTGAGACAGACATTCTATTGATATGTTACAAATTAGTATAAGTTTGTTTTAATTAAGTTAATTCCCCAAATAAGGCTTCTCTGGGAATGTATAGATGAGTTTCTTGCTGAACAGAGAGCTTTCCATAAATCTACTAGGGTCATTAACAGTGTACCTAGAGTTGGTCACAGAAACCCTTTTACCATTTCTGAGAGTGGAGAAAACTAAAATAAATGGAGATATCTGTGCGTCAGCCAGAGACTGAGGAAAAATAAACACATCCAAGTAAAACATTCCCAGCTGTGGAAAAAACTATTCCCATCTTTCAGCAGTATGGAAAGTGTAGGAAGCAAACAGCAATTCTTATAGGAAGTAGAACTTCTAAGTGTTGCCTTATGCTCATTGTGTGAGAGCTAATGTTTTAGTGGGACCCACAAACTCAGTCCTCTAATCATTTTGGGTTTCCAGTGGGTCCAGTTCTTCTGGCAGTGGACTGACTTCTAAGAGACATGTTTCATCCAGTGAGATAGTAGATGTTTAACTGTGTGATGTTGAATGTGTCATATGGCCCATGCATATCTCTGTTACAGGTCCATTCCAGCTCCAGTTCTGTCAGTGGGAATTGGATTAGGCCCTTAATGCTTTGGGAGGAAAATGTTGACTGGCATTAGGTTAGGAGGAATAATAGACTGAAATAATGACAAATCACTGTTAGGAGAATAAAGGTGCTTCCAGACTCTACATGTGGACTTGTTTTTGAAAAAGGTATCTGTAAAGAGTCTGAGGTACATCTTGATGCTCTAGCTCACACCAAAGTTCCCACGCAACCAGGAAGAGTTTCATAGGCTAGAAGGACTGGATATTCAAGTCCTTTAAGAGGTATAGATCACAGTAAACACTAGAGTTGATTTATTTTTTTTAAACCATGCTATTTCATGCTGGCTGAAACTGAAGTGGTGCCAGTTGTATGTCTGATTGCATTGCCGACTCTCTGCTATGAGAGCTTTCAAGAACATTTTTCTCCTTGACAAGACTACACAGCATTTACAGGTTTTCCTCCTCATTGCAGCTGTTCTTTATTTACTGTAAGTCCCTCCTGGACCAGTATTGAACATGGATCCTCTCCTTTGCCCTACTGTGGTATTGTTATCCTACTTGTGTTACTGGACAGAAATCTGACATAGGATAAGAGCTGGTCCAATCCTGAAACTTCTATTTGGTTGTTTCCCAATGCTAAAATCAACAGATTCTTTTGCTATAAAATCTTTGACAAACATCAGATGAGAATGGCTTTAGTCAGGGAGCTTATGCTGCTTTGTAATTGTATGCATCTTTTGTTGTAATAAGAAATGCGCATTGTAAATGTCAATATGAATTGTCCTCTGAAGGCTGGATCCTGATGAGTATCCTTAACGCTGCATTCCCTGGCTGGAGTTAGAAACTGCAGTGCACAAAATGGAACATTGTGGGTTAGTTGTAAAAGCAGGTAGAGTTCAGCTTTGGAGGATGTTCTTATTAATTGACTGAATGCTGAGATGCAAAATGGGAATCTTGCAGCTGTGTTGAAGTGTGGCAATGACAGACAAGGAGCACCCTTTTTTTGCTTTGGCTACATCAGAGCTTACAGTCTGCATCATGAGTAAGGTTGAGACTAAATGTGTTAAGGTTTGACTAATTGTCAAAGGCATGGAGGTTTGCTTTCTATGTGCTAAATAACTGCATTGGCAATTAGGGAAGTGTTTGGCACTTGCTAGGCCAAAATAAAAATCAAAAAAAGTCCAAAAAATCCAAGTGCTAAAACCTTCCAAAAAATTTCCCTTTTTTTGTGTATATCAGCAGACTCCGAATAGCTTCTGCACTCAGTCATATCACCGTTTCTTACAAGATTTCCTGCCTTCTGTCAGCTTGCTTCCTCACACTAGATGTTCCATCAGTAGCCTCACCACAGAAATATTCTTCAATGAAAACGAGCCATAGTCCATTATATCCTTGTGTTACCAGCATTCATCCCAGCTCGGCATGTATCAGATTCCAGCAATAAACCTAGCTTTTAATTTTTTTGTGGGGAAAAAAACCCCAAAAAACGCAAACCCCAAACCAAAACCCAAATAAAATATTCTTAATATTAAATGTAGAAGTGACAGGTAGAGACATTTAAAATTAAACGTGAGCATTGGGCCCTGCAAGGCAGCAGAACTGAAGTCTTCCACTCCTCCCTATGGTAATCTTTTGTTGAGCTTGTGAATAGGTAGTATTGAGTTCAGTTTAATGTTCATCCCTGTAGTATCTCTGTGCTTATATGCAGGCTACTGCAGGCAGGTTCTCATGGCTTCTGCTTAAATTTGGAGTTGTGTTGGATGATAGCTACGTTTTAAGTTGGAGTTTTTATTTAGGACTGGAGGACTTTATTTTACTGCTGACTACCGCAAAGGTAAGAGCTGTTTTAGAGTCAAATAACTTTCAGGTAATTTCAGTGCTAATCTTTGTCACTGGACTGTACTTAACACTGGACTGTATTTAGGGTATGTACTCAGGAATGAAGGGATTGTTTACTGTTAGGATCTAGAAGGCTCATAGGTCTACAGTGGAATTAGCAGTTTAGTGTTTTGATCTTTTCTTGGGACAAGCGTATTGTGAAACCTTAGGTTAAGGTTGAGGTCAGGGATAGAAGTGGTCAAAGAGGCTGTTTTACTATTTCAAAGAGTAATGAAGATTCATATAGAATAAGGGCTCCTGTCCAGAGTGTTATATTCCTCATGGTACGCTTTGATTCTTCTCTTTAGATTTATTAAGGCCTCCATCTCTAGGAATAGCAGTTGTGATCCAGATTTAGTCATAGTATCTGGTTCTGGTGCTTGTATGTGTTGTCTGTCATATTAATACTGGGAGTAGGGAACTGTTAAAAAGGTCAGAGTTCAAGATTAGGAGGGATTTAAGTGCTTGGTTTGTTTGTATGTTCCCTGGGGTTGTAGACCTGTGATGAACACTGGTTTCTGCTGCTTTTTTTTTGCTTATGTTAGTTTTGGTGCAGTTGATGTCACTGAGCTCTGTCTGATGTGAGGTTTGGGGATGTTATATCTGAAGCTCTGCCTCTGTTCTTTCCATACCCTGCAGTGGTGGACAGTGGGTTCAAGGTTCTGAAAGGGTGTTTCACGTCATCTCCACACACATGGCATTTACCTGCCATAGATCTGCCACAGAGGGATGTGGGCCACTGTTTTTAAAGTCTATATTCTTGTCCACAAATCACAATGTGCTCTCCTATTTCAGGGTCTTTTTTGTTTGAATATAAAAATCACTTTTAGAATTGACCTTTCATTATGATGGGAAATTACCTTAAACATTTGCAGACATTAAGCAACAGTATTTTGTTTGATAATACAGAAGTGAAATAAGTTTCCTTGTAAGTATTGTACCTTTACTCTTGATTTCCTTTCTCCTCCCTTGAGTCGTTATTTCCTGCATAATGTTTTCTTTAATAATATGTCATGGAACATTGAGTAAGGACAAAATGGTGAGTTAGGAGGGTAATAAAATTATGGAGAGAATCTCATTTGGTCCAACTTGATAGATGCAGTATTGTTTGGAAAGAACAAACCTTTACAACATCCAATAAAACTTTTTTTTTTTTTAATTTTACGTACGGTACATAGCTCTCTTGGTTATCTGCTTTTTTTACTTTACAGTGATGCAAACCAAAAACTTTTCACTTCAATTTTTTGCTTGTGTTCCTTTAAAATAGCCTTTAATAGTAGCAGCCCTCAAAGTACAAGAATTACAATTCTAACTTGAATTATTTCATACCAGTGGCCATATTTCATACCTGAGACCGCATCAAGAAAATGAGATTCTGAGATTACCTGTCACTTTAGTCTTCAATTTTTCATGAACTTCAAGGGAACAAAAATTGTCAAAAGAACTCACTGAGCAGGGAAAAGAAGTTATTTTTTTTAAGTTGTAAAAGTCTTCCCATTTGATTTTACAGACTTTAATTTTCCACTGAAGTTGGACCCACAACTTGGGTTGATGATGATCAGACCTGGGGTTTAGCAGGTGATGTGTTATGCAGGAAAAAAGCAGAACCAGTAGGGTGCCTCAGTACAATAATGTGCAGGATCTGATTTAAGTGTTTAAATCCTAAAAATACCACTTGCAGACTACAGACATTACTGGAAGGAGTTAGATGTCCGTATGTTGGTGTAAGAAATGCAATAACCGTTAGGAGTGTTGCTGTCTTTCTCCGTCTCAATTTAGGTGCTCACTAGACAAAGTGGATGCACAGCATCTCCCTCATTCTCAGCCCTTCCTTATGTCCCTTTGAAGGGAATGAATAGCCAAGTCTTGCACTTGCTTGCACCGAAGAACAAAGTACTGGTAAGGCCATAGGATAGGCCTCTTCCTGAGCTCTTGGCTAGGCTATTCTGCCCAAAGGCATGGAAGTGGATATGCTTCCCTCACCAGGTTTCCAGCCTCTCTGTTCATCTTGTGGATCTGTGCCTGTTGTGCAGATTCCAACACCCAGAAGTGCTCTTTAACACTGTGACATGTGTGAGTGCTTGTGTTTCTTCATTGAGGCATCACATTTTAAATTGCTCCATTCGCTCCTTTGATTTTGAACATAACTGTGATTCAGCAAGCCATGCAGAAATGCGTGTTTAGATTGCAATGGATTTTAGGACCTAAAGCTGTGGGACCCTGTGCTAGGTGAAGTGGTGCAGGGAACACCTGGCTGTTTCAGATGCAGAAGCAATTGAGAGCTTTCTGCCTTGCTATAAAATAAAACCTGTGATTCTGACAGGACTTTTGCACTCTAAAACTTTGCTTTGGCAAAATATGTAATAGTTTCAGTAAAGATAAAATGGATGAAATGGGACAGCAGTTACATGCTTCTAGTCTATTACAGAGAGTGAGTATTTCGTAATACAGAAGGAAAAATAAGTCTGCAAAGACAATCCAGTTGTAGTGGCTTAGTAGAGGCTGATTTCAGCAGTCAAGATGTTCGGAAATGTTGTGTTATACTTCTAGGGTTAGCTGAGGGACTGCTGAAAAGATCTTACTCCAAAGCAAACAAGGACCAATGTGCAACTCACTTAAGTAGCAACTAGAAAGCAATAATTCCTGTCTGGCATGCATGGTTAAATCATAGACCAGTTCATGACTGCCTTCTTCCAACTGCAGAAGAGTACAAAACTTACCTATTAATTTTCTTTTTTTTCCCCTCCTGAAAATGAAATCAGGAAATCAGTTTCCAATCATCTGTGTATGGACATAGACAGGCACTCAGCTATTGGGGAGAACTCCTCTGAAACTTATATGCAAATTGGCAAAGGCCTTGTACTGTGGGCAAAGCACTGGTGTCACTGTTCAGGCTTCCCTTGCTTCAGCTGAGTTGGTATTCTTGAGATAATATTGTTGCTTACTGTAGAATGACCACACTATTGTAGATGACTGCACTGATGCTGCTCGAAGGGATTTGATTAGTAACTGATGAGTTACTGTAACTTACATCTACGGCCCTCTTGCATTAATGGGTAGAACAGTTCGCATTGCTTAAGGTTTATCTTTCTGCACATCCCAATGTGCTGGCTAGTTTGGGTAAAATATGTGTTAGTTTTAAAAAAGGATTTGTTTTAGCGGGGAGAATTCTATGTGTGATCAAGAATGGGGCTAACGACAAGATTTAGGTAATTGCCTAAGCTCTCATGGCAGTGAAGATACAAGCCCTGTAAAAACTGGTAAGGGCATCTATCAGCACCCCCATGTGTTGACCAGAGCAGTAAGGGGATGAGGGTTTTTTTTTTTTTGCCAGGAGAGAGCAGTGAAGTAAATCAAGAGTAAATTAACTAATTACTTTCTTTTTAACTTCCAGCTGGTTTTGTGGGAGATACAGTCCATTGGAGAAGATAGAAAATAAGAGCAGAAACTGGAGTCGCTCCCTGGTAAGATACCTTTTATACCTCTCTTTGCTAATCATTGTGACTGGCATGTGACTGGGTAAGTTCAGAAACTTGTAAGTCGTGCTTTCAGCCTATACTTTACAACGGAGTTCAGTGGTTTCTTGAGCTATCCTGCTAAAGCTGATCACAGAGCCACATGCCAGAGTGATCACTGGACGGGGGGGGGGGGGGGGGGGCGGAGAAGACCAATGCAACAATTAGTAAAATGGTGCTTTCTAAATTCCTTACTATGTAGCTTTGACTTCTTACAAAGATAGAGATTAGTGGGTAAGTGTGCCCACTTTCACGTTGCACGTATGCAATGGATAACAAATTGGAAGATATGTTATTTATAGGTCTATTGGCGTGGGAACAAGAAGCCAGGAACTTCAGGGACTTCTTTCACCAGGGCAGTGCAGCCTATTTGAACATCTCGGAAGCTGCTTTCATTCCTGTTTTGTCTACAGGGTCTACCTTCCGTCTCTCCAGATAAATTTATTTCCTTTTTCTTCTTTCTCTGTGTCATTAAGTTGCTCAGCTCATACTATGAGCTGTTTCTCAAGCTGTTTTCAATCCTGCTGTTTCTCTTCGTCCTTTTTTCTAATTGTTTGAACTGCTGTGAAGGTGTATCAAGGTTTGCAATTGAAAGTTCTGCTGAACTGGTATTCTGAAATCATCTCACACTAAGTATAGCTCAAGGTGATGTTCAGCGAATGGTGGGAAAGGGCAGCTTCATATTTAAAAAAAAAAAAAAGAATAATAATTAGGTGAACCTATAGACTACAGAACTGAGAAATGGGGCCTCTGCAATTGCCTCTGTTCAGAGGTGGTCTGAACCCAATGTTTTTTGTCACTTGTTCTGAAGAAAATATTTGTTTAAACATACCAAGTAATTCCTTCTGCTGTTGTGTCTGAAAGTAGGCAATTTCTCTCTGTCCGGCATGTTATGAAAGCATAAGCTAAATCAGTTCCAAGCCTGAGTAACAAGTGGGCTAATGACCTCATCATTCTGTGTAATTCTAATGGGGATGACCATTTTTTTCAAATGTCTTTAAGTTTTTCCAGTTTACTTGCAGCTTAGGACATCTGGATTTTGTTCCCTAGAAATAACTTCCTGAGAAATCTTCAGTGAATCACTTAATGCCTCAGTTTTATATCTGTAAAATGAAATAACAATACTCCTGCACTTGAGCATGGTTGTCAGGATGATAAATAGATTATGTATTGAGGTTTGTGAAATGCTCAGACATTACAATAAATAGGCAGAAGAAGGAGGACTCATTTGCACGTTATTTTCTGCATGAGTGCAGTTACACTGTTTCTTAAGGATTTCCTTTTTTGCTTGGAACTTGTTTTTACACAGAGTTGCTACATGGCAAAATTCCAAAGCTTTTGCTGGTGGAAGCTTTACAGGGAGTGTCTGAATAGAATCAATCTGTTAGTTAATAGTTTAGTGTGCTAAACTCCGTAGCGGTAAGCTGTGTGACTTTCTCAAAGGAAAGAAGAAAAGATACGGATGCCCAAAGTGGTTCTTGCACATCTGCTGATACCAAGTGTGGCCAAGTACGTGATGAAATATTACTTGTCTGGCTATGAGCTCTATTTACTACAGCTGAGTGAATCATTGGGTCAGTTCCTGACCAGACCTTGAGCTGTCAGAAACAGATGGCCTGCCTAGAGAGCAAGATACCTTGGAAGCATCTCCACCCTTGTCAGCAGTGTTGCACGGCACAGGGATTTCTCAGAAATGCAGTGCTGGCATTCAGTGATTTCAGTGAAAAGATGGTAGTTTTTCAACTGTACTTGGTCTTCCACATCAAAATAATGTCTTGTGGCTCTGAAAATGAGGAAATTGTTGCTGGCCTGTTAGTGCAGGTCCAGATTTG
Source organism: Fratercula arctica (assembly GCA_947846985.1). Lineage (NCBI taxonomy): Eukaryota > Metazoa > Chordata > Aves > Charadriiformes > Alcidae > Fratercula > Fratercula arctica. Next base: position 29,723,591 of record CANTUZ010000008.1, read on the forward strand.
TGAATCAGATCAGGTACTTGGAGAGGCAGTAATGGGGAGGGCAGTAAAGCCCTTGCACTTGTAAAGGGCTGGTTTTCCAGCTCTGAGAAACCTTCAGGTCGCTATTAAAAGATGACTGGTGTGTGTAAATGTTCTGCCTGGAAATGAGGCCACAATTTTTAATTGGCTCTGAAAATCTTTTCCTGTAGTCTTTCTCCACCTCTCTATCTGTCAGTAAAATGATAATAATAAATGCTTCCCCAGACTGTAGAATTGTGCTAAGGATTATGCTCAGCTCAGATATTTGTATGTAAAGTGCCATACAAATATGTACATAAATAATAGACTATTGTATACACTGGATATTGGGGCAAGTTCTACATTAGAATCTAAGAGTAGTATAGTACACCAATCTGGAATGGGTTTTCTGTGTGACTCGCAGTGGTGGGTTTACCCTGGCCAGCAGCCAAGCATCCACACAGCTGCTCACTCACTCCCCTCACCAGCTCCTCACAGTGGGACAAGGGGAGAAAACAGGAAGAACAAAATCAAGACAACTCTTGAGTCAAGATAAAACAGGTTTAATAGGTGAAGAAAAGGCAGGGGCGGGAGGGAAAAACAAATGAAGCAAAGGAGGTGGCTCACCACCTCACACAGGTAGATCAGTGCCCAGCCAATCTCCAAACAACAGCCACCTTGGAAACAAAAAACCTCCATATTTTTCTTCCTCTACCCCAGTTTTATTTCTAAGCTTAAGGATATGTGGTATGGAATATCCCTTTGGCCAGTTTGGGTCTGCTGTCCCAGCTGTGTCCCCTCCCAGCCTCTTGTCCACCCTCAGCCCGCTGGCTGTGGGGGTGTAGTGGGAAACAGAGAAGGCCTTGACACCGTGGAAGCGCAGCTCAGCAATAGCCAAAACACCCGTGTGTTATCAGCACTGTTACAGCCACAGATTCAAAACATGGCACCATGTGGGCTACTGTGAAGAAAGTTAATTCCATCCTAGCCAGACTCAATATGCTTACTTTTTTAATGTAGTACTAAAAAAAGAATTATTAGAAGAACAAAATCCTATTGTGAGATATTAAGAGCACAGTTTTCTTGATTAAAAATGTTTTCTTGCATGTGCAGATGTGATGTTTTCATTAGTATCATGAGCATTTCTGAAACAGTTCAAAAAGACCCTAAGTATGTGCTGAAGTTAATTTTTCTCTGAAAAATGTCTCAAAACATTTGTTTAAGTTTGATGGAATTCAGTAGCACTTAAGTGGTTTTCTGAATAGGAGCTGTGTGTTCAAGCTGACTCTGTCCTGCAAGAACAAGTCTGAATAAAGGTCTGATGTTCACACTAGGCAAATTATCTCAGAAGTGGATAGTTCTGTAATTACCTATAGATGCATCTTGTTACTGTCTGTATAAATACATAATTTTATGCCTTAAAATAATGCAGTCTACAAGTTTTCTGAGATGGAATTGTCTGCGTTTGTCATGAGACTAGATAGATAAAATGGTTTCAAAATTAAAACATTAAGAATTAGAATTATGTGATTATCCTAGGAAATTGAAAAATAAAAGGAAAACAAAAAGATCTGAAGTAGGAATGAAATCTTAGTTCACTTCTGAAAAAAAATGTAGTGAATCACTTTACTGTCAGTATTCTGTTCTTCCCTGCAACGCTTTATTTTTGATCATGTATGCTGCTGTCAATGAAAAATAACCGGCAGCTGTGTGATGCAAAGAGCTCAAGAAATAATTCAGATTAGATTTCACTGATCATTTTGATCAATATCAAAGTCTGAAACTGAAAACAGGTTGAGCTTTCACAGAATTTTGTGAGGAAATCATCGAAGTTAAAGGAGACTCTTGAGATCCTGAAGAGTTTATTTTTAGGATGTTTGGACTGCTCTCCTGTTACTGCTGGCCCTTCTTTATTCCACTTTTGTTAATATTAAGATGGGTAAGCATTTGTTCCTGGTGGTGAAAAGCACCACAAAGGCTTTGGTGAATGTATAGCAGTGTGATGGGTCTGAATGTAAGAGTTTGAGGTGGCCATCTTCAAATATCTTGCTGGATTTGTCAGTCAATGCTATCCAGTTCCAGGAGAGATGTGACATTATGGGATTTAGTTGGTCATGTGGTAAGCACAGTGAAACTGAAACTTCATTGTCTTCATTGTTATGGTTTGGGCCGGACTGGCCACTGAATGAATGACAGGTGCTCTCTTTGACCTCTCTCCCTTCAGAGCAGGGAGAGCACCTCCCTTCAGAGGAGAGAGAATGAAAGGAAGAGAGAACTTACGGGTGGAAAAAGAAATGAAACTAATGAAATATTAATAATAAAATAATAAAAAGAAAATATAATCTTAATAAGAAAATATACAATCTATACAACCCATATCAAGCTCCCAGAATGACAATCACATGACCATCAGGCACTGGGAAAATCTCAAACTGGACTCTGTGACAGATGGGAACTGGATTCTGGGTCTGGGTCAAAGGCAGACAAACAGACAGAGCCCTCCTCAGATGCCAGCCAATGAAGAAAGAGACCGAGCCCTTTGATCCCCCAGCTTTTATACTGCACATGATGCAGATGGGGTGGAATACCCTGCTGGTCAGTTTTGGGTCACCCGTCCTGTCCGCTCCTCCTCACAGGTGCGACCCCTCTATGCTTTTCCACTTCTGACCCTCTAACTTGGTACATAACAAAGTGTCGTGGTTTGGCCTCAGATGGCAACAAAGAACCACGTGTCGCTCGCCCAGCACTTCCCGGTACGGGAAGGATCAAAAGAAAAAGGCAAAACTCTTGGGTTGAGACAAAGGCAGTTTAACAGAACAGCAAAGGGAACAAGAAAACAACAACAATAACACCGACAGAGAAATATACAGACGCGAATACGGAACCGCCGCTCCCCGCCGGTCTGGCCCTGGGACGCACCAGCCCGCTCCGAACCCGACTGCTCGCCCCCTCCCTCCTTTTAATCTCAGGGTGGGCGTGGCTCACATGGCATGGAATACTTAACCCTGTCCCTGCCGGAACCAGGACACAAAGTTAGCTGACCTTGGTTGTTATAGCAGTAAGTATAAGCAGGAGCTTCTCTGCATACCATTCCTTGGAATTCACTGTAGACATCGAATCTTATCCGCTAGAAGTGGACACTGTCTGAAAAATATGCTGTTAATTTCAGAGAGTTAGAAGAGGCTTAACTGAGAAGTAAAATTACTGAAAATAAAATTTATTCTGTTTTACCTCAAACCAGGATACTTCATAAAAGATGTTATGCAATTTCTCATGGCTTTTCAATACTGAAACACTGATTTGAATGAAGGTTTCCTTGAATTGATGGGGAAGAGTGAACACATTCAGAAAAAAGCAACCTACAGTGAAGGCAGGACAGAATTGCCCTCCTCCAGTATGTTCTGAAATGGTTCTCACTGTACAGGTTTGTGATCAGAGCAAGTAGTTTTTCTTTGACTAGTGATAGCTTGCATTTTTGTTCTCTCTATGCAGCATGCACTTGGAGTAGGTTGGAAGAATTGTGGATATCTTTATCCTCAGCAGCAGAGGAACAAACACCTTCTCTGAGGGCAGTAGGATGGAGTGTGTCTTCTGCTAGAATGGAGGACCAAGGCAGTGGTTTGTGCCCTGTCCAAAAGCAGGGTGTATGCGGGGATAAAGTGGTGAAAGAGTTCTTGTATTTTTCCTCCAACTGCACAGTTCAGGCAGTTTAAAAAGAGCCAGAGTATTCCCTGTTTGTTGTGCTCTGATTGTGAGCAAGGTGGCTAGACTGTCTGGTCTCCGTTAATGAGCAGAACCCCTGGAAAAATAATGGTGGATAAAGTTTGGGTCTTAGAACAACTCTACCTGTGTCAACTCTGCATATTTAAGGAAGACAGCCAGTGAAGCTGAATCTCATGCTGTGTAAATTGCTTTTCATACATGGATTATTTTTTTTATTTTTTTTCTCATTGTTGGAGAGGAAAGTCCAAATATTGAGCAACCATAGAGCCAGCTTTCTTCAGCCAAAATCCTTGGTTCTACAGATACCAGTGATAGAGCTCTGTTAACCACAGAATCTAGTCACAGCTCGCATCTGCTGCCTGCAGAGCCAGCTCTGCGTGTTTTGGTATGTGGCTGAATCAGAGATGTGAATTTGTGGCAGTCCTGACTGCATGGTTTTGTCTACGGTAAGAAATCTGTGTAAATGACTGCCAGAACTGCTCTTTGTGAATGAAGATGATAACTTTATGCATGCCTGCATGAAAATGTAGTCAGACATGTAAAAATAGACTAGCTGTTCAGGAATTACCTTTGCCTTTACTTGGGGTGGCTCTAGAAGAGTGAAGGAAAGGCATGACTGATACAGGGCCCTGCTTGACAATGAACACTGTGGTCAACTCTTCTGTGACTGCACAAGTCACAGTAACTTCCTGCTTTGATAAGTTCAACTTCCCTTATCCCAAGTTTTGCTGTGATATGGGCTCTCTGGGGAAGGCTCACAGGGAATTTTATTAGTTTTTTGAAGAAGCTTTGTTCAGCAGATGTTTGAGAAATGTTTCTGTTATGATGAAGTAACTCCATCCACCCCAAGAAAACCCCTGTTTGATTGGAAAATTCCTAGCCAGCCCAGTTTATTTTCTGCCAGTTCTTACTGCTTACAAGATGGCTACAGCAAGTTGAGATACTGAGAATTTGGCTTGCTTAGTGCAGTAACTCTGTCAACTGGCACCGTTTCTTTGATAGTGCCCACATGCAATATATAGGAGCTTGTAAGTGCTGTTGTAATGTTGCTAATTAACAGCAGTGGGAAGAGAGATTTAGCAATTCAGGCAGTTTTGAAGTTCTCATACAGAACGTGCTTTTCTGTGTGCTTACCTGAAATGCGCTGATATCCGTGTTTGCCCAAGAAAAGTGTGTATGGTGTCCTTTAGCACACTGACAGTTTCAACATGTTAGTTACCTGTTGAAATGCTGGAGGGCATTGCTGGTAACTGCAAATGAGAGCTTAATTTGATGCTTTTGAACACTAAATTCTGTGGAGCAAATAATATGTTACTTTATCCTGCAAAGCTATGTTAAGTATTCCTTTGCAGAAATTCTGGACCGATGCAAAGTAAAGTTCTGTCTAATGTGCCACAGATTTTATCAATTCAGGGATTCTAGCCATCCAGTGAATGGGCAAAAACAGATGAGCTGAGAGATGCAGTACAGTGTAACTGATCTTTCCTGTTTTTTGAGAAAAGTACCCTCAAAATAAAACATTTATGTTCTTTAAGATGTTCTTCAACAGACGAACAGAATACCTTCTTTTTATTCTGTTAATAGGATTACTCCATTTGCTGTGCAAATGCTGTGTTCATTTCCATGGCTTAGTCAAATAGCTGGCTTTATCAGGATTGTCCTTGCCAAGTTAAGAAATCTGTATTTTTTTTTTTAAAAAGCCCCTTATATGCCTGGCTAAACAAGGGCCTCAGTTCATGCACGTCAGGCAACACTTCTTGTGCTACTGACCTTCAGAAGCAGAAAAGTTTTCTGGCATTGTCTCCTAACTATTGTGGTGGGGGTGAGAGGGGAGACTGGTTAAGGTGCCTTTGCATATTTTTAGCAGTACACAGTCTGCATTGATTGACTGTACTTTTACAAGTAATTTTGATGTGCCTGTTTAGTCTGGGCTTCAGCTGAAAAGAATAATTGGTTTCTTGTGTTTTTTTCCTCTAAAGAAGTACAGTTCAAAGTCCAGTAAATACTGTAATAACCACTTATTTTAATGTGTAATAGCAATTAGGTTGAAGGACTGCATGAACAATAAGTAATTATATGTTAACTTATTTAATGCTGCTTGTTGTTGTTTCCAGGAATACCTTTTGTTAACATAGGAAATCAACATTTTCCTTGGGGGGAGGAGAGGAAGGCTAGCATTTGTTGTAAATCTGGGAATACCAAAACAGCAGTGGTGTTGCTTCCAGTGTAGCGTGTGACTCTATGGGTACTGTTAACATGGAAATACTGATGGGCCTGTGTCTGTTTATTGTGGGTATACATCAGCTTATTTTAATAGAGGAACTTGTAAGCATTTTTTAGAGTTTTTATCTACATTGTGTGTGTGTACATATATATATAAAAAATATTTCAAAATACTGTTCAAGGAATACTTCTGGAACAGTACTACTTCAAAGGACCTATATGGGGTGACTTGGCCTTAGAAAATTAAAGGCTGCATCTAATTTCAGCATTCAGTTTTGGAAGGTTCAGACTGCTCTGGCACATATGAATCAAGTACTTACCTTCAAGCATATGCATAATTTCACTAACTCGTAAAGTATGCTTACATATGCTTTGAACATACATTACTCACCTGAGGCCTAGCTGCATAAGGTTTCTTTAGATCTGTCTTGCCTCTAGTTGAGTATCTGGCTTTATCAGTATTCATGAAAAGCAATTTACTTCAGGGAGCTCTTTCAGAGCTCTGGTAAAGTTCTTCCCTTCACCAAACTCACCATAAACTTGCCAACTCGTCATCAGGAGTGTGGTGCTTCCCTGCATGCTCAGCCAGGGCAGCTCTGGCGACTGCATTCAAAATGCCACTGCCCAGAGGCTCTTCCTCTATGTCTGCAGCTGGGATGAGCTCTGCTGTGTTGTCCCGTCCTGTGGGCCCAGCAAGCAGATGGTGAAAGTCCACATTAGCTCCTTGAATTCAAAGGATTTGCTCCAACCTGTATTTGCTGAGAATCCGCCCTGCATGTCTAGCAGTGATAAACTGGCTCTTCAAAGATGGCTGAGCTGGAGAGAAGGAAAGACTGTGTGGACTTAGAACCCTTAATAGAAAGTAAGCTGAAATGTGAATAGCTTGAGGAGTTTCTTTGAACTTGAGATTTATTCCAAGATTGAGAATTTACTTTAATAATTACACTGTACCAGTCTGCTGGTGGAAGTTTGATTCCTTGTAATAATTTTGTTTCTTAACATCTAAAACAAGCGTGAATTTGAACACTTCGTGACATTAGCTTTTGTCCCTCTGTTCTCACTGTTTAGAGAAACCACTGTGACTAAGGCAAGGTATACTACTACATTACATACTAGCTGTTAGCATTCCCATCCCATGCTCTTCTAGCAGCCCACACTTGGGCAACCACAGAAGCAAATTAACTAACACCATCTCTTGGCGTGCCATTCTGAGCTGAAATAGGACCCAACGTAAATGCCTTAATGACTCAAGCCCCTGGCACCAATGGCTTGGCAGGTAATGGAAGTAATATGTAGTTTGTAAAAACTGAAAGTTAACCTTTTTGGGTTTTTTTTTCTGGTTGGTTTTTTTTTTTTTATTTTTGCAGGGGGTTCATGCAAATGTAGAATTTGAGTAGATCATATTTTACCATTTCGCTGCTCTTTATCAGTATGTTTGGCAAGATTTCTTCAGGCACTTGAGGAAGAGCAAGATGCTAATGTTTATTTTGGCAAGCTTTGCTGTGGAAAGTGAGTTTTCTCAGTCTGAAATCTTCTTTCCAGATCTCGCATCCCTCCCTCCTGTGTATCAGAGAGGACTATTTTACTGGCCATGTAGCTGAATCCAGCTATTCTGAATTGGGCTCAGCTCTACTAATGAGATATATGTAGTAAACACAGGAATTTTGAACATCTTCAGTTTCTGCTGAATCACAGTGATGCTCTTCAGATGCTCCTCTAGGATGCCAGCCAGCAGAACATAGGCTCTAGGCTCTAAGCAGTGACTCTGTTACAGAGTGGGAAGGTTACAGAGCCACTGGGTGCAGTCCCTAAAGCGGAGAGCATTGGGAGCCAAGCAAGTTGCTACTTTATCCTGAGCAGCTGCTGGCAGTTGTGATACTGATGAAGTGGTGTTGGAATTCTTGCCTTCAGACCTTTGGAGTGGGGAAATGCCTTTGCTGGCTCTTAAGTTGTTCTAGGAAACTAATAGGCAGGTTTGAGGGGAAGATGAAAACTATTTCGAGAAATTCCCCTTCTCTTAAGAATGGCCCAGGGGTTAAAGCACACTTCTAGTGCAGCAGGAGGCTGGTTTGGAACAGGCACTAGATCTTCAGTGTCTGTAGGCTGGAGACATTCCCTTGTCACTGGGCTGCTGAGATGAGTTTTTTCAGGCTTTTCCATTTGAGCTGTTTTATTTTGTTGAAATAAACATTTATTAGATGGTTTTATAGAACAAGACCCCTTCTCTTTCTTTCAGAAGTTCTGATTTTAATGAATTGATAACTTCCTACTCTGAAATGAAAAATTGGTGGGAGACTTTTTGGCTTATTGTATCTCAGCATTTTAGTATTTTTTGTAGTTCAGTATAGCTTAATGTGGAATAGAGTTTCAGAGCCATTGGTAAGTGTTTCCTTCTTAAGTAAAAGGGAGGCATAAATTGTATGGGTCAACAAGAAGAGCAATGAGGACTGTCACCTCAGTTTTGAACCAACTGTGCATTTGACCACTCATCCTTTCAATGATACACTTGATAGTTGTTCAGATCAAATCAGATCATGTACCTCAGCAGGGACACAAAACCAAATGGATAGGGAGTTCAAATGCATGATGATACGTATACCAGTTGAGGTGGGGAACTGTTGGCTTCAGATTACTGGCACTCTGCTTCAAATGGCAACAGTCATGCAGCTTTAGAGAGGGTCTGGCTTGAAAAGAAACGTTTGGCTTTTAATCAGTGTGGTAAAGAGGATGGGAGGAATTTTCAGAGGTTGTGCTTAAGTCACTTCACTGTTTGCTAGGAAACAGCTCTTACATCAAGTAAATACCCTTTCATGGAAAGTCCTGGTACTGTGCAACAAGACTCCCTTCCAGAAATTCAACCTTTTTTGAATCTGAATTCCTGGGTTTCGTTTAAGAAATGTACTGTTACACGTGTTTCAGGGGTGTTTTTCAGTGTTTAGAATGCTATTTATTTTTTGTGATTATTATTTTCTTTTCAAATTTATTTTACTTAAATGCTTGATGAAATAAGCATACCTTTAGTAAATTCATAGTTTCCACCCACTGAACTACTACTGAACTGACTAGAATGTGTTCTTAGAACAGTTCAAGTCAACTAAACTTTTGGTCTTCAGTATTCAGCAGAGACTTGATTAGCTTTTCTATAGTAGGGTATTTCATGACTTCATAAAGTTTGAACACCTCTTCATCCTTACTACTGTCTTTTCTGAACAAAGATGAAGGGTGGGAGATTGATCTGCCTTGTAGCTTTATCTCTTTTTTTGCCAACAATATGATATAATCTTTTGCTTTTAATTCATGATATCATTAGAACTACCATGATTGAATTTAAATGCAATTTAATACGAGTTTGCCAAACAACAAGAGAAAAAGTGAACAGTAACAAGAACTTTACAGGTCTCTGGACTTGTGATTGCTTGTCCACCATGCAAAGAGATTGGGGTCACTCATCCTAAACTCATTGCCACCCTAGAGTAGTTGATTGCCATCCTCTGGACTCAGTAAATGGACCATAATAGACCACACAAAATTAGTCTGTTTGGATATTTGTATTGTCTGTATTTTGAATGCACAGGTGCAGAATGTGAGGTAATGAATCAAAGATCTTTTTATGGATGGAAGCCAAGTAGCCATCAAAGAAAGTTTATATCACCTGGGAGCAAATAATTGTTTACTAACAGTACAGAAAGTGACTGCTGGTGTAAGAATGTGTATTGCTATGGAATGTATGTATATATCATTAGAGGAAAATAAACTTTATTTCAATAAGAGGGTTGCTGGACAGGGAAAGTTAATGTGTTTTGCAGTGAAACTGAATGATGCTGTGATTATTCTTTGGCAGATAGTAAAAAATGGGTGCATATATATACACCTTACATACCTTGGCTCACAGGTTGTCACAACAACTTAGTGGAAGTAGCATTTCTGGGTGTATATGCCTGCCTCTGTGTGTATATATATGTATATATATATGTGTGTGTGTGTGTATATATATATATATCAGCAGCTACAGCATATCTACTTTGTATGGGTACCCATCTGTTGCAACATGGATATGTTGCTCTATACAGGACTCTGATGTATCCCCTTCTGTGTCCTGATTCTTCATTCCAATAATTTGCTGTAATTAATGCAGAGATGGCTTTTGTCAATGGTGTGATTCAGGTGTCTCATATGGCAGAGTTCTTGGTTGTATCATTACAAATATGGTAAGAGCAGGGATCATATTTTGCAACGGGAAAATACAAGGAGGTGGCAGAGATGGCTTTTAGAATTCAGCCTGAAGCATTAGTAAAAAGAAAAATAATTTCTAGTGTTTGGTATTCTCGAGTGCACTAGGCTAAACTTCTTGAACAAGTTGCTCAGAAGTGCAAGAAAAGATCAGCAAAATTTTACCACTTACTACTTTATTATCATTATTGCAAATGTGGGCATATATATTCTGCAGCTGTCTGGGTTTGGCTGTTCTGAATTTTCTGCCCTTGTGAGCCAGAGGCTGTGAGAATCACTTTGATGTATTTCACTGCGGTGTAATGCCACTTACAGTGTATTTAAGCTTGAACAGCATTTGCTGTGTAAAGGCTTATTCTGAAGGTACCAAAATCTATACTTTCTTAGCTTTTGTTTTTGTTTTTTTTTTTTAAATTGGTCTCCATTGCTCAGATGCAGGATGGTGTTAATGACCTAAATATAAGCAACTGGTTTGGGTCCTTCTCAGGCCAAGGTATATTCTACGAAGTTAGCAGGCTTTTATACTTACACATCTCTGGGATGGTAACTCTGGTGGTAACTGTCACATGGTGTCAGTCACTTGGCACGAATGAACATCAGCTAGTACAGTGACACTGATCTTCTGGGGAAGCCACACTGAAACTTGTGTTAAAGAAGAGTTTAGCTTGGATAGGACAGACCCAGCACTCAAAGACTCAAAGCAAGAATCTTTTGTGATGTCCATCAAAAGATACAGTCATATCACTGAATACTTGTAAACTGTTTGGATGAAATATTAATGGAGTTTGGGGAAGATGCCAGTCAAGTAGCTTTCTTACCCTCTCACAAACTGGCCTTGATAAGGGCTGGAACGTTCCTCTGCAGGTCTCTCTTACAGTGGGGACTGCAGCACCAGCTGCGTGGAGGACCTGAGGATCCACCACACACCACATTGTGCTCTTTCCAGCATGAAAGCACAGATGCCTGTGGAGCTCACATATGTAGTGGCCTGGCTTTGCTCATGCACTGGAACTGGGAGAGGGAAGTGAGCTAGCTAACAGGAGAGGGGAAGCACAGGCCCTCCCTGGGTTATGTTAACAGCACCATCTTTGCCTCGGAATAGGAGAGCACAACAAGATCAAAGAGCGATGTGGTATGAATGAGGAATGTGGAATGAGGTACAGGACTTACTGGTGCCTCACCATTTTGTTGTGACACTGGTTGGTCATCACAGTGTTACTGTGATACCTGCTTAGAATCATTCCTGCTCTTTGCAGACATTGGAGAAGGATAGGCGACAGTCTTCAAAGGATGCTGACCCAGGTGCTAAGGACTGTCCTTCCTCTCATATCCCACTCTCACCTCTATATAGAAGATAGGTTCATGGTCTCTCAGGTATGGATTTTGTACTGTTAAATAACATAACCGAGCTCCTGATGTGGCATTGCATATTTTCCAAACTTTTATGCCTCACTGCCTATTTTCAAGCATGCAGTCTGCAAGGCTGTAATATCTCTGAGACATCTGCTTCTTTCTGAGATTGTAATGTCAGTAATTTCAGAAATCCTCATGGAGGAGGAGATAAACAATGGGGGAGCATAAGCCTCTTTTCTGTAGGAATCCAGACCTACATGTGGAATCAGTGACCCGTTTTATTTCTTGCATCCTGTTTCCGGCTCTGCAACCAGTAGGTTTCAGGCAGAGTGTGATGGCCATCAGGGAATCAGGCTGCTTTAGCTGAGCAGAGGGGAGAATGCAGAGGCAACTGCTGCATTCTGTTTGACACAAGCATGACCAGGGGACTGTAGTGGGACTAGGCTCTGCAAATGGAGAATATTCTGGAATGTGTGTGCACTCATGTACATATGTTTATGCGTGTATTTAAAGGAAAGGATACTAAAGGCCTCAGATATCATCGCACTTACGCAGAGGCACTTAACCAGCCTGAAGCGGCTAATCTCAGACTTCTGAAAACCAGGAAATACAAAATAATGGTGCGTACCAGTTCTGAGTACAATCTTTAGAAAGGCATAAACAGCAGTTCTGTATTAATTACAGTTTACAGTGGTTTTACTAAGTATGTTCATTTGTAATGACACTGAAGGCTAAAAGGACAGCTAGGAGGACACTTGTTAATATGTCCTAGATGCTCTTGACACTGGTTATGTTTATGCATTTATTTTTTTAGTTATTATATTTATCTTTAGACACTAGACCACAGCAATTCATACCTGTTGCTAATGTCAAGATGGCAAAGAGAAGTGTCTAAATCTCATGCTGTCACTAGTAGTTTTGCAACCATAGTGGCAGGGCTTTGTGCACAACCTGAAGACACTCATTTTTGTAACTAACAGTCATATGTACGCTGATGTTTGTCCTTTGACCTAATAAGGTAATTTTTTTTTTCTTCTGCTATTTAAGTAAAATCTGAGTGAAGTCCAGAATAATTCCTTTCTGAAATACTTGGATTTTGGAATCACACTCTTGCAGTTTAGTCAGTCTTTCTGATACTAAAATGTTAACTTAACCACATCAGAAAAGGTATGTTAATCACACCCTTCATCTGCAAGTCTCGGGTAGCATCTCTTTATATGATAAAAATCAGTCAAATGTGGAATGGAGGTCATGTGTCTCTGATTCTGCTGGTTTTGTCTTTACCTAGGGCATGTGGAAGTCTGCAGGCAAGACAGTGTAATGTAATACACATGGATAGATAGGAATCCCATTTGAAAATGAGATGCAATTCTGTAGAGGAATTAGAAGCGCAGAAGATTAAATCATACTGCAGGCTGCTACAATCTCATTAGATGCTTAGCGTTTACATTTTTTTTTTAAGTGGGCTCTAAAATTGTTACTGCTTTGTTCCACCTGTACCTTGCATGTTAGCTTTTTGGAGCTGGGGGATTTTGACTGAACTATTTGCAAGTGGGCAAATGATCCTTAATTAAAAATGAAAAATCCCTACTGTAGCATTGATCTACTTTGTGAACATATTTGGGTGACAAAATTGTAAACTCCAGTTGCTTTGTAACAGTGAAAGCTTAGTCAGTGACTGAGAGTGTATAGTCTTTGCTTAGTAGGGCTGGTAACAAGTTTATCAGTGGTAGGTCCGTGTATCTTTTTATCTCATCCCTTGTGTTGCTGTACTGTCACCCAACGTGTCTGTAGCTGTGGGGTTGCCTGACTTGTAAAAAGGGAAGAAGAGGTCAGTGCAAAAGAAACTGGCAGAGGGCTTTTTGAGGGTGCTGTGTGAAAATTTGAAAATGTTAGTCATGGGACATTTGAAAGAAATTAGCACAGTGAAAAGAAGGATTGGATTAGCACAAGGTGCAGCAGATGACCGCAGAAGCAGATAGGAATTTGAGAAGCATTGGCAAGGGTCAAGCCAGTTAGACCTGGGATTCCTGTTGTGCTGTGGCCAGGGGGAGCATTGTAAAGGAAAACGTTGCAGTGGGCAGGTGAGGAAATATATAATTTTTGGGGTGTGGGAGTCTATTCATAAACCTACAGATGTGAAAACCTTCCAACACTGGATTATTCTATGCTATTTCTTGGGGAATTTTCTGTTCCCCTCTTCGGATGTCAGAAATGGTGGAACAGATGTCACACACAGTTTCCTCCACCCTGATAGAACTTACAGCCAGGGTATTTTCACAAACCGCATAGTTCTGGCAACATCTGCCCTTTCATAAACTCCTTTCCCCCTCGGTGTATTTGCAAGGAGATTCTTTTTCATTTTGTTGTAAGGGAGCATGTTTCTTCTTTTTCTGATATTGTTTCTAAGTCTGAAATATAAATGTGCCAGGTAGTAATTGCCAGGCTTCTCAGTAGGAGCAGGGCACAAACTTGGTCTTGTGATTCTCTGATGCTTGAGATGTAACCATTCCCACCCCTGCTAAATGTTGTATACAATGGAGTGTTTGTCAACTTTACCCCAAGGCCTGTCAAGCTGGAATGTGTCTGTGAGCCCAACACCTCTGAAGGTGGTACTAGTGGAAAGGTGGCAGGTGTTCTTTGGTGGTTGAACACAGTGGGATTTCAGAGCTCCTTGAAGACAGAAAGGAAACTTCTGTAAAGGCTGGGCAAGAAGACACATATTGAAGGCTGTGAGAGGTGACCTCTGCCATATTTTGCTGCAGTGGTTAAAGACCATCTACCCTGCTGGACATTGCTGCTGGCAATAAGGTCAGCAGGACAGAGCACGCACCAGCACCTTAGCTGCTTTGGTTCAGTTTCGTGTTAGCTTAAACCTGTGTAGAGTAATATGAATTGCTTCATTTGGTAGGGGAGAGAAGTAAGGCTCTGTCAGGCTTAATCCAGTCTTCTCTGCAGCATTCCCTTGAAGCGCCTCTACTACATTTTTTCCTTCTGTTGTATTGAAATGTTTTATTTTACAAGGCAAGTAAAATGTCTCATTTGTATATGTGTAATAGATATAGAAATAGCACCCTTCCATCAGTATTTGAGGTCAGGATGTAACAAGCAACTGAGAGTAATCGCCTATTCCGGGTAATGCATTTGGAAATTGCTATCAGAAATTAATGATCCATTTGTATATGGGATTCTGTAGTATTTTTTTCTTTCATTCCTTTTTCATGGAGGTCCTATTGGTATGGCATGCAGTGACATTTCAGGAGCACAAATACAAGCAAGGGATATAGAGAAAGACGAAGCATGTAAACTGACATTCAGCTGAGAACCTCTCGAGTACAGTATGTTTTGTGCATTATAAATTTAGTGCTTGTGTTAGCTTAATCTTAGCCACTGCAGAAAATCTTCTGTAAAAGATCTTTCTCCAAACGTGGGGTTTTGTGTGCATGCTGTTAGTGACATGCAAAGCACTGTTCTCCTCTGGCTTTAGGGTTCAGTTGAGGGCCGTATTCTGATGTTCCACAGCTCGGGCAGAAAGAAGCTTCTCTGAAGAGTTCAGGATGAGAATGTAGCAGCTCAAATTTAGATCCAAGCCTGGAGCTAAATCTTCTGAACTTCAGTGGGACTATTT
Organism: Fratercula arctica; assembly: GCA_947846985.1. Lineage (NCBI taxonomy): Eukaryota > Metazoa > Chordata > Aves > Charadriiformes > Alcidae > Fratercula > Fratercula arctica. The sequence goes on from CANTUZ010000008.1 coordinate 29,738,745, forward strand.
TGTTCATAAAATTATTCACATGCTATAATCCTTTGTCACAAGATTAGAAATGCAGTAATTGTTTAATACAGACATTAAAATATCATCAGAGGAAAAATACAAGTTAATTCAATAAATCAGTTTGTACTACAATGAGAAATATAAATTCATTAGCTATTAAGTTTTAGCCATAAAGGATATTTTTAAAAGTTAGTGCAACACTAATATTTTCCTTGTAATGTGTCATTTGTATTTTATGTAACAAGCAGTGCTGGGCTGAGTTATATAAATGAGCAAGTGTTTTATGCAGGTTATTTCATTATCTGTCCTTGGAGAAGGTGAATGAAAAATAGCTCCAACTCAGTTTTAGCATCTTAATTTTGCCAGCTTTAATATGTATATGAAGCAAGAGTCTGAAGCGTAGAGGAATGAGTCCAGTTGTAAAAGCTGTTGTCCTCTTAGTTTTTGATCTTAAAAGGGAAGGAAAAAAAAAAGAGAGGAAGAAAGAGAGAAGTCGAGGGTATGTTTTGTGTGGCTTGCCAAGTCTTCTTGACAGAGCTTGCAGTTGCAAGCTAGCTGAATCAGCACCACATTTATCAGTGAAAGACTATAATCACAGTAATACCTGGAGTGTACAGCAAAGAAGTCAAATCTGGCAAGGTGTTGTATGAAGTTTTTATGACTGGTTTAAACTGAGTGGGAGTATTGCTACAAAGAGTAAATTTGTCCAAGTGCTGTGGTAGGGTTTAATCAGCAAATTGAATTTAAATATGAAGAATTATTTAGCTTTTATCTTTGAAGCAACATAAATTTAGAGGTCTGGAGCTTTCACAAAGGACAATTGTTGGGATTCATTTGCTTCATACAAGATGCCGTTTTAAAGTGTATAGTTTTATACTAAATCAGTAAAATTTGTGCTGCAAAGCAGGACCCGAAGTTTTCCAGTGACAAAGATCTTTTCCCGTTATTGTTTTGTTAATATACTTTTACAGCCAGAAGGGCTTATTAGGTATAATCCTTATTGTACTTGTTTCTGTGCTGCGTGTTGGTTCCTCAAGAACAGTTTTTTCCTGGTTTTTTGGTGATGTTGTTATAAGGTGTTGGATCAGATTAAGTGTATGTAATTGGTATACCAGAGGGCAGGCATCCATCAGTTGTCTGTAACATTAAAACAGCTGCTAGATATTGGACATAAGGGCGAACTAGTCAAATAACTATTCCTTAACATATGATTATCTATTAAATAGAGAATAATATCAGTCCAGCGTGGTTTTGATGTCACTAGGTAGAAGGTATGCTTTTCTGAAAAGCAGTAAGGGAGATGAAGACTAAGAGTAATTATAGAGCTAAGTTTTCCAGTCTGCATGGGAAATTTGATGACCTATGTCTTATATTCTGTGCCTATTTGAGATGAGAAATAGCTGACAGCAAAAGTTACATAGGGACTACAGACTACAATAATTTCTCAACACTTTGGTTTAATTGTTGGAACGCACTAAATATTGGAAATGGAGTTGCCCCAAGCTCATATTCTATGTGATCTTCCTGCCTGCTCTGTCCAGACATTTTATAACTCTGCTTATAACCATTGGGTGGGTTTGACAAAGAAACTAATTTGAGCTCTTTCATCATTGATTTAAGGGGGGGCAGGGAAACCTTCTGATCTGAGATACCAGCAGACAATAAGGCATTCGGAGTGACAGAGTGGCCCAGTTGCCAGGAAGGAGTCTTATCGGACATAGTGAGACTCAGCTCAGGGTCTTGCAGAGTGGTTGAGCCACTGACTAAGGACAGGTATAAGGTATGTGACTTTTAATAAGAGTGTATTTGTTTATGATATAGTAAAATAGAGATGGCAGGAGGAACCTTACTCATTTCAAGCATGTATTTTTTTCTAATGAAGGGCGGTGGAAAGGGTTATGTTTTTCCTCTAGCACCTTATTTTTGAGGGTTTCCGTAACTCAATGTCTGTTCTTCATCAGACCAAAACTCAAAAATTCATTCCTTTTTCTTCATCCTATCATCTTTTCCCCATTTACCACAAACTAAGCCATGTTATTTTTGAAAATGTGCTTCCTTGAATCTCATCTCTTTAATTAGAAAATGGATGCATACAAAAGTTAGTAACAAGATTTAAATGCTATCAGTGGATACCGTAATGGAAGCACTTAGTTTCTGGAGTTTGAACTCCACTGAAGTGCTGTGTTTCAAAGCAGGAGTTAAGGGAGGATTGTCTTAAGTGCGTTAGAAGATTTAGAACAATTATGGGAACTCTAATATCAGTCCACATAGCAAAGGGCTCAAATGGGGAAAAGGAGAAAGTGTTTCAACTTAAAAACTTGGAAAGAACTAAGATTTCATTCTCATTTATGTACATCTGTACCTTCTTACCAGTGTACAATAGAGTTAAATTTAGTTACCAAACCAAGCTTTTATTCCTTTTTGACTTAGTCTTTGCTGTAATTCTTTGTGTGTGACTTAATTTTAAAATGCGAAGATTCAAGCCTGTTCCTTACTGATCTAAGGCAGTTGGTTTTGATGGAAGCAGGATTAGGAACTGGACTCCCTTCCCTTATTAATTCTTCATCATGTGGTACAGTGTTTCTCACTTAGCCACATAACTCGAAATAGAAAGTATATTGCAGGGTTTCTTCATCACATGCAAATTCCATTCATGCGCCCAAGTTTTCAGAGCAGACTTGGTGATTTAACTATACAGACCCTGTTAGTTTCAATAGGAGCTGTGTGGCTAAATCCTATGAATTAGTTTTGGAAAAAAAAAACAGATCAGCCAGGCAGCACTTGTCAGCCTAGCCTCCTGGCACATTTAGCTGCTTTTTATAGATGGGATCTTCAGGCAAATTTTCTGGCAAAAAATTGAGGTTGCTGGTGAATGAGAAAACAGAAGCTGTTGAGTTCGTCTAAGGTATTCCTCCTCTTTAAAGCCTCAAAGGTATCAATAATGAATAGGGTCCAGGAGACGTGGCTGGGAGAAGCATGACACCCTTTGTATCCAGATTCATAACTATGAAGCATTTTAAAAATTTTTTTGCAGAACTAATCTGGGCAAAGTATGAAATTTGGACTAGCTTTGCTTTTTGGCAAGATTGAGCACTGCTGTGCAGGACATTAAGTGTTCTCATGTTTCTCTAATTGCGTTTGCTTACCTAGAAGCATTAGTCTTTATAGGTGTAGCTTTGACAGGTTGGGATTAAAACCTCCAAGTAAATATTTGTTTTGGGTTTTTTTTCTCCTTTCACAGACAATATTCTCACCTGAAGAGAGATGGCAGAAATCAATTCTCCTGTAAATATCAAGGAAAAGGTAGGTCCAAGTAACAGTACAGTGCAAACCAAAATGATATTTGCATACATATTTCATCCCTGCTCCTTCAAACACTGTTCGTATACTTAACTTTAATATGCGTTGATTCTGTGCATAAAGTTAAATACACAGGCAGATATTGATAGGATTAGTATATTAATCTTGGTTGGTGAGAAACACTTTTGCTTTTCTGCAAAGAGGCAATGTTTTGTCAAATAGACTTCTCTTATTCCTTTGTGATTGCTGTACATGCTAATGCTGTGGAAAATAGGACTTTGTGATGGTTACTGCTGTACAAAACACAACCTTTGAAGAAACACACCGTTTACAAAATAATTTTTCTGACCAAAAATGTCACACCTGTAATATTTAAAGGCAATTCCTAAAATTACAGGGCCTGAAAAGAGTAGAATTTTTTTCCTATGTAAGTACCTCCGCTTTTAACTGTGTTATATGTGCTTGAGTGTGTCCTCTCCGTACCTTGGCTAGTGCTAGAGCCTCACCACCCATTCAGGAGCAGTAAAGAACCTAAAGCTAACTAGTATACAAATATGAGGTAGGTCAGGAGATCTTTTGTGACTCCTACCAGGCAGACTGTGAAGAGACAGTCTAACCCATAGATACTCCCCACCAACAAAAATAGGAAACAAGGACATTTGTCAAAGAATAGGAAAAAAGGAGAGAGAGAAGTGGGAAGACTGTAGGAGTATAACGTGATAGGGTTGGATTTTTAAAAAAGCCAAGATTTTGAGAATTCTCCTGAATCATCCTCTTTTATAAAATCAGATTTTGTTCTGTTTCATGTTGGGGAAGAGAGATGGAGCTTTGCACTTAGGAAGTTCAGAAAAGGCTACTGGGTTCCTTGATTTACAGGTTTATTAAGCCCAGTGGGGTGCTCTAATACAGACTTTAAGGCAGCGTGATAAACATTAAAGGTCAGAATCCAATTCTGTCAGCAAGTCCAAGTTTATCCAGGTATCAGTGAAAAGTTTATTAGGCCTATTCACTTAATGAAAGATGCACAAGGAGAAAGGATCAGGACTGACTAAGTATCAAGGAAATACAGAACAGTGAGGGCAATGTGAAACTGAGAAATATAGTCATCTTCTGCTGTATCATAAGACCTGCCTGTGACACATTACACATCCTGCAGGGCAGCAGGCATGTGAAATATTCTCTTCTCTCTAAGCCTGTCAATGGAAAGGAAAAAGAGTAAAAATTTGTATATGATTCCTTGGATTAACTCTTTTACTGAACTGGTGGAAAAAATTAATCAGCAGCAAAAGATTTGCCTAGCTTCAATTTTGCAATTCAGAACTTCAGTTTTACAATTAGATGGACTAATAACAAGGAAAAAATCATTTGGCATGAGGAATGTGTGCAAGATACTGCAAATGTGGCTTTCCAATCCAGAAAAGTCCCAAGAAGTGATAGAGAATTTAGATGTAATATACCACAGCATGACAGAGAAAAGAAATCACCTTGAACTAGAGGTCAGTAGTCAGATTTTTAGTTAACTTGCTGTTTTGCTTCTGAGTTCACAAATAATGAACTTTTCAGTCAGGTAATGTATTTCTCGGAACTGATCATGACTTAGTAGTTAATGGCTTAGAGATCACCTTTGGTTTATAAAGACTTGATGAATCATGACAACTACTGAGCTTGAAACTAGGTTTTCATAAGTTTCAAATTGCTAATGATGTTTCCTGAAAGAACAGTTACAAACTGTTACCTGCCCACCAACACGTGAATGAAGCTGCTGAGGAAACAGCATAGCAAGTGATGATTTTATACTAAGTAGTTTAGGTGGGAATAAGTTCCTGTACAGGCTGTTGTGTGCATCTTTGGCTGCTTACTCCCTTTCTTTGCTTTCAAAAGTATGTAGAACCTTTTTGCTTTATATCCCCTAATGGGGAACAATTCTTTACCTGATGTTCTTGCCCGATTCCTTACCAGATGCCTGCTTTTTGAGTAGTTTTTCCTCATGTTCCTTGTTACCTCCTGAATCACTCATTGTGCTTGAGGATTTGTGTGTCAACATGAATCTTGGTGATAAGTATCTACCATAGTCCTTAATAACAGCACAGGGTTTAAATATTGAGTAGCGTGATGGATTTTGCAATAGAAAGTAATGTCATCAGATCTTATCGCCTAGTGCCAGAGTGCTGGAAAGTAAATTACAGTAACTCTCAAAATGCAACTCAGTAAATCAATTGAACTTCTGCCTGTTTACTGTGTAGCTTGGATTTTTTTATTAATATATTCAGTTTTACAAGTGCAGGTTTTACAGATCATATGTTTGTCTATTGCTAGTTTAAGAATGAAGAACTGCAACAGGACTTCTATTCACACTAGATATCTGCTATTCCAAATTTAATATCTGCTTAGAGTATCTAAAATCAAATGTTTATGAACATATATGTTTTAAGGCAGGAAAACAATTGGATCAATACACTCTGTAATCAACAGTTCCTCTCTTTATTCCTGTATCTTCTGTCAGTATTTAGTGCCAGTGTCCTAGTAAGAGAGTCCAAACCAAATCCCTTTTTCACTTAGAAAACTTGCAGAGAAAGACATGGTCATGCTGTACAGCATTGAAACAGTGAGTTTAATGTTTACTTTTATCCACCTTGGGGAGGGAGGAGAGGTATTTTTGGGAAACTAAACCAAGATTTATAAATTTTATTACTTTTGCTGAGCTCCAAAAATCCATTGCCACAACACAAATATAAGCAGGCCTTGTTAAAAAGAACACAATAGAATACAGTTCCTTCCCAGTTGTTCTTTTCTTCTACCTCACTGCTTTGATCCAGCTAAGAATTGAATGAAGCCAAAGGAGCTGTACATCTTGCACAAATACTTATAAGTATCTGCCAAAGTAGACCACAAGTCTGTCCTTAAATTGAACATTGTTTCTCTGTGACAAAAATGTAGTACAGAGCCCATGAAGTTTTGGCATTATGTTTGGTTTATGTGTTGGTTTTGTATTTGGTTTGGTTTGGGTTTTTTTTTTTAAATGGTGGCCTTTCTGCGTGTTATCTCCATGATCAGCTTCTTGTTAATCAAGTAAATAAGACCTCTGCCACTGTTTTATGGGTGATGTGAGGCTGAGGCAGACATTTTGAGCGTTGTGCTCTTACACGGGCTCTGTAAGACCCTACCCCTAACTTGAGTCATAAAAGAATGCCTCTGTAGTACTGATACTTGTATAATTCATTCTTGGCATTTCAGTTGAAATAGCTCATAAAGTCAATAGGTTAAACTTCTATTTTACATATTTTCTTTTTTTTTCTCCCTGAGAGATTTACATAAATGTTGGCCTGCAATGTCAGGAAAGCTAATGGAAGTTTTCATAGTTGGCAGAGGCTCCTGCAGCTGTGATACTCTTGTGGGGAGCCAGGACTGTTCTGATTACCATATTTTCATGCATATAACCCACAGATTTTTCTGGAATAACAAAAGTTAAGCATTTCAGCAGCCACAAGGGTCATTACATGCCTGCATAGCTAGTACAAGAAATTTACCATCAAGATCTTTCTTGGAATAATTCCCTATGCCCTGACCCTTTCTATAGTCTTCTTTCACTATGCCACTCTCCCTCTTTCCTCTGATTATACTCATCTCTGTACCTGAAAATACAGTATAATTGAGGACTTGTTTTCTAGTATCAGGATTTTCAAAGACTGAGTTATACATAGTTCAGAGCATATGCACACAAATTCCCTGGATTAAGGGATATGGGCCAAACTCATTGGTTTAAATCCAAAATAATTCCCTAAAATTAGTGGAGGTATTCAAGCATTAACCTAGTACGTCACCAGAAGAGGTGCTGAGATTCTGAATGACAAGGCCTCCAAATTGGAGTGAGGAATACAAGTGATGTATTGTCTTCTGCAACAATTAGACCCTCTTAGTTTAACAAGAGGAGAGTGAAGATGAGGCACTCCCCAGGATAGCCAGCTCTGGCACATGATTCTGGTTTTGATCCAAAGAAATATTGGGAATTGCTCAAACCTCAGGACTTGCTGTTATGCCTATCTCTTTTTTTTTAATTCATATTTGAACAAGTGAGATTTGGTGCCAGCTGGAATTAGCAAAATACACATTCAGATGAAAATTCTCCTCTTGTGATTCTGTTAGAAGTGAAGTTCTGCTGAAGTTCTGAAAGGCTTGCTTTTTCATTTGTCATTCCAAGTGTCAGAGCTGTAGGAGCAGATGGGCAAGCTTGTTCCATGAACTGCAAGAAGGAATTTTCTTTTTCAGATGTGGCTTGCGGGGTTTCACAGTTTTGTTTACATTACACCATAACAGTGGTTTTCATAAACGTAGTCAGCATGCAAGGAAAGAGTAGTATTCATAGTGGAAGGAATGGAAATAGTATATAAATTTAAAATCATACGTTACAAAAGCAGATGTTTCCAATCTATGATTGGTCTTCTTAAAGTTGACCTTTGCAGCTGTTCCTTGCCCGTGTGTTGAAGTAGATGAACTTAGTCCAAAGACCATCAAAGTTGATCAAAATGCACTTGTGTCACTTGATGAGCTATTTAACTTGGGTTAAGGATATTATAGATTTATGTCTCTAAATAGTGCTGTCGTTATTCCAAGCAGAACAGTTCTTACTGAGCCAAACTTATTAATATGTTCTTTCAGAATTCCTGAAATGTCTGTTTTTTCCACTTCATTAGTTTAAAAATTTGAGGGACGGGGGCAACATGAATCCATAATGATTGCCTAAAGTAGTTTACTGCAGCAAGTAGAATTTGTTTTGTGCTTTTTGGAGATAAATGATCTGAAGGTATCAGTGTGATAAACAGGTCACGTAGTGGAGAGAGAGGTGCAGACCTGATCAAAGCTGTTATTTTGCTCAAAGGGAATGTTAACAACACTTGTTCAGTGTGTCGTGATGAACTCGGTTAGTAAAACTTCTAGAAAAATATCTCCAACATAGGAAATAGGTTCTTAATGCAGCAAAGTCAAATTGTATTTATGAAATATGTTTGCGTAGGAGTTTTCAAAACCTTAACAAACTCTGCCATGAAGTGCTTTTAAAATGCATTTTCCTGCTTAATGCAGCCAGGACATCTGCTAATGATAAATTCCTAGATTATAGAAACCAGCAGAGTTCTGCAGACAGCTGTCCTTCCCTGCTCCTCGTGCAGGATTTGGGCCAGCCTCAACTGGAGGTGTAATCTGCTTGAACGTGACCTACAGTGCTATCTGTCCTTGGGTGCAGTGGGTGCATATGGTGCGTATGTGTACATGAAGATCTGTTATTGATATGCAGTAAAAATAAAATAGGAAAATTCTGTGTATTTGTTGATAAACATGCTTCTAAATTAATTTAGCTCCTAACTTTGAGAAAATCTGTTGATCTTAATGTTTAGTACAAAGTGAAGGTGGATCTGCATTGGTGTTCCTAACCAAGCATAAGTAAGAATATTTCTGAGTAAGTGACAATAATAGTAACGTACTTCAAGGGGATTAGAGCAGCTGTGTTCAGAGGTTTCAGAACAGGCATGAGCTTTCAGCAAAGAAGTTTAATTTATCACTATGTCAGAAGTATATAAACAAATTCTCTGAACCCCGGATATGTTACTTATTCACCAGAAACATCCTCTTTGAGATGATGCCAAGGGGGAGCAGATGGAGTAGAGCAGCAAACAGGCAGCAATTGATTCCATGTTGTTACAGTTGCCTGGGAACCATTTGAAACTTGACAGGGAACCTAAAGGACTCATATGAATACACAGCAGTATCAGCTTGGTTCTGGGTGCGGTGTAGGTAATCTGCTGTCACAACTTTCAGGCAGGCTGTATTTCTTTTTAAGCTTGATTTATCAGGAAAGTCTCATGAGATGGGTGTTCATGAGGACTTTGAGTAAGATACCACAGGAAGGTAGTATTTCAGTGTCCTCCTCTCCGGTGTGCCATGCTCCTCATAAGTAACCCAGTACTAAATTTGTTTATTTCTTTAAGGTGAGCCAAAAATTTGCCCCAAGTGAGATTGCCTATAGTATATAACAGTAATCCTCAGAAAAATAGTCAAGTATATCTGATCTGATTGGGGATTTTATGTTCGGGTAGAAACAGCTTATCTGAGGGGACTTAGAACCTTTTTCAGTTTTGACATCACTTCTGGGCAGTCCTCAGCAATTTGTGTAAGAGACTGATAAAAATGACCTCATGATTGTGGTATTCTGATCCTGATGAGATGCAACCTGGCTCAAACTGCAGCAATTTTAACAGAGCTTAAGCAAGCATTTCCAGTTAAGTGTCTGCTTAAAACTTCAACTCAGAAAAGTGGTTGAAAGTCTTGTAAACTTTGAACTGACTTTAGCCTTATCCAAAAGGGTAGCTAGATTCATAGGAATTAAGTGCATGCTTGCAAGTTAGGTCTCTGGATCGTGGGTTTAAATAGAGGTGGCTGTTGGTTCTGCCTTCCATGTTCGTGAGTGTACACAGTTGTTTTCAAGATCACAGCTTCATATTTTAGATCTGTGATTGCTTTAAAGTAGCTTTTGTAAGCTGAAGTTCTGAGCAAGTAGTAAACAGAGAGATGTGCTTTCCGGTCAGGCTACTGGAGGGAAAGTCCAAGAATTTAATTACCGTCAGTGACAGCCTCTCAACTAATGCTGACATTAACAGCGCAGTTATCTGTGGTTCAGAAGGTATGTTACTGAATTCTCGTCATGTCCTGGAATGCTTGTCTAGCATCCAGATGATGACAGAATTTTGCTGGGAATCTACACTGGATAAAGACAGGATGATTCACAAAATGGTTAAAATAGTTGACTTCCCTGTAGCCTGTCTGGTAATGTTGTTCTGCCTATGATCAGGTTTCAGTGAGTGGGGGGAAAAAAATGTTTTATCCCACATACACAGAAATAAATCTAATAAAGTAGGCTGCTATGAGTTTGTTCTTGCAGACTGTTAGATATTAATGCAGTATCACTGCATATTAGGAGATTCTTTGGCTCTAGTGCTTTTTTTTCATCCTTTAGGATGTTAAATATTTTTTTTTTTTAAGGACTTTGTTGATGAGAAGTTGTACAATATTATTCCATTTCCATAATCTGTTGCTTACATGTTGAGAAGATGGATGTTCTTGGTAAACTTGAGGACTATAAATTTAGAGAGATAAAGCTGGGAATTATCTCCTGCCCTGGAATACCTGCCTATCACACCTTTAATAAAAATGGGCTCTATATAGTTTTCTGGATTGGGAAGTGACTGACTTTTCTCAAGCAGCTGGAGACTTGTAAGCAGTTGAGGTATACAGCTGTACTGGCAAAAGGGCTGGTTTATCACCTGAGCTAGCAGGTGAACCAGAGAGGAGCCAGCATACCTGGGCTGCCTAGATCCAGCTCACATCCAGCTGTTTAATGTATCTCCCACTTGTCATCTTATATTTGTATAAACATTCCTGAAGCTTTGCTGGGCCTCTCTTCATCACAGTCTGATATGTCTATTATAACCTTCAGCTGTACGAGTGCATTTGTGTTAGGCTTATGCTCTCAGGAAGGTTGTCTACACCTCACTTTGGCTTTTTTGTTTGTATTGCTGGTCCCTTTCCAGAAATATATGGGACACGTTTTGCATGTGGAGACAGACCTGAGCTTCAAACATAGAAATCTACGTGTATTTTTGAAACCAGGGTGAAAGGACTAAGAGGTGGAATATGAGGGATCTTGAAATTTGCGTTTCTAGGCTAAGGCTGTCATATGGCCTTCTCTCCTTCAACATGCCTTGTCCTCCTCCCAGATACACTGTCAGGTCACAATTTGAGACTTGTAGCCATTTGTCAATAATTTCTGGATATCCAGAAATGGCTGACTTTTTCATTGCCTGTGTACAATGGTTCCAGTGTATTCTGGATGAAAACATCAGTCAAGCAGTACATATGTCGGAGACCTGATATCTGGCACACAGGTCGGTCTGTCTTTGCAATGCCACAAAAAATATTGTAACATTATTCCATTTTGTTCCTAAATTTTTTTAAGACAAAATATTCTCTTTCTTAACAAAACCTTTGGGGATTTCTCCTCTGCTGGAATTCTGGGTTTATGTCTGCTTTCATTGCTTCTGAACAGAGCAGTATATATATTTTTTTTTTCTTATTATTGACATATCCTACTGGTTGCAAATTTTGGTTTTCACCTGTCTTATCCCACATAATTCACTACAGAAATATGGAAAGCAGAAACACTAATGACTTGTAGGTATCCTGAGCATTATAGCATACCTATACAAGGGAAGCAGCTTAAGAAACTGTAAACAACTTCTGATTTGGAATTTCCCAAGTCCTGGATGGGAAAGCTGATGTTGACTTTGCAAGCTGATGTTCTTTTCCTGAGGAATTTTTTTCATGAAACTTCGTAACTTTTTGATTTTTCTAAATGGAAAGATAAAACAAATGTATATTTTGTACGACAGTCAACTAAGGATATTGTTGGGTTTTGGCGGTAGAACTGTTGAGCAGTTTAGGGAACATTCATGTTCCCTAAATTGAATTTTTATATAGTCCAACTGAAATGGGACTCTGTCCACAGTGTTGGTCATAAGCTTAATTTCTCTTCTCTGTATTGGCAAGTGTTCTCACTAAGATCATCATCCTGTGTATATTGGTTTATCTCCACAACTAGAATGTTTCCATAATCTTTTTGTATTTAATCATAGCACTAGTCGGATGAATCACCATTTGTCTTTTAATTCTGTTTTTTCTATTAATCAAAAATTTCTTAACAAAGACCATACAGTGCAAACAAATTCTTCAGTAGGTTCTGTAGTCTAAAACAATCTGCCTGGTCGAGTTCTTATGTGTCAGTGTTCTCCACCCTACAGATGTTCTTAACGTCTTTAAGAAGTTTCCAGACTGTAGTGTGTGGCGAGTTGCCTGATCCATCCTGTGGTCTTGGCTTCCCTTTGTTGTTTCCAGATGCTTCTTGAGGTTCCCAGGCCTTTCATAGCAAAGAAGGACCTAGAAGCCATATGAAATTCCCATGCTTACATTTAAAGATGGTTAGAATACACTAGATATTTCCTTTTACTATTTTTCCTGTAAGCAATTGCCACAAGGAGATTATGCAATTCTGAGTAGCCAGAGAGATGATCCACATGATTGTGAAAGCGGGGGTGGTGGTGTGGTTTGTGAGAATATTAAGATGTAATCCACATGGTGGAAATGTTTGGCAACTACCAGCTTGAACATAAAATGGACTGCAGCTTGTGGCCTGCTCTGTCCTAGTGTCTTTGCCAATTTTTATTGTTATGGAGCCAGCTCAGTTCATACTTGTTCTTGTTGCAGCTTTATCAGTAATTAGCACGCCTGTGCCCACAATCAGAAGATGAATAAAACTTATTTTTCCAGGGCTTTCTCTGCGCATCCTGTTGATGTGGGGTGGTTATCACTTGAATGCCTGCAGTGCAGAGAGCTATACTTGCTACTTCCCTCCCCATCCATACACATCAGCTGAAGAGATAAGTTTGAGCAGACAAAGATTTTTCTGGATAGTTTCTGGCACACCTCTGGTTCAAGCAGTCCAGTTGGCAGCCCTGCCTGTCTGAACTTCCAACATAAAGTTACCTGTGTTTACTTGAGACTCCAAGGCAGCTAGCTGTTAGGTTGGGACCTAGCTTGTGGGCAAGCCTGGCAAATGTTAGGGTGCAAACATTAGACAAATTATTAGATAGACCTTTGGAGAGGGTCCTTGGGAAGCAGACAAGCAATATAACTCTACTGCCCTCTAAATTATGGTTGTGGCCTGAGTTGTCCAAGGCTAGATTTGCTACTTGAAATGTTTTGTGGGCAAATGTGAAGTTGCAAGGAGAAGTGGGATAGGATGAGGGACAGGAGCAGAGTAAATCGTACTAAGTAGATGTACTAAAGTTGTGTGCTGAAGTCAGAAACTGGCCTTCCTTATACAGTGAAAAAGATGAGCTCATCTAGAAAGCATCTTCCAGAAAGTTTGATCCTGTGTGGATTTAGCTGAAGCAAGTATCAACCTTTTGCAGTGTTGAAGCCAAGTCCAGCAGGCATCGTGAATCAGAGCCCTCAGTCAATGTACATTAACAACCTGAAATGAGTCATGGCTTATGTTAGTGTATAGGACAGGGAAAAACAGTGGTTGAGGAATGGAGTGAACATACTACAGCAAAATAAAATTTTTGGTTTTAAATCTGAGCGCTTGAGACACCAGAAGGTGAGCACTTCACTGATGGAGACTCCATAAAGGGAATCTAGAAAAATCGTACCTCAGCATGTAAATGGACGGCTAAGGCAAGGTAGCGTGAATGCTCTCACTGTGTAAGCCAGCCTAGTTACCTTAAACAGATCTGTATTCAGGTATTATTTTTTCACAATTATATTTCACAGTACAGTAAAAAGGCCACCAGTGCTTCACAATCAGAAATTAGCATGACGACATTGTGATGCAGTAAATAAAGTACACCCTAATCAAGGTTGTATTCCCACAGAAAGATAGCAAAAAGGGTGCCAGATAAACATTTGCAGTGCAATAACAAGTTTCTAATAGTAAATACATGCTGTATAGCTTGACACAGAAGCTCAAAAAGCTGATTTGGAACAACTAGACTGGTTTTGGCACTGATTCTCTTGTTTTTTCAGAGCACTGCCATAGGCTTTTGTTAGTTTTACTAATTACATTTAACCAGGTATTTTTATTTTGATACTACCTAGTAAAGTTTGTCTAGCATTAAGACAATATATTAATTAAGTTTCATGCAACTCTTTACTTTCAGCTATATTACATGGGCATGAGAAAGTAAATCATCAACATGATTCCAGTAAGAATATCTTATTTAAAACATAGCGGGTTGAACTCCCATTTGGTATAAATGAATACTGAAAAAAATACAGCAACAGCAAATGCTGTGAAATTGAAGCATGGCATACCAGAGTCATCTCTGGGTGTGACACTTCATCAATCAGCAGAGTTTCCTGAAGGAAGCATTTGGCTTCCCATGTCCTTTGTTCAGGATTTTGTTACGCAAGCTTCCTGGTCACATATATATATGGAACGGCAAACTGAAATTATGCTGAGCAGCCACTAGAGCTTTTAAAAATTAAACTGTTTTCTTTTAGCCTGTGACTGTTTTCATGCATGTGACTGTTTTCCAGATGTCAAAAAACCACCAATCATAACTTTGATGTAGCAAGGCCATGCAACAGCCTTGTTGAAGTAGTTGTGTATGCCGTAAGTTCATATAGGGAATGTGTCTTGTCAAGTCACATGGCAGCAAATAGAACACTGCAGAAAGAAGGATAAGGCCAAGTTCTTCAGTTTAGTTAAACTAGTTCTCCTTCTGTGAGCGAGGATAGGATTTGGTTTCGGGCTTGCTGGCTACCAGTTTTAAGATTTGGTCTCTTGAAGAAATTGTTTTCATTATTTGCATGGCCCAGGTAAGGAAAGGATGAGTATTGCTTTGTACAGATACGTTGCTGTATACTTGTAAGCATGTCATGTATAACATGCATTTATATCAACATGCATTGGCAAGGGAGTACCTTGCTGTCTAAAGGAGTATGATAAACCCATGTGTTATTGTCTTCCTTTCTTTTCCTTCCAGATCAATGCAATCCGATCAATTGTTCCAAACAAAAGCAATAATGAGATAGTTCTGGTGTTACAGCAGTTTGATAACAATGTAGACAAGGCTGTTCAAGCTTTCATGGATGGTGAGTAGTGTACCTTTTTCACTAAGGCATGAGGGATTCAATTGCATGCTAAAGTATTCATTCTCTAGTGGCTCAAAATGTTTTCTGTTGTTCCATTGAAATTCAGATGATTGTGACACTTAAAGTTCCCTCTTTTTTTTTTTTTTTTAAATAATTGATCCTGCTGTCTGTGTCTTTGTTTCCTCACAGTATGAGTTTGACATGGCTCTTTATCTGTTCTACCTGACTGCCATTTTTTGCTGCCATTCTTGTCGCAGACCTCCTTTATTCTGCATGAAAGTTAATGCTCTTTAAAGTAAACACGTCAGAACATGATTTGCTATTGAAGATACAGTAACTAATAAGAATTTATGGTAGTTGCGAAGCAGATAATCAGGCACCTAAACCCCTGAACTTGATGCATACATTGACATTCAGACCTCAATCTGAATTTCGCAAATAGCCTTGACATTTATAATGGCTGAACCAAGACTCCATTGAAAGTTCGAGCCATTCTAAATCTGGATCTGAGTTTGTATTTTGCATCATGGAACCATCTCTAATGAAAGGTCACTTGTATTTAAATAATGCTTTTCTGATAAATATATAATGGCAAGTATTCTGAACTTTCACCAAAGTCTGTAAGAAACCCTTTGCAGGAATAATAGCATACCATGAGCAAATACTCTCAAAATCTTTGTAGCTTGGGTCTGCTTAAAAGATACTAGAAGTTCAGTGGTCTCAAAAGCCCTGTATGTTTTAAAAATGCCTCATAGTGTTGGTTTGCCATCTCACCAAGTTGCTTATTTCATATCTGTTTTACTTCAGAATAGTTTTGCTATCTCACCAAATTGCTTATTTAATTATCTATTTTACTTCAGAATAGTTTTGGGTTTAGTTTGCATTAATTTACTAACATGTGTCAGCCAAAAAGCATCACCATGTATTAGGAATTACTTACCGATATGCAAAAAGCAGATGCAAGCAAACTGGACTATTTATAAATGCATCGAAATTCTTCCATCAGATATATATGGTGCCTCTTGATTCAGGCATCTGCATGGTCAGATTCTGATAGATATATGGAAATCGGAGTTTGTTTGTGCATACACAGAGAGAAAGGAAAATGTGATGCATCTAATTAACAGTAATTTTGTTTTCCTGTAATATGTGTCTTGGGGAAAGTCGTGGAGGGTTGCTCCATGATTATTCAGTAAGTTCCTTTCATTCAATTTATTTTGTCTCAAGTTACCATTGCTTGCTTGTGGTCTATGAATTGGTTCTAATGGCTCCTCAAAAGGGTAAGTGCTTTTGTGTGTTTCGTGTGTTGTCATCTGCTATGAGAAAAAAACAGGACAAAAGGAAGCCCTGCAAGAGTGCAACGAAGTCTTGAAGAAATGCAGGCTGTTGTAACCTGAGTTGAAATGATCTTTGTTTGAATTTCACCAGTTTATGATCATTGTGCCTTGAGATCAGAAGTCTTTGCAAGTGAGCATTTGAAAACAGCCAATATTTGTTACTGTCTGGAAACAGTGTGAGAAATGACATGTGTCCACTCAGCTGCCACTGTGGATAGAATGAATCTAGCACTTTGAGTATCTCTTCATGTAAATGACAAAATTTTCTAAGATTGAAATACCACAATTGCATTACTGCTTGCAGTGGAAAACATGGGGACAGTCATGCTGAGAGAAAAGGCTGAGCACCTCCATTTAATGCTTCTCTCAGAGGTGCTGCATGCTGAATCAAGAGATGTTCAAATTTAGTATCCTGAGGTCAGTTCCTATCTTGCATCGTGTCTGGAATGACACATAGATGGTGTGTCTGTAATTAATTTACTTTTTTATGTGAAATTTGGGTTAAATAAAACATTTGAACCGTTATTTTATTTGCTATGTTAGTGTTCACCTAATTAAGCATAATAAGAAGGTCTGTTCAGCTGCTTTGTAGATGTGTTCAAGAAAATATACTGGTGGGTTCAAATGAGGGCTTTGGGACTTGAAGAGTTAGTGCATTTCCAACAGGAGGAAACCGGGGTTAGTTGGGTGAATCCCTAAAATAACCCTCACCACGCATAGTATTCACAGGGAAGCTGAGGGAAGTAAAGCTAAGACAACACCAGCCAACACAAAAAGAGTGTTGGACGATACTGTGAAAACAGTTAACAAAGTTGTCAAGTGAAATCACATATTTTCAGCAGCATGGAGTAAAATATAAAATAGGCAGCAAATGTCTGGGTTTATTTCTTCATACTGAAGCATGGTGTCTGTCAAAAGATAGCATACCTTTAGGAGAGGTTGTTCTATTTATATATACATAAGTATGTATATGTATAACTAAATATAGATATATGTATAGTTAGACACTTAATAGAAGCTTTCTTAGCCATCTGTCTGCATTGTCATATCATCTAGGAAACAAAATATGGCTTTGATGGATTCCATACACATTTTTTCACAATTAACAAATTAGGCTTAGCACTACTAGCAATACACATTGTCTCTTCTAATGTGCATGATAGACTCACCAGATATTCTTGCATCTGGATTATTGTGATAGAAAAATAATAAGGCTCACATGTCTTTGGCTGAATGCAAGTTAACAATTCGTGGTGGCCTGATTACTGCTTAATATTAGTATCATCAAGAGTTCCCTGAAATGAGTGAGAAGAATGGCTGAGTATGAAATCCATTTGGAAAAGATAAGAAATAAACATTTACTAGAATTATGCCGTTGAGGGTAAAGGCATTCTTAAATTCAAGCAGAAGACCTTTAACCTGGTTGCAATTAAAAGGGTTATTGTGGCAGACATAGCGGTTTCAATGAAGATTCAGACTGCATGCTTACTGTGAGCATCTATTTTCAGCTTTAGGGTCCAGGAGAACAAAATAATGATATTAACTAGGTGCAGAAGACTTCTTCTAACATGGCAGCTGGCACTGGTCTGACCAAGGCTCTGCTTGCTTTGTTCCATAAATCTGTCTAACCAACTCATTAGAACTGGTAGGCAGAATTTCAAGTATGCAAAATTGTAGTCATTTTTCAGTATAAATGTCAGTAAACCGCGCTTTTTTTTTTCCTGCCAGGCCTAAGGTTACTCTGTGTGTGTGATGCAGAATTTCTACATCAGTCCATAAAATTACTCTTTTGGATGCTAACTAAGTCTTCATTTTTATGTCTTCTGGATATGGCAGATAACACATAGGAAGTATACAATAAAAATGCCAAAAGACTTTAAAACTTTCGGAAGCTCTAGAGTCAGGGTGGGCTATCTAGTTTACACAGTGATGAGATGCTTCCCTTTTCAGGTGAGAGATTTGAGTGTTGTTATTTCTGGGGCTTATGCTAGTACTTTTAAGTTAGGCACATACTTAATCACTTTGTGGAATGAAGGCTGTAAAAAGCAGTAGTGCCAAGTAGTCCATTTACTGTATGTACTGTAATCAAATAAAATGGGTAACTAAAAAGGAGAAAGATGGCCGTTCTCATTTTGTTCTCCCCACATAAGAGAATTCACAACAACAAGTGGAAATGCTGCTCAGCTAGGAGACTAGAAACTGAACAAACTTGTTCTTTTTCATAGCTGAACTTTTGCTGAAATGTTTTGTCTTTTCTTTCTCTAGGCAGCGCAGCTCAGGTTCTAAAGGAATGGAATATGACAGGGAAAAAGAAGGTAAGAACTTACTCTTGAAAATTAAAGCATTCAGACCATTTATCATCTGTCTGTAGATGAATGTAGTACTTTTATTTTGGCCAGTACTTTGTCTGCCTTTGCTAAAATACCTGACTTTGTTCACACCTGTAGTCAGAATACTTGAAAGCCAATGTGTGTATTATTTTTAATCCTATTCATCTGTTGCTGTGTCTTTACCCCAGTGTTCTGAGAAAATTTCTGGGTCAGCACATGTGTGTACATGTGTGCGGGAGTCAGACCCTGGACAAGCACAGAAGAAATCCCAAAACAGCCCATGTGCAGAAACATTTTTAATAAGCAGTTGTATCCTGGACGGTCACAGCCATTTATAGTGCTGAAGTTTTTGCTGCCAGGTGTAAAAATAACTTATGCATAGGAGTCCTCCATTAGGAGTCATGCATTAGTGACGCTATCAAGTCAGATACTTCAATCATATGCTTGGGATATGATCTTCACGCTTATGTATCTCCAAGCCAAAGATGTACCAGGAGGCTGCCCTGTGAGTCACTGTCACAGAGGCTCCTCTTTATGGTTGTGAGAGCTACAGCAGCAGTGGCCAACCTATGTCCTCTGTGATCGCTTTCTGCCTGGTTAGAGTGATGCCTTAAGGGTTTGTCTGTGTTACTGTGTGGATGTCTCCCAGATGGTTAGGAACTACTTGTCCTAAGTGACCACAAACATTTTGAGCAGTATTTTAGCAGAGGCTCTGCTACCATTTTGCAATGCAAGTCTTTTGTGTGGAAAGAAGGGGAAAACCAGTTTGGAGCTTCAAGTTTTATTTGAAACAATTTATCTGTTCAGCTGAGCAGATGTAATGCGTTGTATAACGCAGCATGGCAGTGTAAATTGCATTACACTGATGTCACTTATATGACGTTTTAAGAACGTGGACAATTTACTGATTATATTTTGAGTTTATATGAGTTGCACTGAGTGATGTCTCTGTTCTTGCAATATTTCTCCGTTTAGAACAATAGGAGAAAAAGAAGCAAATCTAAACAGCACCAGGGCAATAAAGACCCTAAAAATAAGAATGGTGGACCTGACAAGGCATCTCAAGAGCCCCAGGGAATATATGGCTGCCATCTGAATGGATGCTCTGAGGACAACTCTTGCAGTGGTTCTGCAAATCAGAAACTGGAAGCCTCTTCTCTCGAAAACAAAGGCTCAGGATTTGTAGAGTCAGCGCCGGTCTCTCCAGAAATCAGAGGTCAGTTCGTCTCACACAAGACAGCTTTTTAACTGGCAATAGCCAAGCATCCATTTACATAAAAATCATGGTATTTTTATTGCCATGAAATAGAATACAGTAAAAAGAAGTTGGACAGATGCAAAATAATGCACGTAGCTATTAAAGTAATGCAATTAGATCTATATCTGGACACAATTCACCTTGCACTATGTTTCTGTGCAAAATATCTTTTTTCCTAGAGATGAAAGGATCAGACTATAATTAGAGGCCCAGCTGATACAGAATATTACAGATATAAATACAGAATGCAGGGTTAGAAAATGCCCTGAGTGTAAAATGTTGGCAGAGGCGATAAAATCCCTCATCTGGTAGAGCGAAGCTGTCTGAGCAGTATGAGCTTGTGGCATATTACAGGACTGATTTATTGCCTAGTCCAGACTAGTCCATTTTTGCTTTTCTCATCTTCCCCGAATAGGCTAGTCGCAGTAGATTTCCACTGGCTTTCCCTAACAGGGAAGGGAGGGCCTTTGTGTTGAGGGAAGGAAGTCTGATGACTTCATAGAACACACACATTTCTGCTAGGGTCTAGATACTGGTTCTGAAATTCTCGGGGAAGTAACACAGAAAGTTCTTCTTCCATGCTGTGTTGTAGCAGGTACAGAGTTATGGTTATAACAACATTAATGAACACAAACCTTCTCTGGACGAGAGGCTTTGTGAAAGCTTTTGCCTTCAAGTATCCTTTCATAAAGCTCATATTTAATTGCTGTCAGTACTGGTAATGGTTTTTCAGCCCTAGATTATTGCTGCTGTTAGTATTTTCTTCCTGTATCTTAAGCAGTATGTAAGAATGCATTAAAAGAAACTTCCTTGAAATTCTTTTTTCCGTGATTGCAAATACAACTCTGAAACCTCATTTTAAAGGAATGTGCCAAATGCATAATTGTCCTGAAATGAATTCTCTGCTGCTTCCAGATGACTTTGCTGGTGCCAACCAAATGAAAACTCTGCAACATGTAGCAGCCAAATAGACGAACCACTTATCAAGAAATTTTGTCCTAAAAAATTGGCACCTTGCAAAAGATCAGAGATACTCTTCCCACCCTTGCTAAAGATGCCCACTTAATTTGGATAGAATGCGCCATAAGCCAGAAAATTCCACACTTCGATAATACTAAAAGCATTCTTGCCACTTGTTCTGCAAGATGTAAACATTTGTGGTATAAATACATGTCAAGCTCCCATGTCAAACTTCATAGAGTTGCTTTTTTTGAAACAATGCATGCATGAATAAAGATACATAGACTGAATTGTCCATGCATGGGGAGTGTTTTCTGGGGGGTAGCAGATCTGAATGCAAGAAGAGTACCCATACTCTTAGTGATCTTTTTTGGTGGCATTGGGATTGAGTCCTTTTTCTCTTTGACATGATACAGTGTAGAGGTGTACATACCAAGGGCAGAAAGTATCTCAGAATCTTTCTTTGCTTTTACAAGTGACAAATGAGATATTACCATAGCTTTACAATTTTTATAAAATTTTACACATATCCCAAAACTAGTAATTGGCCCTTCCAAAAACAGGGGGAGAGAAAATAAAAGAAAAAGGTGGAAAAGAAAGAAAAGGAAATGGAGAGAAAGGAAAACCTGAAACTTTAATATTCAATTTTCCCTTGCATGGTAAAATAAGTTCCTGGCAATTTGTCTAATATGGAGAAGGAAAGAGTTTCTTCACTTTCAGGTGCACTAAAATACTGGTCTCTGCAGCCAGTATAATAGCTACTTTCTTAAAGATCAAAAGCCATGTATGTACATATTGTTCAATTTGTGCTGAAGTGCATGGAACTAAATAGAAGAGAAGGGAGATCAGGATCCCTCAGGGGCCAGCAGCTGCACTCGTGATTTCTGAGCAAGTCACACAGACTGTTCTAAAGTAGTTTGAAATGCTGAAGTGTGTCCAAAGTGCACCCATTTCATATTGCTCCCTCTTGTATTGTAATGTCCTTTGTTGTGTTTCATCCTTGTCTGGCTTGTTTGTTTTGGTTCCTTCCCTATCAAATTAATGTTACTGTAGTCATTTCACAGTCACCTTTACACAGCTCACAGCTTAGAAGGATCACAATCAGGTGTCTGCTGATGGTCCCTTACGCTTTCCTCCCCATGAGGAACATGAGGTTGAAGCTTTGCTTATACCAACTCACAGTCTGTGAGATTAGGTCTTTCAGAGCCATAAAATCCTGGCTGCCTGGAAGAGACTGCAGGGACCAGAAGGGAGGATGCAGTGTAGCTGGTGTTTCTCTATGTGTCCCATGCTAGAAAATTATATGGGAGAACATGTGGCTGTTACCTTTTAGTTCAGGTCTGCTTATTTCTTGCCAGCATTCTGTCTTTCTTTTTCTGGGAAGTCTTTAGTTATTGCTTTTTTGTGTGATGGTTTCCCACAGGGAATCAAGACCTGCTAGAGAAAATGAAGCACAGAATTCAAGGTCCTGAAAAGCTGAATTACCTCATCATGGAGGGCCTTAGGGAGTGTTTCACTTAATTATGGGTCAGTTCAGGGGCTCTCCCTCTCAATATCTTCAAGGGGAAAAGTCTCACAATAAGCCAGATTACTTCAAAATGATGACCACAACAAACCCTCCAGCTCGCCTCCTTAGATTCCTTGGCAACACAGGATCTGAAGGACTGAGAACTATCCTTTCTGTTCATCCCCTTGTAAAGAAGGGGCATGGATGCATTGAAAGGATATTTAATGCTGCCTGGCCATGCTATTGCTTTTGCAGGGACTTGGGAAAACACGATAAATATTAGATACTGATCTCTTTCCAACTTCTTAAAATTGTTTTTCACGTAGGATGATTTTTAGTGAATCTGTCAAACTTCCTGTTTATATCTCAAGGGAGTTTTTTTTCTTCTTTCAGCCAAAGAATACGTTGAGGTTCACTTTATTTTAAAGGTTTTGAATGGCAAGCTGTTATAAAAAGATAAACCGCTCATTTTGAAGACAGCAGCTCAGCAGATTTCAAAGCAAGTTTATTTGGGCTGCTGCCATCACTGGTAGGTCTGGCAATACTTGATGGTTAACACAGCAGAAGTCACATGTTAGGCTAGTTTCAAGCCACCACGTACTGAATCCTGCAACAGTTTACTTGTAGCTACTATTACCCAAACCTTTGGCTTCTCTTTCAAGTATTTGAGAGAGACTTTGTCCCTAGATTTTGTTATAGGTGTTCTTTAGCTGGCCCAAGCCTTCAGAGATTTGATGCAGACTTTCTCAATCTAGTTTTAATTGTCCTCAATCAAATGTGAAAGTTCAGTTGCAGCGTACTAAGGTATTGCTTGCTAGGCTCTGGTGGTCAGCTTGCTGCTGGATTTTAAAGTAGCTCTTGTGTCATTTTGGAAGTCAAAGTATATTGCAGACAAAAGAGGATTAAAAAGTTTTTAGAGTATAACCATTGTTCCAGATTACTTTCTTCAGGCAAAAAGCTCTCAGTTTGTCGTTTGTCTTGACAAGTATACCAAAGCTGCTAATGAAATGCAGTAAATAACAATTTTGCGCTTCAACAACAAATTTCAAAAGATCTGATCTTGGGGACAGAATCCAATAGCCCTGTCCTTTTTCTGTAACTTAGCTGATAGCCAGCCTCAACTGACAGTAGAAAGAAGGTTCTTTATAAATCAAAGCTATCTGCATTAGTGTGAGATGCAGCCAGGGTTGCACAAGATTGATTGGTGGTAGTTATCTCAGAACAGAATTCCTGGCTATGTGTGAAACTGGTGTCTGCATTGAAACTTTCCTACGTTCAGAGTGCTGCATACCTGGTGTTTCTTGCTTTCACAGATACACTGGTTTCTTTTAATTTCTTTAGATATTTTCTTAAATATCTTAAATATCATGTAGGATACTTCTTCTGTTTGCAGACTCACCTTTTAAAGCCCGTAAACAATATTCTTCCCTCTTTCTCTGGCATTACATGATTGCCATGGAAACATACCAGGATGTACTTTACACCGATCCTGGTGCCCAGCCAGGGCACAAAGAAGTCACTAGTTGATTTCCTGGAGCTGTCTATGTGGTATCCCTCAGTCCTAGCAGTGTTAATCGCACTCCGTGGGCTATAATCCAGTTGGTAATCTGACAAACCCCTTTTCTCCAGATACCAGACAATATCAGCTGAATAAAGTGATACATAAAGAGCATCATCAGAACAAACCTGTCATTCATTCATCAAAGTGGGTACAAAGATTAGAAAAATAAGTTAACACAACAAAACATTTTCTGTGCATGTTTTCTTACTCAAAATTCATAGTGGCAGTAATAGCTGGCCTTACCTGTCAGTCTTCATAGCCATGCTTTGGGTGCTTGTCTCTCTGTCATGATGCTGTTACCTTGAATCCCTTTGGAGTCTTGGAAAGAGTAAACCAGATCATCTTGTGGCAGCCAAACACAGGCTCAGGCATTGTTATTTTATCCCTTTGAAACCATTGAACCCAGGAGACTAATCATTAATATTGTTTAATTTCCTGCTTGGTCCCTCTTAGCAGCTGCTTTTGATAGAAATCTGTAGTCAGGCAAGGTAAGTATTTCAGGTAGGAATGTTTAATCTGTGCTTTTAAAATGCTGATAAAATGATGAACCTTTTTTTGTGTGAGATATATAGATAAAAAAAACATTAAAGTCTTACGCTTTCCATAGCAGACTTTGTCTTTAGTTCTATTCCCTAAGGTTTAGGCAAAGAATATAATTGGTAATAGGCTTTCTATGTCCTGAGGTATTTTTTTTTGTTATCAGGATGGAAGAGTTGATTTTTTTAATGTGTCTTTCTTTTTAGACTGTTGAAAAATAGACACATTCAGATTAATGTTTAATACCCTAAAACATTTTGTTTCTGTTTTATCATTGTTTTCCAAGGTTCTGTAGAATGCATGCCAGTGGAAAAAAAAAAACTTAATTTTTCCAGGGTATAAATATAAAGTCATTCAGACTCAACAATAAGGCTTCGTATCTTTCTTAATCTTATAACTCCCTGTTTTCTACGTTAATGTTTTCTTGCAGACAAAGAACGAGAACACCAGAGAGTATCTGTGGAGTTAAACCCAAAGATTATGAATGGAGTAGAACAGCATGAGTCTCTTCAGTCATCAGTTCAACTCCAGTGTAACCTAGGCAGGCCAAAGTCAAAATCTTCCTCAGTTAAGTCATCGCATGCTACAAACCAACTTGAAACAAAGACAGATGATTCAGTCAAAAAAAGAGGTAAATTGGATCCCTGGTTGTGTACTGAGGAGATCAGACAGCTGATGCCCCTAGGGAAGAAAAAGCACATATGTGAAGAAGAGTTGTGTTGGGAAGTGAGAGCAGAATCATGTTCAGCATAAAAAAAATTAGTAGAACAATTTATGGTCTATTTAACATATTAAATAGAAGTTAAAATAAATAATTTTAATGTTGCTGATTTAAGTTACTTCATTTGGGGAATGAATTTGAGAAAACATGTTTAGAAACTGATGAGCACCACGGAAGGACTATGCAGAAGTTGGATTTACGGACTTCAGTAGGATAACCGCTTCATCCTCATCTGGCCAAATAACCTGTTGAATTATTCCTGCTCCCCCAATCAGAAAAGGCAAAACCAGCTTTCTGACTCTTGTGCATTTTTTATTTTCTATTTTAGGGCCGAACATTGAAAAATCAGTAAAAGACTTGCAGCGTTGCACTGTTTCTCTAACCAGATATCGTATGATGATCAAAGAGGAAGTGGATAACTCAGTGAAGAAGATCAAAGCTGCTTTTGCAGAATTACACAGCTGGTAGGTAAATCACCTTGAGAGATCCATCAGCACCACCTGAGAAAAGAGGGGCTAATCAAGCCACTGGCATTGGTGGGGAGGGGTCACTTACACCCTGTTTGTTTTCAGCATTTGATTTCATCAAAAAAATACGTGGTGCCAATAAGTAATTCCTCGTCAACCAGGAAGTAATATATATATATATATAAAAAAGTGTATGTTTACAGATGTACATAAAGGGGGACAAAACTACAGTTCCTTGACAAAATCATACTATGTTTTGTTTCCCCCCCCCAAGTGATCCATCTTGACCTAATTCTTTTGTATCAAGTTCAGTGGCAGCATATCTGAGCAAATTAAAGCTTTTCCAAAAATCCTGTCTGTGGGGTTTTCTGAAGTCTCTTTTACCTTCTTTAAATCTCTTCTTTCTATGCTTTTTCTTTGATCTTATCTTCTTTGTCAGCCAGTCCTTTACTGTCTCTTCATTTCCCATCATCTCTGCTTCTTATCCCACCATTCTTTCTTTTTTTTTCTTTTCCCTCATAGTTTCTTCTAACTTTCCCATCCATCACTTCATTTCCAGTTCTCATCTCTAGGTCGTTATTTTCCTCATACTTTTATCTCTTCCTTTTTTCTGAGTTTTTTCCATTATAATTTTTGTTATTCCTGATCTTCAGTATATATGTCTACACCCTTTGAAAATTTGTAGCAGAAATATTTGCTGTAGCAGCAAGTTGCACATTTTCTATATATTTGTCATAACAAACCATTTTCTGGTTTGAGTTTTACTCGGCCTTTTGTTAAGCATAAATGCCACGTAAAACCTGTGTTTCATACAGTGTTGCAGTAAACAGAAAAAAATTGTATTAAAATATACAAGACTCGGTCACAAATCACAGAAGAGTACAAAAACTTTTCACCCTTCATTTGTCCACAATATTTGACAATATTTTTATGACTATATCTCATGAAAGTGCTGTAGTATTGGCAGCAGTTTGTTAACTCTGGACTTTAGTGGTATATTCATTGTCTTCAGTGATGCATCTAAAGGGACTTCGGTGCCACTGGGGCTCCATTTCTGTACGAGCAGAATGTCCATGTGCTACTGAGCTGATTTTGTGGAAGATTTTTGTTGCACTGCGCCACTGGGATAGCTTACTGTCTAGCAGGGAGACCTTTGTTTCTGTCTCTGCACTGCAATGAGCACGGGCTGTGATAACCAGTTGTACTAAACTGTGTATTGGTATCAGGAGTGCTCTGGAGCCAGTGTAGTGATGTTTGCATATGAACTAAAATGCAGTAATTGTATTGTTGGTATATAAAAATTAAGTAAAGTTCATCAACTTCTTGCACCTTTTTTTGGTAGTTCTTGGAGGTGTTTTTGTGTAATTTTTAGAAAACTTATAAAACATTTATGGTTTCTGCTGAGAAGGCTCTGGCCCTTTCTCTGAGTAAACTCGTAGTTGGGTCTCATTTGTTGTGTAGCTCTCCCTCAATTTTTTTTCTAACAGTGTTAAAAATACATAATGTCACTTACATGTCTAATCTTGTTTGCAGGCAGTCACAGTCAATTCGATCTTTGAATGGTAGTCAGACTGGTCATGAAACAGACTTAGAACTCTATCATGATCTAAGAATGTGGGGGGAGGCGCTATATTAGTAAAATCAGAATGGAAATTCTTAATTTTTCATGTATTCATGTTTTAGCTTGAAAAAAAACCCTGAAGTATATTGCCTAATGCTAAAACATGTTACGTAATAGGTGAGCTTAATAGGGAAAAAAAAAAAAAAAGACCCCAAAAAAGTATGTAAATCCAAGTAGACTTAAAATGATGGAAAGAGCCTGAAAAAACTTTTGAATAGGCTTCATTTAATTTTAGCTCCTATCAGCTTCAGTGCCTAAATTTTTGGAGCGGAGTCTGCCAGAAGCTCTAGAATGTAACATCTGTGCTCTGAGTATTCAGGCTTTACAAAGCAATTTCATGCACGTAGCATAATGTTGCAGGAAGAACAGTATAATGTCAGGACATGTTTATGGAAATCTCAATGTGGGCTACATTGCTTTTGACAGCTCGTAAGCCTGATACATAGGAAAATTTGGTTTAAACAGTAAAATGTGTGACTTAACACCTTCTTCGCTAAAATTAAAAACAGTTTTGGGATATTTCGTATGACCTTGTGGCTTAAACTCTGAAAAAAGATGGGAAGAGCTGTCTTTAGTGCCTCATTTACAAAAACTTGCTGCCAGCTGCTGAAGATTCACTGGATTTGAGTAGAAATCACCAGAACCAATGATCCATACAGCTTTAGACCTCCTAGAGTCAACACATCATATTCCTGGGCTGCATGGCATTTATGGTTATTTACATGGCAGTTTCCTTGCTTCAAAGTTGAACAAAGCATCACTAGTGGTAGTGGGAGGATAAGGTAATTAAGTGAGCGCTCAGTCTCTTACACATTTATCCACCTCCTTGGGCATAGGAATTTTGCTGTGGCACAGTCAACTTGCCTGTCAAGGGAAAATGAAGGAATTCAGATAAACTGTTGCTCCCAGAATGCTATGGAGTAACCAAAAGCAAGGGGCATGACAATGATATTTGGTCTCCTTTGGGATAGTGATTCCAAAGGTTTTTGCAAGTTCTTCTCCCACTTGCTGCAGGAGCGTGGACTTGTTGAGGTGTACAACAGATAAACATACAACAGCAACTAAGTGCCGTATGTGGACAGAACTTCCAGGGAATACTTGTGTGAGCTCAATACTGTAACCTAGATGGGAGCTTAACCAGTTCCTGTTACGCACAGCTGCCATGACATAAGGGGTTTTAGTGAAACTAAGTGAAGTCAGAAGCTTTAATTTTGTGTTGCAACTGAATACTGAAACACATACCACTTTCTGTTGTCTCTCTTGGGTTTGTTTTTGTTCCTTTGGCAGTAGTGTAAAAGACCCTTTTTGTGTCCTTTTTGCATTTACTATCAAGGTCAGAATCAAAACGCTGTTTCAAGAGTTGGTAATCTTTTGGACTTTCTCATAATTTTTTTTTCTAATCTTGTCATGATTTTACCAATCACAGAAAGGATGAAGAAGCGAAAAGACAACATCATGTATCTTCCTCCTACCTCTAGATAGAGTGTTAAACCATTATTATGGATATAAATGAATAGCACATGTGGCCTAAGATGTCATGAAAGCTTCCGCAGAAAGATTCACAAGGACTCTTCCTTTTAGCAGCAGAAACTGTTGGGTGATAGTTGCCAGTGGATGTCCATGTCTCTGTCTGGCTCAGTATTTCATAGCTTGACCTAACCAATGAAGGGAAGTTACTCCTGAACACACTCAGCGAGTACTATGGTTTAATTACACTGCATGCAGAACTGGACCAAAGAAAGGCAAGCCTCCTCTACTCTTTGCATCTCAAACACATTGGTATGTTCAATGCTTTATAAAGAGCATGAAAACCAGCACAATTGAGGATTTTTTGAGTGAACAAAAAGCACTTGAAAGCTCCATCATAGGCTGGCTAAAAAATTGACTGTGACATAATGCTGGAAAAACAGAGTTTAGCAATACTAACAATTTAAATATATATTAAAATACATTCAGAGAACAACTAGGAAGCATGTACTGTATGTTTGGGGAAGACAAAGCAGTTTTTCTACAGTTTTCTAAGTTAAAAACAAAGCAGAGAAGTGGTTGAATGGGGGAAGAAGTCATTTAAAAGAACATAGTTGTGTCTGTGCTCAGCACTGGCTGATGAGCAGTGCTGCCAGTGCTCACAGCTGCAGAGCAGTCAGTGAACACAGTCATCCCCTTTCTGGGACCCCTACTTGGCAAACGATAAAAACGATCGTTTTCTGTTTCCCATAGCCCAGAATCAGTGCCACCAGATGAAGAGCTGCCTGTGTGTGTTAGTGATGTGGTAGTTTAGAGGACGGGCAGATGACTGGGAAGGCCAGGGCTGGCATTGCTTTACACTGAACAGAGTTCCTGTGCTCTTTCTCTCTGCATTCCCAGGCAATCCTCATTAGCTTTCTGATTCTGTCTGTCCACCAGCTGACCTTTGGTAGTGCTTATGCCTCTAAAGTACAGATTTTCAAATCCTCTTGCAGGTAGTTCTGATATTTGTTTGCCCATCAGTCACACGATCCAGTCCATAGCTTTGACAGTGAAGAGAAGGAAAAAATGGTCTCCAAAACATTTAAGGTCCCTTGGGCCCAGTTGGGTTTTCAGGTACCTTCAAAGACCAGTGCTTTTACCGAGGCCCCTGGGCCCTGCCCCTACTGCCTGGGAGGTCTGGGAGGACCTGATCCAGCAGTTCTGGCCTCCAGCTGGCTACTTGCCTATGGAGCAGCAGCACTGGAAGAGGGGCTCATGCTTGCTCTCTTCTTGCAACCTCCATCAGTTTGGGATTACCCTTGCTGTGTATAAGTGGAGAGAACAGATGGAGTTTATGAACTTGGAGGCGGTTAGGTTTCAGTGAGATACATGATATCCCCCTCTGGCCCTTTTGTCTTTTACAGATCCTTGCTTTATCCCTGTATTTTTACTAAGCTTGTGAGGGTGGATTACAGAGGTGAAATCCAAAGGTGGATTACACTGTCTCTTAGCCTGTTGTTCATATTTTATAGCCTTGCATCTCCCTTCTTCCTTCCAGTCATTCATAGGTGTGTTTGTCATCCTCAGTAAAAGACAAGCACATGTGCTTTTTGGGGCTGTGGAAGTAGATTGTTGGTTTTGTGCATGTCATTGTGGATGAAAAGTGAATATATCCTTTCTGATCTCATTATTGTCCAACTAAGGAGAAATCTAAATTATTATACACATATAGGGAATACTTATCTCAAATTTCAACAAGTGTTAGAACAAAGAGCCAGACTCTTCTTTTTTTGTGGCCACTTTCCAGGGTGCTTTGGGGAGAGTTACCTCTCCTCTGTAGCAGGAGCCCGACAACAGGGACCACAGTCCTCTGCCTTGCCCAAAGTGTGTTTAGGCTGAAATGTATAAAGCCAGTAAGATACTCAGATACTTCAGTAGTGAGATCAGAACTGAGACTCAAATAGGAAAGAAATACTTTACAAATTCATGTAAAAATGTGCAGGATGCTAACAAGCCATGATACAACTCATACTCACAATTGTTAAAATTCTGCCAAATCCTGAGGTGATGCCTTAATTTCTAAATAACTAAAATTTAGAAGTGTTCTTTGGGAAAAGATTTTTCCATATCAGTTTTGAATTAAACAACTTTTTATGATCAGGCAATAAACTTCTAATTGTTTCTAAAAAGATCTTAAAAGAAAAATGCAAAGAGACCTTTAATTATGATGGCTTTACCAGACCCCGCTGTTCTAGCTGGTTGCTAAAGAGAACAATATTAGTGAAGTTAGATAAAGAATAACACAGAATAAACTTGAATAACTAAAAGCCTTCAGACATTTTTACTTTTACCAGATGGTACACTGCAAAGAGAAGGATTTCAGTGAAATTGATTTATTCTGTCTCTTGTTTATCTGCTTATTGTCAGACTGTATTTGTGGTCAGAATGAAAATCGGCGTAATCTGGTTTGCTGTGTAAACATTGTCCATGGGCTAATACAGGGATCAAATAACAACCTTCAAGCACCATAAACATTTAAATACTACTGAGATAATACTGGAAGAATATAATTTACTGAAACACTGCAAAATATGTACTATAGCAACAGCTTTTACTACAGGTTTATTAATATAAAGAAAACTTGAAGTATAATTTCTCCAACTACAAGATAGCATAGCTAATTCAGTAATCCTATGAAGCTTGTAATCACCATTACAGGTGATTGGGTTTTCATCACATCATTTTCGTTCCTTGTGCTGGAAGTTTGACAGAGACAGTTCTGTGTTTTGGATTGAGATAGGGGATTATTTTGTGAAATACACAATTGGTTTAGACGTTCTTATCAGTTGACGTGTGGGTCAAATATGTTTGTGCTAGAAGGGAAACGTGTACATGAAAAAAGGCATAATGCTTAAAGACCAGCACTGAGTTTATCAGGACTATCCCATGAATTTGTATGTCACTTTAGCTCAGGTGTAGCAGAGGCAGTGACAGTACTAACATCCCTCTAACTTACTTGAGTTTGTCAGCAGATTGTTAACTGGTGCAACTTTAAGGAGCTACTAGGGTCTGTTCCAAAGCCCACTGACAGGGCAAAGTCACTGGAGAATGCTGTGTATATATTTTTTTTTTTTTTTTTTTTTTTTAAGCATAAGCTGTCAAACTCCAGCAGTGTCCCACAACTAACTCCCTCATGAAAAAGACTCGAATTGTACTTCACTGTTCCAGTGTCTCACCTGCTGAACCAGACCCCAGAGGGTGCCCATGAAAAAATAACTCTTTCCCCCTTCCAGATGAAGAGCCCTGCTGCAGTGGTTCAGAATGCCACAGCTGACTGCGTCTTCCTCAGTCTCCAAAACAACATTCATTCTCAAACTAAGCACAAAGCTGGTTCAGGGGAGAGTGAAGCTTATTAAACAACTCAAGGAGAAAATTGATATTTTGGGGGGTTTAACAGAGTTTTGAAAGGACTCATTTGAATTATACTCTTTAACAGTAACCTCTGTGCCATGCAGCTGCAGCTTACCTTTGTGAGTTGTGTCAGCATGTTTGCCTCTGTGTCAGCTTGGTCTTTTTATTTCCCCATCTCCTCAGGCACAATAGGTTTATCATAGTGCCTAGAAGAGGCAGGAGGAAGTGAAGATTCTGGTCATCTGGAACCCGTCTGATTCTCATCAGTAAAGCTATAAATCAGCCAGCCTGGCAATCTGAAGCAGCTTTTCTGAAGAGGCACTAATAACTTTAATAATTTTAGTGGGATTTTGAGGTATTGCAGCTGACTGGAAATATCTTTTCTTTTTCACTGCGCAAGCACTAAATTTCATGCAGCAAACTAGAGAAAGATTAATTTGTTTCCACTAATGTCAGAACAAATTCTGAATTTGTTCTGAGTATGAAGCTGTGAAATGAGGCAGCTGTCAGCATAATTTACCCCTATCATTGCTGTGCCAGCATTGCAGTTTGGCATTTGCAGCACTTTTGCCATTGTATGCTAGTGTGAATTCTGCCAGCCTGTGTAAGTCCAAGGCACAAGTACTGTCCGCTTAACTGGGAATAGGACACTTATGCTCTTGCCTTCAGAATCACTTTAGTAAAATGAATCCCAGAGAGCTGCTATCTCTCCTGATGCATCTCATATCTCCGCAGCACGAGCATGAGTCCTGGCCCCATTTGCATGTCCTCTACATTAAGCCTCTGCCTTGCTGTGTTCCTTCAACAAAATTGTCTCCTTCCTGAACCTCACCTCAAAATTTCATCTGGATATTAAAATCAAACAGTCCTGAATCCTGTGCTCCAAACTACAGATATTCACCTGCAGTGAACAGTGATACGATGCTGATAGCTAGAGTTTGGTACCCAGGCCCTGATCCTGAAAAAGTGAGGGGTAAGAGAACAGAATCAGTCCTTTCAGAAGAGAGGTGTGGCAAAGGGAGACAGAAAAGAAAGAGGTGCTAGTGTTACTCTATTTTGGCTCCAGCATCAATCATGGAGTATAAGACTCACTTGATTCAGATCCATCCTTGAGCCTGGTCAATGGGAGAGGGGATTTGAGTCCCAGCATTTGCGCCAGTGTGTGTTATAAATGTATCATAAAAAGCTGAACACCTGTAGCAGAACTGACAAATACTACTACAGCAGGGAATCCTATGGACTGATGATTAGGGCATGGATTCGGGTAGATTCAGAGAGGGAAGTGGTGGTGCCGGGTTGGGTTTGTCACGGGAGACTCAAATGGTATATGAGTATATGGAATATACTCAAGTGCTGACGTTGGAGGGAAAGAGAAGGAATGGCTGAAGCCTGGTAGAATGTTTATGCTGGGAGTAATCAGAAAAAATTGGCAAGGGTACGGCCCCTCTCCAGAACCTCAGCTAAAGAAGCATGTTTATGATTTTAACCCTGGTTCCTATGATTTACAGAAGACCCAAGAGAAACAGCATAACTAGAGAGGAAGGAATTAGCAGAATGTTTTCCTGAGGTGTTTTTAGATCTGAAATGCATTCTGTTCCTTGCTCTGATAGAGCCCAAATCTGGTGATACATGAGTGTGCAGAAAGTTCCTATAGCACCCAGTATCCAGTTCTCCACAGCACACCCATGGCTGCAGGCTGTGCACTGGAGTGTACCAGCTTGATAGAACGTTTTGATATCAAGTGAATACTGAGAAGCATTGAAACAAAATGCATTCCCAGGAGATGTAGTTGAGCTGAGCTTCGAGTAGTTCTAGCTAGCACTGTGATCTGATCATGATCATCCTGTTGAGGCTGAGTAGGGCATTATCCCAGAAAATACATTAAAACCAGTTAAACTTCTCATTAAGATAAGAAACTGTTCAGCTTAAGTGACTCTCTGAGCTTCATGTGAAAACAGTGGGATCTTAGCAGGAACAAGAGACAAGATTTGACCTGTTGATTTTTCCGTAGTGTTCTTTCTCCTTCTATATCTGTTAGCATTTTAGTTTTCTTCTTGTATTTGTTTTGTCTTTCATCTTTCTTTTTTTTCAGTCCAATTTTCTAGCTTGCTTTCTGTTGTTTTCTCTTGTTTATAACTTTGCCAAGTTCTTGATGGAGGAGGATTTGGTCAGTTTTGCACTGCAGTGCTCTCTGTGACTAGAAAGGAATCAAATTGATTCCTACTCAGTTTCCTTAATACTTGACCCTTATGTGAACTAAGAAGAAATATGGCATTTCCTAGCACTGATTGGCCTATGACATTTCCAAAGAAACATTAATTTCCCCCATTATTCCATGACATATGATAGTTCATGATTTCCAAGCTGAGAAATGTGGCTGTACACTTCAAAATGAGAATTAGTATGTTCCTTTCCTTTTATTGAGAGAGAGGGAGTCCGTGTCCTCAGCGGTATAAGGTAGTACAGCTGCATTGTCTTCAGGGAAGGGCAGCCCCATGAAGCTCTGCCCATTAAAGAAACTTAGTTTATCACATGAACTAGTCTCATGTTGACAAAGGCACCAAAGATTTTTTTCCTCTTGTTTTGTTCTTTAGTTTTCCCAATTTTAGTTTGTAGCTACAAAGGAAGTACTCAGGCGGTTCTTCTCCATCAAATTCATCAGATTCCTGGCCTCTACTACTTCAACATCCAAACACTTTCCTGAAATGTTCATCAGAGACCACACTAAAACATTAGGATTGGAAAACTGTCTAGTAACAGATGAGATCTGACTATAAAATATGATAAATATAGGACTGCTATGTCCTTGTTCTCATTCTGATTTTAGAAGTGTTTTTATTTGGCATCAAAATAAAATGTTAGGGGCCAGGCAGTTTAGCAAGGATGTGTTGTTGGAGTGGGCAGAGGATGGTCATGGAATGAACTGGGCCAAAACACAGTTCTGATGAGCTCTGCTGTTGTGAGCTTGTTGCTTGAATATTTTTTCCCAGCCAAAAGTTTATGTTTATATAACCTGTGTAGTACACTAGGGAGGCACTTTTGTAACAGAGACAGCAAAAGCGAAAATTACTTTTTAAATTTAGGGGAAAATACTAAAGACTATTAAAATCTCTTTTTTTGTGGAGGGTAGAAACAGGTGAGACAAGACTCATTTCACCCACCTGCTGTGAAAGCTGAGGAAGTTTATTATACCAGGTAGTTAGAAAAGCTAATTGAAAATAGATTAATTCTGAAAAGCTATTGCTGTTTAGATTAGCAAGCTGGAATCATCACCTGCCTATTTGGAGTCCAGGCTTAATGCTTGTGCCTGGAGAATATTGAGGGCCAACTGGAACAAGTGTGTCCTTTTGTTGTAAGTGTATGTCTCTCAACTGATTTGCTCTACCGTAAAAAACCCTGCTGTTTTATTTCCTCTGGTGTGTAGGTCACACTAAATTGATCTGGCAGGCCAAAACAATATTTTTAATCTTGTTTATATGTATGAAACAGAAAGATGTGTTACGTTGCAATTTTATTGTCTTGCTGCATCCTTTGCCATCAGCCAACCTGCATCTGTTCCTCTTTGTTGGCTATTGGGAGGCAGAGTAAAGACAGTAGCCTCTCCTCCTGTGAAGGTGGCGTGGTTGATTGGTAAAACCCGAAGGCAGGACTCTGCAGAACTTCTGTTGCAAACCTCCTGTATGAGCTGGTTAATTTATGGGAAGATTTCAAGGAAGGATACATGGCATTTGAACACATTCTAGCTGAAAACTTCTGGTTGAGTCAGATGCATATCTGCCATATGTTCCCCATGCTGCCTGCTCCCTAATCTTCCCATTTTAGTTAACAACCCGTCACTCCTCTCCTCTTTAAGTCCTTTATCTTCGCTGTCCACTGAACTCTGTAGGATCTTTCGTTTCTTGCTAAGGACATTCTAGGCAAATGTTTTGTTGTTGAGTTTTCTATAACATCTTCCTTCTGATGGAAGCTAGTTCACATATAACTTGGTGTCTTCACTGATTTAAGGATGATTTTACTGAAGGGGCAGAGAACTCCACTCTTCCCTTGAGTGCATGTCTGGATTTACTGCTGGTGTTTGACCTACTTTTTGCAATTGCCCCCCACCTTGCTTGAGTTTACTCATTTATGCAAACATAAACATTAACATTGGTGGTGTTTATTAAATGTGAACATGACTAAGGATAATCTAGTGAGGGGAAAATGGAGTGGCACACCAGAGCACTGTCCACTGGCCAGCGTTCTGCAGTGGTGTTATTTCACTGAACAATGTTGCTGGGTTGATGATGTGAACAATTTACTAGACCCGCTATCTGCGGACCTGATCAGTTTGCACTTTGACAGCTTAAAAGCACGGATTGCACACCAGAGATTTATGAAAGAAGAGGCACACGAGACCTTTAGGTAAATCAGAGTGACTTCCGCATCTGTGCAGACACGTGGCAGGCCAGTGAGATGTTTGTGTAAATCAGCATACATGGATTATCACTATTTTTTTGTAGCCAGTTTGCCTAGCTATTTCTTCAGCTTCCATTTTTTAAATCTTATTAATTTCAAAACTGCCCATAACTAAGGTCTGAAGTCTTTGTGTAGTTATAGCTTTTGATTTTGAAGTTCTTGCATGGATTAAATTGTGATTTTTTTTTTTTTTTCTTTTTTAGCATCGTAGACAAAGAAGTATCATTAATGGCAGAAATTGATAAAGTTAAAGAAGAAGCCAGTAAGTAAAAAAAATATGCAGGGAACTTTTCGAATAGTTGTGGAAACATTTGTTTTGTTTAGCAGAAAATTACGCAGTACCTAAGTTTGGTTAGCACATTCCAGCATCTTTCATTGTATATGTATGCAATCAAATAAGTTTTTGATGTTCCGGGATAGTTCCTGTATAGTTTCTATCTATAAGGATGGTGCATCAAAATTTCAATATTATGGAATTAAGGTAAACCAAAAGTTCACATGAAGTTAGATTTAAATGGTTTATTCCTTCTGTTTACTTATCGGAGCTTTTTGATCCCTCTTTCCCCTTCCCCTCCCCTCACCCCCTTATTTCTATGGCATGTCGATTACTTCATTTCTATTTCTTAATCACTGTGTTCTTGCTTATATTATGTGTGAGTTAGAATACTGGAAATAACTAGAGGTATAGGTTATTGTGTGGCCTTGCATAGCTTTAAGGGATAGTAATCAAGCTTATGAATTAGAACAATGAAAAAATAAGAAAAACAGCTGTTTACTGGAATCTGTTTTCTTAATAATCTGTGGGAGTTGATCTGATTCCAGACTTTCATGTCGTCTCTGGTTTTTGCATAGGTAAGGTATATATATGCTGGCTTGGGAAACAAAAAGCAAGATGAGCCATATATTAGGATACTACAACATCTGTCTTATACCTCATCTGAGATATGGTATATCTCATACCTTATACCTCATCTGAGATATGGCCCAGTAATCAAGGGGTTGTATTTCAATAGAGAGTACTAAGAAAGAAACTGAAGAATAACCAAAGTATTGTTAGAATGATACTTTGCCTGGCAGATGAAAATATCACTGCTGTGTATGCATACAATGCTTTTATTGATTTGTGAATTTAAGTCCCTTCCAAAGAGGGTCACAAATACACATAACATTCTTGAGTGCTTCATTTGCATTTAGAATTCTCACTTAGTTCACAAATGTATACTAGTTAAATTTTTATTTAAAAAAATAATCTAAACACACTGTTGCCAGCTAATTCTCTTGCAGTTGTATATGTATGGAAACTAAAAGGTATGAGTTGTTGCAGCAAAGATTGGTATTAGCTTGTGTTTGGAATTTTGTATGCTATCTTTTCTAGTACTAACATGAAATAGATGTGGATTTGGAGTTCTGTGTTATTCTGGGGAGGCGTTGTGGATGGAAACATATCAGCAGCTTTTTTGGTTACCTTCAAAGACCAGGTAGCCATAATCAGCTGCAGGGCATGCACTCGCTCCCAGGAATACCAATGGTAAAATTCCCACTGATATCAGCAGACATGGATCTAAGCCCTAATTGCATTTTGGAAATCCACCATCCAGGGCTGATGGTATCATAGGGCCCCTTCATTAATCTTGGCCAAGTATAGTAGTAATTTTTGTGGAAAGTGAACCGTATTCTTATTTACAGGCATGCAGAGTGCTGCATTTGCACACGGCAGGTTCTGTTTCTCTGCTTTCGTGCTGACTCCACGTGTGACACTGGATGATCCCTGGACCTGTCCTTAACGATGTAGTTTCTGCTGTCTCTCAAGGCTGTTGTAGGCTTTTAAAGTGCCTTCAGAACTTTAGGCAGAAAGTTGTTATAGGACTGTAACATGCTAACCACGATTTACATTATTATTTATTTTCACATCTTTTTGCTGCACTGGAGGACTGTTTTACAGTGGGTAATCTTACTCTTACTGTCAATACTGGGAAAATTTACAAATATGATAATTTCAGGATTTTTCTAAAAAATTAGTATTTGGCTGGCATCTCATGTGGAGATAAGTGCCAGTATGAGATGAGATCATATGGTTTGGGCAGTCACTTCAGCAAAGGGGATGCTGACCTTGGGGAGAAACAATATTAGCATTACCTAGAATAAGCAATAAAGCAAAACTATTGGACAAAGAAAAACAGCTAGTAAACTGTTCATTTAATCTGATAAAAGTTTCTCAGACTTATAGACTGTATTCCACAAAAATGAAATTAAAAGATCAGCTAGAGAGATATATACGCATCTGTTCTTAGCATAAGTAATAATGTAGGCACAGATTTACTAACAGGGCTAATGGAACTGTAGCCACCCACTGCCTTCCCTGCCCTGTGTGACACACTCTCCTCTATCATATGGTTTGGTTGCTCCCACACAGCTGTACAGCCACAGCTCTGTCTCCCTGCGTCTGCTGGACCATGCTGTACTTGGTGAAACACTGGCACAGGTTGCCCAGAGAGGCAGTAGATACCTCATCCCTGGAAACGTACAATGTCAGGTTGGATGGGGCTCTGAGCAGCCTGACCTAGTTGAGGATGTCCCTGCTTATTGCAGGTGGGGTTTGTCTGGATGACCTTTAAAGGTCCCTTCCAACCCAAATGATTCTATGATACTTTCAAAAGAAGGGGCTATCTGTTTAAATAAATGATAATGGGTTGAGAAAAAAACTCTCTGTGAAAAGCCATTAATACTCACCTAAAAAAATGACATTACAAAGCATGAGCTGTTCAGGTGACTTGACAAGTCTGCTCTGGAAATTTGTGGCAAAAGAAGGCAAAAAAGCCAGACTCTCCACAGCTGTAATGGAGTCTGTGGCCTTAGGAGAGTTTACAACTACCACTCACCCTATCTTACATTTAGATACTATCTTTCCTCTCTGCCATAAGTGCTGATCCCACCAGCCAATTAATCAATTGTTGGTTTTACATTGAGTGACCATGTAGGTAATAGAGTTTGCATATATTTAATTTTAAATTGTAATGTATTATCCTGCATGTAAGTGGACTGTTGCTTTGTGCTTCATGGTTAATCTTTTCCTGTAAGAATGTAACTATTCACCCCTTCCTTCTATAAAATATGCAAGACAGGCAGTAGTGAATATTTAGTATTTTTTCATAAAGACTGTTGGACTTTGTAATACTGCCTTGCTGTAGAAATGGCAACTGTGTATATTCTGTACTTGAAAGCAAAATTGCACTGCTGGTGACTTTAACACAAACTATGTATGAACAGATTTTTTTCAGAGGAACTGAAATGCCCCTGTGTAAATAAAATATAGCATGTCTTCAGAAACAGCCTGTTGACTCCATGTAATCCTTCTGTCTATGCCTTCATGAAAGGCTCCCTGATTTTGTGCTTAAAAACAAAGCCCTGGAAAACTCTGTTTGTATAAATGATGAGGGATAGGTTTAACTTTGATTTTCTGACAGTTACCCCGTTTCCAGATCTTTTTCAACATTAGGCAGTTCAGTTAAATACGCTGATCAACTTAATCTGTGCAAGCAGCATATTGGAAGTCCATTTGAAGTTGGGGATCTGAGATGTGTGTGTGTGTGTCTCATGTGATGTATAGTGTTAATGCCCAAAGAGTAATGAATTACAGAGAAATTTACCTTCCTGGCATTAATTATTGACTCTTGGTATTTGGCAGTGGAAATCCTGACTGCTCGGCAGAAGAAAGCTGAAGAGCTGAAGAGACTGACAGACCTAGCCAGTCAGATGGCTGAAGCACAACTGTCTGAACTCAGGGCTGAAATTAAGGTCAGGCATTCACTTCTGCTTGGGCATTTTAGCTGTTGCATAAATGCCAGGAAAAAGCTGTCACATTAACATGCCCAGGCTGTTCATTCCTGTTATGGACCAAAGGGTAACTAGCTTTCCAAGGGGAAAGCATACCTTCTTGAGCATTGTAGCACCTCTGAGCAGCATACAGATGCTATCAGAGAAGTGTAAGCTATCCCCTCATAAGTGAGGAGTGGGGACTTTTGCTGTTTGTGTATCGTTTATCAGACTTGGTTAACAAGTAAACTTGATAGCTTCAGGTTTGGTGATCAAACACATATACTCTGATTAAATGACCCACTTCCCATGTGCGGGAGTGATCCACCCATCTCTGGGCTGTGAGACATGTAATTTGGTAGGGTTGGGAAAATACTTCGTTCTGCTCAGAGATCCTGTCTACAGGGCAGGGTCAAGAGTTTGCTGAGCCTTAAAGTGAACTTATTAATGGGTTTCTGTACCATCCATATAATCATTTTCTCAGAATGCAAGTCACTGTTAACTTGTCTGGTTTTTTGCAGCACTTTGTGAGTGAACGGAAATACGATGAAGAGCTGGGCAGGTCTGCCCGATTTTCCTGTGATACAGAACAGCTGAAGACCCAAATCCAGCTCTGTGGAGAAAGTAAGTGCTGGTGATTTCTCACACCAATGTTCTCAGAACATAGCGTTCCACATACTTGTCCAGGAAATGCCAGCAGAAATAACATCATGTTGTACTGCCAGTGTGTGTGCAGCAAGCCTGACGTGAGCGGTGTGTCTGGATGCAGCAGGCTTGCTGAACATGCACAAGTCAACTTTACAGTATGCAACACGTTAGACTGGCTGTACATGTGCTGCACAGTCCATCTGCATGTGCACAGTGCCCACTTGGTCAGAGATTTCCAGGTATTGCTCAGATCAGTTGGAGTTTTCCATCTAAACAGGATTTCCAAGTGGAAATAAAAGTCAGCTCTGGGGAACACTCAAATTCAGTAATTTATGAATAACGAGGAAATCAGAAGCTTCTCTGTGTGAGCCTAATGTTATGTTATGAGACCAATTCAGATCTCTCCTGCTAGGAAGTAACTCCCCAGCTTTGTAACAGTATTCACTGGGTTTTTCAGGAGCTAAAGGTAGTCCCAAATGTTCCTGTTTCCAAATCATCTACCCTTCTGCTTGGAAATTCAGGTTCATTTTTCGCTCCAAGTATCATGTCCCTGTTGCAAAATACAAGATAGTCTATTTCTCATCTTTGTCATGCTTTTTTTTCCCCCAGAAAAAAGTAAATGCTATAATGCTTTGCCCTTAATATTACCCTGTCCCATGATATCCCATCAGTACCATCAGTCAGGAGAAAAACTGTTAACACAATACTGAACTAGTGCGTCTTGGCAGAAGGAAAACAATTTTGGGAAGAAAAATAATTAATGTTTTCAAAGAGTTACTAGAAATAGAAAAAAAGAAAAAATATCACACAGTCTGCCAATAAGATCTTCTGACTGCACAGCTAAAGAACTGACTCCTTTGAGGTGTAACCAGTTTAATTCATTAGACCACAAGAATTGCTTTTGCAGAACGCTTTGAAGATCCATCTAACCTTGTATCCTGTCTCTTATTGAGGCCAACACAGGGTGTTTCAAAGGAAGGAATAAGCTTCCCAGTAATGCATCTAATTCTTCACAGTCACCTCATAGACCCTGTCTCATACCCTGAAGCTTAAGAGATTGAAAATTCTGTAAAGATTTTCCTGACTAACATAACCACGGCTGCTATTGATACAACCATAGACTGTTTTTTTAAACTCATTGAACTACTTTCCTAAGTAACTTCCAGCTGCAGTTAATTCTGCAAGTTAATTATTTATACCTCATTTCAGTAAAGCATTACTTAAGCGTAGTTTGATGCTGTGGAAATCAGGTCAGTGAAGTCAAAAGAAAAGCTATTACCAGGGAAGCAGTGCCATCTTACAAATGACTGATAGTGCACTGGCCATCTGAAGAACTTAGCTGTAATCTGCCCTCAGTGACCTTAGATGAGCAACTCATGCTGTTGGCAGCTCTTTGGTAAGAGCTCTTCAGTGCAAAAGGTGTTTCTGTTTGGAGCATCTCACAATGAGGCCCATACCCTGCTAGGAGTTGCAAGTACCCCTCAGAGATTATACCAGGTCTGTAGCTAAGAACGGACACTGTTGAGGGCTTCAACAAAAGCAATAACCAAAACCACAGAGCTCATACAAAGGAACACATGTTCTAGCATGAGAAGAGGATAGGCAGCATACACTCATGATGGAAGGACAGGAAGAAACAAAAATTATTGGACTGACATATCCAGAACACCTGATGGTGGGTTGTACCCCTTCCTTGTACATCTTTTTTGTTAAAAATACATTTTTATGACTTGCACCTGGATTTTTATATGGGCTTCCATGTACATCAGTCTGTTTTAGACTAGAGAATGCGGCAGAATTCAGTGACAGCCAGCCTTACTGCACAGAAAATTCAGTTCACTGTGTGGATCATTGCATTGTTTTTCTGAAGAGGACACCTAGTGGGAGAAATAGTTGATGTTAGCATAAGTGAAAAGAACCTCAAAAAACCTAACAAATGATGCTCAGTTGCTAAAATTATTCTGCATCTTCTTTCTCTGTACTATAAGTGGACAAATAGAAGTACCTCTTAAATAAAACAACAGGTGTCTCACTGAAGTGAGCATCTGGTTGGTCATCTGTACCAGAAGGAAACAAGAAAATTCCATAATCAGAAAAATCAGAACAGCAAATTAAGATCAAGAACTTTACTTCATTAGTCTCAGAGTCCGCTTGGCGACTGCTTAGGGGCCTTTGTGCAGAAATAGGCAGCTTGAAGAGCTTGTGGAAATGCAGAGAGGTAGGAATCAAGGATTTGTTTGGCGCACTTCACATCCAGACATGGAAGTGGTTAAGAAATCAGGCATTCTCAAAATACTAAGAGGCAGGGAGCAGGAATATACTAAGATGAGCAATAGTGCTTCCTGATGGTGCCAACTGCCATGATCTACATTTGGTTATGGTTTTTATAGATATCCGTGGTACAGAAGAACCTTTGTTAACCATCTCCTTAGAGAGGAATGAGCAACAGGCACTAGACTCTTCTTTTCTTTCTGCTTAAAAAATATTTAGACATACTAAGGAAGCTTTCATGGGTATTACCTGTGTTGTAGCTAGTACATATATAGACAGCAAATGTCAGCTTCTTCAGCCTTCCATGATCAAAGAATAATTTGGAATCAAATATAGTCTGTGGTGTCTGCAGGCACAACTTCCTTTCACCTCAAGCAGTCGAGAGAGTTACTGGCATAACTTCCTTCTGGTGTTTCTTCCTTTGTTGCCTGAAGACTCCATTAGGAGCATTACTGGTAGGACAGCAGTGCGTGGGCAGTCCTGACAGCACATGCGTTCGGCTCAACTGGTTAAAAGTTCATAAGCAAACCAATAGGTGCCAGGAATTTTGAAAAGTTTTCTTGGATGACCAAAGCCTAGCCTTCTGCCAGGCTCCTTCTAGTTTTAGCACAGCTCCACCACATTGGCTCTTTTGTCTCCAGAAGTGCTTCATGATGAGGCAGTTTCACAGAAGTAAAACACTATGACCTAATTCTGACCCTAGTTATCTAGCTTATTTCATTATCTAAAATAAAGCTAGAACAATGCTACCAAATTAACTGTAAGCAGGGTAAGAATACAGCCTTATGTTTAGATGTTGATCTTTTAACTGATAACACAGAATACTTTTTTATAGTTTCTCATCCAAAGAACAACTATTCCCCAAGAACACCATGTAGTTCAGTGCTGACTTCAATGACCTCGCATGCAACAACTGGCAAGCAAAATACGCACGCCCGAAAGTCCTCTAGTAATGCCAAGAACTCTGATAACAAAACAGCCAGCACTAAAGCACAAGGTCATCTTTCTTCCAATCCAACAGAATCTTCTTCCCAAGGAATCCCAACAAATAAGCAGGTAAGAAACCAGTTATGAATTAAATTAAATTATTTCAAAAATTTCAGAAAAATATGCAGCACTGAAAGTTTGTTAATGCAAAATCGAATACTGGTTTGCAGTCCAGATATTTAATAATTTTGAAAATATACAAGTATATATTTTCCAGCTTCATTTTCAAGGCAGTGTGAACATGCAAGGTGGAAATACCAGAAATGCCATACCAGCAAAGACTGCTGCCTGATGTCCAGAAGTGACTAGGGGCAGTTGATAGACTGAAAAAGAAAAATCCTCCATGATAGCTAATTGCCCTAAATGCTATGACAGAGAAACAATTTTTTCCTGATCCTTGACAAATGATCAGTTGATGTGCTGTTGAAGCATGATAATTAGATAGACTTTGAAAGTGGAATCCTGCCAGGTTTAAAA
Source organism: Fratercula arctica (assembly GCA_947846985.1). Classification (NCBI taxonomy): domain Eukaryota; kingdom Metazoa; phylum Chordata; class Aves; order Charadriiformes; family Alcidae; genus Fratercula; species Fratercula arctica. The sequence goes on from CANTUZ010000008.1 coordinate 29,783,555, forward strand.
GCATATTGTTTCAGAAGCTGTATAATACACCTTATAGTATTGTGCTACATTGCTAGCTATTTCATTGTAAGAGCACCTTACAGTGTCCTTGTACTCTTGTGCTTAGGTAAAGCTGCCACTAAAGCTGGTCTGAATTTTGTCCCAGTAAGAATTTTAGGCTCAAGTAGGTGCCTGAAGGGAGAGGTAGGAGCATTACATTATGCCAGTGCATGTATGGAATCAGCTGCCCTGGCAGTCAAGCAAATAGAGCAATTCAGCCATTTCCCACTAAGGATCAAAGTTTTCTCTGAGCAAGATATCACAGTGGACATCTCTCACACCATGTGGATTCTTAACTTGACTTTAATTTACATGTGAATTTATGTTCTTCCTGCAGTCTTACTGTAGTATTTACACAATACTTTACTAAGAAAGGTATGTTTGTGATTTTGGAAAAAAACAGTCAGTATCAAGTTCTTCAGTGCTTCTTAACTGCTGCTGTTGAGCTGTCTAGTATTTCACCCCCTTTTCTGTAGTCTCTTGAATCGTGGCAGATTTTAATTTGGCATCAGTGGTAAACCTGCCATCTATATTTCCAGGCTACTCAGATGTAGCATGTTACTCATAGTTCAGTTTTTAAGTGTTATAGATATGTATATATAACTATATATATAATATAGTTATATAGAAATATATGTAACAATCAAAACTGCAGAGCGTTTTCCCTCTTCTAGTTACACTGAAAATCTTATTCTGCAATTTTTGTTAATTCTGATTGCTGTATTTCTTGTCCTGTTGGAAGGATTCAGATAACCTAACAGTTATCCAATTTGTTTCTGGGTAGAACGGGCCTTCTAGTCAGAGGCGAAGATTCAACCCACAGCACCAAAACATCCGGCTCAATGGATCTCTTAAGTCACAAGGTGCCAGTAATGAGGCAGATCAAAATAATGTAAAGAGTGGCTCCAGGTCTGAACACAGAAGACAGCAGCATAACAGCTTCAGATCTAAAAATAAAGGAGCTATGAAAAACCAAGAGCAGTCCACAGCTACAAGGACCACAGAGAATCCGACACATTCAGAAAAGACCCGACGGAAGCATCACACACCAGACACCGCAGATCACAGGCCTTTCCAAGGCAGTGTTGGCAGGGTGTCGCAATGCAATTTATGTCCTGCGAGGATGGAGGTCTCTGCTGACGCCACTGTTCTTTCAGTGCCAGCTGTGACTTTAGTGGCTTAAAATGTCACAGCGACAGCAGGCAGAGAAATTTTAATCTCTTCATTTTAGTTTCTTGCTCGAGATGCTTGTTGGTGAAGAAAATAAGTCAGAACATAGTCATTTTAAATCTGTTGCTGCTTAAAACTTGTTGGTATCTTTATTACTAACCAATTATCAAAATTAATTCATACTTTCAAGGCTTTGCCCAATATGTTCACGGTTATTTTGTCATGACAATACAGAATCTTACCAAAGCAGCATTTACTTCTTAGAAAAATGAAATCTAGATTGGAAAAATAAATCTATAATTAAATTCATGATAGCAAAAACCTGTTGTAGATATGTGGCTATACCAGTCAACACTATTGTTTTTTAGAGCAGCCTGTGTTAGAAGGATCCCAGGAAGTCTGTATGCTGTGGTCTGCAATGAAATCAGATCATCTTGTAGAATTTTAAGCAAATCTCTATACACCTCTCTCTGTGCATGTATACATGTACATGCATGCACACTGTATACGCAGAGAGTATTGTTATATACAAGAACATTTGAAAAAGCAGTACATTTGATTTTAGCTTATTATTGCATAATCTGAGATCTTTAAATTCAAGTATAAATTGTATTAAATGTATTACATATTGGTATTTTTCATTGACAAACTATTTCTATGAGGCTGAGGAAAAATGCTCATTTCTTAAGTTCTGAATGTATATAGTCATGGCACAGCCCTATTCTCCATCCTTATCAGCCACTTTTCTATGACTAGTTGGATTTATTTTTTTGCATATGAAAAGTTGCAGGTGTTCTAGACTTGAATCCAAATTATTTTTCTATATTTTTGCTGTAGGAACCATCTGTCCATAACAAGAGCTATGACTAATAAATTTGTTACAGCAACATGCAGCAGAATGTGGAGGTACATATTTGAGCAGATACTACATCCTTCTGAATTTTCTATTAAAATAAAAATCTTACTTAGTCTTAATGTTCTGATTCTGTATTTCAGAAAACCTGTTTCTTCAAAAATATTAAAATCTTCTTTCTAAAATATTCTGGTGTTTGCTGCTTTGCAGTGCCTATCCTTTGTGATCTTATTCAAATTGTATTTGCTTAATTCAACAGGTATCAGTGGGAGACTTTCAGCTGAGTTTGGATTGGAGCAGGCTTTTGACTTTAGCTAGATTCTAATGCCACAAGTGCACAGAAGAGAACGTTCCCAGGAGAGCCGCCTCCATCTTGGACATACTTTTAATATAAATTACTGTTTAACATAGTAAGGTGTCAGAATCCAGACCTGGCAGCAAGTGAACTAGTGGCCTAAGTGTCAGAACGAGAAAGGTGGAAAAGGTCAGTAAGACTGACCTCCCACTGAGGTCAGTAAGAGCGGGACACTTGAGAATCTGTAAAAGTTTATTGTTAGGGTATTGTTTGCCATTGCTTTTTACCAATTTCCTCTGCCTAATTTCTCTTAGCTGACTGCACACTTTCTTAGTAGGGACTGGTTTACTTTTCCGCTATGGCCCTTGGAAAAATAATCTCAAAGTGTACAGCAAAGTGCATTCCTTATGGGTGATTTTGATTATTTTTATTTCTCTTGATATCTGTATACAGTTTTTTACCCATGAATATTGGTAAAATCTGATTCTAAAAGGCAAATAACTCATCTTCATCTGGAAGAGTGGTGAAAGAAAAATAAGCATAGGTAAACACTGGCTTTCTTAGCGTCGCAAGCACTGCTTTTATCCTAGTTAATTACCTGTCACACTTTTAAGCTGAATGTTTTAAGTAAATGGAACTGAAATATCAGAATCTGTGTTTGCACACCAATCAGGCAGCTTTTCAAAATTGTGTCTGCTGCCTCACAGTTTGACCTGTAATCTCACTGTAAGATATGTAATTATAATTTCCATGTAGATATTACACAGGAATCTTACTATATTGTCCTTACATAATTTGTGAAATTTATTTATGTCTCTTCTTGTAACACCTCCTAAAAAAAACCCAAAATCTAACTGACCTGTAATGATTTTTACTCCTTTTAGCTTCTCCACTTGATAGGATTATTGAAAGTTATTTTATTCCATAAGTCAGCTTCTCACAAGCAGGCTTCTGCAGATAAATAAAATCTGTAACATAAGTCACAACTCCGCACAACAGGACCGCCTTGCACTCTTCAGTACAGCTAACCTTTGATGTGCTGGAGGCTCAGTATGTGACAGACCCAGGATTAGCAGGTGAGAGACAGCATTTCTCTTCAGACTGTGATGCAAACACATTTTCTTTGAGAGATGCAAGCATGGATTTGGTTGGGCTGGAGAGCTGGTTGCTTCTGGGAATGCTGCAGTCTTGGCACACCAAGCGTGGTTTAGTATTGCAGTACACTTTTTGTAGCTGTGTCACAACAGTATCTCTTCATCTTTCATTGCTTGTGTGTCTATGCTGGGAATTATATCTGCCACTTTCTTGGAGTGTTTTACTGTTCACAAGAATTATAAGTAATTGAATGCTCTTGGGCCCATCTTCAACAGAACTCTTTTTTTAGCTTGTAAGCACAGAGCTAGCTACGCGTGACACTCTTTTTAATGTAAAGGATTTGTACAGGGGGCGGTGAGGGAAGTAAGGGCAGGACAAGGCTTGACTTTCAGGCCAGCCATCTTCTTTTTTTAAAAAGCGCCCTCAATTTGCAAAGCAAATACAGCTGTTTGGCATCACTCAAACACAAACATGGAATTCCCACTGCACTTTGTACTCTCTTTCAAAAGTGGAAACTCACCTTAAAGGGCAATATTTTAAAGCAGGTTGGGTCTGTTTATCTTCTGTGTAAGATTAAACTAAAAGTAAGGTCAGAACTCAGCAAAATAAAGGACAAATTTGCAGTTGGAAAACCAAAAAGAGAAGGCAACTCAACGCAGCCAAGCTAATTGGAAAACTTCCATTATTTAGGTGTATTTGGAAAAAAATGGTTAAAAAAACCTCACTTAATGTGTTTGAAAATGTCACCCTGAAACTAATAATTCTGGAAGGGAAACCTTGATCTTCTAGCTCTTTCCTGCACCCTGTTGTTGTAGGGGAACACCTGGTCTGAGCTTGTATGAATGGCAGTTCTTACTGCGAGTCTGATTCCCCATGTAGTGACTGGGCTGCACCAAGATTTTATAAATGAGCTACATCCTTCATATACTTGTGACTGCAGTAGAGGCACCATGGGATCCAGAGGTCTCGAGTTCCAGTACCACTGCCAATTACCCATGTGAGGATATAATAGAAATTTGCCAGAAATTGGAGACAATACAGCTATTTTATTATGGCAAACTACTAAAACAAACTGTACTAAAATGTTCATGTATGTTGTATCAGAAACTTGAATGAGTGAAAAGATATCTGTATAGGAAAGGGGCAGCTTTGAAAAGGGCCAAGTCCTTGATGCAAACTCTGAGCATGCTACACAGCAGATCACATCACCCTATGAATTTGCAAAGTAATTTTCAGCCAAGACTGATCAATTCTGGTATAAACAGCCATATATTTTTTTTTTTTTTTTAATTTTTTTTTTTGGCAAGAAGAAAATTCTGTAAGAAGAGATACCCAAAAAGCTCGGAAAGCAGCAAATGTCTGTAACATCAGCCTTACCTGTTTCTACTGCTTAATGGTTTTTATTAAAAGCTGTTGCCCAAAAATAATCTAGATTTTTGTGGAGCTATGTTACTACAGAGTATTTACAGAGTTTTACCTCTAACCACGCTTTGTAACTGCAGCTAAGGGACAGCCAGCTTCACTCCCAAGTTGTTGATGACACAACTGGCCTCCTGTTTTTATCAGGTGAGAATTTGTCCTTCATGGATTGGGAAGAACTAGGAAGATGAGATGTGCTTACTCCTGGGTAATGTTAGTATTTCTCTTTAGCCACAGTAAGATTTGAACTACGTAATGTTTATTATCTAAGCAATTTAATGTAAGCCGGTTTAAAAGAGTACTTTTCTGCTCTGGAAGAGCTGGTAGGGAAATAAGTGGAACAGTTTGAAAGAAAAAAAGACGTAGCTTTAGTATTTCCATGGCTGTTCAGCTACAAACAAGCCTGATGAAAACTCTCCCTGAGGATCAGTGGTAACGTGCCTATCACATGAAATAACATCTGCTTGCTTACATCAAGTACAAATGAGCTCTCCATACTCTGAAGCAGATAGAATTACATCTGTTTGAATCGCATCTTCGCCCTCTGCATCACAAGCCCATGTGTAGTCACAGAGGAGTATTTTTCTAGAAATTTAACTCGGAATTGTGTTTTTCTTGTCTCCTTAACCCGTATGATACCATGTCATTGGTGGTTTGGAAAGATGGTCGTGTGAAAGTGAGAACTAAACAACTGGAAAATGGACAGCATTTGTGAGAAAAAAATTCATGCATCAAACTACACTGGTGATACATCTGTCAGCCTACTGACTGCAGCTATTAGATACTAGTAATCATTAGATTACTAAATTGGAGTAACTTTCTGAATGTGGTCTTTCCTGAACATGATCTCTTCTATGATATATGATAATTTTTCAAAGATTCAAAGTAAACCATTGTTACAACACTTGGCAATGCGTCTAATCCCACCTATAAAACTGTAGCTCACCTTCAGTGGTTCCTCAGTCGAACTATCCAGTGTGTACGTATGGTGTGTCACAGTTTATCAGTGCAAATGCAGTACCAGCTGGTACTTTGTTAGTTAAGTCAGGGAAGTGAAATGTTAAGAAAACTGCAGACTTTAAAGAAAGTTGGGAAGATACAGTTTTGAGGAAATTTCAACCTGCAGGAAACTCAGACTTGCAGAATTTGTGCTCCTTGTTCCAGGCCTCAAAAAACAGTTGTCTATTAACAAGGTTAAGGGATGACTTGTCCTCGCACTGGCAAGTTTCATTTGTTTTCAGCTATTGGCCTCACAGAGAGAAGATGAAATTCTATTTTACTTCCACATTTTAAAAGGCTTCCGGTAGATAAACAAGTAGAAGATAAGTATTAAAAACTGCTTTTCAGTCAGATTATTATGGAAGATAAATTTCACAGACTTAGTGTCAAATTATGAATTGCATGTCCAAAAAAGAGGAGATTACATTTTGTTAGTATCTTCCTATAATTTTTGCCTTGTCCTTTCTTCAGTGAAACTTTTTTTTGTTGGGATAGGAGGAGCCTTGGGATTGTTGCTCTTTAGGTTTATTTTTTAAGAAAAACCGCTAGTTTAAAGATGCTAAAAGTAAGCTGGTCTTCAATATACATACCAATAGCAGAAAATTACAGTACTGTACACCTTTACAGTGACTACTGTTCATGGCAAAGTGTCTCCTTAAAAATATGTTAGTACATGAAAAATTGGGGTTTTCACTTGTGCAAATGTTTCAAGTCCTTGTGGTTAGGAGAAAAGCCTGAAAATGTGGTTGCTTCTAAATGATCTAGAAAATAAAACATTTAAAGAACCCTTCTGTGATTCTAATAGTTTCAGGAATTTTAAGAACGTTGCATTTTGGCAATGTGATAGGACTTCTCAGCATTTAGGGACAGCTATATTTACTGTGCTGGAAAAGCAAGAGCAGTATCAAAACAAAAACCCTAGCACCCAACTGTAAGCATGCAAAGGCACAAAACAAAGCCAGGTTTCATTCACTGATTTAAACAACTAAAAGGCCTTTTTAAAATCAGTGAGCCAAATTTGGCTTTCCTCTGCTGATAGAAACATACAGCAGCTCTTCACTTTAGTATCACTGCTCAAAATTACGCTGGTACAAGAAGGTCTCCTCTGTCCTGCTCTGGGGGAAGGAGGGATTATTCTATCGATCTTCAAATCAGGGCACCTCTGTTAACACTGTTCTGCTGCACGGAAGTTGAGGTTGTCCCCTCCTCATTTGAAAGGACCTGCAGGAGGACATGAGAAGGGCAGCTGTAACTCAGAGCTATGAGGTTCCCTGCAGCTGCAGGAAATGCCCCACAGTGCTGCGATACAGAATGCCAAGGCTGCCCCGTCTGCCCGCAGCAGTCTCCCAACAGCAGATCATGCCACGTTAGGGAAATAGTACATGTGTGTCTTAGGTCTATGGAAAAACTTGCCTCGTTACTCCCTAGGCATGCTCTTCCTTTCCTGTAGTGCTGAATTTTCTCACTGTGTACAACCAAAGGTGGTTCCTTTAATTGCCATTAATAACAAAAGGGTGACTTATCCTGACCATAATTACCAGTAAGTGCATTCAACTTTACCCAGTCTTCACAGTACTCAGTATGTTGCACGCTCATGGCAAGCTTGTATCTAATAAAAGCTACTTATTGTTACCTATTTTCCCTCACTTTAAATATGCAGATAAAGGAACCTCTAGTAAATGTTAACTGTAAAGTTGATAAAGAGGTCTTCTTTTATGCTGTGCACATACTCCCTTTAATGAGGTCAGTTCTACTAGCATAGCCTAACAGAAATACAAGCGTGCGATACTGTAACATTAGACTGCATATGAGCTTGAGGGTTTCTTTAATCAATTTTTCTTCTTCCTTTCCCAACATCTAAAACATACTTAGAAATAAAGCAGAAAACACACTTCTGTGCTCACTTAAAACAATTTCTCCCTATGCTTTTCATTAACTTTTTCATCATGATTTTCTACCTAATCTTTGAATAAATGACCACATGAGAGATTATGATCTCTTCTTTGACCAGAAGACGGGATCTAGCCTATCAGGATGAGTCAAACATTATCCATCCATTTTATCATTCTTAAGCTCAATACTCTCTGTTAATACAGCTGGTTCTTTCTTGTTTAGTACCATAGAAGTAGTAGGAATTTCAAGAGCAGCACTGTCCTGTTGGCTTGTTTTACTGGACACAGCAGAAGATGGCTGAGATGGTGTCATGAGTGGAGTTCGCTTCAGCTTTATTACACGGTTGCTTATGGGCTTCCTAGACGCTGCGCTCTTGAAAGTTATTCGACTTGTCCCATTGTCAGCGCCCTGCCTTCCACAGAGCACCTGGGAATTGCTGGGCACTGATGTGCATGTTGTGGATACAGTTTCAGAAGCTTCTTTGTGCATCATCACACTTTCACTATTGGGTCGTTTAAGAGTTGCTGTGGAACGTGAAGCACCGCAAGCAGCTACCTTTAATGCAGCTGAATTCTTAACTTTGATATGGGTACTTGTCGAGGGACCTGAGAATCTAATTGGCTTGGGACCTGCTTTACATGGTAAATAGTCTTCCTCTTCAGTAAAGTCAATTAATCGTCTGTAAAACAAAGAACTTTAATTAAAGAAAAAAAACCTATGTACATAAATTATTCTTTTTATAACATTATTACAAAACAGTCAACCTGCGACGGCCACCCACAAATCTGTTCTTTTAGGTTTTGCATGTTACGATATCATTGATGGTTCTTAACTGTTCATCACTGTAATCAGGCTTGCTTTTATATGAATAGTACCAGCACTCTCTTCTACCTGTGTAAGTAATATTACACATTAAAAACGGTAAAAAGGATATGGTGCACAAACTAGGTGAAAATTAACAAGAAAGAAGGCTGGTGGAGTTGTAAAAAGAAAATACTAAAATGCTACAGATTAGGTACAAAATCCACTAAATACTAGTCTTCAGTATTTAGCAGTACTAGTAATACTAGTATTTAGTAGTACTAGTAAAACACTATATAAGTTATCTACAAAAATGTAAGACCCAACTACACAGGAAAATAAAACTTAGAGTTCCGCACTATGTAATTTGATAAAAGAAGGAGGAAGATATTGCTTCTTTCTCTCTCCCCCATTTCGTTTTAATGTAAGTGATTATGGATAATCAATCATTCAAGATAAAATGTTAAAAAAAAAAAAAAGCTGTGCAAGAAAGCCTATGGAGTCTCATGGCAACTATAACTGATACAAGTAAACAGCATTTTTAAAGTATTACACAAATGCTGTTTCTCAGTGTTGGCAAAGAAAAATGGACAGATGCCTAGAATCATTTTTGGAGAGATGAAGAAGAGGGAGGAGAACATTGAGACCAAATTAAACTCAGAGAATATTAACAATGTATCAAAAATGTATCAAAACAAAAGATGTCAAACTGTGGCTCTACTGCTGGCTCCTACATGGGGTAAAGCTACTAAAACGTGGTAGTAGAAGAACGAACATGTAGGAATCGGATTATATCTAGATTTTGAGCTGATGAAGAAAAGCTGTAGCTTTAACTAACCTGATTGTCAGGAATGAAGAAACGTTTACCTGGCAGGTCAGTTCTGTAAACAGGCTACAAACTGTGAGAGCCACTAAAGAACAGCTTAAAAGATACACTACAAAAGTGTTGATGTTCTTCAGGGTACTTGCACTTTGGATTTTAAATGATCTGTGAAAGGCCACAGGGATTCATGCCAAAAGAATAAACAGTATCTGAGAGTAATAGTTCTCACTATTGCTCTTGTAAAACTGGTATATGGTGACACTGTTCAAACAGAAATCCTGCAAATAACCTAGTACTTAATAATGAGTCCAGGGAGGTTTTCCTCAGAGCCATAAGGTGAGAAAGTATTCTCAACTTCTGCACATCCTAGATCAAAAGAACCAACAAAACAAAAAAGGAAAGCTTAAACATTCGAAGATTTGGTGCTTTAACAATAGCAATGAAGTACAGGTAAAATATCATCAGTAACTAAGTTCTTTTACAATATATTATCAGTAACTAGGTTCTTTTACAATATTTCAAGACAGTATATGGTCTCACCAGGATTATTATGGTACATCAGGAGTTTAAGGTGAAATCTGAACATAGTTTTTTGAGGGTGCAGAAGAACAGAGAAGACAAATCAAAGCAGAGAGATGGGAGATAAAACAGGCAATGGTAGTAGAGGAGCAACCAGGAATATACGTAGGCTGTTTAGCAGTCCAGGGATCAAATAATCACAGTCCTTCCTATTTGAGCTATGAAAAGCAAAGAATGTGGTATCCAAAAGAAATGGGGAGGCTAGTGAGATAGTTTTCAGTTGGATCATTGTGCTGATGTGACTCTACGGCTGCTACTGAAATGACAGTGTGGCCAGGGACAAGGAAGGTCAGCAGGATCCTCTTCTGTCTAGCGGCAATAGAGGCTGTAGGGTGGCCCAGATCAACTGCATAGCTGCACCTGCAACAGCTGCTTTTGGGTAATGTAGTCAAAGGTATCACTGTAAAACTGCAAAGAAGAAATTCCAGAAATTCCTTCTAAAAAGGAAGGCATCTCACATGTGAAAATCAGTTAACCTTTAAAGTTTTCAGTTAAATTTCTTTTTTAGCCGTCCATTTAACTGCTCTCTACTTTTTGAAATTACTCCTTCCCACTCTAAAGTGATGTTTTAAAGGCCAAAGAAGAGTTTCAGCAATCTAAAAAAGATAATTTTTCTAGCAAGTTCATTTCTGCAAATAAGTTCTCTGATTATATGACACTTTTTAAAAATGCAAGTAGAAAAAACAGCAAAAAACTCAACATTCATAGCTATTCAAAGAACCTGAAATTATAAGATTGTGCTATATTTCTGCTTTATTTTAAGCCACCCATGCAAGTCAGCGTACCTTTTATGAACTGGAGGCATATGATGCAAACTGCCTTTCAAAGGGCGTTCTTCAAGAGTCCAACATTCAATCAGCTCCTGAGGCACTCTCCAGTAGCTGACACCTGCATTTCAAAGGGACATTGTATTGATGAGCTGAGAGAACATAGTCAGTATTATGTTTGTATACACCTGACTAAATGGATGCATGTATTATGTAGAATTTCAGTTTTGAAACTATGCTGACATGAACACTGCTTACAGCCAGCGTGCTTCTAGGGCTTCCACCAGAGTGCCCAATGCTAGCAGGCCATCACCCCTTGCACGTGGTGGCTCTCACTACATCTGTTCATTCATGTCAATTCATGTCATCTTCTTGGAACATCCCTTAAGACTCTATTTATTTTTTTTTTCCAAATAGCCACTACTATGGGATATTTTACAACATGTTACTTACTGAATGAGTAAAAATGTATGCAGAGTTTTTATTATAGTTAATTGGCAAGTATTTTTCTTATTTTTCTGTAAAGAAGTAGTACTACTGAAATAAAAGAAAAAAAAATTAATACTCTACCTCTGCCTTCCCAGGCATCGAAAGCATCCATCATCTTTTTCAACTCAGCTACTGAGTAATAGCTCCAGATGTATTGGATGTTATTTCCAGCTTCTCTAGAAATATTGTTTTAAAGGTAACAGTTATGTGGTAAATCTAGCTAAGTCTTTAAAAATGTAACACTGATGAAATGTATCATTCCTTTTACCAAATTCTAACTATAAGGACTTAATAGTAAATATTTTGTAAAGTAGAAAGGAAAACATTACTTAAATTTAATTTTCATTTGTATAAGAGGTTCTAAATAGCCGTCCTTCTATGATCTGCATGCCTGTGAACACCTATTGCTAAAAATGGATATTCATGAAAGAATAGATGTTCATAAAAGAATAATTACACAATTAATGGTGTAAAATGTATTCTTCTAAATCTCAATCATTTATTCAATGGAAGAACACAGTAGGAGGACAGATGCCTGATTCTATGTGTCCAAATACTCTCAGAATAAATATTAATGTTCCTAGCCTAAACCTAGAGAAATAAGCATGCTAATTATAAAAATGACAAAACATCAAAAGCTCTATCTTAACTATGTTTCAAAAGGTACACAGGGAAGTACACTTGCAACACTGTACTGTGGGACCAAGAGAAAGATAAACTACTTACAGACACTCAGAAGTACACGTCTACCAATAATTTACAAATACTGTCATAAAAATACATTAATAGTGTAGTAGAGATGTACATGTCCTTTAAAGAATTAAAACCATTTCCTTTCATCTTCAGTTCTTTTCAGTGTTAAGTATTTCTTTCAGCTGTCTTAGAAGACTGCAAAATACAATTGCATGAATCACAGCCATCTCTGAATATTTTGGAACTTCTTCCGGATGGGGATTCATTCACTGTATTTAGTGTAAATATCATCCTAAATCAGAAAGTAATTTTAAATGGTCGAGACATTTTAAAAATAGCAAGTAAAACGTAATAAGAACTTACAGCAACTGCATGCCAGCCACCTTTTGTGGAGTCTCTCAATTTCTTGTATACTCCTTGCTTAGTTTTTATCTTTTTTGTTTGTCTGTTTAATGTGACCATTGTAATAGCCAGCTGTTTTCGAAGCCGGAAAGAATCTGATTGCTTCCACAGATTTATAGTACAATAATGCTACATTATGCTACATATAATAATATTTAGGTATTATTGTAATATGTGAGTGTTCATTCTCACTTCATAGTGCTTGCACGTGTTTGACAGTCATCTTACCTTTTGTAAATGCTTTTACTACGAATTTTTGTTCCTAGCTCCTTATTAATTGCATCAGTCCCATCAGCTCTAGTGGCATACACACCAATAATTTTACTTTCACAGCTTGCTCCAGAAGTATTGAGATAGTGCAGGACCCAAACTGTAGGCTTGGTACAAACTAAATCATAAGAATCGCAGAAATCTAACAAAGCCTAGAAAAAAAATAAACCACAAAATACTAATATATTAATGAGAATACAGTATTTTTAGTTGAATAAGCTTTCATATTTAAGTTTTCTTAACTGTACTGATGAGCTCTTTTAAGTAAATCAAGGATGTAGTTTATCTGGAATAATGTGTGCAGTATTTCGTATCTAATGTTAACAGAGAATGCTGTAAAACTAGGAGAAATTCACAGAAAGGCAACAGAAATACTTAAAGGTATGGCAAATCCCTAATATTAAGAGAAATTGAAAGGCCTGGAAACGTTTTATGCTTTTCAAAAGGAAATTAATAAGGGAGAATGTGAAATATATGGAACAGTAGCTTACTAAGAGAACACAGATGACTGTCAGGACTAATACAGCCATATTTGGTAATATGAGTTAATTTCCAAACAGTTAATTAGAATTAGCTTTTAAGTAACGATACTCTAAAATAGACAAACCTTAGGATTTAAAGTAATATATTAATTTTATTTTCTCCTTTCTTGTTCTAAAAAAAATGGCAAAGTACATTTTATCTTTGAAGTTTTAGGATGACTTTTTAAAACTGAAAAAAAAAAAAAAAAAAAAAGCCCACAACCCAAACATCTTAAAGGGATCAAATTGAATCTCAAATAAAATATAAAGCCAAATAGGGAACTAAACAATGTCATTCCTACTATGCAAGTTTTACAGCAGACTTGCATGTAAAACAGTCAAATTTAAACTGTTGCTGTATTGCAATGATGGGAAAAGTTGATGTCCTTAACTACTATGTTTGCACTATCAGCTCTAGGATTTCTCTAATCTAAAACTCTGAATTTACTAATGATTCAATGTGGTGACTAAAAAGTGCTAACTTGCATATGCTGTGGTTTTAGTATCTGATGCTAATGAATGGTGTGGATTACAGACTACATCTTTAAAAATTTAAGAAATATCAAGACCTTTTTAAGCTGTATATTTGACCTTAAAGAATACGTCTCCATTTCATTGGCCAAATGGTCAGACAGAGTGTATGGATAAGGGATGCCAAAATAATCTGCTTCCTCCTGCAATGCAATTCGAATTTGTTCATCTTCAGGAATCCGAACTTCTCCATGAAGGTAATCCAAAAGATATCCAAACAGGTTTCCATCTCGATCAATTAGACATGCTCCTGAAAACAAAAATAAAATTATTTAAAATACTGCTTCCAGCAAGCAAAGACAGATTTGTCACTTTATACCAAATCAAGTAAAGCCTTTATATAAAACTTCTGTACTAGTTTTACTTACCTAGGAGGAGCGAGTGTACTTTCTTTATTCTTTTAAAGCTACTATTCTGCTTCCCTGGAATATTAGCTGTTTGAAGATAAAATTCTTAGTGCAGTAAGCATTTCTTTGGGATTTCAGTGAAATCACTAATCTGCATAGAACCATACCAACATACAACCTCAGCTGTACTGCACTCCACTTAAAATGCTAAAATCTAATTCTAGGTGCATTTCTAATTCTCACTGCAGACACATCTTTTCTCAGTACTGCAGAGATTTTTTCAATTTTGGATCTAAGCAATTTAAAAGAGTTAAAAGTAGCATCAGCTCCAGTACACATCTAGTCTAAACTTCCTTGAATATTGCTCAAGTTTTACAGTATTTTTTTGTTTCTTTTTCTTTCCCTTGCCTGCTGGGCTCAAGGACCAGTACAGAAACTGACCAAACTATACACAGCTCTATACAATAGGCTGTTCACTGCAACTGAAAGATGGTAGCAAAGCCCTGCATGTAAAAATGTTAAACATTTCAGATATTTTGAACAGTCAAAAGTGTACAAGGAATTACTATTCTCCACCCATCATATCTTTAAACTGGACATACTTTGGCAGGATTTCCAAGTCACAAACAAGTGTGAAATTTGACCCATGAATGGTTTTATTCAAGCTTTCATATCAGGCCATGGTGGTGAAAAATGCAGTCTTTACTGGGTAATGAAGTATTTTGAAACAAAGATTAGACCCAGATCTCCTTATGTAATGAACAGAGAGAGTGAGATGCCTCTGGAGAATATAGAGGGTCATAGTTAAATGCCAAGTACTCTGCCAACTTCAATTTTATCTATTTTCATATCCATACTGAAGAAATACATTCCAGAGCCATAGTTTGGACTGGGACAAGGCAGGGGTAAGCACTGTACAAACATGTATGTTTGCAAACATGAGTAGTCTTGTGGAATTCTGATTAATTACTCCTAAGTATAAAGTCATGCGTACACAATTGTTTTACGTCCTGGAATTAAAGAAGCCAACTGATGCTCAGCAGATTGGGAAAAGAGATATACTATAAAATGCATAAATATATATATAAAAGCATGTTTTTGCAATAGAACTCCCTGATCAGAATGTCATATTTACAGCTTGAATATGTTTACCTGATTCATCGACTTTCAGAGGAAAGCGTCCACTAAACATAGAAGCTAGCATTGAATCCTTAAAGCAGCATAAAGACTCGCGCCTGGCTGTGTATAAACATCCTCGTACATTAAGTCGTAGAATACCCTCGACGTCTTCAGTCTTGCCCTCTTCCATTGCACTTGCAAATGGTGGTGTTGATTACAAGCTATTCAAACCTGTAACACATACAAACAAAAGTAAATCTAATGCCAGTTAAGACTGAATATATTATATACAAGACCTATGCATTAGCTCAGCTTTTTCATGTTTGCTACACAATACTGTAAAGGGGCTTTTAAAACAGGTCTAGAGACATATTAGTACAAATAGGCAAATATTTTACACATTTACTACAAAAAACCTAGGGCATTTTACTTTGCTAGGAAGCACAGAGGTTACTTTTTTGAGACAAATGTGTAAGCAGAATTATGTGGTCAAGACGTGTAAGCATAGCACTGGAAGGATATTCTGGGAAATTTTGCTTTGGGTATAGTTCAACACACTAAAAGTGCAGTAATTTTGTATTAAAAACAACATGGCTTCATTAAAATGTGATCTTTAATTAGGGCTGCTTTAACTAGTTGTTGAAGTTGTCACATCATTAATGCCACATTGCCAATAAATACTTTTACTTGTGCCTGCCTTGGGCTCCCTGCAGGGGGGGGCCCTGTCTGGGCAGAAAAAAATTGGTACAAGAAAATCTTCAAAACGTTTGGGCTTTGTTTGGGTTTTTTTGGTTTGGTTTTTGGGTTTTTTTTTTTGTTTTGGTTTGGTTTGGTTTTTTTTGAAAGCACGCCCTTTGAGGGGTACTAACTCCCACTATGAGCCTTTTGCCTGGGCATCTGCTATTGTTTCAGCAAAATTAACTGATGAACTCGCGGCCCGCGGGGGAGGCAGCCGGCAGCCGCCCCCGCAGCGGGCCGGGGCGCTCCCGTCCCTCTCGTGGGGCGCCGCTGCGCCCAAAGAGGGGAAGCCCCCCCCCGCCCCTCCGGGAGCCGTCCGGGGCTGTCCGTGGGGGCAGCCGCCATCCCGCGTTACCTGCGCCGCCTCCTCCCGCGGCGCTCGCCGGGCCTGGAGCAGGCTGGGCCGCCTGAGGGGCCGCCTGGGCTCCGCAAAATGGCGGCCGGGCGGCAGGAAGGGCCGGGCCCGAGCCGAGCGGGTCAAGGAGAGGAGCAAGCCCGTGCGGCGCGGGGTGCCCGCGGCGCCATCTTCTCCCCCGCCCGGGGGCACCGCCGAGCTTCCCTACCCGCGGGTATGGGGGGTCAACCGGGTGTAGGGACCCCCATAGCTCTGCTGCCTCCCCCGCTTTGACCGGAGGGGGTCCCTCAGGCACGGCTTTGCTGTCCGCGTCCTCTGAAGTGAGGCTGACCCGTGTAAACTCGGATACTCCGTAAGACAGAATCCTTTCCTGATTTTTTTTAATTACAAGTAAGTGTTTACTCAAGTGGGTTTGATTGAATTTCTTTTTCTGTAGGCTCCAGAATATTTCAGCTTGAGCTATTCTTCTAATACTGCAATGCTCACGTTTTATTTCATGGTAGTCTTGGAGCCGTTCTGGTCAGCCCAGGCCAGGGCCCTGGCTTCGGCCCAAGGTGGGAGCCCCAGTGACGGGCGCTGGTTTCTCTTGTGTCTGTGTGTCCGAGTTGCCAGCGCTGAGTCAGGCAAGTTCACGCGGGTGGTGTGATGCTGGTATGTGCTCTGAGTCTGAAGGCAGACAGGTCTGCTTTGGTTAAAAAAGGGGCCAGAGGCACTAAAAGTTAGCCTCAGGTCAGCCAGTGTTTTCTGGCCTACTTCAAGATGACTGTCCCTTTGAGCAGGCCAACTCAGTAGCTTGTGTGTTTGCTGTACTCTGGTCTGTTACTGCATTTTGATTTTGAGAATACCTAAATATTCATAGGCTACAGTATTTTCAGTTACTATTTGGGACCATAGACTTGTAATTCAGACTTCCCTTGAGCCAAGCGAAGGACACTAAAGGAAACAGCTATCTAAATCATGTTGCATCTGGTCGTAGTAGGGAGATAAATTCTCCTTGAAACTGTGTAACTCTGAGTGATCACTTGCTGCTTAGAACTCGGTTCTTTTTATCTTAATGCAGGTTTGCATTAGAATGGCAGTTAAAGTTACAGTAAATACTTCAAGTGTTTCATTTTCCTTAGCAATTAAGCATGCTACAGTTGCAGCAGAGAGGCGATGGCATGCGGAGCACCCCTGGCTCTCGTCTGCTCTCTCAACGGTCCTTGGCTAAGAATGTACCCAGGAGCCGGGTCTTTGATGCTTAATATCTAATTAGTTAAATAAGCACACAAGTTACAACATGCCACTGAATGCAATATAGACTTACTATACTTACTATAAAATAAGTGAAAAGTGAAAAAAAGTGAAAATAAGTACAATACATTATTTTTGTGGAATAGTGGTGTCTGGCTTAACTATATCTTTAGTAAGGATATAACGTGTGTTGTACTTTACTCACTGTGAATAGTTCATACATAGCAATTGCAACTTAAATGGGGCCACTGGTATCAAATGTTACAATATACTTTAAGTTATAACTTCCAGTCTTTCTCACTCTAAAACATTCACTTAATGCAGCTTTCCATGCTTGTTTTCTCCTTTAAACTTTCTTGGTTTTGCCTCAAAAGTCTGAACAATATTCCTTTGTGCATTTCTGCGTTGGGAGACCAGAACAATATACATGGTTTCAGTCAATATATGTATACACACACAATTCAATGAGTAAGTTTTTTACCTCAGATTTAACCATGTGAAATGTCATTACTATTCAAGGTAGTACAGAGTATGTACTTGGTATAGAATCATGCGGCATAACCAGCCTGCACGAGCAAACTGCCTTTTGAGCTGCATGTTCTGGGCAAATGAACACAGGGACTTTTATGTTTTGTTTTTCACAAGTTTCCAAAGGAAGCCAGGCTTACACACTCATCCCCTGCGTATTTGTGTTTCAGTTTACTAGTTTCAATCAAATTTGACAGAGGGGAACAGGCATTAAGAAATGAATTTTCATTAAGCTTGTGCAAGAAAGGGTGTGATTAGAGGAAAACATGTTCTTAATACTATAATTTCAGGAAAAACTATAGCATGAGTTCAAGTCTTATTTGGACATCAGAGAATCCACAGAGGGAGAAGCTGTTGTGCATCACCTACCCACCAGAAGTGCTTTAGTCGTAGCTCGTGCTTTACTGGACCTGACAGGATTAATTCCTCAACCAAGGTTTTTCTCAGAGGTGGATTTGCAGGTATCTAGTAAGACACAAATTCAATACAACACTTCCCACATGTTCCTGCCTATTACAACAGGTCTGTCTCTGTCTGTCTTTCCCTCACTCCCTCTCGTTTCTATTCAGTTTAAAGACCAGTCATAGGATCCCAAATGACTGAAAGCCAGAATTCTACTCTTAATATATATTTAAGATATACAGGCTGTGAAACTTGGCAGTGCTTTAAGTTTTTCCCCACTTTGAGCGGTTGGCAATTAACTGGAGATTTTTGCATGTGAAATGCTACAGTGTGGGAGTTCCTCAGTGGAGTGTAAAGGAAAGTATGACCACAGGTGGAAACACAGAACTTCACATTTTGCTTTGAATTTATTGCCCACAGTAGTGACATAAACATTAAATGGAAGCAAATTGGTGATTGCCCCTTCAGGACTTAGGACTCTTGTAAAACTGGAGGAAATGAAAACTCACGATTGGATCTGGAGGAAAACACTGCATTCTGGAAAGGAGGAGGAGGTATGTTTTATTTGATTGGTTTTCTATTTTTAAAGTTACATAAGGTTATTTGCTCTTTTATTTGGCCAGGGTTTTAGACTGGCTACAGTCACTTCCAAGTTGCCTTGTAAGGGGAAATGTACCAAAGGCATATCAGGTGTGTTGGATCAAATCTCTATTTTAAGGGGATTGCATAGAAGCAAAGGGTTTTGCACCTTCAGGGCCACAGTGAGAAATTGTGCCATATATCATACACAAATTAAGAAAAAGCAGAAAGGAGACTCTTCAGATGCTGCTTGCAGCAGATTATGAAAGTAGTAAGTTCATAAAGATACATTGTTGAATAATGCCACTAATACTTTGATTTTACTTTATAGCATATTTGATTCCTTTGATTTACTTCATAGCGTGTTGTAATGTTAGCTCATGGAAAGGTAAGATTTTCGTGACAGTTACTGTATTAAGGAACCTAATGTTTTTTATTTGAACCTTACACATCTCTGTAAATCTTCAAATAAATTAAAACATTAACTCTCTTAAGATTTTTACAAAACTGTTTACTGTAAATTTACTGATTCCTCAATCAAATTTAGGACTAACATCCACCTGAACTAATGGTAGAACAGGGCATACATAGGCAGTGAAAGAGAATGTATGTGAAGGGACTGTTAAAGAGCAAGGGATTTTGTGCTCAGAACAGATTTTGGGGAAAAGCATTTTATTAGATTAAAATTCTTCCTTGCAATTCCCAGTCCTAATATTAACTAAACCAAACTAAAAGTGGGCTTGCTCAAATTCTGACATCAGAGACTCCTACCCTTACAAGTCAGTAAGTATGCAGGCAGCTTTAATCTGTTGTTTTTTAAATTTATCGGTTTTGTTTCCTTGTCTGTCTTGATGGCTGTCTATTAACTGTTGATTTTTTCATCTATTACTAGTAGCTAAAGATCAGCCAAAAAGAAATTTAGCTTTCCACTGAGAAGGAATTACATGGATTTCTCCTTTTAACCCAACGTAACTCTTTGAACAGAAAGCCAAATACCTCAAACTCTTCCTAAAAATCTCTCGCAACCAGGTGGAACATCTGCAGTTCCCTAATCCCTTCCTCACAGTGTATGAGGATTGACGCTAAGTCTTTATACAATTACTATTTATTTTTTTAATTTTAGCATTCTTAAGGGTTGGTATTTAAAATGGTTTTGCAAAGACATGTAGTTGAAAAGTTACAGGAATCCCACTCCTCCTTAGAACACGCACACCGACCCGCCCCGGCCTCCCGGCCCTGCCCTCCCCGCGCCGCCGGCCGCGGCCGTGGCCGTTGAGGGCGCGCGAGCGGCCCGGCCCAACGACCGCCGCCCAACGGCCGTCGGCGGCTCCTGGGGCGAGGCGGGAGCGGGCGCGCGCCGCCTCTCGGCTGTGAGGAGGGGAGAGACCTGAGGGACGGGCGGCGGCGGCGGCCGCCTCGGAGCGGTTTGCGGGGACAACATTCCCTGTTCTACCTGTGCTTGCGGGCCGGTCTCTCTCGCTGTTTATTTAAATTTGCAGCACTTATAATGCGGTTTATTTAAATGCTTCAATCTAAAATTTGTCCTGACAAAGCAAAAGCTGGTCTGGTCATATGGTGAAGCAATAGAACCTTGGGGGTTTTTTTTCCCTTTTAGGTGTAAACTTGGATAAATAACTTGAGGGAATGGACAAGGCCAAAAATCTGTGATCCTTTTAGTCTTCATGTTTACTAGTTAAGTATTTTGCCACTGTGTGGTAATGTGACTTAAGTCTCAAGGAATAATTCATTAACCTGTTTGAATTAATTGAACAAAGGTAAAGACTGAAGCAATTTTCTCAACTTCAGAGATAACAAATCCTGATAAGAGGTAATGAAACTTAATTTTAAAAAGTGTGAGAAAGATCATGTATTATTTGGACATTCCTTTTGACAATGTACAGGTTCATTTTGATGATGGATAAACAAGCAACTGCTAAATCATCTAGCCTTTTCATCTCGGATGCTGTTAAAGGACACAGGAAGAAGAGGGATGGAACATTACAAGTTGCAAAATGGAATGCTTCTTTAGCATCTAAAATCAAAACTAAATTAATAAGTAAGTCCAGCTAAAATAAATCTGTTTACTGTACTTAGAATGTATGACTTCAAAAGGAATAGTAATTGTATTTAATGCGATTTGCTGAATTGCTGACTGTTAAAATATTAATGTGGTATGTTGAGAATTTTAGGAGAGTCTGAAAATTAAAACACATGATTGTAACTTGTTTATTTATCTAATTCTCTGAGTATTTTCAGTGCTTTTCTTTCTGTTATCAAAATTCACATTTTTGCTCCAAATGATTGAACTTTTTAATTTGTAAAATGTCTATTTCATTTTTAGAAATTTGGGAACATTCTTATGCCTATGAAACTATCAAATTTTCAATGCTTTCTCCTTAAAATAGCCTTGTTTTAAAAAATCCAGACTACAGCAGAATCCGTGCATAAAATAAATTTGCATTTGAAGCTGACAATCATCAGGATGACAGCCAGCAGAAACAGTTTTATGTTAGGAAGTTTTAGGCTCTGCTATTGTTCCACCAAAACATACAGATAAAAATGTTATACAGTGATAGTTCATGCAGAGAGGGCCTGAAGTGAAGTTGTTGAAAATAATATGATTTTGTCTCCTTTAGATAACTCATCTATGTTTAAAGTATCTTTAAAACAAAATAATAGAGCATTAGCTGTGGCTTTGAGTGTGGAGAAAGAAAATTCTCGAAAGCTGAAGAATGAGAAGATTTTTCTTCAGAAGGAAGTAGAAAAGTTGCAGCTTCATAATATCTTGCTTCATCGAAAACTAAGCTGTTTGGTATGCTGCAAATAATATAATTTAAACTTAGATGAGGTAAACTAAGCATCTGTCTTTTTGGAAACTTAATACTGCTTCTTAAAATGGTGATTTAAAATGTACATCTCAGACTTGTGAAGTTATATCATCTCATAGCATAGTATTCACGTTTGATTTTTTTGATTTTTCTTTCATAGTATTGTTTTGTAATTACTATTTTGTCCATCAGTCTGTATGTCTATCCATAGCTATTCTAGCATCAGCTTCACTTTAATATTTATGGGTATTGAGATGGTATTAAAAATCAGTTTGTGCTCAGTTGCTGGGGAAAAAAAAAATTACATCTTAGATTCACCTTTATATATTGTCTTAAGCCAGAAGCCACTTAAAATATATTTTTAAAATAATTTTTTTTTCTTTTACATGCAGAATAAAACTCTTATAGAAATAGAAGCATTTTTGAATTATAACCTATTAACTGCAATAGAAATAAGCAGTCTTTCTGAGGTAAGATATTTTTTGAACTATTACCATATTGAATTCATTTTCCAGGATATTTTCAAAGCATCCGAAGGAGTGCAATGTTGAAATCATATATGCATTTTAAAATATTTACCCCAATTACTTAAAGCTTGGGATGAAGCCCTAGTGTAGTGAAATCAATTAAATTTTGCTGTTGTTTGTACTAAAAAATTAATATATAACATAATCTTGTTTACAATTACTATCTTGTAATTTATTCTTGTTTACAAAGTATCTGAAAGTTAACTATCAGTTAGCTGTGATGAAGTCATGTGTTTAAAAAAAAAAAGCATAGTACTTACGTTAAGTGGTATTCTTCACTAATGAGGGAGCTACTCGCCTTCCTTGCTTAGCGCTGCAATAAATATCTTGCATATGGAAACTTTATCAGTAAATTTAGGCCATGTTAGTCCTTGTGAAATGGCAAAATTACCGTTAATTTTTAAGAATACATTATTTTTATTGTCTGTTCTAAACAGTTGCTTAGTGTTGCTCTGTGCTTCTGTATGTATAATGCACTTTGGATTAGTTATAGCTACATTAAATAAATCTGTACATTGCTTTGGGATGGAAGTAGGTTACAGATTTCGATAAGTTTTGCTAGAAAATATATATATTTTAAAATCATTGTGTGTATTCGAATATCATGCACCTTTTATCAGTACTTCTATTTTTTGCCCATTCTTTTTTTTTTCCTGTGGATATTTCTGAAACATAAAATGATATTCAACTGTTTCTACTTCCCTCTGTTCTTTTTAAGAATCGTTGGAGTTCTCTTTCTCTGTCAGCGGGTCCAAGTAGCCCTACTGATGACCAGTTCAAGAGTACATGTCAGTCCACTAGGTAGGTAGTTACATTAAATGCAGGAGTCAATAAGCGTCTGCAGATTTTTTTACAGCTAATCTATATATATCATCCAAGGTATTTTTGAGGTAATGTGAAACAATTTCCTGTCTAATTCAGAAATTACCTATTTGCAACTTGGAATTTATATAGAGAGAGAGTGGTAGACAAAACTTGTGTTTGAATAACTTGCTTCTTCATGGGATATCACCAGCACAAAGCAGGATTCCCTATCATAAAAAAAATACATTTGCCCCTAAGACAGAACGACATTTCATACTTGAGTTCTTGTTTTCTACTTTTATACATTATTAAGGGTATGTTTTAAACAATTGAATGTTATGGCATAAAATGTAATCAAAATCTTCACAGTAAAATTTCCTCTTTTCAGATCTGTAGAATTGCCAGTGAAGCTTCCTTTAATTGCAACAGCTAACACAAAACAGCAAGATAGTAATTCTGTGTGTGAAATACCAAATTCTTATAAAAGTACTGCTATTTTGTCAAAGGAAAGGCATTCAGATCAAGTCAAGTTTGCATTACCATTGCCTTCTGGTAAAAATAATCAAAAGTTAATTGAAATACAGCCAGCGGAAACAACTGTTGACAAAAATATGTTTTTAAAAGGTAGGATGTATTTCTGTACTGGTGATTCATTTTTCAGAGCTATCTGGGAATTAGTATTTAATAATTCACTACTTGATGTGCAATACAGAAGGTATAGTAAGATTCATAAACTGTAATAAATTAATAAAAATAGAATGCAGGTGTCCTGACAGTCACTTGTAGAATAATGTTCATTGAAATAACACAGCTGAAGTGTAACAAAATTAATGTGAACAGAATAAAACTTTGATAAGATAACCGAATGTTGTGGTTTTGGCTGGCGACAGATGCTGCTCCCCCCCACAGCCCCATATGTGGAGGGGAGGAGCAGAGATAAGGAGATTTACAAGTTTAGAAGAAACTAAACTACCTTAATGAAATATTAATAATAAAATAAAAAGGAATATAATTAAATAGATACAGTAGTTACAAAACCGTATTAAGCTCCCAGGATGACGTCACTGGCAGGCACTGGGGAAGTCCCAGACTGGACTCAGTGACAGGTGGGAACCAGGTTCCACAGATGGAGTCAGGAACACACAGATCGGGATCAAAGGCAGATGAACAGACAGGGTCCTCCTCAGACATCAGCCACTGGAGGAAGAGAGTTGACCCTTTGATCCCTCAGCTTTTATACTGAGCATGGGGCAGATGGGATGGAATACCCTTGTTGGTCAATTTTGGGTCACCTGTCCTGTCACTCCTCCCTGCAGGTGGGACCCCTCTACACCTTTCTGTTTCCAACTCTCCAACAAGGCAAATAACGAAATTAGCTGACCTTGGTTGTTACAGCGATAAGTATTATAAGCAAGAGCCTTTCTGCATACCATTCCTTGGCACAAACTGTCTTATCACTCTGAAAGAACCGTTTTAGACACAACATGCTGTTAGTTTCAGAGAGTTAAAAGAGGCCTAACTAAGAAATAAAATTACTGAACAGAAAGTATGTTCTGTTTTACCTCAAACCAGGACACTGAAGTAGTTATAGAAAAATACATTTTTATTTATACCCGATTTCAAAAGTCCAGCTTTGGTAAAATATGAAATTAGTTCCAGTTAAGTAGTTTTTTAAGGAACAACCATAGAATGTGTGTATTCAGTTAAAAAAAAAAAAAAAGTTTGTAATTTTCCATGCTTCTGGTACAATCTTCAGTAATCTGTCTTATTCTGATAACTATGCTCTATTCTTTCTTTCCCCAAGCTGCTGATATTTTTCTCTTTGCAGAAAATCAATTATGCACAGAACTAACTTGCAATAGCGCCTTCCTGACTCATGTCAGAAATACACAATCTTTAAGATGGTCTGAGGAGCTTACAAAACAATATAATGATAGTTTATTGCCATTGTGTGGAAATGTGACTGAAGGAAAGAAACATACAGGACTTCATAAGTCACAAACTCAACCTAATATAAAGGATTGTGATGAAAAATGTAGCTCAAATAATCTGCCTCATCATGGTATCAACAGCGGCAGCACCACCAATGACACGAATTTGCGGGAAAGTTCAAGTGACTTGTCTTGCATTATTCCTTCACATCCGAAGTTTAGCAATGAAAGTAAGATAGATTTTAAGAAGCTGCTTTTTACTGACAAGATGAAGCCTGAAGAAACTGTTTATGGTGCTGATATGGAGTTGACTGCCAGTGATGCAGGTGAACTACTCACAGTTACTGCAAAAAACAAAGATAAATTACACCGAAATAAAAATAGTAATGCCAATTCTGACAAAATATTAGCAAATTTCAGAAAAGTAAAATATTCTAAGAAGGATAAAGAGAAAATTAAAAGCAAGACTGAAATCAGTTCAAATTTGTATGCAGAAGAAAGGCACACTAGGCCTGAAAATAGTGAATTTTCAAAACCTACTGACTCACAAACTGAACTATTTCAAAGTCAGACAGAACAGCTACCTACAGGAGACTCTATAGGGAAACAGAGTTTGCCAAATACCAATAAAGATTATCAAGCACAAAAGTTTCCAAGTAACACTAAAGATACTAGGAGGACATACCAGGTTAACTTAATGAGTCCAAGAAAACAGGAGACAAATAAGGAAACTATCTCAGAAACGTTTGAAAAAATGGAAAGCAAAATACAAAAAGCAGACTCAAACTCATCAATGAACAAGATCCCACCAGAAGTTTATTGTGCTGAAAATTTACCATTCCAAGATAATGCTTCTAATATGTCATCTTTACAGCAGGACTTTCTGCATACAAATAAGAAACATAGCAGACCAAAAATAAACAGGAAAACTTCTCAAAACACTTCTAAAGTGAACACAGCAAAACACTGTAGAGAGGAAAAGGGGCAGTATGGGGAACATATTTCAAAAAAGTCTCAAACAGAGATACACCAACGTGACAGCAAGAGAAAACATGACCAGAAGAGTATCGTAAAAAGAAAATACGACAGAAAAAGTAGTTGCAGACAAAGTGGAGAAACTGAAAGTGACAGCACTCATAAAATTACTCAGAAAACAGACCAAAAGGATAGCCATTTTTTGCCAGGCAGATTAAAACGTACATTGGCAAGGACTAGCCAGAAAGTGCATATAATACCAAAAGAAAGCCCTACACAGTTCTCACTTTGTAAAAACGAAGAATTAAAAAATAAGGATGCATTGCATGCAGAAGCTGTTTGCGGAAATAAAGTAACTGAAACTCAGCAAATGCAAGTAGCTTTAGTTACTCACAATGGTGTAACCATGAACACACCACATGCTGGAAAAGCAGAACAAAAACTGGATCATGTTTCTAAAGAGACTTACATAAAGACTCTGACACCTTGTCACAGTAAGTGTATGGCTGAGGAAAAAAATGGCATTTTGAATTAGGTAGTGCCTGAAATAGTGGTAAGGTATCTTAATACTATCTTACTCTTATTGTTTGCTTAGAGTGGATAAAACAGGACTGGAAAAAGGTAGGACAGAAAATCACTAAAATTATTCATATTCTATATCATATATCAGTCACTATCTAATACCCTTGTTAATTTTCAATATAGTCCAAGATGACATGTAGTTGGGCAGATGTAAGTAGTCTAAATTCTGGACGAGTGTGTATTAATTTTTCAAAGAATGTGATGGAATTCAGAAAGCTGGGCATAGAAAAGGTACAATAGCTTGAGCTTTTATACAAGGGGTGTAAGAGTGAAATACACTGTTCCTTGATTAATGAAGAACCTAGCTGGACTTAAAGATTTCATTTGTATTTCTTTAGAAACATTGCAATTCAACAGGAATTTGGAGATCTAAAAAATGTACTTTGAGCAAATTTTCTCTAGAATCTACCCATGAGTAAATTTTCATGTGACAACCTCTTTTTTAAGTAAGATACCTTAATTTAGGAAAATAATCAAACTTTAGTGTAGTCTGGAATATAGATTTAGATTCTTCTATCATACAATTAAGTTACTGTAAATGTGCTAAAGGAATATGAGACTAGCACATCTATGCTAGAGTTTAAATATGGTTTAAAATGTAGCTTTGAATTTTTATAGCATGAGGGATCTATTGTGTAAACATATTTATTCTCAACAAGTTCCTGTTTACTTAATTGTGTCTGAGAATGTCCCAACACCTAGACATTTTAAATGAATAGTTTGAATCTGAAACTATCAAGCAAATACTGCCTTGGCTTCATTTGAATGCTAGGACACAATGGCCAAAAAAAAATCTCCTATTTTACATGACCACGGAATAGGAATACTGACAGAATTAGACCATGCTGCAAGGTACTATTCCTGGTAATTTGGAGTTGCATCTTCTCATCTTCAGTTCTTTCTTTGGAATTTAGAAAAAGGATCCCATAATTTTATTAGCTTTAAAGGTAAATTAGTAAACCCTTGTGATCAGCAGTATCAAAGACTACTGATGTAAAAAAGCAGATAATTTCATCTTCATCCATTTAAGTATAGTTCAAAAACCAGTTCACTTTTCATCCTACATCCAAATCCCTATCTTGAATTAAAAGAAGGCAAGGAAATGCCATCCTTTCTGATGATGCTGGCTCTTCTGACCTTGAGCTGTACTTCAAAATATACCTTGAAATTTTCCTGCAATGAAAGTCTCTATATAGTTAGATCTGTGTGAACATAAATACTCACACACAAAGGCATCTAGCTTTCCTAAATAAGGAAGATTCATGGATGTCTCAAAACTCTACCTGCTTAAAAAGAAGGCAACCTGGTCTCTAACTTTAAGCTTTAGGAAAAGCTTGGAATAACAATTTATTGTCACTTTAAAACTAGTACAAATCAAGATTGATTTGTGAGGCAGCCAAACTTGGGAAGTTTTTCATGATCGGAGAGCCCTCTCATTTAAACCAAATGAGCATTACTCTTCCTTAATGGAATTCCTTCAAAAGATAATGCTTTTTCTTTTGCCTTCATAAATCAGGAGGGACTTGCTGCAAGCAGTCTGAAGTCACCTTAATATGTCTCTCATACTTAGAAGTAAAGTTAAGAGAAATCCAATGAAGAACCTCTAACTTTGTGTCTCTGCTGAACTCATTTCAGATTGATGAAATGATCAGTCTTGCCCACTGAGATATTTTACTTGATCTCAACACAGAATTCTGCTACAGGGCAACAGTAATTCAGCACTATCAGCTTAACCATCAGTTAAGAGTGTGTATGCTAGACTGTACGAAGCATTAAGATGCTATAATAAAGAAAAAGAATCTTCACTTTTTTGACAGTGTGAATATACAGAGATATAACCTGTTAGACTCAAGATAGGCACAACAACAAAATTCACCGTTTATCCCATATGTCTATGAATTTCATCTATGAGATCAATAGCATCCATTTGCTGCCACAGAGGATTTAAGATAAAGCGTTCAAACTTAAGAAGAGAGTTTTAAATTCAGTTCCTTTGAAAAACTGCATTCCAAATGTTCTCCTCTCATAGAATCATAGAATCATTTAGGTTGGAAAAGCCCCTTGGGATCATTGAGTCCAACCATCAACCCCACTCTACAAAGTTCTCCCCTACACCATATCCCCTAACACCACACCTAAACAACTCTTAAACACATTCAGGGATGGTGACTCCACCACCTGCCTGGGCAGCCTATTCCAGTGTCTGACCACTCTTTCTGTTAAACATTTTTTCCTAATGTCCAGTCTAAACCTACCCTGTTGCAGCTTAAAGCCATTCCCTCTTGTTCTATCACTAATTACCTGTGAGAAGAGACCAGCATCAACCTCTCTACAATGTCCTTTCAAGTAGTTGTAGAGAGTGATGAGGTCTCCCCTCAGCCTCCTCTTCCTCAAACTAAACAGTCCCAGCTCCTTCAATCGCTCCTCATGAGATTTATTCTGCAGGCCCTTCACCAGCTTTGTTACCCTCCTCTGCACTCGCTCCAGCACCTCGATATCTCTCTCGTATTGAGGTGCGCAAAACTGGACACAGTACTCAAGGTGTGGCCTCACCAGTGTTGAGTACAGGAGGACAATCACCTCCCTCCTTCTGCTAGTCACACTATTTCTAATACAAGCCAGGATACCATTGGCTTTCTTGGCCACCTGGGCACACTGCTGGCTCATATTCAGCCACTTGTCAATTAGAACCCCCAGGTCCTTTTCTGCCAGGCAGCTTTCCAGCCACACTTTCCCAAGCCTGTAGCGATGCATGGGGTTGTTGTGGCCCAAGTGCAGGACCTGGCACTTGGCCTTGTTGAAGCTCATTCCATTAGCGTTGGCCCATCAATCCAATCTATCCAAGTCTCTCTGTAGAGCCTCCTTATCATTATGCAGATCAACACTCCCGCTTAACTTGGTGTCATCTGCAAACTTACTGATGATACACTCTATGTCCTTATCAAGATCATCAATAAAGACGTTAAACAGAAATGGTCCCAACACTGAGCCCTGAGGCACGCCACTTGTGACCGGCCGCCAGCTGGATTTAACTCCATTGACCACCACTCTTTGGGACCATCCATCCAGCCAGTGCTTGATCCAACAGATCGTATGCTCATCCAGGCCATGAGCAGCCAGTTTTTCGATGAGAATTCTATGGGGAACAGTGTCAAATGCTTTTTGAAAGTCTAGGTAGACAATATCCACAGCCTTTCCCTTGTCCAGTGATTGGGTCATCTTTTCATAGAAGGAGATCAGGTTCATCAGGCAGGACCTGCCTTTCATAAACCCATGCTGACTAGGCCTGATCCCCTGGTTGTCCATTATATGACTTGTAATGGCACTCAAGATGATCTGCTCCATGACCTTCCCTGGTACCAAGGTCAAACTGACAGGTCTATAGTTTCCTGGATCCTCCTTTCTGCCTTTCTTGTAGATGGGTGCTACATTTGCTACCCTCCAGTCCATTGGGACCTCCCCAGTTAGCCATGACTTCAGGTAAATAATGGAAAGTGGCTTGGCGAGCACATCTGCCAACTCTTTCAGCACTCTTGAGTGTAACCCATCCGGTCCCATAGACTTGTGTGCATCCAAGCGGTGTAGCAGGTCACTGATCACTTCCTCTTTAATCGTGATGACGTCGTTCAGCTTCCTCTCCTTGTCTCCTAGCTCATGAGGCTGGGTGCCCAGGGAACAGATAGTTCCACTACTCTCGATGTAGTAAATCTGATACTTGAACTGTATCAGTGGGGAATGTGCACTCTTGGAAGAATTTTTAAGGAATATGCATAAACATTATTTATTTCATCTTGGATTGCTGTCTGCATTAAATCTTAGTGCTTTTCAGAGAAACTGTGATCTATAAATGGTTTAGAATTTTTTGAAATGTGGGCTAAATAATAATTTCAATATTTCTCCCAACTTATCAAAGTATTTGTCTCCAAATTAAGTATTGATTGTTAAGTCCGGCATTCTGAATTGGTCTTAAAGGATTATGGAAAGCTGACACAAATACTACTTGTTCTACCAAGGCTGGTTACTTCTTTTTTTTTTATGGAGTATTCCACTTGGACATGTTCAGTGATTCAAAATACAAGACATTGTAAATAGTTTGGTAGTATACAGTTTTCAAGATAAGGAAGCTCTATTAATCACCATGCTATGCTTATTTTATGCACATATGCCCGACGAGCAGGCATAAAGTTGGAAAATGCAGTATTAGAGAACTCTTGTACAGGTTGCATCTTCAGACTATACATATATGCCCTCCCCCTGCATTCAAGGCCATGAGCTGTGTGCAGTTTTATTTTTTAAATGCAATAACTCTTGGGAGTCTTAAGCAGCTAGCTGCAATTTGCAGTGCTTATGGGGCTTTCTTAAAATGTTCTAAGAGCCATGTCAGACCTCAAGCAGTTCCAAATTTTGGTAGGTTGAAAGCTGCTGTAGTGGCATTTTCTTTGATCATCTGCCCTAGTTTTTGCTCAGCATCTTTGGCATAGGAGCAGTAACCAAAGTACCTGAATTAAGAAATGCTAATTAAAAATAATTATGAATTGAAAGTTCACTTAATGATTAAGAAAATATTTAAAATGAGTCATATAAATTACTGTATTCACAGGGAGAAAGGCTTTGCAAGATCTGACAAATACTAGTACACAATCTCATACTTCCTTACCTAAATCCCTCCAAACTTTAGAAGAAAACTCAGCAGTACCATCTAGACGACGAAGAGCCACTATTTGCTATAAAGAACCCAGTCTAGCCAGGTAGGTATATGTAAATTAGGGCTTTGGTTTGGGATTTTTTTTTAATGTACTTAACTATCCTCAGTAAAGATTTGCTATTAAAACCACCAAATAAAGATTTGAACTACTTCTTTCACAACTCTCTTCTGCAAAGATACTTCAGTGTTGATATATTTCCTGTTAGTCTAGCAGGATTTCCAAGCGCCAAAGACACCAACAGTATTCAAGTCTCAAAATTTAAATATAGCGTATAATATAACATTTTATACCAGTCATGAATAATGTTAAATTCTTAATGTTTATCATTATATAAACCCCTTTAGAGGTGGATAATTGTAAATGTTATACTTAAATGTAAACTTATACCATAAAAATGCCCTTGTAATATTGTCAAGTGGCAATTTATGCACTGATATTATATAATTCAGTTATTTTGGTTTAACTAGCTGTATCTAATATAAGAAATCATTTGAGTTTAAGATATATTACTTTGATATTTAGTTATTTATTGCTATTAACTAATATATATATTAGTTATTTATCTCTCAGTGTTCTTAGCAACTTTAGTGGCACAGAATTTCCAAGGCTGTTAAAAAACAAGACATAAATTGTGTAATAGCTATTAAAATTTAAAAGAGATTTTTAAAGCCAAACTTCCATTAAGAAAACTAATATATTTGCACTTAGATCCATAGAATCATAGAGTCATCTAGGTTGGAAGCGACCTGTAAGATCATCTAGTCCAGCCATCAACATAACTCTACCAAGTCTGCCACTAAACCATCTCCCTAAGCACCATGTATACCCATCTTTTAAATACCTCCAGGGATGGCAATTCCACCACTTCCTTGGGTAGCCTGTTCCAATGTCTGATAATCCTTTTGGTAAAGAAATTTTTCCCAGTATCCAATATAAACCTCCCCTGGTGCAACTGGAGGCCATTTCCTCTTGTCCTATCACCCGTTACTTGGCAGAAGAGACCAACCCCACCTCTCTACAACTTCCTTTCAGGTAGCTGTAGAGAGCGATAAGGTCTCCCCTCATCCCCCTCTTCTCCAGACTAAACAACCCCAGCTCTCTCAGCCACTCCTCATAAGACTTGTTCTCTGGAATCCTCACCAGCTTCATTGCCCTTCTCTGGACATGCTCCAGATCTCAGTGACTTTCTTGTAGTGAGGGAATAGATCTAAATCCCAATGGACCTTTAAGTTGATTACTTCTGAAAATATTTTGCCACAAAGTTTGTTGGGGTTTTCTGTTTCGTTTGTGGTTTTGGGGTGTTTATTAAAGTATAATATTAATTTAAGGGAAAATTACACTGTGTTGGGAGGGGTAAAGACATTATCAAGATTTCCCCATAATAGTGTTGAGAGTGAAAGGATTATAGCAAGTTACTTTATGACAAAGGTGTAAAAGGACTATGTCTTCCTTTCCTGGTAAAACTGTGGAAGGAAAATAAATTCACAAACTGAATAAATTAGCACAATGTTCTCATACAACCTCAAAATATTTGCTAAGTAAGCAAACAATTAATTAAAAAAATGAGACTGAGGACAAATAGGAGGTAAAAGTAGTGTAGAAAGTGTCTTTTCACTTTACCATTGGCTTTTCAGAAATATTTATGCCAGATAGCTTGTAAAAGAAATCCAAAGGGATTAGTGTTACATTTTTCTTTTACTAATTGAATTGGATGCTAAAATGCTATAATATTATGACATTGACACATTCTCCTCTTTTACCCCACAATGATAAGGTTCTGTATTTCTGGAGAGAGACAGTAACTAATAAGAGACAAAAATGTGGACGTCACCCAAGATTTTAGATCACTGTCTCATATTTATATTTTATTTTCAAGTATACTAACTTGAATGGATGCTGTTAAGCTTGTGGATTAAATATTTTTTGAGCTTTGTCTTGCAGGAATAAGTTATGATTACTCACGTTTTAATATACAGACCACATAATGCTAAAAATAGTAATCTTTTTATTTTGGAAAACAGTAGTTACCTATGCCTTGTTATTTCAGACGTTTATTTTCCATAAATTTAATTTCTTTATCATATCAAGCTTTCAGTGAGAGTATTTACAATTTGTGATTGTTATTGTAATTACATAATTATTATAATTAGACTTGCATACGTGTTTGGTGATATTCCTACATGATGTCTTTTATTTCTTTTGTTTACAGCAAATTAAGGCGTGGGGATCAGTTTACGGATACACAATTTCTGGATTCCCCAATCTATAAAGTAAAAAATAAAATAAGTTTTAAAAGTAAATCAAAATTTATTTGAAGAAGACACAAGAGTTGCCTTTACAAAGAATACTTCTAAAATGGGTACAATTTTAAATATATATATGTTTAGCGGTACAGAGCGCTTACTGTTCTTTGATTAGTAAAGGTCTTCCAAAGTGGAATTTCCTGTAAAGGAGCCCCTATATAAGGGACACAGAATACTTTACTGAGGAAGGCAAACAAAGGAAGGTGGTTTCCATTTCTGGTCAGTAATTTATAATATGTTCAAAGGGTTTGCAGCACTTCTTAATTTGTAAGAAAAGTGTACATTTTAATGAGAATTAAAAATAAATAATCTTTGGGAATTTTATTGTGAGTTTTTCATATTTACCCTGAGTAGAACCATTTCTCATTGCTGGTTGGAACAGACACAGGCATCCCAAATTTTGATAAATCACTGAAATAGATGGAAACAGTCTTTTTTTCTTTTTTTTTTTTTTGATAGTTGATTTTTTGAATTGACAAGAGTCATACTGAAATTTGAATAAGGAAGTCTCATTTTGAGGAATTGTAGAGAGAAGTCTAGTGTCCAGAGTATGTGCCAGAGGCAGCCAGAGAGAATACAGCACTGCAGCAGAAATTCAATAGTAAATAGGATCCAGAGAAAGCAACACTGAGTTTCCAATTAGAGAGAGTGCTCATGTGACGACTAATACAACCACACCACACCATTCAGCTGTGAGGGTTTTGTACTGCTTCCCCTCTGGATTCTCATGAATCAGTTCTGCATTCCATAACGCACTGTCAGCTGACAGTTTTCTGGCATTTTCTGAATCGTAGATGCTGCCAGCTGCAGCCTATAAATCACGGTGCACACAACTTTTACAGATTACATCGAATGAGATTCAGGCTCATTTTGCAACCAAGATAGCCATAGCTCATCTTTAATGAGATACAAATAAGTTGACTTCTTTTGGTTATAAAAGGTGGTTCTTTACACAGTATGCAGTTACGTTGAGGAGTTCCTTACTACAGGAGTAGATGTTATTAGTTTACATGGGTTTAAAAATTCATCGGACAATTTAATGGAAGAAAAATCTATGAGGAATTACCAGAAACACCATTTCTGGAACAGGATGTCCCTGAATTGCAGATTGTTGAAGGCTGGAAGAATATTCTGGAGAAGCCTTACTATGCATTTGACCAATTTTTATGCTTTTTCCAGGGGCATTCACTGTCAAAACTTTCAGAGACCAGTTCTTTGGTTAGCTAGATCTTTCGTCTGGTGTGGTACACCTCTTTTAAAAAGAGGTGTAACTGATACTCTTAGATTTATAATGTATTCTTAAAAATACCAAACCAAACTCTACTCTTTGTACTTCAATGTAGGTTCTATTGTAACCTGGGAAGTTGATGGAGAAAATATTCATGGAAAACTTCCACGCATGTTAAAGCCAAGAAGGTGATTGGGAGTAGTTGGTATTGATTTACAATGGGGAAATCATGCTTTATTAACCTGATAGCCTCCTGCGATGAGACAGCTAGCTTAGTGGGCGAGGGGAGAGCAGTAGATGTTGTTTGTCTCAGCTTTAGTAAGGCTTTTGACATCGTCTCTGGTAACATCGCACAGACAAGCTGGCGAGGTATGTGTTAGTTAAGTACACAGTGAGGTGGGTTGAAAACTGGCTGAACCGCCAGTCCCGGAGGGTTGCAATCAGGGGCATACAGTCCAGCTGGAGGCAAAACACTAAAGCTCCCTAGGGTTTCATACTGGGGCCAATGTCGTTTAACATCTTCATTAATGACCTGTATGGTCAGACAGAGTGGAGCCTATGCAAATTTGCAGTTGATACAAAACTGGGAGGTGTGGCTGAAAGACTGGATGGTTATGCTGCCATTCAGAGCGACCTGGGCAGGCTGGAGAAATGGGCCAAGAGTAACCTCATGAAGTTCAACAAGGGGAACCTACGTCCTTCTCCTGAGTGGCCAGAATTACAGCTGCATATTTTGACAGAAAAACAAGTCATACATGTCAAAATGTACTCCTGGATGTAGCTTTCAGGTCTGTCCATTCTACAGATAAGTCTTGAACTACAACCATAAACAATAAGAGGCACAAACCCATTATTTACAAATAAGTAATACCACAACTGTTTTCTGTTGGGTTTTGGGGTGGGTTTTTTGTGTTTTTGGTTTTGGTTTTTTTTTTATGACAGTCTGTAGACCCAGGGCAGATTCCCTAACATCCTGTAAAACATTCCATGTATGAATTTGGAGTTAAATATACCACTAGCAAGGTAGTTTACATAGGGGACCTTTATCCCCTAAACAGAGAGCTTGTCTAGCTGTGGCCACCAGTGCAGATACCATGCACAGGTTGTAAATGTACAGCAATAAGGACAGCAAGATATTTTCATATAGAACCTCATAGGAAAAGAAAAAAAAGTATTCCATCAGTATGAATATTCTTCCAATACTAAATTTATGTTATCACCCAGGCAATATGATCTGTATTGCAAAATAGAGAAGTTTATCTGAGAACTTTCAGCAAACAGACTTTTTAATTTTGAAACTTACTGTGTATGTCACTACATCAGCAAGACCATTGCGAAGAGGTGTAGAAATGGTTGGGAAGATAGAGTCTATCCTGATTCAGTGTGATTTTAAAAAGAATTACATATAGAATATTTTTATACATTCTTCCTTGTATTTTTTTACCAAGTTTGTGATTGTTTTTTTTTTCTAATTGAATTTTTTTAAGTAAATTGTTCACTCTTTATCAACATCGCCAGCTGTGTCATTAGAAATCCAAAAGGAGTATCTATTACAACTTGAGTTCCCTGTGCTGGCACTGCAGCAGCAAAACATGGTTGTTTTTTAAATGGTCATTTCTCTCTATTGCCTGTGCTTTGAAAGCTAGAAGCAGAACCACATGCTTCATTTCCTCAGAAAAAAAAATAATAGTATTTTTGGAGATAGTACTAATTGTATTTTTCAGTGAAGGTCCTGTTGTTCCACACAGCCTCAGGTGTTACCAGCTGCGGTGTTCCAAATAAAAGCATATATACTTCATACTTACACTTCATTAAAAGTGTAAGGCCTAGGGCTTTATGTCTTAGTTTCTTCCATTCCTTTTAGTATGGATATCTTTCAAAGTAGCAAATGATAAAGGAAATGACCTGAAGATGCGTAGAAGTTATTTTAAGTTATTTTAAGTAACTCTGAAATCATATTGTTGCTGCTGCCCTTCTTTCCTTGTTTTCTCCATCCTTACTGGTTTTGTTACTCAAATTAATGTTCTATACACAGAGAAAATTTACTTTTTTATTCTCCAGGATGCAGTTCTTTTAATTGTTCTGCAAAATGGTTGCTTACTTTAGGTACTGCATAGATAATGTTACATTGCCTGTTGAATCTTCACTAAATGTGCTTCTTTTACTAGATCAGTTGATATATTAGAAGTTCTTGCCAGGAAAAAGATGTGAAAACAGCTCATGACATTCGAGATAAAAATTAACCTGTAGCTGTCACAGGGGTTAAGATTATTTTGCTGAGGATAAGGTAATTTGAACTTCTTTTTATAGCTTCAAAGTTGCTTTCTCTCATGTTTACTCAATCTAATTTTTTTTTTTTTGCATTTTACGTTTACCACTAATAAAGATTTTGATTGTTTTAAAATTTATAGGAAAATTAATTCTAGATATTTAAATTAAACAGGAAGAGTAAAATATTTGTGATTCTGTAAATCCTTGTTTGCATAAGTAGCCCTTACAAATGCTTATAATATCTGGAAGTTACTGCCGATTATTTTGTGAGTGCATATTTATGCAAAATTCTCATTGGGCTCATGATCACAACATTGCTGGATTTTACCACAATTTAAAATTACCTTTGGAGATTTTATTGTTGGAACATAACGACGGTTCACATTGGTTGTGTTGCCATTTTGCTCTGGAGGAACATATATACCCTTTGAGAAACTGTGAGGTATGTCTTAGTGTTTGACTATACTTTAGAAAGCTCCAGTAAATACACTGTTAAGAACAACTGACTTGTTCCTTTTGGGGGCACCGCAAACCGTTGCTCGGCGTCCCCCTGCGCCGCCGCCCCGCCCGCCCCGCGGCCCCGCCTTCGCCTGCCATGGGCTCTCCAGTTCCAGCAGCTGTAGCTGACCGTGATTTCCTGCGGCTGCTCGTTCCGCGGCTGGGGTACAATGTCTCTGCAAGGGGTGGCGGGGGCTGAGGAGCTGATTTTCTATGTGAATGGGAGGAAGGTAAGTGTTGCCCGGAAAGAATGTGGAGAAAGGGGGGCTGCTGTTGCAGAAGTAACCCCGAAGGGTATGGGCACAGATTTGGTTTCCTCAGACTTCTGCCTTGTGGGAGTATAACTGAATCCTTACACAAGCCTGCAGAAGTATTCCTTCCCATGTCCTCCTTGCTGGGTAAGAAGCGAATCAGCCTCCAACTATTACTTTAATTATCTAACGCTCTTCTGCGTGCAGCAAGTGCTGTTACAAGCAGAGAAGCAGCAGAGGAGGACTAACATGATTACAACATCTCATTTTAGCTAGCTCTGCTGCGTTTGGGGGAAAAAAGCGTCAAAGTGAAATGGACTTTCTGCTGGGTATCAAATTTGTCTGGTGCGCAAAGTAGTTTTTGGGGGGTTTCTTTGGTGAGCAAACAACAAACAAAAATTCGTACGTGCTTGGCTTCTCATCTTTTGATGGTATCAAAGAAGAGGCATCAGATGGTATCAGATTTTCAGAGGCACGACAGAAAGTCAGCAAGACTCAGGTGCCAAAATGGACTACTGGCCAACATAAAGATAATATTTCAGGAACAAGATTAAACTGGTTGCTGATTCAATGCAACTGGAAGGAACTGGCTTATTCTAAGCAATGGAATAAGAAATACTGTAATCGATGAAGTATGTAGGCGTTTATATTGCTCTCTGTGGTTAGTCTATTATGGCAAGTTAAAGTTTATGTAAATAAAGCTAGAAGAAAAGTGGTTCCCGTGGATAGCCATACAGGCTTCCTCTTGTCTTCATCCCAGTAAGTTAAAGTGCCAGAGAGACTCTAAAATCTGCAAATCATTATTTCTTTATGTTATGCTGCCTCTGTTGTAGCAAAGTTCTGCTGCATTTTTATTTCTAGTGTGGCTGAAGTTAAATTGCCTCAGTATGACCTTTCACTGAGCAGCAATTTTTAGTAGTTGCAAGGTGCCCTGGCAGTTCTGTCTGGGAAACATATCTGCCTGAGAAGAGATTTCCAGAAGGAGCCCAAATTCTCTTGTGGTCTTTGACAATTAGTCTAGTTCTATGAGAGAGAACCAGAGAAGGATTCTCTTCTAGCTTTGTGGGAATGTAGTCTGTGCCCTGAGTTTTGAAAAGCCTTGGTTTCTTGGTTAAACCCTGTTTTTCATTTCTTGCTGCAGATAATAGAGAAAAATGCTGATCCTGAACAAATGCTGTTGTCTTATCTGCGAAAGAGACGTATCCTTTTCTCATCTGTTCCCTTAAGTCACTCATTTGAAAGCCTTATTTGAGCAAAAGTCTCATAAATAATAATTCAAAGGTGATTTACCAGGTTGAGGAAGTTGTGACTCCTTTAAGATAAAATAACCACCTTAAATGATGTGTCTTTCTTAGGCCAAATACTCTTCAGCAAGCTGCTGTATTTTTAGCCTAATTTCCTAAACAAACAGAGTAATGCCATCAGGCATGATGTTTACACGTGTATCTGTGTTCCTTCCCTCTACCCCCATAAAGAAATGTAAGAACCTTTTGGCCAGTGTACATAAAGCTTAACAGAATAGGAGTCTCCGAGTTTTGTAGAAGTCTCTCCCAGGAAAGGGGAGATATTGTGATGAGATGCTGAGTCTGCTAGAATTTTGAGGTAATATGTTTTTTCTTATGATAAACACTGCGAACAAGTTTCTAAATGCAAAAAAAACAGGTTTAATAGTAAGTAAATATGAACAAGTATGTTTTTAAAACAGGAAAAAAAAAATTATATTAGACAAGACAGAAGTTGGGAGAGCTAGAACTCTCACCCTGCCAGTTTTGTCTTTGCAGTCAAGTTTCTTTCCTCCTGTCTTGGTTTCAGTTCACAGCTTTCTGGGTTGCAACAAATTGTGCAGTACTTGCTCTGATTTTTCCCTCTCTTTCTCCTCACCATTTCAGAGGCCTGACTTTATGTCTGCTCTCAACTGTTCTTAGGAGTTTTCCAAAGTCTGCTGCACCACAGGCTCATTCCCAGTGTTCATGAAGCTCTTGCATAATACTCTGAACGCATGTGTTAGGGACTCACAGCCAGGAGCAAATGTGGGGAAGAACAGAATCTCTCCTTTTTGCCACTTCCTAGACTGTCTCATGAAACATACCCCCACAGGGCAAGTGATGTACTGTATACTATGAATTCACAAAAGAGAGAGTTTTTATATTTGTCTCAAAAGAAAAATTTAGGTCAAAACATGTTTGTTATTGGTCAGTCATAAGGACGAGTCTGGAGCAGAATAGGTTGCTGTAGTTATGATGCTTATGAAGTTATTCAGTAATTTAAACAACTTCAGTCTCCATTGGACTATAAAAAGTAGAATCATGGAATCATTTAGGTTGGAAAAGACCTTTAAACTCATTGAGTCTAATCATTAACTTAATCCTACCAAGTCCACCACAAAACCATGTCCCTACGTGCCACAACTACACATCTTTTAAATACATCCAAGGGATGGTGACTTGCCCACTTCCCTGGGCAGCCTGTTCCAGTGCTTGATAACCCTTTGCATGAAGAAATCTTTCCTAATATCTAATATAAACCTCCCCTGGCGCAACTTTAAGCCATTTCCTCTTGTCCTACCACTTGTTACTTAGGAGAAGAGACCAACACCCACCAAGTAGCTCAGTACCAGCCCTACCACAAGAGTATCTTAAAATGTATTTGCTTTATCTGACAGGTTAGGATGCCCGTGAAAGGGCTCAGTAAAGCACTTTATAGTAGAAAAAAAGGTAGAGCTTAGTTAGATAAGACTTTAAATCATCTCAAAGCTTTACTGCAAGTGAAGAGTGCTAAACCTCATATTGACAAACGTTTTTTTCTTTTGATGATGTGGTGTGAGAAGAAGGTGGCCTGTTTCCCCTCCATCATTCCTGGTTCCTGGTAGATAGTTCTCTTCCTGCACCTTGTGCCAGCTGTGGAGTTCCTCAAACCTCTCTGTGTAATAATTCTACTCATTGGGCCAGCAGAAAACTAACCAGGAAGAACAGAGGCTTTCAGCTAGGTTAGGGACTCAGTCACTAATTAGTCAGCTCATGGAAGTGACTGGTGAGAAACAGTGCAAGATGCCTTGTGCTTTGGAGCAGGTAATGTTGGGAAGAGGAAGGGCAGAGGAGGACAAAGAAATGGGAAGTAAGGCATCTTCCTTTTGGTAGCTGTAGAACATTAAATTATCTGTTTGTCGATTCAT
Organism: Fratercula arctica; assembly: GCA_947846985.1. Taxonomy (NCBI): domain Eukaryota; kingdom Metazoa; phylum Chordata; class Aves; order Charadriiformes; family Alcidae; genus Fratercula; species Fratercula arctica. Next base: position 29,824,571 of record CANTUZ010000008.1, read on the forward strand.
AGCTTCAGATTGACCACTGTTTCAGATTCATAGAAATGAACAATTCTCTCATAAGTGTGATCTTTCAGATGAGATGTAAGGTTAATATCCTGACTATAAATGGGCCTTCTGGGAAAAATTGGGATATTGGTTTTAGTGTTCCACTGGAACTTCAGATATATGGCTATTTTGCCCATTACATGCTTTTTCCTTTCATATTTTCACTTGGAAATCTATTTTTCACTTCGCCTTTCTGTCACAACTTACTCTTCTTCCAAAAGAAGTCAGAGTCAAGCTTTCTGTTTTCTTGGGGACAGGATTTTGGTTATGTCATTCCTTAGCTTCAATCTTATTTTCACTGAAAATGTTAATCCAACATAGAAAGGAGTCTGATATCATACCAAACCAATTCTATGTTCCTTAGCCGGTCAGAAAAAAAGGTGGCCTCAAGCTTTTCAGCAGAATAAAGGCCAAAGTGAAACCTGATATTTTTTTTCCCTAATGACAGCATTTTCAGTCCGTCTTACAGGAACTAAGTATGGCTGTGGAGGAGGTGGCTGTGGTGCCTGCACAGTGATGGTATCAACTTATGAGCCAGCTTCAAAGAAGATAAGGTATCCTTAACAGAAAAATTTGAAAACAACACAGAATTTTATCACCATAGATATGAAACTGTAAAAACAAAGTTGTAAAATCTGTACTTAATTGTAAAAGAATCAAAAGGAAGGGTCACTTTAATCCAAAAGACAGCACTGTAAAAAATACTGTTCATTCAGCTATGTTGTGAATTTGTTCAAATGCTTAATTTGCTCACGTATGCTGACAGCTCCTGCAAGGAGTTTTCTCTTTAGGAGGCATACATTTAACACCCTTTGTATTGGCCACTGGAGTGTGGCTCCTACCTGCAGCTCTGTCATGTGACTGATGGGAAGATAGGGCAGGCAGAAGTTTGAGTCTTACCAGCCTGTTAATACTGAACTCTCTTCCTACACCCCACCCACAAAAAGAAGGACTTTGAAACTCAAAATCAGAGTTTCATTAAGCTAAAGACTGGAATGAATTACTTTTAAATTGAGAAAACTCCAGTCAAATAGTTAAATAGTAACATGTCATTGTCAATTGAATGTTTTTTAGGTGGGGAAAAAGTAAAAATGTTCCAGTTGTTCCTTTTTGGCAATTGCATTAATTGGAATGCAATGCAAATGAAAATCTTTAAAGTTATTGCAAGAGTTGAAATTAAAACAGTCAGAATGACAGTTGAAAAGAAACATCTCAACTGTAGTAAAACAAAACATTTTATTGCTAATGATGAAAAGCTTTGAAGAATTCTAATTTTGGTATGTTGTTCCTACTTAGAATTATATTTATTTTACATCAGGAATTCCTTTGGGTCAGAAAATTGTTTACAAATTTTCAGCAGTAATTCTTTACTTCCTGCAAATGACTATGCCAACTCTCCCTTCCCCATCTTCCTCCTTCAAAACACACTTGACAGGTTGCTTGTGGGTAAGAGAGACAAGAGGTCAATTAGAAAAGACTGAAGTACTAAGGAAGATATAAATTCTACAGAACAGTCCTCATAGACAGTTTTTATGCTGGGGAAAAGAGACACAGCTAGTAAGTGATCTCTTCTGTAAAGCTTATTCTTGTCTCATTCTAAATGATGATAATGACTGTATAAACTAAGTATAAACTATGTCTTGATTGACTGCAAAATAATATTCATGCATCTCTATTATAATAAAATATTATTCATGTTCTTTATTCTCCTTTATGTTCCAAAGACATTTTTCAGCAAATGCATGTTTGCTTCCCATTTGCTCCTTATATGGTGCGGCAGTTACCACAGTGGAAGGTGTTGGAAGTACAAAAACCAGGGTTCATCCAGTTCAGGTGAGAGTACAGTATTGTTGTTTAAGAGGATTACTGATTTCTTCCTTTGTATGGGAAGCACTTTAGTGCTTGAGTGGTAGTGCTTTTTGGGCATGGGAATTTCATATGATGATTATTCTCCCTGCTAAATGATAACAGAAGACAGCACAAGTTTGTGACGGTTGGTTGATAAAGGCTGTTGAGATATGGCTCATGGTGGATCTTGCTTTAATACTGGCAGCTTGATCAAATAGTTGGTATATAAGAATTGTTGGAGTGGATCGGGCTTGTGTTCTGTTTGGGCACATCTTGGATAGTGCCCCTTTAGCTGATGTTTTAATATGAATGCAAAATAGACAGAAGTCCCCTGAAGATTAATTAGCTTCCTCGGTAAGATGCACCTGGGCATCACATTGAAAATAATTATTCTTACTTGAGATTGCTTAAATTGTTTTACTTAAAAAGTCTGATTTACTATGAAAGTCTCCCAGTTAAGAGAGAGTTCATTAGAATGAGTGTGTACACTGGAAGGAGTGCTATTTGTGGTATTTCATTTCAGGAAAGGCTTGCCAAGTGCCATGGCTCCCAGTGTGGTTTCTGCTCCCCTGGAATGGTGATGTCCATATACACTTTGCTAAGAAACCACCCAGAACCAACTTCAGAGCAGATGATTGCAGCTCTGGCTGGTAAATATTGCCACTTTTTAATTTGTAGTTATGTTCTTGAACTATTTTCTTCAGTTACTTTGTGTATGTGAGTGCATGTCTCTGTGAGTACACATGCGTGCATGTACATATGCACTCTATACAAATTGTGCTTCCCAGCACAGTTCCTACTGGATACAGACCTTGTGTTCCCTGTCATTCTTTTCTCCTGGAAAAGGAAGTATGGAGCGGTGGATTGTTTCAGGGACGTGTGTTCAAAACATCCCCATAAGCGTCTTTTGAAGTGCTTTAAATCAAATGTGCAAAAATGATGGCATATTGGAGAAGTAGCTGCATCTGAAGGTCTCTGAGATCCCGTTACATCTAGAGTTGAGAATGTCATAAGCCGCACAGGAGAGCCCCTTTGTGGTAGGAATAAAAGCAGTCAAATAAGGTAGAGATGCAGACTTATCTTCACTAAGGGAAATTGTGAGCACTTATTGCAGCCTTCTTTCATCTGTTGTGCTCTAGAGTCACAGTGGAGCCAAAGGCATTTCCTGTTACTACGAGGTGAACTTAGATGGCGGTGTAATGCTAACCTCCTTCACTATTAGAAATAAGTTAGGGGGAAGGAGAAAAACATTTTGAGTGGGTGAAGAATATTGTACAATCTTTTACTCTCCTGCATACTAAGCTGTAGTCAGCATTCCCTCTAGTGTAGCTCTCAAGTATTTCATACTCTCCTTGAAACAATAGCCTTTTTCCTCAGGAGCTGCAGGGTCCTAAATCTTGTGACACTGATCTTTTTTGTCTTTCAGAGAGCTAACACATCCTCTTAAGCTTCAAAAATGCAAACCTTGTATAAAGGCATGACATTTTAAAAACACATGCTTTAGAACAGAGATTTTTCTTACTGATTTCCCTTTTTCAGGGAACTTGTGCCGCTGTACTGGATATAGGCCGATCCTAGATGCCTGTAAAACCTTTTGTAAGGTAAGAAGTAGTGATGATAGGAATACTAGATTTTTCCCATTAAGGTATGTATGTGTAGTAACCATCAAGATTTTCATTAACATCATCTATTTCCTCTGTTATTTTTGAAAATCACTTCTTTAACCCTTCCTATTTAGCTTATTATTAAAATTCCTGTAGAAATTTTTTGAAATATAAAGACACATTCTTATCAGCTTATGCAGGCTATAAGTCATTGACATTCTGTGCAGTATTTCACTAATGGAATATTCCTACTTTAGGAATCTGTTTGTTGTCAAAGGAAAGCAAATGGAAAGTGTTGCTTGGATCAGGAAGATGATTTGTTTGACAAAGAAAATAAGGTAGGGTTTTAAGTATTTTACCTGTCTCATTTAGATATAAAACTTATAGAAAGAATATTGCATGGCTTTTTTCATGTAATTAAAGTAAATGCAGTATACTCTGCCATTTTTATCCTCCACCTTATTCACCTTACATAATATTATTTGTAAAATAAGATAATTTATTATTGATCACAAAAAATTTGGAGATATTTCTAAAAATTAAGGATTCTATGTGTATATTTGTATGAGGAGACAATGATATGGCAGGTAGTTGGTATAAGGTAGTTTGGACCTCCAGAGCTGAAATTTGAGCAGTTCTTCCAGTTCAGGAATATTAATAGTCTCAGCTCTACTCGTACAGTGTTCATCATATTGTGTAAGAAATGAGGGCATACGTGGAACTGTCTTAAATCAATGATCAGTGATGATCTGAATGTAACCACTGATCTCTTAGGAATCTTACTGCTGACTTGAGTCTGAAGAACTAATACATTCTTAAAAATCAGAGTTGTGATTGTAATTTTATATGAAACCTCTTATCCATACAAATACTTAATGTTGTTCTCAATTTCTTTTAATAATATCTGATCTACTTCTTTGCTTTTTGAGTACTGTAGGTTGGCATGAAACCAGCTACTTTCTTGTAGTAGGACTAAAGGAAGCCTGTAGTTAGTCTTTCAGTTGCTTGCCTCTGCACTCTCATTTGTGTCATTTGTGAACTCTGAGAACTCTGTTATGAACGCTTCCTTCACCTCAGCAGCTCCAAATAATGCATGGTAATTTAGCAACAAATCCAAATGATAATGGGATTACTAATTTTCTACTGACTTCAGTGGGACCCTCATAGTTTGTTCTTGGTTTTGCTTTTTTTTTTTTTTTTTTAAATGGAATTAATGATGAGAGAAAATTCTTGGTCTTTGCTTGTTTTCTTTGTTTTTAAGATTTCCACCAGTTTGTTTTCAACAGATGAATTCCAACCCTTAGATCCCACCCAGGAGCTTATTTTTCCTCCAGAATTAATGGTAATTTTTGCTGCTTATAGAATATTTTTCAGCTCTGTCTTTTCCTTAGTAGTCCATAGTTCAGAACTCATTCTGAAGCCCTGCTTAGCAGTAATTCATCAGAAGAAATGTTGTAACATCCAGAATTATATTCCTTTTTTTTTTTTTTCCAGTGAGCTTATTGAATATTCACATACAAAAATTAATCATATTGTGAAAATGAAGTTGCAGAGTTAGGTATTAGGTGAGAAGACAAGTAACCTAAACTGTGTTATCAGTGCAGTACCTGAAGATCTAAATGCTTCTCAGAAACTGAATGGCAAACACTTTTTAACATTGGCAAAACAATGCATTTTCCCCATTTAGTGGCTTAATAGTTTTGTTGGTTTTTTCTGTCAAAATGTCAGCCTCAGCTAGCCACCCAGGCCAGGGAGTGTTTAGCCCCGGTGACTGAATTATGACAAAGATATAAGTGCTGAAATAAGGGCACTGGAATGGAAAGTGTCAGACATCCATAATTATTGACAGCAGTATCTGCCCTAGAAAAACTGAAAGTTGTTTGCTTTACATTATTGTCAATCTATAGATTCAAAGCTAAATTCTCTGTAACTAGACGGCTGCTTATTGAGAAAGGTTGATAACTGTGGGACAGGAATTCTTCATCGTGTGTTTGTACCACCACTAGTTCACAAACAATTTCCAAGTGAAGAGTGCTTGAACAGCCAGAGACATCTAGATGCATGCTTAATCTAGAAATAGATGCTGCTGCCAGTGTCATTGGTTACCTCCAAGCAAGCTAAGTGTGCAAACACTTCCATAAGTATTTTTTACACTTTTCTAATAATTTCAGCATTTGCAGGATCTATTCCTATATTTTTTGCTTGGGGGCTATTTATTGTCAATCTCTTTTTATTAGCCCATTGTAATTAATTGAAGATGTTTCACCAATGCAGTCTAGAAATTCAGCACTGTGCAAAGAGCCAGCATAACAGTCCCATTTCTGTCCAATTTTGAAGGATTAAATAGAACTGCCATTGTTTAAGAACTTATTTTGACTTTGTCTAGTGTCTATTAATATTTAAATATGCCATATTTCCCCTTCAGAGAATGGCTGAAAATCAACCAAAAAGAACTCTGGTTTTTCATGGGGAGCGAATGACATGGATTTCTCCTGTAAGCTTAGATGAATTACTGGATCTGAAAGCTGCCCACCCCAAAGCACCTCTTGTGGTTGGGAACACCAGTGTGGGTATGTATACAATCAGAAAGGCTCCTGTTGCTGTAGTTCCAGTGTGTGTGGGAGGAGTGGGGCTATGTTTATTATTCTTTGCATTTTTATCCTTAAGCTTACTCTCCACTATGTTGGAGTTGTCATTATGGAAAATGTCTTTTGTCTAAGTCTATTCCTATCTGGTAGGACCTGAGATGAAATTTAGAGGCATATTCCACCCAATTGTTATTGCTCCTGCCAGGATCCTGGACCTGAATGTGGTGACACGCACGGATGATGGTCAGTAGACTTTACTTTGTTCAGACAGGGGATTCCCCTGCAGTAAGGGATGCTGCTCTGTGCCATAGTGCTGAAGGTGTCAAATGCTGTGCAACTCATTCCTAAGCATGCTTGATGCTTTCCCAGGTCAAGGTGGCTGTGGCCACCATCCCAGTGCATGATACAGAGTTTTGTCTTTATGACATGGTGCAGTACTGGCCAGAAATCTTGGGCCCTATTAGTCATAATAGTGCGAGAGTAATTATTCTGGTAATACTGGTTCTGGTGCTAAGTCATGCAGTATTTGTTTTGTCATCTCTGCACCACACCATGCTGTATAGCAGAGAGAGACCCATACAGAACCACAGAGAGAGTTAGCAGCGTTGCATGCTTGTCTACATTAGAAAAAAAGCTGTCATTAAACTGACCTAGCTAATATGCATTAACTAATCTTATCCTCAATCATAACAGCATTAATTATTGTAGATTAAAAATTTGGTACCTTGATTTACATATTTAAGATAAGCATGGATTTTGTTTTAGTTAAAGTTAGACTAGGTTTTAGTTTTTAAATAAATTATCTTGAAATTAGAAATAACAACTAGAAATAGATTCAAACCTACTATAATAGCCTAAATTAATTAAATATAAATTACATAGTGCAAGTTTACTGCCAAAGTTTTAAGGAAAATCAAACCCTATATCTGATGAAAGTTACTTGCTGTATGCCTGAAGCCAGTTTTTTGAAGTGGTAAACTGTATTTGACAGTTCTGTCATCGCGTTTAGAATATCTTTTTCATTTCAGATCAGTCATACAGTTGTAGTCAATGACTAGTTTGGTCTCAGGTGAAAAGTTGTTGGGAATTGGAAGGAAGCAGGGAGAATATTTACTGCTTCTTTTAATCTATAAATAAAATCTAGTTATGAGAAGGTGAGACTTACTACTTCTAAAGAGAGATACGCAGTTTAGTTTGCCATCCAGAAATATATTTCCTCTCTTTAATCAGATCTAAGTGCAAAACATGTTCTAATTAAATTTTTGCTTTAAATACACTACATGTAGTATTGCTGTACTTGATTAATAGAAAGCCATTTTAAAATTATATACATTTTGATTTATATTTTTGATTGAATTCCAGTGTTCATTCAAAACATTCATACATTACATAAATACAGTCTAATAATGATTTTGAATAGAAAGGCACTGTTTACCATTTTATAATATTGACATTTTTATAAAGTATGATCTTAAAAAAAAAAAAAAGTATAACTACTCAAATAAACGCGTTTATTTGAGTAGTTATAGGTTGTCTTTCTAGTGCGAAAGAGAATACCAAAAGACTGTTTGGGGTTTTTTGCAGATACTACCTACCCATACCTTAGAAGAATAACTAGAATATACATATGCAAAGCAAGATCAAATTATGATGAAAATCATGTTTAAAAATAGGAAGAGCCTGTTGAAAGCATTTTGAAGCTGACTCACCTTTGGGTGAAACATCACCTAAACATTTACTCAATCAACATTGGTGTAAGGAAAGCCCTTGGAACAGGCAGCTGGAAGCTGAGTTTCCAGCTAAAAGAGAAGGGATTTCCCTTTTAGTAGAAGTGGTGAGCTATTAGCTCAGTTTCATCTTTCAATGAAATTTTACCTTCAGTCTCCTAAAATGAAAGGTCACAGTACCTTTAGTTTGCAAAGGCCCCTCTCCTTATATTTGCCTGTATTCCACATAAGCAGTCCTAGCTCTACAGTCTGAGCGTAGTTCAAAACCCAGGCAATAAAGCAATGTGCACATTACACTTTCATAATCTTTTCGTTACAGGATTAACTTTGGGAGCTGCCTGCAGCCTCTCTCTGGTGAAAGACATCTTGACAAATGCAATCTCAGAGTTCCCTGAAGAGAAAACAAGGGTTTTCTGTGCTGTCTTGCAGCAATTAAGAACTCTTGCTGGAGAACAGATAAGAAACGTTGCTGTATGTTGTGAGTTGCTATAACAACTGTAACAAATGTGAAATTGCTGCTGACCACATGTAAAACTTGCGTTTTTAATTGGTTTTAGTAGTGAATTTTCTGTCAATACATCTTTTTTGAGCTTTTGATCTGTATAAACTTATGTTAGTCTGCATGTTATATTGTCACTTAACATAAAAATGTGAAGATGATGGAGAAAGGTGACATTTATTTTTTTCAAGTCTTTAGGTGGAAACATCATAAGTAGAAAATCAACCTCAGACTTGAACCCTGTTATGGCAGCCAGCAACTGTATGCTCAATCTGGCTTCAAGAGGTAAGAGGAGGTACCCTGTCTCTGTAGTAGTGTCAGAGGTCCAGGACCCTATTGCATGGGGAGAGGGGAAATAACAACAGGTGAGGTTAAGGAACCCTTTTCCTGCTCTCATACAAGATCACATCTGCAAGAGATGCAATTTGCAAACGAAGAACATGTGAAAGATTCTCATGACAAGGATAAGCATTCAGGCCAACCAGATCACATATACTTCTGTGAGCAGTGAATTACTATAAGCACTCATAAAAACTCGCAATTTGTGTAGCTGTATACTACCTCCCCACTTCCATGGTAGTTTTTTTCTTTAATTGATGCTTTGCCCTGGCTTTAAAATCACTGTCTGACCCTGAGGTGAACTCTGGCTTCTCATTCCTCACAGATGCTTCCGATACAGGAAGCCACTAGTTCAGCACCTTTTTCCATGTCCATTTCCTCATTTTCCTTCCATCACTGTATATATATTCCCCTCTACTTGCTCCATTTCTTGTGCACTACCTTAGCATTGGAAGGTTGATAAAATTATTGGTAAACATGAGCTATCTGGTGGTCTGGAATTGCATGCTCTCCATTCTAGATGGCTTATGTCCTTTTTGCTCTTGATCCAGAGTGCCTGTTGCCATTTCAGACCATGTAATACTCCACTCAATACCCTGAAATACAAGTTCTTTAAGAGGTTGTTTCTGAGTCAGGATTTCTTGGAATGGATACACAAAAACTTACGATGCATGATTTCTGTGACTTCTTTCTGTGCAGATTGGTGTTGAGAGGAAAAATACCTGTCAGAATGTCATTCTGACAAGTGAAAGTACAAACATTTGCATCTTTTTAACAATTCTAATGTTGTGCGTACTTATTTGAGTGATGAATAGGATCACTGACTGATATCTTGTTCTGTTAAACTGGCAGAACTTTACTGCTGGGAGAGGGTTTTAGGCATTTTTACAGGTTTTTAACACATTTCTTTACCAAATGGTAGTTAGTGAAACGTAGGAAAAGTGGATTGTTCAAGAAAAGGAGAACACTCTTAGTTCTTAGTATTTATCTTAAATCACATTGTAAGAGAAAACGCACCTTCCTAGATCCTGGCAGGCTCACAGGTGCAATTGGACAATAATCTTTATGTATGTAGACCAGGTGTATTCTGGATGGAATTGCAAAAGCAAAAATCCAGAAATGCAAGAGCTGCTATTCTTAACAGTGTTATTTTTCAGATTCACACTTCAGCAAAACAGAATTTCTGTAGTAAAGTTTTACTGTCACACTAGTTATATTTGAGGAATGCAATTTTCATGCTAAATGATATTCTAGGATGAACAGGTTACAGTGTCATCATCACACATAACGCAAAACACATGAAGAAAAGAATCTTGCTGTAAAGCAGCCAGTCTTGAAGTATCACGTTCATTTGAATGTCAGAGAAGGATTTTAATATATGAACCTTTTAAAAATGGCACAGAAGATTATGTGGTTCTAGAAAGTCTTGGGATAGTTCAGGGCTACTGCAAGATAAATATTGTCTACTAATAAGAAATAATTTATTTAAAAATTTGTGGGACCCCTTAGGTAGTGTGTGAAAAGTACAAAGGACATCATAGAAAACTAGTAAAAAATACACTTTGACTTCATCTGTCAAACACACGTTGTTAAATTTCACACAGGAGAATCACTGTGGATTTCCATCTGTACAATGTTTATGCCTCTGTGTCTTTGCAAAATGACAATGCTACTTGGCAATTGTGTTACTGGTACAGTTGCAGTTCTACAAAAAAAACCTCCTTGAGCTAATGGAGCTTGTTTAATTAATAGAATCAATTATATGTGTTGCTTGCTAGCTTAACTGTGTAGTGATATTGACAAACCCAACATAGCATAGATTGAACTTAAGTGTTCAAAGGACTCTTACAGATTCAGTTTTCTTGCAGAATTTTGTTCTCTTCTCTTTCAAAAATCCCATGTTTAATAGTATGTATCATAGAAAGACAAACATAGTCACTTTTAAAATAATCTACCAAAAACAGGCAGGAAAAGGCAATAGCATTTATTCCCTTCTGGACTCCTAGAAGTGTTATGAATCTCGGAACAAAACAAAACAAAAAAAAAAAAAAAAGAAACCAAAACCAAAGCAAACCAAAAATTAAAAATTGTTTTTTTACTTTTGCAGAAGTTCTCTCCCATTCTCTCCCATCTTCCTCATTCTTTATGTTTTAGAAGGAAAGGTAGTGATGACAGCAGCTGCAGAGATTTGGAGCAGATTGGCGGGGATGGGATCACATGGCAGTATCAGAAGGGAGAACTGGATTACGGAATGGGGGTTGATCTCTGGGCACTTTCTTAGGACTCTGGTGTTATGATACTATGGAAGATGGAGCAGTCAATTTATAGAGCATACTGATAATTTGTTATGTAAACTCTGCAGCTATTATTTGCTCAGGAAGGCTGCAGGTATTTTTTTGCCAATTAAAATATTATTGGTGTATGTTAATGGCACAATTTTACAGGAGTTTCTGGATTTGGGATTTTTTTTAGGAAGAAAGCGTCAGATTCCCTTGAGTGATATTTTTGCAGATAGAGTTGGGAACAATACCATTACACCAGAAGACATCTTAGTCTCTGTCCATATTCCCTGTTCTAGGAAGGTAAGTTACTAGTTTGTTTAGATTTGCTTTATGCAAAGTTAAAGACTATTAAATAAAGAGCAGGACGTGGCATAATCCCTATGTTTAAAGTAACAGTATTACTGCTCACTTTCTGAATTCTTTATGTTTGATCCTGTCACTGCTACACTATCTCCCAGTTTTTGCCAAAAAACACAACTCTGCAGGTAGTTGGTGATATGTAAGAAGTGATATTCTGACAAAAAGTTACCCTAAAATGATGAGGGCAATAGGAATTGTCTAAACCCCCTACAGAAAGGGGTCTTGGAGAAACTGCCGTAGTCCTCACCAAAGCAGGCTGCTTGCCCCTGATAGGATTGGCATCAAGCAGGTAAAGCATTGTCATCTCTTGAGGATTTTTCTTAAAATGAGATAAGATTGGACATGTGCATGGTGCTTCCATAAATGTTGCTGAACTGAATAATAGTCTTTAACTGGTATTGTGTTTGCAAGAGTGGATATGAGATCTTAAGAGAATTAGGAGTTGTGATATCTGAGTGCTGAAGTTTGGCAATACTTTGAAGCCTCTACGCTTTTGTACTTCTTATAAATGCAACTCCACAAGATCCTCGTCTTCCAGCTATCTACCATGAAAAAATCTAGGTCATCTGAATTGTGTAGATGATGGAGGATTGGGTACGGGCTGCTAGAAAATCAAAGACGGTAAAGCTACTGAAAGGTCAAGAGGAGGAAGTGTATAGTCTTTAATGCTTGGGAAGTTAAATTTGTGCTCTTCATTTTTTTTATTCTTTTGCTTCATGTAGTACAATAGCAAGTTCTGCTTTCAGATACTTAAATGTCTACAGGTTAGCCACTTCTCTCTGATCTTGCTTAGGGGGAATATGTCTCTGCATTTCGACAAGCACCAAGACGGGAAAATGCTCTCCCAATAACCAATGCTGGGATGAGAGTCCTTTTTGAAGAAGGTACAGACATAATAAAGGATTTAAGTATTTTCTATGGAGGTGCTGTCTCTACCACAATCTGTGCAAAACAAACCTGTTGGACACTTATCGGAAGGTACAATTTCTCTGCCTTCTCTATATCTCTAAATAAAGGAACTTTGAGAGTTTGGGTGTACTTCCTTGGACCACAAAAGTACAGAAAGATTTCACTTGCCTGGGTGATGCCATGTACATTGAAGTGGACAACCTGGTCAAAACTTAATGATGACTTTTCAGGGTTGTTACATTTTTCGAGTCTGCACGTGGGTGAAACTCTGATGTGAAATATGCAGAGAGATAGGAGAGAGATATGAGCTGTGAGATAGGTGGATGAGGTATACATAGTCAGTTTTGCACCTGAACCTGAATCATTGGTAAATGATGCTGTATCCCGTAGGTTTGATAATCCCCTAGTATCAGCATTCTTGAGTCCTTCAGTTTGGCTCTAATAGATACAAAGTTTAAAAACTTCAGATGTGCCAAATAAACTTAGGAGCACAAGTCAAGCCTTAACCTTTTCAATATCTCTTCATCTACAAGACCCTGGTAATCTTTGAAGTTAATCCCTGACATTCCCTCCCACTTTGCAGCATCTTTCCAAGGTTTGGAAGAAAAAAATTACAATTAATTCAAGCGCTATGAAACCATTTGTCTAAACAGAGTCCCACTGGACTGTTTTACCATTTAATATGCAACTTTAAGTTGAACTACTCATTATTTTTTGCTGCTTTACATGATTGAATTTATTCTAGCAGATTTATATTTTGATATCTAGGATTGTGTAACTATGGAGAATTAACTGTCTTGAGATACTTCAAGGAGACAGCCTTTTCAGAAAATGTAACAACTATCTAGCATTAATCAGATCCCTTGAAAGCATCTACAGTTTGCATCAATATTGTTATCCACTTTTCTTTAAATATAGGACAGTATCTGCAGAATAATGATAATCTATGAGACTGTTAAATCAGCTTTAAAGCTATAATAGGTTTTATTTATTAATATATTTATTTTTAAAAGGCTGACATAGCACTCAGTTCATTGACTTAGAGGACTTCACTTCTGTGAGCAACATTGATCTACACTGTTTTCAAAATTGCAGGCCATCATTAGAATCAATAGTTTAGCTCCATTGTGAGCAGGATTGTGCCTGTGGTCCATAGTACAAGTTTATTACTGCATTTTGGTTTTGTTTTTTTTTTTTGAGTCCTAGTCTGATTGTTTCTATTATTCTTCCTGACAGGCACTGGAATGAACAAATGTTGGACGAAGCTGGCAGACTAGTGCTTAAAGAAATTGCTCTTCCAGGCTCAGACAGTGGTGAAAAAGCAGACTATAAGAAAACTTTGATAGTCAGTTTCTTCTACAGATTTTTCCTGGAAGTATTGCAGTGGTTGAAGACAATGGTAAATTAGTTCTCCATGTCTGCTTTTGTGCAAGCAAATGGAAGGTTTTTTTCTATCTGCTGATGCTTGCAATTTGTACAATGTGCTAAATACTGTCTTTGGGGTTCAGATCTACAGAGGAATAAAGCGCATAACTCCCAAAGCGGTTGATGGAGAGATGCCCATGTAACTTTTAGGTGCTCACATATCTTCACCTTGGACATTAGGCTTTTAAAAAAATTGAGCAATGTTAATGCAACAATATATCAGTATTGAGCTCCCTGGCCCAAAGAAAACATACATAAGGTCTTACTCCATCTGTCTGTAGCTCAAAACATAAATAGACAGAATAGAAATAAAGGCTTTGGAAAACAACTATAGGTGTTAAACTAATCCTCCTTCTTGTCTGAGTTGTTGACTGGGAGAGGAGGAGTCTAAAAATTCATTTCCCAGTGCTTTCTAGGTGCAATTTATTTGTTTTTGCCTTAAATCTGTTCTTATGAGGAAAAACATCCCTTTTGCCTTTTTCTTCTGTGTTACCTTGAACTCTTTCCTCTGAATTACCATTACTAGGTAGTTTACTATTACCAGGAGTAATAAAAAGTAAAAAACTGTGCCAGTTTTGATCGGACCCCAGAACAAATCTGTTCTGGCTGTCCCTACTTGATGTTGCTTACTTTAAACAAGCATATGTATTGAATCCAGTATATTTTTAAATATTATTTACTGAAATCTAAAAACTCTACATTTTTAAGAAATTGTGATTTTAGAGCTTTTCTAGCTTGTGAGAGTCTTGAAGGAATTTCTTTTTTAATGGGAATGTTCAAAATGTGAGTTTTAATATTAACTTACTTCCTTTTCAGGATCCTGGCCACTATCCTGGCATACCTATGGAATATAGGAGTGTCCTACAAGATTTCCAAACCAAAATGCCCCAGAGTATCCAAATATACCAGGCAACTGATTTTATTCTAATATTGTTCTATGCTTTATAAGACTTGGTAAAAAGTCATGGTTCAAGCATGACCCTTGCTGTGAAGCTCAGGTACAAGTTTTCTAAAGGATTGAAGGCAACAGGCTCTTAGTGGTTGGTTTTAACTGTACCTCAATTAGAAAAACCTTGTCCGTAAAAATAGACTCATATGGGTATACTCGCTTCTTCTAAACAGTTCTCAAAAGATAAATATGCTGAACAAACTCTATTGTCACACTGCTTAAATTTGGTATATTGCAGTGTGCAATGCAATTGGAAAAAAAAAAAAAAATGTTGAAAAGCACAAGTCCATAGCTATCGCTATAGTACTCTTGTCTGAAGATACACTTCTCTTAAGATCTCAGAGGGCTCTTAGATCTTACTGTAGATTTAGGAATCAAGATGGAGTTTGTGATAGCTATCTGATCGAATTAACAAGAGCATTCAAGGAGAAGTCAGCAGTAGAGGGCAGCAAAGAATCTTCTGGATTTTCTGAGATCACTCTTGTGACTAGATCATGGTGGGAACTCCTGCAAGGATTTTTGATTTTTTGATACTCAATACAGAACTAAAAATCTCAGATTTTTGGAGACTTAAGGAGAATTCAAATGAAATCTAGGTAAACTTTTTTTGTTGTTGTTTTCAGATATTCTTTAGAAAAGCATTTTAGCTTTAATTATTTGAATTTGTTCAAGTCATTATCTTAAGCTTTCTTCAGAGTTGTTATTAAAAAAAAAAAACACCTTATAAAAGGGGCCAGCATCAAAGGAACTAGTTCTTTATGACTTTCGGCGATTTATTGCCCAGCTGTAAGAAAATGACTGAACAGAAATGGGAACAATTTGTTATTCAGATCTGTTGGCATTGAGCAACAGAAATTATTTAGAAACCCAGAAAATCTGGGTTTTTACTTTAAATTTCTGTCTAACTTTTTCAAGTCCGTATCTTTTATCTGGAGTTTTTCATCTGAACATTATTAAGCTTTTAAAATTAAGGAGAATAATAGCAGACAGTGTGCTAGGAAGAGCAGGAGGAAGAAATGTGTAGCAGGGACATTGTGTGCTGGAAGCTATAGAAGAAAAAAGGTTTTGAGATGTGAATAATTATGTAGTTCTAAATGTCGAAAAGGAAAAAGTTACTGTGAAGACTGACCCAGAAACTGAAAAAGTGTTCTGGAAGTTGGCAATAACTAGTTGGTGTGGCAGAATTCACTGGCAACACTGAATTAACTTTCAGGAAAGACTTAGCGAAATAGAATTATTAAGAAACTAAATGCATACACAGGTGCAAGGAAATAAAATTGGGAAGGAAATATTTAAACAATATTTTTTCTCACTGATTTACATTGATCAGCTGCAATCTTTCAGCAAGGAAGACAAATCCAAGGAATCACTGCAAGTAGCTCAAGATACAACATCAGACACTGGTAAAATACAGAGCAGAGTCTTGTGAGAATAATTCAGAAATTATCAGAGCTTCATGACACCAATCAGTAAGCAAGGAAATTGTCCTTCTGAAAAAGAATGCTGTTTGTATCACTTTGATGTAAATGATTAAGGAAAAGAATCCAAGTAGATAAACCTGTGCAAGGCTCTCAGAAAGCTTCTTAAGAGAAGAAGCTGAAGAAATGTCCAGGAGTAGCAGTCAGGTCCTGCATCCACATCTGTTTTCAACATTGAATCAGAAGATTGTTCAGAATCAGAATTGAATCAGAACAGTTGCTCCTTCATCTGATTTTCTGATTACTGTAAGAATAACAAGATTATTCTTTTATAAGAAAAAGTTTGGTGGTGGTGTGTATATATTTTTGACTGTACAGGACATAGAGCCGAGCCAGTCTTCCCAAGATCCCGTAGGACGGCCCATTATGCACCAGTCTGGAATTATGCATGCCACTGGTGAAGCAGTTTACATTGATGACCTTCCTTCTGTGGATGGAGAGCTCTTCCTGGCTGTTGTCACTAGTTCCAGAGCTCATGCTAAGATTGTGTAAGTGTTCAAATGTTATTATGAATTGCTGACTGAGATTTTTAGAGCAAACTAACGAGTTATGTGTATATGGAACAGCGCGCCTGATACCCACACTGGCTCAGGTGCTGGAAGCAGCACTGTCGCTCTGGTAGAAGGCTCTGTTTAGATTTAAGCGTCTCACTCCGTATTACTGTACTAATAAGGTCGAACTGTTTCTGGCCCATAAGCCAGCATAGACCCAGCCTAGGTATGTCCACAAAATGCTGAGCTGTGCCGTGCAAGCAGGCAATGAAACTCAGCTGTACCAACATACCTTTGAAATCTCAACTCTATTATGAAACAAGAAAATTGTTGAAAATGTAGAAAATAGTATTGCAACATTGCAGCAACAAAGTAGCATATGAGGCCTTATAGGAGAGGAAGATGGGAAGAGGATTTTTTTCTGAAAGAAAACTATTCTCACTTTCGTTTTTATACCAAGATACACCTATTCTATCAGTTTGCTCAATGTTCAGACACCAAAATGCACATATCCAAGTTGTCTGCCCAGCATTCAGGCACAAAGACATGTATCCAGGTGGTCTGGTCAGAATTAATTGTGATGACAGAGTGGACTGGGGCTGCTAGCTGTATAGTTTGTCATATTTCCTGGCTTATTCTTAGGTTGGTGGTAGTATGCTGGGTTTGGTACCCTCAAGGAGCTGACATCCCCCTCATCTCTGTGGGTCAGTAGGATTTATTCACTCTCCTTTGTCATCTGATCTGGGTGTCCAGAGAAGACGTAGATGCGCTGGGATCTTGATGACCTGCTATCAAAGCATGCCTGCCTTATAAATGTTCTGCCATTCCTTCTGATCCTTCTACACTCATAAATTCCCATTCGTTCTCCATTTATACTGGTATTGCCATTTCTATTATAATTCTCCACATGAACTCTCTGTTTGCAGATGTTTATTTGTATCAGTTTGGTATCTGTGTAGGCCATGAGGTCTTAAAAAGTTGCAATTGTAGCATCATAATTGTGCAGTGATTTTTACTAAATCAATACAGTTCAGGCAGTCTAATGGGCCAATGATTTCCCTGTTGCATCTAGAGTATTTCCTAGAAATTAAGCAGGTTAGTAGAATTTTAAATTGCCTTTAACCTGCATTTCTTTTCGTGCCAGAGATAGAAGGAAAAGACATGTCTGAACCCTACGAGCAGATGGCAGTACTAGAAACATATCTCTATTATGTTCTCTTCCTCTGTGCAATGCTTTGTAAAACTAATGAATTAAGCTTCTCTCTTCCCATATCCCAATCAGATCTATAGATACCTCAGAGGCTCTAAAAGGACCAGGTGTGTTCGACATCATAACAGCTCATGATGTACCAGCTACAAATGAGTTTTACTATTCTGATGATCCGGAGATTATATTTGCAAGACACAAGGTATCACTACAACCTTTTTCTAACTAATTTTCTTCATTTTTACTGTTTTTCTTCAGCTTTTTATAACAGAATTTTGCTTGCTGACTCTTGAATTTCTGTATTGTGTTTATGTCAGGAAATCACTTTAGCCATAGCACTTTATGACAAGGTAAATTCTTATCATTTTTTCCCACTCCCTTTTCAACTTCAAAATAGCTGTTATGTATTATATTCTGCCTAGGGAAAAATATGTAAATCAGAAGAATGCAGAGTAAACCTCGTAAAACCTTCTGAGTTGTTGGGAGAGTATATTTCAATGAAAGTTAGGCTCCCAAATCACTTATCCATTTTTTAATACTGTATTTTCCTTGATTCCACAGTTATACCAGTATTTTGAATAATTTGTTAGCTTAATGGATGATCTAAAAAATACAGAAGTCTTAATTCAAAACAAAATTCTAAAAAGGAAACATGAATAGTGGTTACATGAAAGAGTAATGTCAGCAGCACATATGGGAATAATTTGAATCCACTGTCCTATTAAGTGATGTGTATTTTACAGGTGATTTGCGTGGGACAGATTGTCTGTGCTGTGATTGCGGATTCAGATGTTCATGCCAAACAAGCAGCTGCAAAAGTGAAGATAGAGTATGAAGTGCTGGAACCAGTGATCTTAACAATTGAGGTACAAATAATTTCTTTTATCTTGCTCTTTTATTGTTTTATCTATTTAATTAATGGAAGCAGCAGTTCACACTCTTCACTTGCTTTTTAAACATGATTTTCTAAGGAAACAAGGTGAATATGAACATACAATTAACCAGTCTGTCAGTCTCCTTATAAATAAATTTTCAATCTTGTGGCTAATTTTGACCACTTATGATTGATAGGCAACAGTCTCAAAAGTATTAAGGTCCCACAAGTTTCATAGTAATAAACATAAGAGTACAAAAGAACTCTTTTAAGGTTCCCAGTGAGGAAAAGGCCATGAGCATACTGGTTGTATGTAATTCTTTTGATAGCTACCAGCTGGGCAATCAGCATGTGGCTGAACAATCAGCTGCTGATTAACTGTAGCATTTTTATCTGTTGTCCAGCTAGTAAGCCAACAAAGTTATGCTGGAGATGTAGGAAGAGTTGGAGGAATGTGAGGTGAAAGATATTAGGGATATAGAATGTTTTAGAAATGTGATGTGGGAGCCATGGGGGAAATGGACTTATGGTGGGTTAAAGAAATGAGTGGAAGTAAGGAACAAAGAACACATTTGCAGGGAACCAGCATTAGTTCTTGTAGTCACTTTACAGCTTGTTTCTATAATGCACGTGGGGTGTAACAGAACAGTCTTTCTCGTATAAAAATAGAAGTAGCCTCTTTTTAAAGACTGGAAAATTTTACTAATATTTCATTACAGTTGAAACTCCAATAAAGTCTTACTAGAAATAAAGCAAATCATATTTAATAAATAAATTCCACTTTTACTTAGTTCTTGTGATTTCTTCCCCTCTAAATGGGCATCACTCTCTGGATGATGTGGTTGTGTTCTTATTCTGTGCTGTCTTGGTCACTTGCTAGATGTATGAGAGGGAAGAGCAGGTTGAATAAACTGAATGCATTTCCTTCAGAAACTGCTGTCATCAGTAATACAAGATGCAACAGGAAAGAATTGCTGGAACTGAATACATAAACTCATCAATGATGACAATGAAGTGATGAAATAGTGTTTCATTGACTTTGTAGCTGGTGGTTCAAATCTCTGGAGAGAATGTTGTTTCTCCTGAAAGTGAAATGCCACATCAAGCTGAGAACCTTTAAAATAGTTAAAAAAAAAAATAATAATAATTTCTCTTTTTCTCCCCTGCAGGAAGCTATAAAGCACAACTCATTCTTTGAGCCAAAAAGACATTTAGAACAAGGAAATGTTGATCAGGCATTTGAAACTGTTGATAATATAATTGAAGGTAAACTGCAGAATACATGTGGTGAGAAGCTGTTGTCAGTATTTGGGTTTGTCTGTCTGTTTTTCAAGTCCCAGTTCTACCTTTTCTCCATATAGGAAGAAAGTGTAGTTAAACCTAGTGACCTTGTGATCCTGCTACTACCTTGAAGCTTTCTCCATCCTCTGTCCTTGAAACAGAACCACAGAATAATTAGGTTGGAAGGGAGTCATCTAGTCCAACTTCCTGCTTAAAGCAGGTCCAGTTAGAGCAGGTTACTAAGGACCATGTCCAGTCAGGTTTTGAATATCTCCAAAGATGGAGATTCCACAACCTCTATAGGTACCTCTTCCAATGTTTTCACTTCCATGGTGAATTTTTTTTCTTATATCAGGTTGGAATTTCTTGTGTTTGTTGCCTCTTTTCCTTCTACTGTGCATGTCTGAGAAGAGTCTGGTTCACTCTTCTCTACACCCTCACATTAGGTAGTTGTAGACAGCAATAAGATCTCCCCTTTAACCCTTTTCTTTCTCTAAGCCTCTTCTCATACATGCCTTGGTCCAACCCCCTGACCATCTTGATGGCCACCTTCTTGGCCTGGTCCAGTATGTCCATGCTTTGTTTAATTTATCTATGTTTTGTTTTAATGTTGTCACCACTTATAGGCAATATTGTTCTGCTTTTAATCAAGTTCTGTTGATGCCACTGGATCAAGACCAATTTAATCCTACGAGGAGTTTAATCTGTGTTTTTATTTTAGATTTTGCCTCTTTATACAGGAAGTATCAGAAGATTTGATGCTGATTACTGTAACTTACCTGATGATGGGCCATTAGTTCTTTCCTGGTTAATTTTTTCTGTCCTTTTCCTTTAGTAACACTTGTGTTTTTCCCTTTGGATCAGGGGAAATTCACATTGGGGGACAGGAACATTTTTACATGGAGACTCAGAGTGTGCTTGCTATTCCAAAAGGAGAGGATAAAGAAATGGATCTGTATGTGTCAACGCAGCATCCAGCAATTATTCAGGTAATACAGTGCATTCTCAGAGAAAGTGGTTGAACCCGTAACAATAGAGATTTTTAAGTTTGGTTTAAAAATCCATCTTAACAGTTTAGAAGCAGTAGGAACGTAAAATTGCACATCTGGATTATCCAACAATAGCTGCTTTGTAGTACTGCTGTATCCTGATAAGCACTGACCACTATGTTGTGAGGATAAGGAGCAAGTAGAAGTCTCTTATTTCCCTCAAAGTACCTCATGCCCCACTATTGTAGGCATGAAAAACTCCCTATGGAGTGCTGAGACTCCTCCATCCCCGTTAGTTTTACACTGAATGCAGAGCAGTCAGCACCCTGCAGAGTCAGAGTCTGCTGAGGGTTTGATCAACTCTAATAGCTGTAGGTGAGACTGCGTCTCCATGCCAAAATCATAATCATAGAATAGTTTGGGTTTGAAGGAACCTTTAGAGGCTATCTAATCCAACCCCACTGCCATCGACAGGGTTATCTTTCACTAGAACAAGTTTCTCAAAGCACTGTCCAACCTGACTGTGAACGCTTCCAATGATGGGATGCCCAGAACTTCTCTGGCAACCAGTTCCAATGTCTCACCACCCTCATTGTAAAGAACTTCTTCCTTATGTCCAATCTAAACCTACCCTCTTTCACTTTAAAACCATTGCCCCTTGTCCTGTCAGTACAGGCCTTGGTAAAAAGTCTTTCTCTGTTTCTTATAAGGCCCCTTTATACATTAAAAGGTCACAATAAAGTCGCCCTGGAGCCTTCTTTTCTCCAGGCTGAACAACTCCAACTCTCTCAGTCTTTCTTCATAGGAGAGGTATTCCAGCCCTCTGATCATTTTTGTGATGGTAAATGGTAAAGCAAAGCTGACATAGGGTATGGGGTCATAGCAATAGCTACAGGGCATGAAACTGATAGTATTTCAGACTCAACATTGGCATTTCATGTTCAAAGCAGAGTTCAGCTCCTTTTATCATTTCCATTATTATTATATTGCCAATAACCAAAAAGCATTAACAACTTTGTGTTTGAGAAAATTATTTGAAGCAAGAACATTCCTGACACTAGCAAGACCTTAGATTATTAAAAACCAAATGGTTTTATTTGTATTAAAAAATAAAATCACATTCATGATCTTAGTAATCGAAATAATAAAGACTGCATTCTAATCCCTTTTTCTTACACCTGAAGCTTCTTACTTAAAAAATGAAATCCAAGGGTATTATTCTTCAATTCTGTCCATGGCCCATTCACAGTCTTCATGGTAGAGATTTTAAAGGTGAACAGTACTGAGTGTTTGTTGTTATCTTTTCCTTGCTTTTTAACCTAGGGTAAAGGAAAAAATTTTTTCATCTGATTAAAAACAAACAAACAAACAAACAAACTAGAAGCACTTATGGGACCCTTTTCTAGAAAAGACTTTTGTTTCAGAACTTAACTTTTAGACTTTGTTTGAATTTGACGTAAAGGGTTAAAACTGTTTTTACAGGAGATGGTAGCTGCGAGTTTAGGCGTTCCAGCCAACAGGATCATGTGCCATGTTAAACGAGTTGGTGGAGCTTTTGGTGGGAAACTCATGAAAACTGGCTTACTGGCATCAGTTGCTGCAGTGGCAGCAAACAAGTAAGTGTGATATGTGTATATTAGGATATGAAGAGAAAACAGACTGAACAACTTCTGCATTCTGGCTAAAATGCTTTCGCCTTTCCCAAAGTTGCAAGCCAAAAAGTCATCAAATCCTGACTGTTCACATTTTGTAATACTGCTCAGTGCATTTCTTTGTTTTGTTTTGTTAGACTGCTTATGTTAAGCAGTTCTAGCCTCAACTAAACTAATGGGGCTTGAAGAAATTGGTATTAGTATAAGATAGAAATATCCTGGAAATGATTGAGCATTTCAAAAGGACCAGTCCCTAACTACTGAGGCTTTTGTATGTACATACAAAACATGATATGAACTGTCCAGATGTGAAATTCACTGGCCCAGCAGGATGCAGAAGGAAGAGTGGAACTGCTTTGAAGAACAAGTACTTCTAGTTCAGTCCCCAACATCTTTCAGTCAAAATTAGCTTAAATCTATTAGGCATTATTTTTTTGCTAATACTACTTTAATTAGTTGAGGAACCTTTAACACATAAAGCTCCAAATTTGTCAGGACAATATTGGCAATTAGCTGTCAGGGGATAGTAACCTCTTTTATAAGCATAACTGATTTGCTGCAAAATGCACATCAGGCTACATCCTGCCTTAACCAAAATGATCTTGTAATCTGAGTGGTTAGCTTAATACTCTTGTTACTACTGTCATTGTTGTACAAACTGCTTTTGATTATTTTTGGCCGTGTTATCTGTGTTTTGGATTAACCAGGCCATGCTAAAAATAATTGGTTTTTTATAGCTTAAACAATCTCTTTTTATTGTTAGGACCTTATTTTACATCTTATGTAATTTTTTTCAAAAGTAACTATTTTAAATGGTATATGCATTTGTAGACTAATTTTCATATTTTTATTATTATCTATGTTTTGGTTTTATCCCAAGGCACCATATTTCAGTATGATTCTGAATAGCTAAAAGGCGACTATTTCTTGCTTAAGATTGAATACTAACTGCTGTTAGCTCACTTAACACAGTTCACTCTTAAGACTGAAATAACAATTTCTTCAGAAGAAGATGGTGATGAGTTATCTCATTGGCTTTCAAGATGAAATGAAAATTCTGATAGGATTGTAAATGCAAAAAAATATAAACTCTGGACATAGCGTTAAGAATGTATTTAAGCCTATTAAAGTTAAGTTTCATCTAAATGCATGTTTATATGCATGGCTAGATCTGGATACATGATGAATAGCCATCTGTTAAGAATATCTCTTATTTTGACTGAAATTTAACTCTTCTTTTTTGTTATTTTTATTTAGAACCAGCAGAGCAGTCCGTCTTATTCTGAGTCGAGGGGATGATATGTTAATCACTGGTGGCCGACATCCTTTTATTGGTAAATATAAAGTGAGTACCACAAGAATTCAGTGAAAAAATACCTGCCCATATTCTGTGAATAAGTATTTCAATGTTACTGGTTAATATTTGTTCTATTAATGAAAATGAGTATAATCAATTGAATTTTAAAACAAAACTACTAGCCAGGAAACCAAGAGATGAAGTTGCTGTACAGCCCTTTCTCTACTTCTGCATCTGTCTCTGCAGGATTTTGTTTTGTTTTTATTCTAGTCCCTTTTCCTTTTATAGCTCTTCCTGTTCTTCTTTCTGGGAATGACAAGCTAAACTGGCTCAGACCTCTTCTGCAGAGGTTTATTTTAAACCATCCATATGGTTAGGTTCACACAAAGGAGCAGATAGTTTTTCAAGGAAAGAGTGTCATACAGGAAAACTCACCCTATGAAGGAAATTAATCTCTTCCCTGATCATGCACTGTCATCAGTGATAACTATTCATTAGGAAAATTCCTGCCTTCTTTTCTGTCTCTACTTGTCGTGGAAATTACGCATGCTAGCCACCATAACAGGGTTCAACTCCATGTTTCTGATGAATCGATAAGCCAAAAGATAGATTCCTCTATAAAAGTATTTTTTATTAATAGAGCTACAGCTTGAGCTCAGTGCTGCCAAACAGGGACCCTGAACAAAGAAATCTCTGGGCAATTATACCCTTACAATCTAAGTTCCCCACTCGTCATGCAACAGTTTGGACCAATAGTTATATTAGGGTCTGGGGTCTTCCCATTCTTTATTGGGTCCTTTCACTGTTTCTAGGTGGGTCGTTTCTTTTCTTATCTCTAAGGTTGCAGCTTCTGCTGTGATTGTAGCTTCCTTATCTCTTCCAGCTTGAAATGGGTCTGAGGCCTTCTTTTACTTAGCTAGGTAAAAGTTCAACATATCTAGGTGGAAGTTCACAGCTCGCAGCTTAAGGCTTCAGTAAATTTAGCTACTAATACTAAGCAAATTATGCTAAACAAGTTCTACATAAGTAGTATACCCAATTGTACAACATACTACATAGGTAAAGTAAGAGAGGTTTTATAAGACGCTTCCCTGAAGTTGAAAATGAGCTGTAGCTCATATTGAGAATTCAGGAACTGTTAGTGGCAATAGGTGAAAAGAGAGATGTGAGATAAAGATAACATTTCTTCTTTAAGAAAAGCAAATGTCATTTTCCATCTGCCAGACACTATTCTTACAGTCAGAGAAGGATTTGACTTTATCTACAGTGAACATTCCTGGATGACACACTTATCAGCCATCTCAGGCCATACACAGGAAGCTACTGGGCATCCCTGCTTCTTCCTTTCCCAATGAGCTGATATTGCTTATTATATGCCAGGTGGGAAAGCCAGTATCTCAGGACCATACTTTCTATCTTTCTTGCCCTTCTATAGTTTCAGTGAATGGTGCCCAGAAATTAATAGTGCAATGTGACCCTAATTGTGTGGGTTACATTCATTTTCAAAATATACAAGCACTGAAGAAATGAATGAATGCCAAAATCTAGATAAGTTATTGTTGATCCTTCTAGGTTGGCTTCATGAATGACGGTAGGATCAGAGCTGTGGATGCCAAATATTACATTAATGGAGGATGCACCCCAGATGAATCTGTCCTGGTAAGGATTTTATAAGCTGACAAATCTTATAACATGGAGAAATCATTAGCTGGAAAATAATGAAGGCCAAACTCCCTTGCACATGTATTGTTAATCGTATAGCCTTTTGATATAGGGACTGTGTGTTGCTGGAAAATCTACACCTAGTAGTTTAACTTTTCCTTATTCAGTTCAGTGAAGCACTATACTACTTTTTAATATTTTCCTATGCATTCACTTCATGAATGGTTTCTCAGGCTTATTTTCCCATTATAAACATGTCAATTGACAATGTATTCCTTTTAAAATACATAGTACCTGCATTTGTGCCTGCCTAAACCTTATGTCTACAAGTCTGGGAAGACCTTTCTTAGCCTTCAGAAAATTCACAGTGGTAGCTGTCTTCTTCCTGTCTGTATGCATTTCTGTACTGGGTCTGCATTTATTGTGCTGTATACCTCAGTTCCTCACTTACAGTTCTGCAAAGTATAAAATGTTGCTTGCTTTAATATCAGTCACTAACTATTTGTGTTTGCATAGGCTATTCTATCTGTAACTGAAATGTTTGTTGAGGTTACTGCCCCTCATCTGCTTGTCATTGCCCCACCTATGGGTATTTTTTGCAGTCTGAAATCTGTCAGTGTAACTGCCCCTGCTATTGCTACCTAACCTGTTTCTGAAAAATAACCTGGGTTAGAAAAAAATCCATGATTAGAAGCATGTACATTAATGCAGATCACATGTCAGAACTATCTTAAGATGAAGTTTTACAATGATACAGCAAAGCTGGTGGACCTAGACTTGGAGGCAATGATAACCAACTGAGTAACCTTTCCAACCAACTCAGCTGCAGCTGGAATAGCACGTCTAAACAGCCTAACTCTAACATCACTCTGTAGCTATGTGGTTCTATCAGTATAGCATTAATAATTCAAGGCTTTAAAAAGGAGAAATAGGTTTACTGGAAACAAAATTATAAGTTTTACCAAACTTAAGAGTCCAGGATTTTTTTCTGGTCCAGTGTGACTTATCTGTGTGTTCCCAAGACAGCATTTTGGTATTTATTCTTTCTTTAGAGAGGACCTTATTCTATGCGAGCCTAGCCCCAGAAAGAGTGAAGATTCTTGATGGTTTTAAGATAAAAACTGGTCTTCCAGCATGGGAGTTGAATATCAGTAATCTATGCTTAATTTAGTTATTGTTCAGTCAAAAATTAATAGTATGTTTTAACTCTTTATGATTGCATCAAGATTAGAACAGACATTTTTGGGAAGAAACCTCAGTATAGCTAAGAGTTATATTATAACAATAGATGGTATTCACTCTGATTTATCAATAACCCTCTTAAGACCGATCAGCTTCATACACATACTTTCAGTTCATAAACATTGTGGTAATAATTTTTAAAATCCCAAAATATGACTCTTTTTTTTTTTTTTTTCATTCTACAAATAACATTTCAACTTATATTTCCTAAGTGAAAAGGTAGCACTATATGATATTTTTCATATACACAGTTATTACAGCAAAACTATCTTCAACTTGTTTCTATGCAGAAATGTTTTGAAGTTTTTTGTTTAAAGCATAGTGGGAACAGTAGGAATACAGGCTTAAATTTGCCATTTTGAGAAGTCTACTGAACATTGAAGAGAGCCAGTGGCCTCTTCACGGGGCATCAAAACATTTAAAAACTTATTTATTTATTTTGATACTTACTCCTAGAGCCTAATTTGAGGTTATCTAATATATTTTCCTTTTCTTGTATTTTTGTGTTTGTTGTATGAAATCTCTAAAAGAAAAACATAAAAACCAGAACACGTTGTAGACTGCAGTACATGTGTTTTGTGGTGGAACTAAACCTTAAATGTGAATTTCCATGGGATGTGGTAATTCAGAAGGCTTTCATCAGTTCCCTTTATAACTTCTATTGCTTTAAATCTAATCTCACTATTTTTAGTTCTGCATGACTTTTGATATCACAGTAGGAGCAAAAAAGAAGTATTTGTTACACCCTTAACTGCTGACCAGCACTCAACTACTAGTAACATCACTTGTGTTCTGTGAATATCAAAAAAAACCTGAAAATTAATATGCTGCATGAGAAACGTATGAATAAAGTCTCTATGTGTGCACAAGAGTATTCTTACTACCAGTGATTGCCAGAAAACCAATTTTAAAGCTAATTGTCTCAGGTTAAGGTCTTTATATGAGTCTTTATATGAGATGAAGAAGATTTAAATGTGAATTTGAAAGAAGTATTGTTCTGACATTTAAATATACCTCTTTGTCCCCTTCCTCAGGTAGCAGAAGTATCCTTATTAAAAATGGACAATGCATACAAGATTCCCAACTTGAGATGCTGGGCTTGTGTCTGCAAAACAAACTTGCCATCAAACACAGCGTTCCGAGGGTTTGGCTTTCCCCAGTCAGCACTGGTGACAGAAACTTGGATAACAGAAGTTGCAGATAAAACTGGTTTATCACCAGAAAAGGTGACGAAATTAAGGCATCTTCTCTCCTGAAATCAAGTCTATGCAATTGAAAAGTTAAAACCCATTACATTAGCTCAACTGTCTGAACAACTCTTTTCTGATTCAAACATAATTTGTACTAAAATGAATATTTTTTTTACCAATGTCTCGTTGTTGAGTGAAGAGCATGTTCTTACAAACTGAACTAAACTGGTAATTGTTCAAAAAAATATGGTAATCTTGTTGTTGTTTACTAGCTCCACACCCACCCACCCACCCCACCCCCCCCCCCCCCAAAAAAAAAAAAAGTCAGTCTGCCTTTAACAGGATTTTGTGATGGCTGTTAATTTTGTTATTTCAGATTAGGGAAATAAATATGTATAAGGAGAACGAGCAGACACACTTCAAACAAAAGCTTGATCCACAAAACTTAATACGATGTTGGAATGAATGTATGGAGAAATCTGCATATTACAGTAGGAAAACAGCTGTCAATGAATTTAACAAACAAAATTACTGGAAGAAAAAAGGGATTGCTATTGTACCAATGAAGTTTCCATTTGGACTAGGCACACGTTTTCTTTCTCAGGTTAGTTCCTTTAAAGAGTAAGTGAGCTAAGCTTTTTATCTATAGAAATTTACAGTTACTCCACCTTAGGATACAAAACAAATGTGTTATCTTTCAACTTCTGGAAAACTATCATCCTCCTAATGGTCATTCCCTGAAGGCTAGACTAACTACTAGCTCTCTTCAAGCTGAGATCAAAGTTGCTTGGTTTTTGGCACCCAGGCAGATCAGACCCTGCCTACTTAAATACCAGTCCCACCTCTTGTGATGTGGTATTGGTATAGACAGGTTGAACACTTTTATGAAAAGTTTTTGAGGACTGATGGCAAAGTGTTCATGGGATAAGTTTTCCTTTCTAAAAATAGCTCTCAGCTTACTGTTTCTGACCATGGGGGTACTATGGGATGCTATTCTTAAAGACTTAACCCTTTGATGTCATCAAAGACTAAGTTTAAGGAAGAAAAGGAGGACAGTAGTATTTTTGGTCTTTGTATTTTTTTTAATGTAGGTGTCCGGTGCTTCTGGAATAGATAACATTTTATAAATTGAAAATTAATTTGCTGGATTGTATCATATCAAATGGGCCATCTCTGTTCAAGGGTAAAGTCACAGGGCTTTTGTGGTCTACAGTGCTAATTCCAACTGAGTCCAGGAGGAAAATCTCACTCACAACCTTACTGTTGTGGCTAATGCTGACAGCCTGCCCAACCTATGCTGTGGAAAAACCTGCGTCCAAAGGCTCTCAAACATCAGTGAGAGAGAAATGGAACTTGCAGCAATTTGCACGTACAGCCACTAGTGAGGGAGTTTCTCCAGCTTCTTTTGGAACCATTGAGATACTGTTGCCATTTGTAGATTTATTTCAGGATCTAGCAACAGAAAAAGCAGACCTCCAAGGATCTGTATCTTTTCCTTTTGAAGGTCATTACAGAGGAAGAGCAGGGGCTAACATTCCAAATTTTGCCCTCTGTTCAAAAGCATTAAACAGATAAATTGAAATACACTTCAAACCTTTCTCTCTTTTTTGATTCATCAATTCATCACCATATACCACAGGTTTCTCACTAGTCTAATCTTGATTTTGTTTTTCCTTTTTAGGCTGCTGCTCTGGTTCATATTTATACTGATGGGTCTGTGCTTCTGACACATGGTGGAATTGAAATGGGGCAGGGTATTCATACAAAAATGATGCAGGTAACAAGGGATCCAAACAAATATTACCTTGTGCTTTTTCTGTCATGCAGATAAACAGTGTGAAGGTTTTCTTCCTGGTTAGTTAGTGTACCAGTAGAACAATTTCTTTATTGGCATAGCCACTGCTTCTTTGCATTGATAGAGTTGGAAATCAAAGATACCATCATTAAGAGTCATGGAGACAGCAGGAAGAAAAAATAGATTGGTTTTTATTCTTCCAATGGTATATGAAGAGGCTTATTAGAAATCAGATTTTTGGGGGGCTGATCCCATAAAACCTATGGTAAAAAAAAAAAAAAAGACAGTAAGTATTCAAGTTAATAATATTGTCTGTAATGTATACTATGATCATATTTGTTTAATGGATAATTGATAGACAGATCTGTAAAGATATTTATCAAGTCAGTGACAGCTCGGAATCTGGGCCTACATAATTTGCCCTAAATAATACAGGATATAATCAGCAAAATCAGGAACCGAATGTTGGACTCCAGATTCTCAATCCATAATTTGAGTACAGCTAAAACATTGCCCTTCTTTTCTGTTTCTTCGTACTGACAAACTGGGCAGAATGATTTCAGCTGGAAGTTGGAAGAGGACTTGCTAAAACTTTACCTCTCCTGGTATCGCTGACTTCTAGCAAGTACTGGGGAATGGTTGCAGTGTTTTGAGTATTTCTAAAACCGAGAAGAATATGTTGTTCTTCCTAAACAGGTTGCTAGTCAGGAACTGAACATCCCCATGTCACGTATTCACTTCTGTGAAACGAGCACAACAACCGTTCCCAATGCATGTGCCTCAGTAGGATCTGCGGGGACAGATGTCAATGGGATGGCTGTGAAGGTAATGAGTGGTATTTAGTTTAACAAATCACCCTAGCCCTCGTGGTATTTAATGCCTGCCAAAATTTAAGCATTAGTGATCCCATAGCAATCAAGTTTGAGATTACCACTAATACCACTGGAGATTGTCAAGAAGAAACATGACTTGTTGACAGTTTCTCAGTAATGGTGCTTATGAGTTTTCAGAATTTGATCTGAGCTTTCCCCAAAAGGCTTATGTTTGACAAAATCCTTCTTTCATCTAACAAACTATCTAGTCCCATACAAATCTCATACCCTGTTCCTGTTCTAAATCTACTGATTCATGCAGATTCCGGCCCTTTTAACTTAACCCTTTATAAGGTTTGTGTCTATGCAGTTAAAATATCACCTCCTATCATACTTTTTCAAACCAAGATGACAGTAAAGCATATTACTTTATTTTTTTATTACTTACTAACAATTAATTACTTACTAGAGCATATCTTGGATAGTACCAAATGTATTTATGTTAATTTTGTGTTATATTCTCCTGACTTCTCACCAGGATGCTTGCCAAACTCTTCTGAAACGCCTGCAGCCTATCATTAACAAGAACCCAAAAGGGACCTGGAATGATTGGGTAAGACATACGAACCTACTAAATGTGTTTGTGTACTTGCAGAAACTGTGATATATGTGTTGTAGTCTATCAGTCTACTCAGCCTAATAATCATAAAGTTCAAAACTGTAGAAACAGGTTATTTCACGGAAAGATGGAGTGTAGGTACTTGGCTTAGATATGTGGGAAACAGTCCCCACATCATATCTAGTTGGAAAGGAGGGAAAGTTATCTGTGAAGTCACATTTGGAGACACAGAAGTTTTTAATATACAAAAAATGTCAGCTTGTGCAATAACATGGGGACCTGGACAGGCTTGAGAGTTGGGCCCGTGCAAACCTCATAAAGTTCAACCAGGCCAAGGGCAACCTGGGTCACGGCAATCCCAGGCACAAATACAGGTTGGGCAGAGAATGGCTTGAGAGCAGCCCTGAGGAGAAGGACTTGGGGATGTGGGTTGATGAGAAGCTCAACATGAACTGGCAATATGCACTCACAGCCCAGAAAGCCAACTGCATCCTGGGCTACATCAAAAGAAGCGTGGCCAGCAGGTCGAGGGAGGTGATTCTGCCCCTCTACTCCACTCTTGTGAGACCCCACACAGAGTACTCCATGCACCTTTGGAGTCCCCAACATAAGAAGGACATGGACCTGTTGGAACAGGTCCAAAGGAAGGCCACAAAGATGATCAGAGGGCTGGAGCACCTCTCCTGTGAAGACAGGCTGAGAGAGTTGGGGCTGTTCAGCCTGGAGAAGAAAAGGCTCTGGGGAGACCTTAGACCTTACTTATAGCAGCCTTTCAGTAGCTAAGGGGGGCCTATAGGAGAGACGGGGAGGGACTCTTTATGAGGGAGTGTAGCAATAGGACAAGGGGTAATGATTTTAAACTGAAAGAGGGGAAATTTAGATTAGATATTAGGAAGGAATTCTTTACTATGAGGGTGGTGAGACACTGGAACAGGTTGCCCAGGGAGGTTATGGATGCCCCATCCGTGGAAGTGTTCAAGGCCAGACTGGATGGGGCTGTGAGCAGCCTGGTCTAGTGGGAGGTGTCCCTGCCCATGGCAGGGGGGTTGGAACTAGGTGATCTTTAAGGTTCCTTCTAACCCAGACCATTCTATGATTCTAATGTGACCCATCCCAGCTTATCCTCAGACAAGCCGTTGCCAAAAGATTGTCACAATATATGTGTACAGTGTCGGTTTTCATACATGGCTATTCTTTATTTTTACCAAATCAATAAAGAGAACCCTTTTCAACTCCTTCCTTCCATCTCTCTCCCTTATGCAGAACTACACAAAAGATACCAGAAATCCTTGCTCTCATTGCTCTAATATGTAATTAGTTATAATAGTTACATTTGCCATAGAGTAGTATAGAAGTAGTGCTAAAGCTATTTATAGAAATGGCCGCTGTCTGGTGCCCACTTGAAACTGGAATAGAATTTTAGGGCTAGAAACTGAATTTTCTTCACTAAAAGTTTTCTGCTATAATATCAACTATTTTTATGAAGCTATGGCTGAGAATCTAGTCCTCTGTATTGAGATGTTAAAAGAAAACCTGCTTGTTATGTCTTCTTATTCAGTATTGCTTGTTCTCTACGGCCTAATGAAAAGGACAATCCCTGCCTTGAGGCACTTACAGATCTGGTACATTAGGATGTTTCTTCTAAAGTGATTAAATACTATAACTGCGATTTTGGAAGAACACCACTGTTGACTGGTCTATTCCTTATTGTATTACCAAAAGAATTCAGATTGCTCATCCAAAGGGGGGTTAATTCTACAATATTAGACATCATGTGCAGCTAAACACACTTAACTGGTCTTCCTTTCTTTACAGTTTGTTACAGTTTTGCTTTTTAAGTAAATGTATGAAAATATCTAAATATATGTAGGCTGTGTTCCTTCCTGACTCCTTCCTTGGTTTTCCACAAACACTGCTATATTTTTCAGATCAAAGAAGCTTTTGAACAGAGCGTGAGTCTTTCAGCTACTGGCTACTTTAGGTAATTTATTTTTGTTCCTGATTTATGACTGATTTCTGAAGATAACTAATGCCATGAATAGAAGATCCTGTCTAATGGCTCAGCTTATGTTTAATATAATTCTTTGGTATGGGGGATTGGAGTATAAAGTTCAAGTGCTAATTTATGCCCAGCCCTATATGGACTCTCTAGAAAGTATTAAAAGACTATTTCATCCCATCTTTGCTCCATGATTTGGCCATTAGCAAACCAGAAAGCATCAAGAAAGTGACTGTTGCTGTAGATGTGCAAAGTGGAATATAGTTTATTTACTGGAAGCTATTTTGCTATAAGCTATAAACATTGTTTTACTACAGATTATTTACGCTTTTACCCACAAGCAAGATCACACTGAGTTGTATGACAGGAAGAACTAGTGGCAGCATTAGAATATTTATCCAGTGCACACCTGTAATTAGCAACCAGGTCTTCTTGTGGAAAATTAGGCCCATTTATTTCTGAACCTGAACCTTAAGGTTATTTCTCTTTAGAGGAAGAAAAATTTAAAACATCTAGTTAAGTTTAAGAGAAAGTTCATAGTAATTTTTATTTTATTTTTTTTTAAACTAACTCAGGAATCAGATGCCGTGGTTCAGAACCAATTGAAAGCTAGGGGGGACAGTGCTCATGTGAGAAATGGAGTTGCTCAATGACAGTATTTCTGGAGTCATTGTTTTGGCCTCTCTGCTTCTGGAGCCTCAGAAAATTCCCACCATATATACTCTTAGATATGCATTTATTCATAACAGCATGCTATTGTACGTCACAGTAAACTTAAACACAATTCCCACTGCTCTCTCTCAGTGCAGTCTCGTGGTCCTTTTTCTCTGAATTCTTTCGCAGTATTTATAAAGAACCAGGAAGGTAAAATTCCTGTGCTATAACTCAGGTGGGATTCAAAGCAAAACTTCTGTCTTAGCCTGCTGTGCCTTATATCTTCTCTCCCTCCACCTGTATCTACCTTCTTATCAATAGCAGTTTTTCAGATATTCAGGCAGTCTGGAGTAAGTTGAAGAGGCACTTCACAAACCCATACTTACTTAAAACAGTGAGAAAAGCCCCAAAAAAATATCCTTTCGTACTTCAAGGATGTTTTCTGCTTATGCAGACCTTTAGGAATATTGATATCTCCAAATCAATGAACAACAGTCATACTTTGCTATTCATGCTTAATGGTGTCCAAAAACATCTGCAGATCCTTGAGCCTCAAAACCCCTATTGATCTAGTTCTTATCCAGTCATATTCCCCACATCCAAGAATCTCAAAGCCAGCTGAGGTAGGTGGGATGCAAGAAGCTGAATATGTGGATTTTGTGGATCCCTTTTTCAATGCATGGTTCAGTGCTCTGAATTATACTATAATTGGTTTATGGTGTATAATTTTAAATATCCTCAACAACGACATTTCAGTCATATATGATCAGAAAATATGCCTTGGTCACATAGGTCACATGGTTGGGAGAGACCCCATTTCAGTGTCCTCCTGTGTCTGTTGAATTTATCCCATCAGTCCTGACTACTATAGTCTCCTCAGTTAGTCCCACTCCCTTCTAAGTAATTGCACCATTATTTCAATATTCATATTTCAATCCTCTCACTCATTCTGTAGGAAGTTTCTGTAATTTTCACTCTTTCATTTATCTCTTGTAAATTATTCTTTCATAGGCCCTGACCAGTTTTCCTCCCTTTTTCTGAATTCCCTTATGTGCTATTACTTCAGCAACCATTACCTTTAATTTTTATGCAGTACTTGATTATTTTGTCTTTATTATTATATTTCTGGGGTTATGCTGGTTATAGACTCTCCTGAACTAAAATAGCTTGCTTGTCTGCTAAATTTTATGTTAATACCAGATCCACCAAACCTAAACTACTAGCGCTTTGTAGGATTTCAGGGAACTTAACTGCTGCGGTTCTGCTTTATTATGATGCAAACATTCATCGGTTTTCTTCCTGTGGACTTTGTTTCTTCCATCAGAGGTTACAATGAAAACATGGATTGGGAGACAGGGGAGGGACAGCCATTCACATATTTTCTTTATGGAGCTGCTTGTTCAGAGGTTGAAATTAACTGTCTAACAGGAGATCATAAGGTAATAACTGCATATCATGGAAGTTTTGCAAACAACGTCAATGGCATTTTTTTGTATCACTGGATGCTCCAACAACCATTCAGGTTTTGCATCAGTAAATCACCTATCTTCACATGATACTAAGTATACCAACTGAGTAAATGCTAATTACAGGTGGAGCAGAATGAAAGCTGTACAGCATTAACAGCTTTGGGCACATCTGCATTAATGTCATATGGGTTCGCCTGTTAGGTTATGGCAGACATCTGACATTTTTTTTGCTCATTCTCACCCTGTTTGCCAGCAAACAAATAACATCAGAGCTAAATATTCTATTTCCAGGTTTTGGGCCATCTGGACAGCTAAATGTCATAGATTGCTGATCATATGCCCTCCTTCTGTACTTATTTATGTGGGGATTTCCTTGTGCAATGGGAAAAATTCGGCCAGGCTGTCTCTGGCTAAACTTCCATTAAAGGTGAGACGAGCCCATTTTGCTTGTAATGGAGTATTGGAAATTACTTCGAAATTGTGTCCATGGAGGGGTCTTTATCTTAGCATATGTTATTCCAATGAATACCAACTCTAACCGATATTATGTTCTAAAGCCTCAATTCCATGTATCTCTCTCAGTAATATGTGTTTAAATTTTATTGACAGAACCTCAGAACAGACATTGTTATGGATATTGGATGCAGCATAAATCCAGCTGTGGATATAGGACAGGTATGTGCCAAGAATTTCCTGCTGTCCTATTTCTGTTACACTGATAGCCTTACCTGAAGTGAAGATTACCTCATTAATTCAGAAAATGTTAATTTCTTAATAGATAATGTTCTAAAGTCATAGATCATATTAGAAGGTCCTTTACTTGTAGTCTTGACCCATTTGAGTTAGTGTCAGAGCTTTGCAGATGTCAATGAAACTTGAGTTTTACCCATGGTGCCAACCTGTAGTACTTCTAGTATTTATATATGCCCACTATCTGCTGGACTTACATCCTGTTTGTGATCTACAGTCTCCAAATTCTCCTGTTGTTTGACCTGCTTTCCCCACTCGATAGCAGGGAAACACCTTTATTCATTGCAGGCTGGTCTACAGATCTCATCAGTTCATTGTGAAAACATTTGTTTATGCCTGGTGTGAGAGAGGAGTGTGAAAGCTTTCCCACCACAGTAGCCCCAAAATGTTGAAGGATCCCATTAGGCAAACAGGAAAGAAAACGGTCTTCTAACAGCTAGTGATACAAATCAGTTCTTGACAAAGTTTTACCCATTTTACCAAACATGAGAATGTAAATGCTATTTCTTTTCTTATTTAAAGATTGAAGGTGCCTTTGTTCAAGGCATTGGACTGTACACAATGGAGGAATTAAAGTACTCTCCAGAAGGAGTCCTCTATACTCGGGGTCCAGATCAGTATAAGATCCCTGCTGTTTGTGATGTTCCAGAACAATTTAGTGTTTCCTTGCTGTCATCTTCCCAAAATCCTTATGCCATCTATGCATCCAAGGTAAGCAAACCATTACAGGGCATAATTCTTAGATCTAAGGACAAACAGAGAAATTACTCTGATATAAAACATATATAAGTTTTCAATTCCTCTTCTTTAGCATTTCAAACAAGTGTGCATAAAATTGGGTTTTTTACAACATCGGGGAAGCTAATATAAAAAGACATAATGCAGGATATTGCTGCATATCTTTCATGGTTGGCAAGTAGTAATTTTAGGATTTTGTTAACAGACCATATGCAGAAGCTGCAGGCTGAATTTAAAAATAGGTCCTTTAACATTATTTAAATATGTCTCAGTAACACATAATTAGAGAAGTATTTGAAAAAAATCTCATCTAGGGAGATAATCTATACAGTTGATACCAATGTCCCACTTCAAACAGAGCTTTTAACCTGTCCTGTGAACGTATCTCCTATAATTAACCTTACAATTCACTGTAAGAAGGTGTGATTCTGTCTTCATGCAGCACGTTTGGGGAAGACAATTGGTTCTTAGATTTTAACAAGGAGATAAGTAAGATTCAATTGCAATATCACAATCCAGTCCAGATAGCACTGAGAGAACTAGGGAATAAGGGTGGATTTGACCTAACTTTGAGATAAGGAACAAAAGTGAATCTTATGTCAGAACCAGTGTGAGGATGTTAAACCCACTGAGGTCAGTGGTGTTTGTCCACAGGGAATTATCAGGAGTTCAGACTTTGTTTCTTAGTTGAGTCTGTACCTGGCCTTGGATTTTTTTGAAATTTTGTCTTCCAGTTATTCTAAATTTCAGTTTAGCAATGAACCAAAAAGATTCTAAAATCAATAGTCTATATTTGAAATCAACATTTTTAGCTCCCTGAAAGCAGCTACCATCAGAAGACTTGGTGTAATCTAAGCTTGCTTCCACTAAATCTAAAATAAACTTCCTTACTGAAGGATGAAACACTTCTTGATTCACTGACTTTGAGGCTTTTTAGTTGATATTGATATGGCATGTACTCCTCTCATTTGCTCAAAACCTACACCTGTTTGACTTATTTTTTCTTTTTCAGGGGTTAGGTGAGGCAGGGCTTTTCTTGGGATGCTCTGTGTTCTTCGCCTTGAGAGATGCAGTAACTAGTGTGAGGAATGAAAGAGGACTGAAAAACACCTTTCCACTGAATAGCCCTCTGACTGCTGAACAAATACGGGCAAGCTGCGCAGATGACTTTACTGAGAAGGTAATAGGAAGGTGGAGGAAAGGTGTGTTTAAGTATCTCTGGATAGAAGTGCATACTGCTTTTGGCATCCTTGAGTGGTGGGGTGCCTAATGATGTGTCCAGTTGGTCATGCTTTATGTACAGCAGTATCACATAGCTCCTTGTAACTGAAATGTCTGGTAAGAGGTCTCACTCACACAAGGTATTCCAACACATACTATTCAAGCGTTGTATTGAGACTTCCCTGATTTTGTATATTTTTTTGTCTTTGAAATTTACATAATTTTTACAATCCCCTCTTTCTCTGAAGCCTCCTCCTTTCTTCTGTATGTCAAATCCCATAGAGGATTAAATAGCTCCTCTTATTGACATGCAATGGATCAGCCTCCAAACATCTTCAGTCTCCTTCCAGGTGCTTTTCCCTGGTGACTTGCACTGTCACCTCATTCTGGTACTCCTTTGTATGCCCAGTACTCTTTGGGAGAAAAATAAGTAACTCGGAGCTAACAAAAGGATACAGAAGAAAAACAAATGAGGCAATACACTTCTTATAATTCTGATCTTTCATATTCTATGTTTTCTGCAATTGTTCACTGTAGTCTTGTTCCCACTGCTATTCAAGCTATTCTTTTTCTGTGTAAGTTTTTATTTAACATACAACACCTGTGAAGCAAGATCCTTATCAACATATAAATCCATACTGTGCCCTGAACCTCTGAAGCTCTGCTGTGGAAACTCTTGAGCTCTCACTCACAGATTACTCCCATAGTCTTTCTGTGGTCATGGTGGGACATTATTGGCCCCCAAATCAACAGGTTTGTGGGCTTACTGTCATCACAGGAGTTTGTGGCAGGTGAGATCGACCAGTGCAGTGACCATGCTTCTGCATCCCTGTTTGGCCCTCACCCCAGTTGTCACTGACCTTCTTTCCAGCCATCTTCATAGGTATCTTATGTAGAACACCCTGTTGAGTGACTTGAAGGCATCTGATAAGGGAAATATTGGGAGCATGCCAATCAAATAATATTAGTAAGTCACTCTCTTCATTTCTTGCTTTTTCTCTTAGATGACAAACAATGAATCTGCTTCCTCCACTCCTCGGGCCATATCTGTGTGAATGACAAACCAGAGTACTCAAGACTGGAATGGAACGGAATGGAAAACTGACTTACTACCCCAATACACACTAATCAATACGCAGATAAATAGATTTCTCTCATTTTCAGAATAGAATCAGCTACCAAAAATATGCACATTACATCTTCTATCCTTATCTTCATTCTCCATCCAGTATATTCATGACAGTACTTTGCTTAAATGTGACTGCATTTAATTGCCAGGAATACACAATACATCTGCATTTGAAGCATATATATTCAACAAGAAAGATCTGATGAACAGCTCAGCTCAAATGCTGCAGGAGAATAAAGTTAGGATGAAGTATAAAGGTATATTATATAGCTTACTGCCACTTGTTACATTTAACAGTTTCATATGATAAATGATGTTTTAATGGCTTCAGCTAATTCAGATTTGAGTCTTGCAGTGGAGTGTGAGGACAGAGATCTTTGCTGAAGAATCAGAACCTTGTTTGTTGGATTCAGTCCCTTTTTGATCAGAAGTGATGCTCTGATTTGTGGTAAAGCTGCTTTAGATTCTTTTGGCACATCTTTGTGTTAAAAACATGCAAGAAACAAGTGTTAGGATTTTATTTTGCTATGCCAGGTAAATTGTTATGGCTGACCTACATATAGGAGAGTAATTTTATCCCACAAGTTGGAAGAGTCACTTAGTTGTAATTTCCCCCAGAAGCTTTCTTTTTCTCATGAAACAAGCCAAAAGCCTCTGAACTTATTGAAAAAATTAAAAGGAGTTCAATGTGCTTTGAATAGGAGAGTGGATGAACCTGTCTCTGGAAAGGATTCTTAAGCAGTGCTTAATCCTGTGCTCAGGAGTATATTGAGCCATGAAAGTACAGTTAAGAGCTTTCTCCCACTCTTGGCCACTCCTGTGATAAAGAAGATAAATAGAAAAAACATAATGAGATCAAAAGATGATCTGCAAAGATCAGTCATCTGACGCTGCCTAGGGTGCAGTGGGATTAGACCATAACCAAGTAGTAGTAGCTGGAGAAAATGGGGAAATATAAAGCAGAACTGTATTAAATGGTAACAGAAATTCTGGTGTTATTAAATTTGAAGTATATATTTGTATACATACATATATAAAAATATGTATATATTTGTAACCTAAGATGAGACCAAGAAATTACAGAGAATGTATCAAAGTTAATGTATTATGAAAGCTCCAGCCACAGTATTCAGATTTCAGCATCAGAATCTATAATATTGAACCGACTGAGAACTTCAACCATTCCTCCTCTTGAAGTGCAAAGCTGAGATTTCAGTTCTGAATGCACATAAACACAAATACACAGATCTCCATGGTATTTGAATTTGGGGCTTTGATCTGGGATACATTCGAACACAGAGAAAACACTTCACTTTTTTTGTGAGTCTACAGATGTTACCCGAAGTAGCATCTAAAAAATTGCAGTAGGTTCTTTGATAAGAAAGTAGAACTGGGAAAATAGGTAGTTTGTATGTTCAGTGTGTGGTTTCAGTGACCCTCTGCATTAGTTATTTGTTGCTGAGTGTGGTGATTGCTCTTCCAGTTATTCATAGGTCACACTGCTCCAGAGCCATGAAAACTGCCATTTGTAATTACAATAAATGGCTCTAATTTGTTTGATATGTCAGCCTGCAGGCTGTTATTATTTCCCTGCTCCTCAATTTTCTACAGACTATTTTCTCTTCTTGCCTTCTATCCCTTCTATGAGTTGATACTATATCTGTGACAGAAATCAAGTTAGTAGGTTAAACTGTTTTCACATTGGCTGTTAAGATATAAAATCTTTATTGTTTCAATTTGTTCATCTCTCTGTAACCACTATGAGTAGGTGAAATTCAGCTGCTTAAACATAGGTATCTAGACCATTGAAGATGTCATAAGACAGGAGAGACATAGAACAGCACAAAACTGGAAGATACGACATAGCAACTGGAGGCCAAGCAGGTTATAGCAAATCATTTGAAGCGGCACTAGAAGTGTGGTTTAGGCAGCTGAATCTCCATTGTTTTTTACTTCTTTTTCTTCACTTCTTTGTATTACTTTGGTTTATATATTGTAAGAAAGTCAATAAATCAAATTAAATGTGAATGATGCTGCCATAATTAGTTTTTCTGACTTGAAACATGTTCTTAGTTTCACTGCATGGACTTGTTAATGGCAGCTCACAACCCCACATGTCAATAACAGCCCCCAGGTAAATCCTGGGATAATGCTGAAGCAGGGAGCATATAGGTCTACTGAACTGGGGGGAAGGTGCATTGTCTGTTGCTCTCCTATGTACCTATGCATCAGCACAGGTGCTAGTTCCAAACAAGTCAAATCTTGTAAAAATCATGGTCCAACCCTTGCAGCACCTGCAGTGCTGAGATGTTTGCACTCCAGGGATTCATCATGTTCTAGACCCGCACTTTGATTTCTGCAGTGCAGATCACACATCTGCTAGTCAGTGTTTCTCAGTTATTATTAACAAAGATTCTTCCCTGCCTCTTTACAAGTGGCACTGTTGTCTGGTTGTCTCGGTAAAATCTATACATGTAGTAAACAAGGGTTGTTGGGATTTTTTGGGGCTGAAACGTATTAAGATGTCTTCTGGCTTTTAGATGTTTGAAAAACTGCATGGATGCTAGAAATATCAGCAATTAAACATCCTGACAGATGACACTATGGCTATGTGGAATATTATGAAAGAAATTTTCTTAGACTATAAAGGTATTAAAGGGGGGGGTGGTGGTGTTACATTTTTAATATTGTTTAAAATGTGCAAACTCTGGGGGCTACATAAGCAGAAAGGATAGGGCTCCAAAGGCATGGACACGTTGGATGGCTACCGACACATTAATGTGCACTGTACGGAAACACTCAAACTGGAGATGGTTGAGAAGAATTCTTTCTACTTGTTTTCTTCATGAAATAAGTGTTTCTATAACTATCCACCTTCAGTGCTCCCATTCTGTGTGTGTGTAAGCTTAAACACGTAACATAAATACTAGGTTCTGATTTGGAGGCCTAGTACTCTGAACATTAGATATTGGACTGCCAAAATCTTGTATTGGGTCTGGTTCTTTCTCTTCATAGGCCTTTGAACCTGCATCGTTGTACCTCCAACACATGTGGAATACTACAGCAGTGCTGCAGTTGGCAGGACCCATTAGAGCTTTTGCCTGCAGGACCTAGTGACTGACTGCTTCAGTGCTGCATTGTGGTAGCTCTCAGGCATACATAAGGGGCTAAAACATAAAAGCAGCAGCATATCTCCACTGAGAATCATTTTATTTCCTTCTAATGGGGAGTGGTGAAAGATCTGGGACTAGCTACTTTGTCCTGCAAGCCTACACTGACTAAATGAAATAGAGACTTCTGCTGTAAAATGTAAAAATGGTAAATGAAAGAAAAGACATGTACCTACACAAATGGAGACTTTCGAAAGACATATACATAAGTTCCCTTTTTAAAAAAAAATAAAGGTCAGCTGTAATAAAGCATTTAAAGATTAATGACCTCGTTTCCTGGATGCGCATGCAGAGAAATGGATAAGAATCTGGAATCCCAAATCCTGATTTGGGATTTCTCTCTCTGAGAACTTAGTATATCTAGAGTATGGTCCTCTTATAATGGCACCCACAGCAGTCAGGGTATAGAGCTGGCATGATATAGAGATAACCAAAAGGAAATTTTAAATGTGTATGTAGTAGTAATCTTGATTTTGTTAAAACCTGGTCACTCTACAGGGAAAAAAAATTTAATTCAGGTCAGTGACAAGCTAAAATAAGGCTCCACAGCTTAGCACTTGGCACCGCACAGAAGTGGGTAATGTTGCATGTCCTGGGTTCTAGCTTCAGGCATTCCTGTGTATTCTAAATTCATCAGTTACTGGATAATATAAAAAAGCCAGGCCTGGCAGTTGTAGCTCAAACCTAGAAGCCTCCCCTCCTCACAGTTAAGTGCCTTATCTCTTAGTTTACAGGGTTAGAATTAAAGGGGCCCAAATTCTTTCCAGATTATTTCAGCTCACCAGAGAAGAGTTGAGGTAGGGGGTAGAAAGTTTGCTGCATTACCATCTGAACATGCATTAATCACTGAGAAATAGCATACCTTACACTGGCTCCTCCCCATCTACTTAATTTGATGCTCAGTCTGAAAATAAATTCTGCAGGACAAAGAAAACTCAGTTGACTTTTAGGAGCATATAATGTTTCATTCATTTCTCTTCACGTGTAAAGCTTTATTTTTCAGACTTTAATGCAACAGCATGGCTTGCCCCCAACAATCAGATGAACTTGTCTTTTTTGTGAATGGCAGGAAGGTAAGATTTTAAATGCTTTTTTTTTTTTTTAGTTGAACAGCAGTGCTTTAATGTTTGCTGTTCATGTTCAGCAAAGCTGTTATTCTGGAGCAAGAGTTTATTCTGGATAATCATCTCTTGTCTTTGATCTTCCTTATAGCAGCCTGCTTTCTACCACAGTTTTTATAGTCTTAGTGAGTTTGTATTGCCCCTTATATCACAGAGTTTTTAGAATTATCATTAATTATCTGTTTACTAAAACCTTATACTAATATACTCCTAAAGTTGATGAAGTCGGAGTAAATACAACACTAGTAAAAGAATATGCTGCTAACTAATGTAGTTTCAGTAATTCACCATAAGAAAATAAGTAGTTAATTTTTTTCTGTTCTTGATGCCAAAAGGTCACATTTCATTTTCTAAGACATTTTGTCACCTTTTCTTACCTTGCAGGTCAAGTGAATGAGAATTCCTATTAACAAACACATCACCCAAAATAGATTATAAGCTGAAATGAAGGAATTTTATTTCTTTGTTAAAAAACAAACAAACCAACCTTGCTATGTATTTTTCTAGAGATATTCAGCTGTTCAGTCAACACTTTTATACTCTAGAGAGAGGGTACTGGCTTTTTTTTTTTTTTTTTTAACGGGTGAATTAAGGAAAAGCAATTCAATTTTTTTCTGTCTGTTATGTTTTATCTGTCATTACATGCCAACTGGGCTTAAAGGCATACTCTGAAACCTTATTTCACTCCACAGTTCCAAATAAACTCCTGAACTAGTTCATGTTGTTTTACATCTGGTAAACTGGAGCATGCTGCTGGTATAGCAGAACTGTTGAGAGAAGCCTGAGGTTCAGTCTCTTTTAATTCTGCAGCAATGTGCCTAAAAAATGTTTTCAAAGTTGTTTGTATTATCTGGTCTCCAACAAGTTGAAGCATGTTGATGATACAGCAACATTCTTGTGACAAGGCTAAAGCAATGCCTACATAAGCCCCACTCATACACACTGAAGTTCATTATATTGAAAAGACACTTAGTTACGTATCCTCCCTGCTCTTC
The DNA here is from genome assembly GCA_947846985.1 of Fratercula arctica. Taxonomy (NCBI): domain Eukaryota; kingdom Metazoa; phylum Chordata; class Aves; order Charadriiformes; family Alcidae; genus Fratercula; species Fratercula arctica. The sequence goes on from CANTUZ010000008.1 coordinate 29,868,975, forward strand.
TTATACTAAGAATTTCCTCTGCTTTTATGCTGATGTGTCTCTGCAAATGAAAGGGTTAATATCAACTTCAAGGAGGTAAAAATACACAGAATTTTCACATACAGAAGTCCATGACTTTAAAATGGAGGGATTTCTGATTCATGCTGATAATAATCAACAAAGGATCTAGTCTAAAGACACTTTTCTGTCTACTCTTGTTCATCCAGTGCTTACTCAAGCCTCTTTTCCCTTTCAGCTCTCTGAGTAAACTATTACTTCTATTACTTTAAAAGGACATACTTTGACTGCCTGACCCATTCATTTATTTATCTGCAGATTGTGATCAAGTGACAGGATCGTATTGCTTAACAAACACATCACATTAATCCACAATCACCGTGTTTCAACATCATAGTTAATCCTTGTGGGATGATTATATCTGATCCCTCTCTAACCCATAATCTCTTTTTTTATTTTATAATGTAGGTAGTAGAGAGGCAGGCAGATCCCAAAGAATTGCTGCTGTATTATCCAAGAAAGAAGCATATCCTTTTTTTGAACTTTGCCTTTGAGTTCTGTAATTCTGTAAATTACTGCAATTGGGGATTAAGATGGTTTGTTTCACTTTTCTTTGGGAAGAAATGTAAACAGAACAATAAGTAGAAATAACACAACTCACCTTCTATTTGTTCTCAGCAGAGAAATCCAGTGCTGTAGTGCATTTTGTGTGTTAGTTACATGGATATAACATTGTAAAGTTTAACTCCTAAATACTGCCCAAATCTTCTTCACACCTCAAACCATAAAAAACCTTTCAGTGCATTTGTGATTAAAATAGTAACTAAAGAAATCAACACAGAACTACTGCCATAGTAATCATTTATTTAGGCTCCAGTCCTTCAAAGAGTTTTGTGTAAGCTTATTTTATTATGTTATTGCCTTTATTTTCTGTCATTTGAGACTTTTCAGGTTGCTAACTGTTGTCATGGCTCTATTGACTTCAGTGGCAGTTACCCCAGCTAAGAAGCTGCCATGCAGGTTATCAAGTTAAGCAGGTATCTTTAGCTTTGTTTTTGAGAGCCTTCTATGATGGAAGCAAAACAACATTAATTTAAGGATTAACTGGAGAAGGGCAGTAGTGGAAAGTCATTTATTAGCTGCAGCTTTTTTACTAGCTTGCATCGTGCATTGTCCAAACATTCAGTAGAATAATTACCATCTCTAACAGTCTAGCAGTGAGATATGATCAGTCATATATTGATTACCAGTGGGAGTGCACAAGTGGATAAAATTGCACTGGGTTTAAAGAAATCTAGAAACGTGATGAAATCAGATGGAAGACATCATCCAGTACCTAAGCAAAATGGGTACAAATTCACACACCCAGTGGGAATAATAATAGGACTACATATCATTCTGAAAAGGAGATAAGATGAAAGGAACTGCTAGATTCCACTGGACTGCAGGGCACTGTGAAACCAGAAAGAGGAGATTGTGATTTGAAGGTGGAGCCTTTATACTGAGGAACATAACGGAGGGAGTCCTTCCATACAGAATTTAGGTCTGTGCAGCTGGGTATTGTACTCCATTTTAAATTACTATACTCCTTGGATGTTGAGGAAGCATCACTGGAAACATACTGAGATCTGCTGGTACTGTTTTGCAAATGTAAGATACCGATAGTTATGTGTAAGGGTTATGAAAGTGTGATGAGTAAGGCTAATAAGAAGACCAATTGCTGTATTTGTTCAACCTATTACATTTACAGGGTCCTGATTTCAGGCTTTTGAGAGTTTGCCAGGTGTTGACTGTAGAAACTAAAAACTGCTGTATCGGAAGTCTGCCTCAGGCTCATTTCTCTCTCTGTTTTTACCCTTCCCATCTCTTTGTGTGCTCTATTTTCATCTATCTTGTACACATTTTCTTGTCTCTTGGAGCTATCTAGTTAGAAGTTACCTCCAATTCTGCACATGCATGTAAACCAAGGGAGACTCAAGAATATAAAGAAAAAAAATGTTTGAATGTTGTAATTTTTTTTCTTTAACAACCTCCTTTGCAGTCAGTCTCTCAGGTACAAAATACGGCTGTGGAGTAGGAGGCTGTGGTGCTTATACTGTGATGATATCCAGATATGATCCCGTTGCCAAGCAAATACAGTATCCTTGCACTGATATTTGGAAAAAGTAATTTATTGTTTGGAGAAGACTGACATTCACTGGGAAATATTTAGTTTCTTTTCATTTAAATGGATTGTGGGGATTTCTGCTACATATTTTAAGGCCTTACCTGTAGCCTTCCTCTACAAAGGTGATTACAGGGTTGGCCTCACTGTCACACAGTAACAGAGATTTAAATCCTCTCCCTTCAATCTTTGAAAACAAAACAAAACAAAAGCCCAGCACCAACTCCCCACCCCCCTCCCCAACTTTCTGGGGAAAGGATGTTTTTAAATTGTGTTCTTTATGATTTGAGATTTCAGTAGCTCTTTTGTCATCTGCCTCTCCTGACTCTTTTGTGCTTATTTGCGGGTATGTCCCTGCTAATTAGTCTTCACTAGATATTTCATGTAATTATTGATAAAATCTCCATGGACTTCAGCAACAGACATGTTACATTGTAATTGTACAGTTTTGCCCACAGCAAAGTCAGGAGTTACACTTTCTTTCTCTCCCTGGCTCTTGAAACTTTGTTCCATTAGAAATGCTATGCCTGACTTCATCACATCTGGCTCTAGACTTTGGGTATCAACAAAATATGTAGTGCTTTCCTTTTTTTTTAACTTAACCTTCCACTTCTTTAATTAGAAAAGCTTATCCCTTAATGCCTAATATACTAATAATACTATTATATGAATATACTAATATACTAATAATGCCTAAGTCCCAGCTGTAGGAGCAGGATGCATACTCTCACGGTCCAAGTGCAGGATTTTGTATGCTTGCATATCCTTCTCCCCATGTCTTTCTGCTCAATCTGAGCATTTATAGATTAGCTGCAGTATATATCCTTTGTTTCCTTTTCCATGGACCTCTATGACAAAGGTGTTTAACACCACAGTTCTCCTTCACACCTCAAAGACATCGCCCTGCCAACTCCTGCCTTCTCCCCATATGCTCACTACATGGTGCTGCTGTCACTACTGTGGAAGGGGTTGGAAGCATAAAAAACAGGATTCATCCAATTCAGCTGAGAGTAAGCTGGACTGTGTAGGGCTGCAAGAAAATGAGATTTCCCTGTCCTGTGTCTGTAATAAAGTTGGGATCTGTGAGAAGGTGCTGTGAGTCTATGAGTCTCTGAAGGGATTCTAGAAACACTGAATTTCGTCTAATCTTTTTAGATGAACAGGTATTTTTAGGAATTAATACAGCAGTTGCTGGGTTGTGATTGGCCCCGTATGGAGCATGGAAGGAGCTCCTCCTAATGTACTGCCATGCAGGGAGCACATCACAATCTCCACAACACAGGGCTATCCAACCCTGTGCCATGTAGGGTGCCAGCTTTCCCAAGGGGATGGGGAAGAAAAAAAGAGCATAAGTCGGTTTCATTGAGTCACCAGCATGCCATCTGGCCATCTCATTGAGGGCAACATACTGTATATGTTGTAGTAAGGGATGCGTGACTTCAGGTGGCAACCAGATTGACAGGTATTAAATTAGACACATTTTCCCTGTGTGCCAGAGATTTCCCTTGGATTAGGTCAGCCTTTTACTTCTTCCACTCTGGCTTGTCCCTGAAAAGCAGTCTGACAATACAGATTAAAGAATGTTTTCTAAACATCCTCTTTTTTTCTCGATATTGTTTTCTAAGAGTGTGCTAAAGCTCTGATTGAGGAAATGTTGTGTGTTCTGTCCTTTATGGTTAGAAATATTTAATGTTTGATTGATGCCTAAACTGAAAGTCTTGGGCCTTATTCTGTTCTCATATCAAGGAATTAGGATCATGAGGCTCTAAACAGGAATAGGTCCTTTATCTAGGTGGTTGCTCTGAGCATTCTGCTCATGAATGATCATAGTGGGATAGTCAAAATGCTGCTACTGGCCTACAGTCTGTAGATGACATATCTGAAGATGGCTATTCAGAAAGCCAGCAAAGTCATATCCAGGATTTAGAGCCTGTTGTTCTGTTTTGTTCTAGGAAAGACTGGCCAAATGCCATGGCTCCCAGTGTGGCTTCTGCACCCCTGGAATGGTGATGTCCATATATGCTTTACTGAGAAACCATGCAGAACCTTCCACGGAGCAGATAATTTCTGCTCTGGATGGTAGGTTTCAGACAGTAAATTGTAAAAAGTATAATAAAGAGATAAATGTTTGATTGCCAAGGTCATAGATATGATTTGACTCAAAGAACAGTAGATGATGTTCCAAAGCAGTATTTTGTCATAGCCATGGTGTTTTAAGGACATCTCAAAATCATAAAAAACGTGGTTCAAACTGGAGACTTCAGATGGAATACACAGTGGCATTTAGCACTGGTTAAATATTTCTGAAAATCTCTGTGTTTAGAACAGCCTCTTTTTATAGCCCTTCTACACTAATAGCTTCAATATAGTGCAATATGAGTACAGTGTTACAATGAATACAGCGAAAAAGTAGGTTGTGTTTTGTCTGCAGTGTAAGTACTCACCTACCAATAATATGAAGTCCCTAATAAAGATTTCAACAGTTACAGGGGAAACAGATTACATGACATTTTAACCCACTGAAACATTGACTGCTCTTCAAGCAAGATTTACTACAATAGGTGAAGCAACTTCAACTCACTTTCTAGTCCCAAGTTTGCTAACATCCCTATAGCTCCCAAAATAATTAACCGCTCCCACCAGAACATTTTGACTTCATGAGGGAAGTGCCAGAAATTCCAGTAGAGATTTTACTAGTGCTATTAACTGTATATGAAAATCATGATAGTGATGCATGGAAGTAGATTTTTGATTGGATTATAAAACCCAGAGAGTGTAGTGGTAGTAGCAATCATAATATTTACTTTTGGATGCTTTTCACAATTTGATTTTTTAAATACATTCATAAAAATAATTCATATTATTATTATTATAAATTACCTTTAAATAATAAATTTTAATCATACATCATAATCACCAGTAAAGTAATATTTCTTATATTTATAGATGTAATTTTGCCCATTGGAGAGTAGGGACATAAATTTCAGCATTTTGTATCTACAGGTTTGATGCCAGACCATTCCAAATTATGTCAGCCTCCCAAAAATTGTTTTGATTTCTTACGATTATTTATCATATGGTTTATTTCAGGTAACTTGTGCCATTGCACAGGATACAGGCCAATTATAGACAGCTACACATCTTTTGCTAGGGTAAGTCAATATTTTCAAATGTGTTTCTTATTTTGGGACAGTTGGTGGTATCTGAAAAGGCTGAGTCTTCCTCAAGTACCTACCTGGAATCAGCTTCATTTGAAAATTATTTTTGGTTGGGCCTTTGGAAAATCTGGCCCTTTTAGTTTTTAAATATGCTGGGCACTTACAGCTGCCACTGACTTTAGGTTTACATGTACCCTTGGCAATGCATTTAAGAATCCTTTGCATCAGTTCCAATGACTTGATCCAGGCACCACTGAAGCAATTTTGAGTTTTTTCCATTTACTTTATGGATACCTAAAGGGAACTCACTGCTAGGGGGGTCTTATGGTTTAAGAGGTCTCCTGGAGCAACTTCAAGTGACTGTACAAATCTGCTTTGGAACAGGCAGAATCAAAACATTAACTTATAAGTAAATCACAAAGCTGCCTCATTGCTTTTATAGAGTAAGATGTGATTTCTTTAGGAGCCAACGTGTTGCCAACTCAGAGGAACTGGACAATGTTGCTCGGATTAGGAAGGATGTGTGTGTTCATCTTCTACAGGAGGTCAGGTAAGTTACATTAATTTTTTTTTTCATTATCTCCTGTTTTCATTATAAAATTTGTAGAAAAGAGCCATCTTGAACTATGGCAGCAGCTGCTTTTCTGTCCTCAGGCTTTTAGCCGAGATTGAACTCCATGCTCTGTGTTCTCAGTGCTGCAGAAAGGTACAACAAACATATCTGCATTGCTGTGTAGTCAGAATGCAGACAGGTTTGACTTATTTAGTGACATTTTCCAGTGACAGTGTGCATCTCAATATTGCACAGTTAAGTCTACTTTGTTTTGTGGGGAAGAAAACTGTTGGTCAGAGAAACCTTCCTTAACAAAGCTGGTCCTGATGTGAAATTGAATTCCCTTAACAGAAGTTCTGCAGCCATCGGCATGGCTTTTTTCTGTATGCTTGAGACATCAAGTCTGAATTCCTGAAGATGAAACAAAGCTATTCCTGTGCAATGTCAGTTTGTACTTGAAAAGCCTTTCATAAGCATTACTGTGTGCTAGTGGCTCCAAGATCTTCTGGGAAGTGCCTCATTCTTCCGTATTCTACAGTAATTGATATATTGGTATTGCTTCAAAATACAGATTATTTTATTCTCATTCTACATATGCGCATTCTAAAACTACAAGTCACCTCATTTGTGTTTTTTCTGGCCAAGATTCCACAATTATTATATATAAGGGTACACATGGGAACTCCAGTACATGTGAAGCCTTCAGAAAGGTCCTCCATTCCCTTTGTGCATCTCAGAACTTGTTGTCTTCATCCACCTGCAAGAAGAGGCCATAATGCCCTAATATGACTCCATCTTGCTTCATCATGAGAAATTGAACTCTGTGGATAAATTTCCTCTGACTGAAAAACTTTAAGGAGCCTCTAAAGCAAAATGTCTTTGATGATTGAAAGAAAACTTGTTTTGGCAGTGGAAAACCTTAGAGTCCCAAAGACTGTAACTGGATGTGTGTGTATGTTTGTGCATGTGTGTATTGTCTCTGCCCCTTTAAGAACTCAAAATTGCTGGCTGGCTGCTGCCAAAGTTGTTTGAAGCATGAATTTGGCAATGCAGCAGTTGCCAGTTACAAAACAGCACTTATTTTGGGTGCTCTTTTATTTGGCTTTCACTGTTTTGCGTTTCTCATAGTTGCTTTCATCCAAGTTAAATAGCAGGCGCTTAATTACTGTGAAGATCAAGGGAGAGCCAAAATTTTTTGCCATTTCATCAATGGAGTCTGTCAGTAGACTAGGTCATCCAGAGCTTGATCTTACAGTTACCATGGCCATGATCTGTTCAGAGTGCCCAGAGATAGTGACTGTTTGGGGAATGGATAAGAGACTTCAGACTAGAATATGTCAATCTCTTTCCTATTCAATATACTTGAGACCTGTTGCTATCTGGTTTGATAAGATTTTTGATTCTGAAAAATAAATCAGTGAGGCAGAAAAAACTAACTAGTGCTGGTAACATGGCATATCCAGAGTCTCATGTAAGGTCCTGAAAGCCCAGAAAATGCATGGTCTCACAGGAGGCCTCAGCAGCAAAAAGACTTGTAAACAAGTAGAAAAAGCTAATTTTTGTGGTGTGCTGCCAGCATTCAGTTTTTGCAGTGCTTATGCAAGGGTGGAGAGACGCTCCTTAAGCAGAAAAGTCGTCTATCTGATCAGACGGACTACTACATCATTTGTTGTCATCTCTAACTCTCTCTGTCAGAAAGCTGCTTAACAGGCACAGCTTATGAAAAGAACGTAACTATACCATCCAGCACTGCATTTTCCCACAGCAGACATTTCACTCAATGTGCCTGCTACGTGTTTGCTATGACCAGTTTCAGGAAATACTGCAAGATCTTTCCTGAGGCTTGATGTGTTTCAAGCGAAGGCTTGAGAGTGACTAGTATGATAATATTCTGTCTTTAGAGTAGTTTGTGAATAGGTATAACAGAAATGAACATTAAAAATCAATTTGGGCATCTTGAATTTTTAAATGCAACTCAACCGTTAAAGTGACAAAACTCAATGTCACCTCAGGAAAGAATCTCATCTGTTGACAAAGACTTGCAACTTACTCTGAAAATAGGCATTCTATTTTTCCCCTCATTTTTTTGGCAGATTCATTCAGATCTTTGCAATCCAGAATTCCCACCCATGGATACAACACAGGAATTTATTTTTCCTCCTGAATTAATGGTAAGCCTTATTGACTTTTGTTATCATGCAAGCATGACTGAGTTCCTGTAGATGTTGAAAACATGATATTTTTGTTAAACTGAAAGATCTATCCTCAGATAAACAGAAGAGATCAGTTCAATATGGATAATCTATATGTTGTCATTATTACAAATAGCTCATATTTTCAAAAAATAAATTGTTTGCCTCTCTCGAACCAAAACTGTGTTTTCAGACTTTTCCCAAAAGAACTCCTTATTCAGAGCCATTTCATTCAGGACCAGTTTGCCTTTTTTGTGGAATATAGTATTTTCTTGGAAAGTTCCCAAATGAGCTTCTCCATCTTTTCTATCTTGTGATTCTCGGTTGGCTTCAAGTGACCACAAGACCCATTGTTTCCTTCCAACTTATACATAGACTCTGGCAACCTAAGACTGGACTAACACGTGGGAAATGCTGCATGTCCACAGGAAAAGCAAAGGACTTGAAGAGGAAAGAAGAGCACTTGCACTAGTTATTGGAGAGTCACAGAAGGACAGATAGAGGCTTGAAAGGAGGAGGTGTAAAATGGCTATGATCTGCAGAGAGAGGCAAGAGAGGAGAGCTGTGAAAATGGTAGTGCAGGATTAACCCAGACCAGACGGAGTAGAATCCAAGCAGGCAGGTCCGGGCTGGCTTTTTTAATCCTCACTCATGTTTCAACAGCTTCTTGTGAAATTCATTGTTTGCAATCCTTTTGCAAATATTCATGGGCACTGCTTGCTGCTATTACACAACTACCTCAGAAGCACAAAAGTTCACTTGAGCTCTGGGAAAGCATGGCATGGTTCTTTGATTTGTTACTGCATTACAGAATGCTATTTGCTGCAAGGCAGTTGGCTTTGTAAGCATTTGTCATAGAGTACAACTTCCTTGTTTGATCATTGTCTGTCAATGCAGAACATGCATAGTAAGACATAAGCTCCTTTACGAAATCGTGAAGTGGAAAGCAGATTTGCCTTTCTGTTACTTGACCTGCCTTTGAGAGACTCATGCTTTAAGAATGCAAGTATTAAGTGGACATTTTGCAACTTTTATACATGGATTAAAGATCTTGGCTAAACTGCTGCTGCCTCAAAAAGCTGTTCAGACAGAAAGGAGGTGCTGTCATCTGTTCTACATGTTCAGACTGAGCTGCTGTGAGGAGTGAACTGCTTCTCCGGGCTACACAAGGTCTTTAACATGACCTTGATTGATTATGCTGAGCTTGTTCAAGTCCCATTGGACTCCGTTTCAAGCTATCAGTAGATTTAAACAGGTTGGGCATTAAGCTCTGTGTTTAGAAATCAAACTTCCTTGGTGAATATGCTTTAAATGTCTGGAGTACTGGAAAAAAACATGTGAAATGCAGCTGTGAAGATATCTAGGCAGTAATACTTAGTGACAGATTCTTCTATGGCAGGAGGGCCCACACCACTAAAATTATGACTGGTTCCACAAACATATAGCTCCTTTTTTGTGTTTCAGGTGTGTCTTTTACCTAGAAGGCCAGTCTGTAGTTGCAACAGTTCCCTGGCTTGTCCACTGGTCTGTTTGTTTATTGCATTGTCTGCAAAGACAGGTGTCTCTCAGTGGTTGCTATTGCATATTTTGAAACCATGATTCCACATGGCACTTGTCAAATATGAAAAGAACATATATGTTATTCTCAGGGGGAAGAAATTATATATTTAGTCATGTAAGACAGGAGGTACCTGAAAAACTCTTTGATTAAACAAAACTGTAAATACCGATCAACCATCCCAAGGAGACAGTATTTCTGAAAAGATTAGTCCTTGCAGACAAATGGGAAAGTAGGTACTTTAACTTTCAAAAACATTTTACATATTGTAGAAACTAGTATGGGTCTGGTGCAGTAGATATAAGACACTCAGCAAATGAGGATGCAGTAATCCTCCTTGACTAAGAAAATACACACACTTTTTGTACTCTATCACATATGCAGTGAGATTTTGGCATCCTGGTTTCCCACAGTCAATCACATTGCTTTGTTTACATCATATACAAAAGGAGTCTTTCAGAACCATCAGAGCAGGAGAAAGGAAAACATAAGACTAATTTTCTCCTACCACTTATTTAGTATGTCTCTAACGAAGTCCTTTAGTTGATTCTCATCTCAAGCAATAATATAGTTATGTTAAAAGCTCAGCATTGTACAACACTACAGAAACCTCAGATGAAAAGCCCCATTAATGTCTCACTGACTATCATGACAGTGTCCTAGTTAGCAATATAGTTGTTTATATTGACATCAGTCAAAATTACCAAATCTTTGTCATTTCCACCACAGAGAATGGCTCAAGAGCAGTAAAAAACAACTCTGATTTTCCATGGCAAGAGAACAACATGGATTTCTCCCGCTAGCCTGAAGGAACTTCTGGAGCTGAAAGCCAAGAATCCAAAGGCACCCCTGGTTGTGGGGAACACCAGTGTGGGTATGTAAAGATAAAAGATCTCTTGACACAGGGATTACATTATGCACTAGGCACATAATTTTGCATTTCATCTTCTGGGGATTCTAAATGCATTCTCTCACCTCAACGACTATGCTTCAATATTTAGGCCAATGTAATTTCCTGTGATTTTTTGTAGAATATCAATAACTAGATTAGGACTAGTGCCACCATCACCTGAGCCTGGGATTTATGCTGCCTAACTTCTCCCAGTAACCTCAGAGAAACAATTTGTGTGACTCCCTCATGTGATGAGTGCCAAACATTTCACCTCCACGTTAGCTTGAGCATCACAAAATAAATAATGCCCATGAAAAGGACTACCATAGAAAGCCTGAGGTTTACAATAGAGAAAGGTGATGAGATAATCTAGTTACTACATGTATAAGCTAGTTTGGGAGTAGGTTTTTTTTAAGACATCACACAAGAAGAGAACAAGGGAAGTGCAAAAATTATGTAGTTCATACAGAAAGTTGGAGTGAGTAGCTAGAAACATGATGAAGCAGGTGTGGAATTGTGTATAGCTCTGAGGTGAGAGGTGAAATCTGATTGCGATATAGGAAAGGACGAGAAACCAATCCAGAGGAACAAGGAACAAAAGTCAGAAAACAAAATATTGAACTTTGGACTTCAGGTCAGCCTTTGGACTGCAGAAAGAAGCAGATGAAGTGGTCCAGTAAAAGCAGTAAAATGTGATATTCAAGATACTGCAAAACAAAAAAAAACATAAGACTTTGAAAGTACTTAGTTACAGTGGTTTTGAATTTTTCAGTCTCTGTGTCAAGGAATATGGTTAATTCTTTAAATAGATCTCTAATCATACTATCATACTTGGTCTTTTAGGACTCAAAAAAAATTGCCATGATGCCTATCATCCAACCATTCTCCATCCTGTTAGGATTCCAGAAATGTATGTTGTGAGTAGCACAAATGATGGTAAGTCTCCAAGTAACCTCTACTGATGGTACAAACAGTGGTGACTGAATTAACTTGGGGTTTTGTTTTTGTTTTTGTTTGTTTGTTTGTTTGATTGTTTGTTTGTTTTATTTTGATGCCAGAAACAGTAAGAACTATTGGCTCTCATTGGTGTGGAATGCTTTCAGATTTTTCCCTTTGTAGCAGTCCTTTCACTAAGCCTTTTAACCAATATGTCAGCTCACCTATAATCTGGAGATGATGGATGGTGACAGACAATTTACGAAACTGTTCTGCAAAAATGTATTTGTTCAAATCTCAAATTTCTGCAGACAGCAAACATAGGGGAAGGCCCTAAGTTAGCTTTATTTTTTTTTTATGTTTTCACCAGTCATGAGCCTTTCTACCACAACATCATCTAACAAACTCCAGGGAACATTGATTAGGCTACAGCTAAATTTTCAACACAAAACATTCAGACATAAATTTCCAATCCAAAACATCATAAGATTTTCTTTGGAGTGTCTGGGATGGATTCTCAGCTAATAGAAATTATCACAGATGCACTGACATCACAGGGGCTGTGCTGATGTCTGTAAGTGGAGAATCCAATCTGGTAGGCACATCACCTCCATGAGGAGAGGCCTGGAGCAAAAAATTAAATGCAGCATCATCCCCATGGGAAATCAAGGTATTAAAAATTAGAGAAATTAATATTTTGTTACAGTTGCCTCTTTCCTTATGTTCTCCTAGCTCCAAAATTTACCGCAGCTATTGAATTACAAATATTTTCAAATTACTGTGCTAATATCAGTGCAACCCTGCATTTAACCAGATCCATCAATAAAAGGTTACTTTAGAACATGGCCTCTTTGTACAGAAAAAATGCTACACAACACTTGAAGACTTCTCTGCAGGCTTACTCCAGTGTTCACTGAAGTCCTTGGTAGTGGTTTCTCTGATACTACTGGAAGTGTGATCGAGTGTTTACAGTCTTGGAAGTTTTCAACAGTTTGGTCATCCTTCATCCTAATGATTCAACTGTTGCTCATGTCTTTGGGGACATGCAGCACAAAAAAGGGATATGCATTGGTGTGTGCAAGTATGCAATGTATATTTTTCAGGTATGTATGTATACTGGGATCCATCACTGAATAAGCAAATAGCATTTGCACTTCTTATTACATGTAATATAAAATGTATCTTACTATCTCTTTGTCATCCTGCTGGCAAGAGCTGTGTAGCAAAAAAAAGCAAATCGTTAGAGGCCTTATCAGCTATATATTGCATTTTTATTGTGGCACTATGATTTCGTGTTTAAACTCCTTTGATTTCAGGGCTAGTAATAGGAGCTGCCTGCTGCCTGGTTCAGCTCAGAGACATCCTGATGGAGGCAGTCCCAAAACTTCCAGAGGAGAAAACAAAAATCTACCAAGCTCTCTTGCAGCACCTGAGAACTCCAGCTGGAGAACAGATCAGGAGCATGGCAGTATGTATTCAGCAGTGACAGTAAGTAAGCCAACCTACGACATATCTATGTGAATGTAACTTACAAATGCATAGAGAAAAGCTGGGTGAGGCTGGGATCATGCCTTGTAAGGCTAAATAGTTGATACCATCACAAAAGTTGTATGAAATAACTGGGAGTCCTGTGCTAGTTAGCAGGGGCATGTATCCGGAGAACTGGAACCAGAGTAACTCCTGGTACCCCTGCTCACTGTCTGAGCAGAGAACTGAAAGAGGCTGAGCAAAGAAGAAAAGTAGGGTTCTCTCTTAAGGCACTGCACACCCTGTAGCCAATCCTACATTAGCTTGACTGTCAACACATAGCTGTTTACCCATCATGTATTAGACATCTCTAATCTTGTCCCTAATTTTCTTTTAAAAGTCCCTTACCTTAATACCTTGTATTTCTTCCTATAATTAAGGGAATAACCATTTCTTTGGTGGGCAGGGGGCAGAAAAATAAACCTGGTTTCTCAACAGAGATTATATGAGACAGGAATTTTGAAGGGAACAATAAATTAAATCACATTAAAAAGTACAAATGTAGAACTTTAGTTAAGATCGAACAAAACAAATGTAAGTTCTTCCAACAGGCCTTTTAAGTGAATAAAATGAGGTGATGATACAGATCCCTGTTACATGTAAGAAGGGCAAGCCTAAAAATAACCTCATTGTTTGTTAAAGTCTTTAGGAGGACACATTGTAAGCAGAGGATCGAACTGGGACTTGAATCCAATCTTATCAGTTGGCAAATGTGTCCTCAACTTGGCATCAGAAGGTAAGCTTTGGACTCCCTGCCAAATATCTTTGCTGGATGGGCAGAACACTGCAACAAAGAATATGGCTATACGTGCCAGTTTTCAAATTAAACACTACCGTGCATCTCCGAGATGACTTAGAATGGTACACAGTGCTGAATGGAGGACAACATTATCCTGGTAATTGCCTGTCATTTTAACTGGCAAAAAGTGTCTGCTGGTGGAAAACACTGTCTTTCCGTTTCACAAGGCAAAATGAAACACCATCTAGCAATCTCACGAAAGTGAAGTGGGCAGGCCCTACAGGTAGAAGGGTCTCCTTTCTACACTGCCTTTGGCTATATTGCTCCATTTATCAGACAGGTTAGCTTTATCTTGTAACTCTACCACTGTTTGCTTTTATTGCTTGCATCTGTCTCATTTTAAGAAAAACTTTGGTTCAGTCATTTGGCCATGCACCTAGAAACTTCTCTTGAAGTCACCGGTACTTTTGTGCATATGTGTGTATATACATGTGCATCATGGTTAACACTTCTAGTAATCAAGCCCAAGCAAGTCCCACACTTGTCACATAGGATCTGTGGGTATTTTGGAAAATCTTGGCAACAATTTTTACTGTCTTTGAGCTACAGATGTAAAGGGCTGATTCTCCATCTCATCGCAGTGCTTGATAATTTCTTAAAAGCTTACTGTGCTTTAATAATTTAATAGTCTAAGAGCTTTTGAGCAGAAACAGAATAGCCATATATAAATCTAAATCGCTGATTTTCTGAATATTATTAGCATTTGTAAGACATATATTTTCTAGAAAGTATAAAATACTCAGTATTTTATGTATGATACGGGGACTATAGCACTTATATAAGGAAACATATTGCACATGACATGTATCATAAAGATTGGCCTTTCCACTCAAAGGATTTTGCAGTCTAAGGCTAGATCATGAATGGAACTGACTGCATTAAGGCCATATTGGCCTTAATATATTCTTTCACAGAGATTCAATGAAATTTGAATCTGCAATGCAGAAATGTTTCCTTCTTGCTCCACATTCAATAACAGACTACAGTTTTCTCCAACAGATGGTAAATGGCAAGTTCTTTTAAGTGATCAGTTTCTTGCTGGCTGTGAGCATGCAGACAAAAAGCCCAAGGAGGTCATTGTTTCTGTTCTCATCCCATACTTTATGAAGGTAAGACCCCAATGTTTCAGAGGTTTCATTCATGTCCCAGTGTAGTTATTAGGAACATTTCGATTACCTTCAATAGGCATTGAAACATGCAGGTTACTGCTGCTTTGGAAGTAGCTAAGAAAGCTGGTATCCCTCCATCACCACTCCCACTTCTTCCAGCTGGTCATCATCTTCTACTTCTTTGGGCCGCCTACTGTTTTTCACCCCACTGTGAAAGGTGCACCTGTGCCCCTTCCAGACACAGAAATTTGGACTGCCTGGATATTCCAAGAAAAATGCTGTATTGTCACACAGTCTTCAACAAGCTGATTTATGGTCTCTTCTCATTAACTAATTAGCGATTTACACTGAACAGCCCTGACCTATCATTGTGATTACTCGCAAAATAAGGTTATAACTACTGTGACCAAAGGCGGCAGCATGTGGCTTTAGGGGGTTAGGGGCAGAGGAAGTGGTGTTATTGTTACTATGTTCTTAGATATCCCTCTAGTGGATGTGAGGAAAAGTACGGGGCAAGTAGAGGAAGAACCAACTACGATCTAGTATGTTGTAATTGAAGTGACCACAGGAGACTCTGCCAACCTTGACATCAGAGGGTCAGTCCCCAGAGTAGCCGCCCACTGCAATGCCGCATAGTAAACATATGTGGCCTCATACTGGAGGAGCGCTTCTGCCCATGAGAGGCTGGCCAGCCACGGCAGGTTTCCCATGAAAAACAACAAGATTCCCCTGAGCTCAAAGCCTGCAATAGCATAATCTGTGCTGGCAGCAGCAACAGTGCTTCTGCTGCCCAGAAACTTTGAGCCCCAGTGGTGATTTGAGAGACAAACATCCTAGAAAAGTAATTTAAGGAGGAATGGGTTAGTTCTCTCCACAAAGTAAAAGAAAAAAGAAATGCTGACCTGCTTTGCTCCTTCACAAGTTGTGACACAGAATTAAAGCTATCACAGAGGGTATTTCAGTCTCTTGACTTTCAGGAACAGACAGCTGCACCTAAGAACTGCAGAAATGGAGACAGCAAAATGAGCAAAAGACAATAACACTGCTGGCAAACTCAAAAGATCACTTAGAAGAGCAGGAAAATTACCTGTCAGCAGTCACATGAATAACATGTGAGATTCAGGAGCCTCGCCAAAGGAAATTACCACCTTTTTGGGGGGAGACTGCTTCTGCCACTCACTTTCACACTCAATTGTGTTTTTTATTAACTCTGCTGGCACAAAGAAAAGGCACATGCACACTTGTTTTGCGAAAATTGTCAACAGAAAGTGTACACGTAAACCTGTTATTTCTCACTCTTACTCCTTTCAGCTGCTAGCTTTTAGTTTTGGGTAGCTTGATGTGAACGTTGCTTCAGTGAAGCTATTTAAATACTGTTGAGAGGATTTTCCACCTCTGATAAGACTCACTGTTCATCCTGTAATCCTGAGTTTGTCATGAGAGTATCACATACTCATAGTGATGATCTAACCTGCTAACCTCTACTTTAAAAGTTCTGTGGCTGTCTGAATCTGAAGTTCCATTCTGGGACTACAGAAAGAGCACTTTATACGCTTTCTCCAAAGGACTCATCTGTGCCTGATCATGAAAGAAACTGCTGTTATGTTTTCTTTTGTATCTGTCTCCAGAACAAAGTATTTCTGACAATAGAATGCCCAGCTCTTTCTAGTGTCTTCCTCTGTAAATGCTATTACTGTAGCATAAAATGTAGAAACTTTGAGTGTAAAACCTTCACAAAATCAGCTTCCTTAGCACAGTGGAGCCTCCATGTCCTGGAGAAGAAAATACTATTTTCTAAGCTGGAATTCAGTTTAAAGAACATACCAGCCATATATGAAGTGGCTTGTATCAGGACTTTTCCCAGCACTCTGAAATCATTAGACTGCTGATAAAATTTAAAATTCGGCATGTTTTCTTAAACGCAGATAATCTCAATGTCCCCTCTTAGTATGTCTGTCTATGATTAGCTTATTAGTACATCAAGAAAAATAAGAAGTTTAACTGAAACAGTAATTCTAGCAAATGTTCATTAAAAATGTTACTTTCTTTGGACAATGGTAACACCTAAAATACAAGGAATAATAGATTTGCTTTCTTTCAGTCAATTTCTGCCATTGATGAATTTTTTCCTTCCGTTATTTCCCATTAGGATGACTTTATTTCAGCCTTCAGACAGGCTGAACATCAGAAAAATACTTTGTCTACAGTGAATTCTGGAATGCGAGTCCTCTTCAGTCCAGGCACAGACACCATTGTAGATCTGAGTATTTTATATGGAGGCATGGGATCAACCACGCTCAGTGCAAGAAAGTCCTGTGAGAAGCTCATAGGAAGGTACTGGATATCTTAATGTATTTATGCAAAATGCAGGAGTTGTGGGGTGATGCATGGGTTCTGCTTCATTCTGCCAGTGGAGATCCATCATCAGCCTCTCACAATCTGTATTTGACCTCCCTAACAATAGGTTATTTCTTGATATAACTCATGCTGGTTCACTTGTTAACTTCCCATATACTTCACAATAGGTGCAGCTGCCTGTTACTTTTAAAGAAGTGTGTGTTTATGTTAGCCTATTTTTCTACCAGGCAATGGAATGATCAGATGCTAAACGAAGCTTGCAGACTCATATTGGAGGAAATTTTTCTCCCACCATCAGCTCTGGGTGGAAAAGTAGAAAATAGAAGAACTCTGCTTGTCAGCTTCCTTTTCAGATTTTACCTGGAAGTATTACATGGTTTACATCAGATGGTAAGGAATGGAAAAGAATTGCATACCCACATCAGCGTACAGGCTGGAGGAAAACTCTTGCTTTTTTAAAGGTTGAGGGATGTGAGAGGGAAGGGTAAAGGTGTTAGGCTTTACTTCAAAACACGTCAAGGGAAAAACCTCTGTTTTAGAAGTAAGGGTCTGAAAGCGCTGTTCTGACATCACCTTCCTTTCAGTATCCCTTCAGGTATGCTGTGCTCTCACAGGAGAAGATGAGTGCTTTGGGAATGCTACAAAGTGGTGTTCCCCAAGGTGTCCAAATCTATCAGGTGAGGCGTGTTTGTAGCTTTGTATTGTAGCTTTGTAGCGTGTTTGTAGCATGTATTTTAATTTATTTTGCCCTTCTAACTTTTCATTCCTAAGCCTTCACTAATTGTTATGTGAAACTGATGAAAGTGTTGACCCTGTGGGAAATGTTTTATATTTTTATAGATCTCCCCTCTCGAGGTGCAGATGCACTCCTTGCCCTCAAGGCGTTGTGCAGCATCAGGCTGTCCTGACACAGCTGAAACAAGGGCACAGCTTTCAGCTATGCAAGACCTCAGCAGAATGTAGTCAAACTGTCCAGTAGACCTCAGTACAAATAAATAGAATAACCTACTGCAGCCTCCCTGTGATTGTTCAGGCCTTAAAGACTTATTTGCAAAGCTACCGCATAAAAGGGAGAGGTGGTTGGCATGTGAAAAAGTTTGTTCAGTAGAAGATTTCAATTTTTAAAAATCTTGAGATTTCATCAAGAATTTTCATCCACAGTTTTGTTTTGTTGCAAAATTGAAAAACTTTTAAAAACAAAATTTTCCTCCTTCTTATCATTTTCGTACCAAAAACTTTCAGCATCAGCCAATAACTTGTTTTGTTCTCCTTTAAGAGACTGAGAAGATATGTTTTACAGAGAACTCTTTACTCAGTAAAAGCCCAACCAAAACATAAATGTTGGAACATTTTCATGGTCGCCTATCAGCAATTCAACAACAGAGAGCACCAAAGCTGTATTTTCATTAAGTATGTCTCAAATGCTTTCAATTCCAAGCTGTCTTTGAAGTAATAGAGGGGATTGTTGATGGGAATTTAATTAGCAAAAACCTGTATGAAACCATTTTTTAGTCTAGTCAAGGCTGGACAGAATATTAATTTACCTGCCTCTTTAGGAATATGGGCAAGAAGGAATTAGAGTGATCCCTGAATATATTCCTGATTTCAGATATGTTTTCTCTGAAATAAACAATGTAAAATATGATTGTTTGAAGCAGTGGTGATGCTGAAGTCTGTAAAAGTGGCTTGCATAAGGAGGTTATCGGTATGGACACAGCAGACAGGCTAGCTATAATTTCTGGAAGACTTTAGCTCTCCTTTGTCTGCTGTGGTTCCACTGTGTGGACTAGTTGTTTTGTCCCTTTTACCTCTCTTTTTCTTGATTTTTATTTTTTCCCTATTTATTTAGTGCAATCTTTCCACAGAAAAGACTGCCATTTGCTAGAGACATAAATGGTATCTAATGCAGTATATTTCTCAGACCTCTGTCAGGGCACCTTGGTGCCAGCACAAATTCTAAAAATGGAATTAGACCTTTATAATGTGTCCCACAAATATTGTCATAAAATCTAAATGGTTTCCACATGGATTTTATGATCACAAAGTATTCTCAGAAAGTGTTTTTGAATAAAGCTTTCTATAATTACTGTTAGTCTTGAGGATAACATGTTCCTGTTCTGCAGGGTGTTGACCCAGCACAGTCTCCACAAGATCCTGTGGGATGTCCCATCATGCACCAGTCTGGAATTAAGCATGCCACTGGTGAAGCAGTTTACGTTGATGACGTTCGTCCAGTGGATGGAGAACTTTCACTGACTGTGCTCACCAGTACTAAAGCCCACGCAAATATTATGTAAGTAAGAAAAAAACTATATGCACCTAAGTATGTTAACGAGTATTTTCTGTTCTTATTGTCTGATTTGGCCATATTATGAGACATGCATTACAAATGAAGTAAGAATTTCTTTACTGTGTGCTTTAAATAGTGTCAGACAGAAGAGTCCACATTAGTGCATTCACCCCTTTTAGTACAAAAAATGTAGAAAGAAAATACATTCTTAGATTTTTTTATGTACTGGAACTAGAATTTAAAGAGCTGTTCTATGCCATGCACACACAGATGCTCATGCCTTATGTTTATTTTTTCTCAATATGCTAATCAACACTTTCCTACTTTCTTCTCTATGTAGAGATCTGTAGTGAGAATACCAAATGGATTATGTTGCTGTCCTAAAGTTCACTGAATTACTTGTACTAGAAATATTTGTACCATGTACTGTACTCATTTATGTGCATGTTCTACTTTCCAGATCAATTGACGCATCAGAAGCCCTTCAGGTGCCAGGAGTGGTTGATGTAGTGACAGCAAGAGATGTTCCAGGGGAAGATGGCAAGGATGAGCAGGCATATGCAGAAGATAAGGTATTTCTTGCTTCTGGAAGAGTGTCCGGACCTTTTGCTTCAATTCTTTACAAAAAAGGAAAGTGAGTTTGCAAGTATCATCTTATTGCAATTAAATGAAAATAAGTGCAACAGCTGTTAATGCATTGCCAGGCAGGCTGGGCTGAACAGAATTACCATTCCACAGTAAGAGAGAAAGGAAAAGCCCCCTTAAGTAACCTGGGATTTGAATGCATCAGCCAGGATTCCTTAAGCGATGATAAATGAGTGATTGTCATGGATTCTGAGAAAGGATGAAATAGCTGTGGCATTTGAGATTTTCAAAGATAAAACAAATAAAAGGAGAATTGCTCAGTTGGAACCAATACAAAATTAATTGCCAGATTATACAGTAGAATATGGCAACGGCAGACAGCACTGTTTCTTTTTGTTAAGCATCAAGAGAGCTAAGAGATTTATAGGATCCATGTAGCTAGCATGACTGTACAGAATGTCCCAGGCCTCAGGCTATATCTGTCACAAATGACACTGTTGCGTGGTATTTGCAATGGGGCAGGAATAATTCCTAACATGTTGCTCTTGCCTCTCTATTCCCCCTTGTCTGGGTTTCCTTGCTTTCTGATACAGACAAGGAAAGCAGTCTGTGCCAGATGGGATTTTACTTGGCACAGTACCTGGCCACCTCAGGATGGACACAGGAGAAATGTTCATGACTACTGATGTCAGCAGCATTTCTAATGCCAGAAATGTTGCAGCAGGTGGAAGATGCTGATAGACTTCTCATCTAATGAAGACAAGTCTGCACTGGGATAGTATTCATAGACAAACAGAATCCAAAAGTGGCATTTGAGCAGAATCTATTTCCACAAAACACTTGCTGTACAGAAACTTAACCATTCCTGTGTTTTTTCCTTGGGTAATACCTTGGTGTGTTGCAGGTGATTTGTGTTGGTCAGATAATCTGTGCTGTGGTAGCAGAGTCCGTAACTCAGGCAAAGTGCGGGGCTGAAAAGGTGAAGATAGTGTATGAAGATTTGGAGCCAGTTATGACCATTGAGGTAACAATCTGTCTCTCTTGTCTGATACAGCTCTTAAGTCATCGCACTCACTATTTACCCCCTTGTGCAGAGCTCTGCCAGGCTTTATTTTTTTTTTTTTTTATATTTTTTTTGGCATAAGATATGACTTTATTGGTTCTGAAGATGAAATGTAAAAAGTTTATAAATGGCCTCCAAAGTTTTATTTTTTAGAAACACCCAAAAAAATCTTATTAGGTACCTATTCATCCGGTATGTCAGAGACTGGTCTTTGTAGATCTAGGACAAAATTGCTGAAGAATATTCAGGAAGTTTTAAGTGAGCAATTCCATGCCTCCAGGAGCCGAATTCCCAGCAGCAGTAGGTCAGTATAGACTTAAATTTGAGAGTTTATGTTTGCAGAAGTTCTGGAATCACACATGCTGCATCCATGTTCTGAAAATTTTCAGGTCTGGAAGGTTTTCAGTAGCAAGCAATCTGATTTTGAAATATTTTCAACAGCTCTGAATGCCATTTACAGACATTTTGTATTTCTAATCTGGAGGAAGAAGGGAATGATATGAACTACAAAAAATGAAAAAACCCAGAATGTCTCTATCCTGCTCTTTCTAATACTTAGCTGCAACCATCTGTCCATATGAAAAAGGATCATATGGATGATGAAAGACTGTGCTATATAAAAGCCATCTGACTTTCTGAATTACAATTAACATGTTGTATGTTGCACTTGGTTTTTTTCTGCAGGATGCAATAAAACATAAATCATACATTACTGAAGAAAGGAAAATAGAAAAAGGAGATATTGAGAAAGGATTCAAGTCTGCTGATGAAATCATAGAAGGTAGTTCATACATGCAGGGCATCAGGCAAGAGATTATGCTAGATCAGAATCTATTTCCAGCTGGTGGCTGAATTTAAATTTCTATTCTCTTCTCAAAAAAACCTTAACTCTGTTGTTGACTTTTCCCCTTCACTGAGAATGGAGATGAAATGGTCGTGTTTAAGTGAAGCTTAGCTAACACCCGCTAGCTCATGTTGACTAAACACTACCATTTCCTTGTCTTAAAACTCAGCTAGCTAAAAAACTCAGCTAACTCAGCTTGCCCTAACGCTAGGACAAGCACTACAGATAAATAAGGCTTTGTTTATGGGTGTTAGCTAATTTATCCCATTTTAAGTTGACTGCTTGATTTAAGGCTAATCCCAGAAACAAAGGGATCAGAGTAAATTGGTCTGAAATACCACTCCTACAGTCACCAAATTCAGTCTTCAAATAGTAAACGTGATCCAGTAGTCCCAGAGCATACTCTGTGCATAAGTATCAGACCTATGTTTAAGAAGTATCAGTGAAGAATACTCCACAAGCTCCTATTGTAGTTAGTTCTAGAGTTTAACTGTCCTTATAAGTAGAATCCTTTTTTTTTTTAAATACCTAATCTAAATCTCCCTTCCTGCAAACTTTAAAGGTTCACCCCCTAAACAGAGTCCTCTCATCTTTTCCCCGTAAGTCATGTCTGCTAACCTTTATCATTGTCACTGCTCACTTCTCTGTTATCTCTAATTTCACTACATCCTGTGTTTCTAACACTTGAATGCAGCTCTGAAATTTGTTAGTGAGTACCTTATAAATGCTTATACAACTTATGTGTTCTGCTTATGGGCTTTTCTGGTTGTTCTCTCATGACATATATTATCACATCTAACTTCTGCTGTTATCACTGCCCAAATTTCTGCAGTTTTTCTCTTCACTCAATACTAACTACACATGAATTGACACCTGCTTCGTCACAGGAGGGAACATAGCAGACTGTCAGCCCCTTTTCCTTTTTCCAACATCAATTCTATCTGTATCACGTTTGAAAGAATGATCAGATTTATCTAAAAGTTGTTCTTGGACACCTCCGAGCATGAAGACTCTGCAGTCTCCCCTGACGATTTTTTCCAGTGCTTCACCGTTCCTACCATTAGAAGGATTATCTTCATTGTTAATAATTTGCTGCAATTTAAGTACTACTGTGCTGCTTGTTCTCTCTACTGTGAGCATGTAGCACAGATTATTCTCTTCTTCTTTGCAGTAGCCTTCCATGTATTTAAAGATTCACGTCTTCCTTCATGTTTTTAGGCTGAGCCTCCTCAATTCTGTCAGTCTCTCTATATAGGTTCATGACCTCTGATGATTGTTTTCTGCTCTTCTTTGGACTTTTTTCAACTGTTCCCCATCAAATGTCATGTCACTGAATGATTCAGAAGATGACACTATAATGCTGCTATAGCAGAAGAGATGTAACCTCCTAAAGAGGAAAAAGCATGAGATATTAAATTGATACTGATCTTATCCTGGGGAAGGAACTATACAACGATTAAGTGACTGAATAATTTCCTCTCAATAAACACAGGTCCCAGAAGCTGTAAACCTGGGATACAACAAAATAAAAAATAGATTAAACTCTTTTTCTTCTGTGACAAAACTCTTTTTCCCTGCCATATGTACATGTATATAGGCAAATACAAATTTCCTCGCAGTATATTTGAAACTGCTATATTTGAAATGATTTTGCTATCATTATTTAAATAACAGGCAAATTACACGTAGGAGGACAGGAACATTTTTACCTGGAAACAAATAGTGTCCTTGTTATTCCAAGAGTTGAGGATAAAGAAACGGACGTGTATGTGTCAACTCAGCATGCAACAGATGTACAGGTAAAACAAAGTATTAATGACACGTGTTTCTTCTCTAAATAACCTTAAAGCTGAACTATATGGCCAGGAGTTGCTTTCAGCCTTCTGTGCTTCTCTTGAAACTCCCTAATGGTGTTTCCAATTCAGATTAATTGATTTGAATCTTTTTATGAAAATAAGAGGCCTGACTACTAATGATGAAGCTGAATGTAACAGTAGGTCTTGTGTTATTTGTATTATCCAATGCACTGCAGACACAAATGAGCAGTATTACTTTGGGATGAACAAAGGGTATCTTGGATAGATAATACAGCTGTAATCTTGTTGAGAAAAGACTAGTTATGTCTTGGATATATTGGCCAAATCCTCCTAAAATCAGTGAGAATCCTCAGTACAATCCTGGACAATCACTTTTTTGCAGCAATGAGTGTCTTCAGCTTTAGAAAGAGTACTCAGACAAGTTGCATTGCTCATGTGAGTAGTTACATTGATGATGATGGGGTCAGAATCATGTGTAAATAATGATAGATTAATATGTAAATAATAACAACATACAAATCATATGAAATTATGTGGAAAAAAGGTTAACAGGTCTTAGCTAACATCTGAATTGGATTGTAAGCCTGTAGAAAACAACAGTTTCAAAGAATATTTAATTTCTACATGTCTATGATTAGCTTTTGCAGTTCATCACTGGATTGTGTTTTTTAAGCTTTCTCTGTCATCCCGGCAAGTTAAACCTCTATTTGCATCTCTGGGATCACTGTCAGAGGAGATATTTTCAGAATCCAATAGTTTGTCAGTATTTTAGCTACACTGTCTAGTGTGCTGTAAACGATTACTCTGTTCCATTCAGCTTGATATTTTAGTGGATGCTTTATCTCCAGCCGCAGGTGAAACTTGTGTTTCTATATAGACATTATCATATCTGGCATCAGATAATCAAACTAGTTTATGGAGCTATTTTTACATTTCCACCATTCTTTAAAGACTAGATAGTGCTTTCATTAGCACCTTTACTTGTTTGAAATCTTTTTTGTTTGTTTGTTTCTGTAGCAACTCTAGTTTTCTGCCCAGGATTCTTAAACCTGTTAGCTTTTAATATGTGGTTAGCCATGGAAAATAGGCATTTTTTGGTGTACTTTTGTAGGTAACAATTCTCAGTAAAATTCTGGATGTTCACTTTTGCAGGAATTAGTGGCTTCAGCTTTAAACCTTCAGTCCAATAAAATCATATGCCATGTGAAACGCGTTGGTGGAGCATTCGGTGGAAAGATTACTAAACCTTCACTCTTTGCTGTAATTGCAGCGGTGGCAGCCAACAAGCAAGTTGATTTAACTAAATCAAATGACTGATTTAACTAAAACAAATTAAAGACGCCAAGACTGAATGAAAAAGGAACTTCAGTCCTCAAACCTACTTGGGGGGTTATCTTGATGACCTCATCTTTCTTATCTCTTTGTCAGTATATCTTAGATAGAGACTTTAAAATTTCCTGGGCTTTTGGCAATGGAATTCATTTACTGTCTCAGCGCCAGAACAAAGGCCCCATGCAGTTTCTCTCAGGGCTGATCTGTACAAGTCCCAACCATTCAGGCCTTTCCCAGGCACAGTGGCTTGAATTTCACTCTAGATCTTCAGTGAAAGCGTTTTTTATCCTAATACATAGGTGTGCTCACTCAAGCCTTGGTGCCATAGCTCACCTTTACTCTGGCTTCCTTGACACGTCCTGTGCATGCTTCATGGAACTTGCATCACCCTGTTGAAAAGCTAAAGGGAAACCACTGAGAAGTTAATTTCCTCTACTTTGTTTCTGTAGCCAAAAAACCCCAAAATATTAAATCTGCTGAATCAGACTAAACTCAGGCACAGTAGGTTAATAAGAAACTAAAACACAGAATGGACTAACGTATTGCCACTACTACAAGTCTGGTGATGTACATGTAATGTCTTTGCAATCTGCATGAATAGTTTGTAATAAAAGTGTATTTTTTTAGGTTCACTTTAGGACTGGGCGTCTAGTCCGTTTTGCTCTTGAAAGAAATACGGATATGTTAATCACTGGTGGACGGCACCCTTTCTTTGGAAAATACAAAGTGAGAGAAGAAGGTATTTTGCTCAGTTACTGGGTAATAGTTTCTTCTGGGGCAAATCAGCATCATTTCATTGACTAGCACGATGCACCAAGAAACCAAACTCCTCTTCTGAAATCCTAACCCAGCACCAACGTTGTCCCAGTCCTAAGAGTACCCTGACAAATATTATGAATCAAAACAACTGCTACCATCCTATTCCTACAGCCCATGCAATATCCAGAAAAAGCAGAGCCAGCAAGATTTTGTTTTCTCGCTGAATTGTCTATGAGTCCTAAAGCTACTAATAGTGGCAAAAGCTTGTTTCCTTTGGTTTCAGCTGTTGGTTATCTGAGTGTCTTATGATGGACGTTAGAAGTAGGACTAGGCTAGGAGGGAAGAAACAATGGAGAGTTTGTTTTCCTGTTGTCCAATATTACATGGAGCTAAATATTTAGGTATAGATTTTTAGAGCAGAAGAAACAATTAATTAATCATATTAATTCTGG
The DNA here is from genome assembly GCA_947846985.1 of Fratercula arctica. NCBI lineage: Eukaryota > Metazoa > Chordata > Aves > Charadriiformes > Alcidae > Fratercula > Fratercula arctica. The sequence continues at coordinate 29,895,360 of CANTUZ010000008.1, forward strand.
TGCCATTATTCATTAATTAGCTACCTTGAAGCTAGGATAAGGATTATGAATTATGACTGAGGTTATGCTTTTGGAGAAAAAAACATGGAGGAATTATTCTTCTCACTGAATTTTCAATAAGCTCCTATAGACTTACGGTTCATGTTTTGTTTTGATATAGTTACAACTTCCCATTTTTTCCCTAAAGTTTGGATAATGGTTACAATTTTGAAGGAGAAGGAATGTTGATCTTGATCTCTCAACTCCTACCTCTTACCCTAACCTTAACCTTCCCTTTACTTAAATGCAATAACTGCAAAAACTGTGTGAATTGCTTAACTACATTAAGCAAAAATCATTCTCCCCATCAGTCCCATCTCTTACCCTATCTGTGCAGCTATGCAGCATTTAGTCAGCAATAATATTAATTATCTCTTATTTTCTTGTCCTTAATCCTGATGGAGCTGTATCAGTTTACATCATTTAACAACTTGGTCTCCAGTTATTTTTCATTTTTCTATGATTCTTCCCATTTAAATACTATTATATAAACTATAAAAAATATAAAACCATATATGACTTTTTTAAAAAAAAAAAAGTTGAAGAGGAACGAGAATTAGAATTAAATCAAATTTGGTGGATATTTCTGAACACATACTCTGTAAAATATATACACCATTGGTTCATGTTGCTGTGTTGTCTAGGTGATGAAATCATCAGGATGAAAGATGATTGCGAAGGAATACTTCAGAAAGTAGAATAGCATAATGATAGTCAATATTTTCTTTAGTGATCTTGTCATCCCCTTTCTGGTCTCTGTTCATACAGAAAACATGGTGAACAAGCTCTCAGATCCTGTGTGACTATAGTCAATGTGTACATGGGAGAATAGCTTTGTGGGCAGCTGAGGTATTCTGATTATTTGTGGGTTTTGCTCTTGGTTTGCATATTCAGATCCAAACTGATACCATCCTACAGAGAGAAATCCACGCAGGTAATTTTTCCAATTCAGTGGAAAAAATCCCATTGTGTTTGTAGTCTGAACCTCAGGGGGTATTTGTTACCTGCTTGGCTTATTTCTAAAGAGAAGTTTGAAATACATAAGAGAAAAGACCACTAATGCACCAGTTGCTATATTACAGGTTGGATTCATGAATGATGGTAGAATCGTAGCTGCAGATTTTCAGTGCTATATAAATGGTGGCTCTACAAAAGATGCATCTGAGTTGGTAAGTCCTTCTTCACTGACACCACTTATGCTGACTGAACTGGCCACAGAAAGAAAATAACATCTCTTTGTCACAATTTATTTCTTGTAAGGATACGTCTATTCTTGTTAAGTACAACTCTCATCTGCCTAAAGTAAAAATGCATCTGTGGCCCAGATGTCGATTACAGAATACCACTAAGGAGGTACAATATTTTCTGTCAAGTGATATTGGGACATAGAAAATTCAGATTTAAAAGTTCAGTGAAGACAGAGAGACAAGAATTTTTATTAGGTGGCCTATTATCATAAAGTTATTCCTTCACTTTGCCAAAACTGAAGGTATGATTTTTCCCTCAGTAATTCTTCTTTATGCTATTATAATTCCTATGAGTTAAATGTACTTTCTCTGATTTAAATGCAGTTTCTCTACTTACATTGGTGTCTGTCGTGGTTTTGGCCAAATTGGCCAATGGCCGGCAACAGATGCTCCCCCCCAGTCTCTCGTGCACAGAGAAGAGGAGGAGAGATAAAGAGATTTACAAGTTTAGAAAAAACTAAACTAATGAAATATTAGTAATAAAATAAAAAGGAATATAATTAAATAGATACAGTATATACGAAATCGTATTAAGCTCCCAGGATGACGTCACTGGCAGGCAGAGGGAAGTCCCAGATTGGACTCAGCAACGGGTGGGAAACAGATTCCAGAGTTGGAGTCAGGAACACATGGATCGGGATCAAAGGCAGATGAACAGACAGGGTCCTCTTCAGACATCAGCCACTGGAGGAAGAGAGTTGACCCTTTGATCCCTCAGCTTTTATACTGAGCATGGGGCAGATGGGATGGAATACCCTTGTTGGTCAATTTTGGGTCACCTGTCCTGTCACTCCTCCCTGCAGGTGGGACCCTTTTACGCCTTTCCGTTTCTGACCCTCGGATGGGGCAAATAACAAAATTAGCCGACCTTGGTTGTTACAGCAATAAGTATAAGCAAGAGCCTTTCTGCATACCATTCCTTGGCATAAACTGTCTTATCACTCTGAAAGAACCGTTTTAGGCACAACATGCTGTTAATTTCAGAGAGTTAGAAGAGGTCTAACTAAGAAATAAAATTACTGAACAGAAAGTATGTTCTGTTTTACCTCAAACCAGGACAGTGTCAAAAACAGCAGAACAGGCCTCCTGAGTGTAGTTTTACTCCTCCTTAAAACAATTACATCTCATTGGTCTCTTGAGTGTCTTTCACAGGTTTCACTTTTAAAGGAAATTGAACCATGTTAACAACTATAATCTCTTATTACAGGTGATTGAATACATTGTGTTGAAAGTGGAAATGCATATAGTATTCCCAATCTCTGAGTCAGGGGCCATGCCTGCAAGTCTAATTTGCCTTCTAATACTGCCTTCTGAGGATTTGGGTTTCCCCAAGCAGGCCTGTTTGTGGAGACCTGTATTGTGGCTGTGGCAACTCAGACTGGCCTACCACATGAGAAGGTAAAAGAACTAACACTGCTAAATAAAACATGGGATAACAGAGAATTCTAGGACCTAGACTGTTGGAAGCTCCTTGTGCTTAAGCCAGTTCTTGTAGAATCAGATCTACTAACTTTACTTGGGCTGAATGGTACTTTATTCAGCACCTATGCTTCCATGGAATAATATTTGATACCATACAGATAACAGTGGAGAAAACTGGCCCAGGATCTCTTGCGAAACGTTTGATGACTACCATTAGTATGACCAACTTCAGTCAAAACAGTATAATCTCTTGCACTGTGTGACCAGTTTAAGATCACTTTGCGTATGTTCAGCTGTCACCTGCATCTCAGCCTCTCAGAACTGGACTTTCCTTCTTTTGTATCCATCCATCTATCGACAGTTTAGTTATCTGGCTTCCATCATCTCAGTTACCAGGCTGACACTTCTGCCTTCTCCCCAGCCTTCAGAGAGATTTTCCCAATGTTTTTAATTGTTGCCGTTTCCTCTCCTATCTTCAAGATCTATCCTTACACACTACCTTGACAGTAAGCTTTTCCTCTTTTGCATGTATCAACCACTCGTATATACAAACCATGGTTTATAAATCATTTTACTTTCCTAGGATGCCAACCATCCTGTCTTTTCCCTATTTCTTTGAATCTTTTCCCTCTCCCATTTACTTGCTGTCCTTTACCACATTTCAGGAAAGCTTTCAAACACATCTCCAAAGGCCAAACAGTTTTTTTAGCTTTAATTTCTGCTTTCACTTATCCACCTGCCGTCTCCAAGCCCAAGCTTTGCTCCACACTTTTAACTGATTTCCTCATGTCAACTTAGTGCCTTGCCCAGAGTTGCTCTAAGGTTTCCTTACACGTCACAAATGTTCTCTCACCACTTTCAAAAGTTTCCTTGAGATTTACCAAGTATCCATTTTACTCTCCTTTCACGGCTATTGAGCTTCTCACCCAGCTCCATGTTGTTCTGTGGTTTTTGTCTACTCTTATTTACAATTTGAGTTTACCAACCTTCTTTGCATTGAGTAGTCCTTGTGAACTATCCCACTGACACCACTTCAGTTCACAGGCATTTGACATGAGAAAAAAGATCAAGCCATTTCAGCAGTGATTTCCTTCAACAAAGGGATATGACATTATGTTTATTATAGATAAGTATTAATTATTTCATTACACCATTATACATGTCATTATATTGCATATAATATGTCAATATATTATAAGGTGATGTTTATTTTCAGCACTGTGTAAATTTGTTTGCTGTTTAGGTTAGGGAAATAAACATGTACAAAGGAGTTAACCTAACATCCTTCAAAGAAGAGTTTGATGCAGAGAATCTGTGGAAATGTTGGGAATAATGTTTGGACAAGTCTGACTACTACAGCAGAAAAGTGATAGTGGAAGAATTTAACATGAAAAATTATTGGAAAAAGAAAGGGATTGCCATCATCCCTATGAAGTTTTCTGTTGGATTTAATGCAACTTGTTTTTATCAGGTAACCTATTTGAAATAGTGCTTTTATGATCTAAGATCTCTACTTTTCTCTCCAAAACTAGAGGGGGTATAATCTCCACAGGCAGGAAGGAAAGAGAAAAGAATTCCAACATGTTGGACTGCATAAAATGTCATCCACTGAGATATACTTTCTTTTGAAAAGAATATCTCTCCATCTGGCTGATCTCTTTATAAATGTTTACGCAGTATGAGATGGGGCTTTGAGCAACCTGATCTAGGGAAAGACAGATGTTCCTGGCCATGTCAGGGGAGGTTGAACTAGATGATCTTCCCTTGGTTGAACTAGATGATCTTCCCTTGGGTTGAAGGTCCCCTCCAACCCAAACCGTTCTATGATTATTCACCTCACAGAAGTACAAATTTCTAATTCCAAACATGCTATCTTTATCCAGCATAAAGCTAAATAATTCACTGTAAAAATGTGGAACCTGGAATCCTCCATAATCTGGTCCATACTGAGAAAAATTCTCACTCCTATAGTTCAGATAGTCCCATTTTTATATAGGTTAAGCTCTGCTACTGGATGCCCAGAGAAGCTGTAGATGCCCCATCCCTGGAGGTGTTCAAGGCCAGGCTGGATGGGGCTTTGAGCAGCCTGGTCTCGTGGAAGGTGTCCCTGCCCAGGGCAGGAGGGTTGGAACTAGATGATCTTTAAGGTCCCTTCTAACCGGAACCATTCTGTGATTCTGTGATATTTTTTTTTTTATGGCTCAAGATAGTGGTATTTCTGGGGAAATCTTCTAGCTTTTTTTTTTTTTAATTCATGCCTTGAACCAAAAATACTTTCAAATGAATTTCAGGTTAAATGAACAAACATTTTTATTTGTTTATGAGGGTACAATGCATGAAAAAGTAAATCCACATGGTTCATCTGTTGTCCATTCCATCTCTTGATTGTTTCTGCACAAGTTTGTAGATTAAAAGCTCAGAGAGACATTAATATGTTTCATCCAACAATGTTCTCATGGTAAAGAAACATTGAATCTAGGGATCACAATTCATCTGATAAAAAAGGTGAAAAAAAGACATAAATAATGGTTACATTTCACCAAAACCTTCAAAATAAAGTGCAGGCATTGCATTGAATTTCCAAAAATCTAGATCTAAATCTTAGAGTTTTATTGTTTAATCTTGTTTCTGTCAGCTGAGACTCTAACTGACATCAGCAAAATGTAATCTGATTGCAGACTTCACAAATTGGCACCAAAGAGATCACATGGCCATTATTTCTCAATGTAGAATTAATAACAAATAAAAAGATGTCCTGGAGGCACTGTATTTCACAACACTTCTAAAGCTCTACTGTTTGCTCTCCAAGTGTTAGTAGCTGATTGCATGCTACAGTGAAATGTCTCTTTACAGAATTTCTAGTTCTCTTCCATATCCACTTGTTCCTTCATAGGACTGGATGGCTTGTATGGGATTGACTTATTTCATACCCATTCCTTGGGAAGTTATTTGTTCCCAATTTTACCATGAATGAGAGTTTGTCACTTCCATTCCTGCCTGCTTCTTGCATTTCCCCTGTTTAAGATAGCTATTTATTAACACAATGCTGCACCAAAGTATGAACAGAAAGTGAATCAGCTTCTAAGCTATCCTCTGGACAGTCTACGAGAGAGAATGGATAAGCAGTTGTGTCATTGCTCCATCAAAATTATATACTATGAACATCAGCTTATTATTACCCTGTATGGACACATGCAAACAAAAAGGACTAGGACTACTCCCTCAGCTTCAGAAAAACAAGAGTATAACTCTGCTATTGTTTGTTCTAAAAGAAAAGTTCTGTAGATGTTCACAGTAGGAGATACTTGCCATCTGTCCAAAATGCCTTTGATTCCAGGTTCAAATTCTGCTCTGTCCTCTTATTGTGGATGAGGAGGGAATAGTATCTGGGTCTACACATACATTATAACTAGAGCCAGCATGTTCTTAATTCACCCAATTTCAGGAGAAGAAAAATATGCTTTTCTGTTATTTGAACTAATTACTGTGATCCCTGCAGAACTGTGAATAACTACTAGCTCATTTAGAGTCTATCCTGTCTTAGAGCAGTGAAATCTGTTATTGTCAGACTGCTACAGAATTTCCACACCCTTTTAATAATATACTGATTCTTGTCAAGTAAATCTGTCTTTGCCTTGTTCTTTTTCTTATGCACCTTTGTTCAGTGCAGTAAGACAACTACCAAGTTTCTGTGGCTTTTCTCTAGGCTGGAGCTCTCATCCATATCTACACAGATGGATCTGTGCTCGTCACTCATGGTGGAATTGAACTGGGACAAGGAATTCACACTAAGATGTTACAGGTGAGTGAGTGAGCACCTGAGGGTAAGCAAAATACAAGAAAGATAACTGAGCCAAAAGGAAAAAGTGCAATAAGCAAATTCTATAGACATAAGAATGCTAAGTTTAATATAGGGTTGTTGCTTCTGAGTTACTGATGAAGACAAAGCTTAGGAAAATTATAAGCTATAATCAAAGTGATCTTTCAAGACCCAGAAAGGAGATGAACATCTTTGTGGTAGCATCACTGTTATCAGGATACCTAAGGCACAGAGAGCACATGCAAAAATAACTCCATGGTTCTTTTCAGGGGAGTTAAAGTGCTGAAAATTTAACTTTATAGTGTATCCAACACCAATGATAACATCACTTAATTTTATGCATTTCTGGTGTAAATAGTGATAAACAAAACTACGTGCCAAATTGGTCATTTTGGAGTTAAAATGAGGCCACTCCTTCAAAATGAGCTGAATGAACATCTGAAAATTAAAACACTGTGAAACACAATAAAATGGGAACACAAACTAACCAAGCCTTTTAAAATGAGATAGAAAATAAAATATACAGATAAGATTTGAAACTTGATGAGGGAGAATGAGTCATTGTTTTTTAAATTTTATTTAAAATTTTCCGCATGTAACTAAAAGTTAATTAGAGAGAGCAATTAATTAGAGGCAAAACATACAGTACTGTATTATATTGTTTTATCTTATCTTCTATTATCTGAATTTATTTATATAATATTTGTTTTACAGAATAATTGCTAAGGAAGGCTTCTGCATTTGTCCTAGTCACAGTATTAATGTTGAATTAGGTCACTTATCTGTGTGTGTCTATAGAAAGAGAGACGAATGGCACAATGAATTCCTGACTTGAGATTGCATCTTCAAGAGGGACTGAATATCTTTTTGTTTATTTTTATTACAGATTGCCAGTTGTGAACTGAAGATACCGTTGTCATATATACACTTCTGTGAAACAAGCACAACTGTACCCAATGGCAAATACACAGCAGGATCAGTCGGAACGGAAATCAATGCAAGAGCAGTCCAGGTTAGACTTACTACCATTTTTTCACATAATTGGTGGTTCTGTTGAATAATGAATGTCCCTCTGAGGATTCATAATTTTGTTTTTGTTTTGAGAAGCTTTGAGTTCTTTTATCGCAAAATCTCTCTTGCTAGTTTATCTTATATGCATAGTTTAAAGCATAAACAAAAAAAAGTAAAACTTGCTTCAACAGCAGGACCATATAATTAGTTACAGTCCCCTTTTTAACAGAGTTACATTTAAAACAGGTGAAGACAGTGTCACATATCATGACCTGTTGCAAAGGGGATTTAGCACAGGAATAGCTCTCAGCAGCATTGTATAGACACCAATGCAATGTCTTCTGGCTACTGGGGAAGCACATTTGGCTGCAGTGACTGACGGATATCTAGTAGCCCATGTGGATTGAGACTCCAAAATCACTGAGGTCTGTGAACCCACCAGGCTGGGATTTAGGAGGAGAAGCCACTGGACCTTGTATAAGTACAGCCCAGTAGACATCCTTCCCTGTCCATGCCCTGAACTGAGTCACCTGAGTTCAGGTGACTGTGCTTCCGCACTCATAAAAAAGCATAGGAAGTGGCTAAATATCACTTCAAGCAATTCAGATTCTATAAAGAACAAGCAACAAAGCCATTCTTGAATTCACGATCATCCTGTTACTCATGGTATGTGCACATCATATTCCAAGTTTCAGACAACCACCAAAAATGCATTATCTAGATAAACTCTCCATCAACACAGCCTGTCTCAAGTAGCTTTCATGTTTCAGAATAAATTTATAATACTTGTGATGATACATCTTTCATGGGTGAGACTATATATTGTTTAGGATCCCTTTGTTGTTGCATATTTTAAATATAACTTTACAACACCTTTTATTTCTTTAACAGAACATCAGAACAGACATTGTCATGGATGACTGTTTTAGCATAAATCCAGCTATAGATATAGGACAGGTATGAACTTACGTAGTTTTGCTTTATATTAGATGTTAGTGAACATTCCTCTTTGTGCCTAAATGATTGCTGTTATTGGTCAATTTAATAGCCACCAAAGCCTATAAGAAACTATCCATGTTGGATTGACAATGTACTAGTATATGTTTTTATTTGCAGCTATAAATAATACTAGGTTAATTTTTCTACTTCTTGTTCATCTTCTGCGAAGTGATGAGAAAAGAAGATCCAACAGACTTTGTAAATGTCTTGCAGGATTAGCACCCCGAATCTCCCTGTGACCTTTTCCTGTTCGATTTACTCTACTCCAGAATTACTGACTGAGGGCTAAATCTTAACAAGCTGCAGAGCACTGTTGACTTCAGCTGTGGTAGTAAATTCAAATGTAATGCAAAATCCTATTGCCATGGAACAGACCTTTCTTTAAAGGTCACATAAAGCTATCCATAGCTTTGTACTATGAATTCAACTACCTACACCTACAGATAAATTGAATAGTGACAAAAGCAGTGTCACTCACTAATAGTTTGCAAATAAGAAAGTGGCAGTGAACTCATAGTGTAAAAAGTATTTGTAATTTCTTTTCAGAATCAAAGGAAAAGCTCCTAAAAATACGACCTAAATTTTAAAGCTTCTCTTATCCTGCTTATTTATCCTATTACAGGCTCATCCTTAAATACTTGTACTTTGCCTAAAAGATTATGTTTATTTTGCACATTCAAGATTTGCCAAATTTGCCAAATCATTCTTTCTTAGCAGTTCAATTCCATGTTCACCTTGCACCAATGTTTACGTCACCACTGTCATAGCCCAGGTGTCTACTCAGCAGTTGTTCCTTACTACTTTAGGTTGGCCTCCTATAACCTATCAGCTATTTGTGTCTGAGATGTTTTTCTCTAGAAGAAATTTCATTAGCTATCTGCAAATGTTTTTAAGCAAATAACAGATTGAGCAGGCTATTTATATCATAGTCCCTGGGCAAATATCTCATCAGTGGAGTTCCTGTGGGCAATAAGCTTGAAGTCAGTGGATTTGACTCAACTCTCAATTTTGCCAAAGCGAATCAGAGGTAACTGGACTGGTTACAGTGAGTGTAGCCAGGAATAAGGAAGAGTAGAACTTGAGCCAATAAAAATATTTGTATAAGTCAGATGAGGACAGCTTGGTCCTATTTTGGTCTATGTTGGCTAATATCTACTTTTGGGAGGAAAGATGCCAATTCATGTGTAATCTTAGAAAGTAAGTCTAATTGTATATATGTTTTTATCCTTTTAAATGTCTGAATGAGATGTGAAAGTTTACCTTTTTTTCTTTGTTCAGATTGAAGGGGCCTTCATTCAGGGAGTTGGTCTTCATATGTTAGAAGAAATCTACTTCTCCCCAGAAGGAGAGCAGCTCACTCTTGGCCCAGATACATATAAGATCCCTGCCATCTGTAACATTCCTGAGCAGTTCCGTGTCTATTTACTGCCAAATTCACGCAACTCAATTACTATCTATTCTTCCAAGGTAAACATGCCAAACTTACTGCTTGCAAGCACACCAGGTGATTCTGCTGCAAAACTGTAAGTGACTGCAGGGTATGGTAGACTATCCCTGCCCCCCCCCCCCCCCCCCCAAAAAAAAATAATGCCAGTTTCAGCCATGGAACAAATTGTACTTAAATGGTGAAACACCGATGTTCTGAGGTTTTGGACTAATTTTCTTCCTGTGATTTATTGGTATTACAGTTGCACTTGGAAACCCTAATCCAAACTGAAACTTTTTTGTACCTACATGTTGTGCTATCCATCAGAAGTGACAGTCCATCTTAAAGAGCTTAAACTTCCTAGACAGGAGAAAGGATGGAAGAAGGAAATATTATAATCCTTTTTAAAGACAGAGAAGTCACGACACAAGAGATTAAGTGACTTTCTAGAATCTCATAGGAAACCTATGATAGGTATGGGAATAGAGCCCAGTTCTTCCATTAACCATGGCAGAGCAACATTCTTTCTGTTTTAAGGGTACATCATCGTCTGAGGAGGCACTCCATACTAGAATTGAGCACTGTTCACAGACTCAAAATAAAAAAAAACCATAAAAAAGCACCTCAAAATGGGAATTTCAAGTGGAGTGTAGGAAGACGAGTGTAGGCCTCTGGCTACTAAAAGACAGAAATGACCACTGTTCCAGCGAATCCTCGAATCTAAAGCGGGTATGACAAAGTGTCCTGATTCAACCCCAATAGGTAGCTCAGCCCCACACAGCCGCTCGCTCACTTGCCCTGGTGGAATGGGAGAGAGAATTGGAAGGGTAAAAGTGAGAAAACTAGCAGGCTGAGATAAAAAGAGTTTAATAAATAAAGCAAAAGCTGCGCGTGCAAGCAAAGCGAAATAAGGAATGGAATTCATTCTCTACTTCCCATTAGCAAGCAGACATTTAGCCATCTCCAGGAAAGCAGGGCTCCACCACGTGTAATGTTTACTTGGGAAGACAAACACTATAACTTCGAATGTTCCCCTCCTTCCTTCTTCCTCCCTCAGTTTTTATTGCTGACCATGACATCATATGGTATGGAGAATCACTTTGGTCAGTTGGGGTTGGCTGTCCCAGCTGTGTCCCCTCCCAACTCCTTGTGCACCCCCAGCCTACTTGCTGGCAGGGCAGTCTGAGAAGAAGACGCTGTGTAAGCACTGCTCAGCAGTAACTAAAACATCCCTGTGTTGTCAGCACTGTTTTCAGCACAAATCCAAAACATAGCACCACACCAGCTACTATGAAGAAAATGAATTCTATCCCAGCCAAAACCAGTACCCAAAGGAATGGGAATTTCCAGAAGAAAATCGGGCCTTACAAAGTGTAAATGAGTAAACAAACTCTTCCACATGAAGAAAACAGATAGAGACAAAGGCCACATTTCTTATCACAATTAGACAGCACAAACTTTATCCATGCAAGAGGGGTTAAGGGGGTGGTGTGGGTGAGTGTCTGTCTTTCTTGTTTCATCATGCAGAATTAATTCCACTTGGATATAGAAAAGGTAGTTTATGTGAGAAGTCATGAGTTATTTCGTGGCTTTATAATGTGAGCACTGAAGTCCCAGCAGGAAGCTCTTTTCATAGTACAGCTGCATTATGAATTCTAAAATTATCCCCATCATCCAAAACCTGGTCCTTGGATCTTTTTCCGATTTGAAAGTTCTCAGAGATACAAGGAAAATTGTTAAATCCAAATATATTGGACTTGACCAAATACTGAGCTGGTGTGATTCAGTGTATTTCAGATAACGACAGTGGACATGTGCTGATTTAACTCTCTGCTGCCAGTTTCTAAGGCCAGTCTCTCCAGCTGCCTCTTTCCTCTGTCAGGGCATGGGCAAGGCTGGATTCTTCTTTGGCAGCTCAGTGCTCTTTGCAATACGAGATGCAGTGGTTGCTGCACGGAAAGAAAGAGGACTGCCCCTGAACTTCACACTGAACAGCCCCTTGACTGTTGAGCGGATTCGCATGGCCTGTGATGATGTCTTTACTGAGATGGTAAGGTTGTTTTCATTTCTTTCGTGAGCTAGCCAACTCTTCGGTTCTCTTTAATCTGAATGGACTGTGTACATAGACTAATCGGTGAGCCGAATCTCTTTTCTTCAACATACCACAATTAGCAGAGCTTTGCACTTTATTTAACCAGTGGCGCTTTGCTCAGCTATGTTGACAGAGTAACATGAACTGAGGAACCTGTGCTGTTTCTTCAGTGGTAATCATTCAAATGTATGTACCTCCTTTAATCTAAAAGCCCTTGAAAGCAGATGGTTTTGACATACCACTATCTTCTAATAACTTCCCTCTCACACAGATGGAACAGGTACCAACAACTGGTAGTCGGTGCCCTTTTACTGAAATTTTCCCAACAGTCACTGAAGTTATTTGGATAACCATCTGCGTGCTTTGCCTCTGCTTTCTTCAAAATGAGAATGGCAAGAAAATGTACCCTCACCCTTGCAGTTCGCTGTGTCTTTCTTTCCAGAGTAATGCCTTCAGTCTGCTCTTCTTGTATCTTGCACTTCCCTCACTAGGAGGGGCTGGCAGGACAGAGCAGTAGCCTGCTGGAGAGGACTTATTTTTGTAGGAGTATGACGCAGGAGCCTACTTCCCTCCCCCATCTGTCCTAGCCAACTATGATCATGCAAGAATTTCTTCAGAAAGGAGGGCAAGATGGGAATGATGACATTATTTTCTGAATTAATAGCTTTAGCCACTTCAACAGGTTTTCTATCGTACTCATCCTATTGGCACTGTAAAAGTAGATATATCTGGAGTAACTTAATACATTGTCACTTGCCCAAAATTTCTATTTATAAGTTGAAGAGAAAAAGAAAAAAAAAACGAATACAAAAATGAAAGGAATAAAGCATAGGAGCAATTATCAAACAGATAAACAGCAAGAGTTTAGCAGCCATTCTCCCCTCAATCCATATCCAGTCAGAAGGCAAACTAAACCAACTGTTTGGGGGCCTGGAAAATAGGAAACACCAGACCAAACTGTGGCAAGGTCCATTAATTAAAGTTTTCAACATAAAAGGCCCCACAGATCTGAGTCTGAACAACTGTATTATACCCTAGGCTGAAAATTTGTCTATGAAAAGTGACACAAGTTGGGTCAGGTGAACCTGCAGGCCCACCTGTCTTCCAATTGCAGCCAGCTAGCCAGCCCCTGACCTCAACCAGCCTGGAGGATGGGTCTGTGAACTCCACATCCACCCACTTCTGCTTCCTTCTGTGCAGGATATCCAACAGTCAAGTCTTTCACAGTGACAAAATTTCTCATATTAACATAAGTCATAGCCAAGATAACCTTTGTGGGCTAGGTGTTGTGCAAACATTTGGTAGCAACTTAGAATTTAAATAAAGGTGAAGTTGTTATCCAGTCATCAGGAGCTGATGTTCTATCTCCAGGAATGCTCTCAGAAATGTAGAATTTCCTTGCAAACACCATGGCCTCCATGATTTAATGTAGTCTCATTAAACCATGTTGCGTAATGGAACTTCCTATGTCAGTTCCTCTAATCTGAGGATTAGAGCACAGGTGAGCTCACCTGTGCTATGGAGATATGCGCTTAATTACCTGTTCAATTACAAGTATGTCACTATTGACTAGAGGAAAATTTATTGATTTCACAACCTTTTATAACATGAAAAAGTGGGGATTTGTGTGTGCAGTGACATTTAAATGGCTTGTAAGGAACATGCATTTATGAATTACAGCAAGTTTTCTTTCCCCTTAGCAAAATGATATTGTTTTCTTTATATTTTCTTTCAGATTCCAAAAGACAAACCTGGAACCTATAAGCCATGGGCCATCAATATAGATTAATACTGCTTTCCTAAGTATCAAACAACCAGGTGACTCCTTCAGCCACTTACTGAGTGAAGGCATTCCTGCAAGAAAGAACTGTAACACACATGCAGATACATATTTATATGACTTTGCAGAATAAGATATAAGCACCAGTTCTGTTGTCCTGCCAAGTAAGAGGCCTCCTATTTTGAAACATAAATTTCTTTCTAAATCAAATTGTGATCCACGCTACACTGGAATAGTTCTGGAGTTACCCAATGAACTTCAAAGAACTTGTATGCAATTTTGAAAATATTTGCAATGAAGAGATCACAAATAGTACCATTTTGCTACTTCTACATCCAGTCTGAGATTCACAACAGTTTTTATCCACTCTTTCTGTTCTTCTAGTACATGAAAATCTCAAAGATCAGAATTAGGCACTGTACAAATTAGTGATGGGCAATGAATCAATATTACAGTAGAACAGAGATTCTAAATGTACGTACTGCCAAATGTTTTCTAGATACTGATACATCATCACTACCACAGTAACACTGCACTATAGCTCTTAGTTCCTTGGGCCCATCTCAGACCTGTTCCATACCATTAGATCTCTCTGGACTGCTATCAACTTTGACCTCTCTCAGAGCTGGAGTATAATCACTGCTATTCACTGCATTGTTAGTGCTCAGTCCTCCGCTCCTTTGCCTTATCCACAATTTTGCTCCTTCTTTCCAGCAAAATGGTGAAGTACAACATAGCTGATGTATTCATCTGTAGGTAAGGAGAGGGCACAAGGTGAGGGAGATGTACTGGAGGTACGAAGGGTTAAATAGCAGGACAGGTTCCCACTACCAGCTTTAAGTGAAGTTCATAACAGAGGTGAGATTTCTGGGATAGCATAGATTAGTGAGCAAAAATATAGGGGGACAGACCACCACATCTGTAAAACCTCATGGTCTTTTATCTAAAACATTCATTTAGAAGTGGGGTTGCCCATGGCAACCATCAGCAGGTACGTGTGACAGATGTGCAGCAGATGACTGAGATGAAAGCTGAGGGGAGCAAGGCTGAGAGGAAACAATGACAATAGAAGTTCATAATTAAAAATAGGTGTGTCAGTTCACAGTTTAACTCAGCTGTGACAAACAACATTACTGACACTCTGACAGACATTGTTTTAGAAAGGAGGTTTTAAGGTGATGCAGTGGCAGCTGTATGAATCTTGATGGATCATTTCCCCATGAGGAGAGCAGACTGAAGAGCAAGTGCAAAGGTGTTTGAGAGGGAGAAAAGGACATGGCTGAGCTGAGCCAACATAGGTATACATACAAATGAATATTCAACTCCCACGTTTGATAGTTCAGAGCAACAAAATTAACAGTAAGAATACATTTGACAACATCATTGTGTACCCAAAACACTAGCGAAAGAAATTACTCTAGAGATACTCAACAGGTATTGCGTTAGTTCAGATTCTGTACTCATTTACAAAAACATAAATCTGGACTATTTTCATTTCCTTTTAGGTTGAGAGTGCAGGCTTAAATTAACATAATATAGAAGAGGGTGTGGCCTGCACACACCCTCAAATAAAGTCATATTTAATCTAAATCCATAGAGGTACAACAAAATTTTATTCCTTTACAAATAAATTAATATTATAAGTAATGAGGAAATTGCTAGCTTATGTTGGTAAAATTTTCCTGTTCATTTCTATTGGTAAGTTGTGAGAGACTACAGCTAACGGGAAAAGCTGAACTGGCAATATGCTTTGCAGTTTTGTAATACCAAAGGTTTCAAGGAGCTGACAGCAGGAACTATCGTGTCTTTTGCGTTCCTTTCCTTAAAATGCAATTTTCATTATCTGTGATTTATCTTCTCAGCTTTTATGTAATTGTTATTTAGACAGATGCTCTCATTTTTGAATGAGTACCAAAGCAATCAGTGCCCTGGGTTTAGAATGAATAAACAAATAATTGCAGATATTAAGGTGAAAATCCACCCTCTGAATGTGAATACCCCTTAGGGTATTTTTGAATGTGGTATTTTGAGGATTTCATTGGGCTGTTGACTGGAATTTGCTTAAATATATCTTCAATAAAAGCAAACTTGTAAGACACTGTCCTGCTCTTTTGGGGAGCAAAGAGCTAAGTTGCATCTCTTGTCCTGTGTCAGCATGGAGAGTATGTTGCATGTTGTTATATTCAGTCTCGTAGACGTCTCCAGTTCTGTGCTGCTGGGTGAGTTTGGCAGTGTATGTTTTTTAGACAGTACTGGAAGGCCCTGCACTAACATACTGGTTTTGTTTCTGCTGCTGCTATTAGACAGACTGCTCTACAGCCTGAAGTCAGTGTGAGACCTGTTATTATAATGGCTAGTGAAAGAACCCGTGTTTTAACTGCAGTAGAGAAGGCCTGCACTTCTGGAACTAAGGAACATTGCTCTACGTCACACATAAGTAGTTTTTAACTGATAATTGGCTAGAATACGCAAAGTCTTTATACAGCGATGTCATCATCAGGATCTGAGGAAAGAAATTGTTACAACTGTAATAGTAAATGTAGGACCTAATAGTGCAGCAAGTATGGTATCGACAAAGGTGTGAGGTTAAAACTGTAAAGTCTCATGAGTTTTTTTAAATTCCCCACATACGAGAAAGAAAGACCTAGTAAACACAGCAGCTCTGATAACTGAAAACCAGGCTTATTTGGAGGAATGCACAAATGAAAGAACAGTCAAATGTGTCTTTTGGAACTGAGCATTCTTAATGCATATAGTGTATATATATTTGAACAGCACCTACCATGAAAGCTAATCAAGACGCTAATAACAGACATTCTGGGCATAACTTTAACACGGTAGTCATGTTTCTGATCCCTCTGATACACACATCCAGTAAATTGTCAAATCTGAAACTGGAATATCCAATCCATTTGAAGACAGTGAGAAGAGAGCCTGGGTGAGCAGATTTTCTGCCAGTTACTCAATATTTAAATGAACAAGAAAAATGGCTTGACATAAGCTTTACCTGAAGGTGGTTGATGAGCCTGATTTTTCTAAGCTTAATTAATTGAGACATCAGCCCCTCTAAAACACAGTCAATTTACCTTGGCAGGAAGCTTTATAGCTCTTGGTAAATAATCCAGTGAACAGGAAAGAATATAATATATTGACTGGAATATCCCCTTCAAAAGCCGTGTTTCTGCTGAGCAGACGATTCTAAGACGAGTGAAATCTTAAAACACTGAAGCCAATCACAAAACTCCCTCTGATGTCGATGGGCCCCAGGCTTCACCCCGGGCAGTCCCGAGTTTGTGCTCAGCACCCCAGCCCATGCGACGCGTTGCTCCGTGTACTGCTCTTTGCCCGACGGCACGGGCCTCCCGCTTTTACGCATCCTATCAATACGCTATTGAATACGTAATGACTACCTCGGAAAAGACACAAAAACCCAAATTACATAATTTTTTGCGCAGCTCGGGAAACGGGCCGCGCGCGTGACCGCAGCCGAATTGATCAAACCCAACGGTCCCACCACCGGCCACCATCGGCCTTCGCACGTGGCGCGGGCGGACAGGGAGCAGTTCCACAGGAAATCGGGTTGTTACCGACCTGCTTCGCCTCGGAGGGCAAACCCGGCCGGAGGGGCAGCCGCCCCGCGCCTCCGGAGCGGCCCCGCCGGTGTGTGTGGGGGGGGGTCCTGCCTGGGGCCGCTCCCGGGGGGCGCCGCCTCCAGCCGCCAGGGGGCGCCGCGCTCCCCTCGTTGGACCGATCCACGCGGAAGGACCGGCGCGGGGGGGGGGGGGCACCAGGCAGCTGCTTGCGTGTGACGGTCAATCACGAGGGCGGGGGCGCCCATTCGCGGGAAGGGGGGGATTAGACGGGTGGCCCCGCCGACGGGGAAGCGGGAGCGCGCCAGGCACGGCTGCTGAGGTGCCGAGGGTTCCGCAGCGCAGGGCCGGCGGCTGGGAGCAGGCGGCCCCGGGGACGCCCGGCCCGCTTTCCCTGGCTCTCTTCCCCCAGTCCTCTCT